>CAWWDK010000365.1:0-600000 GCA_963942575.1 Priocnemis perturbator | reverse complement strand
GTGCTTGCTGCCTGTGCTCGCTGTGCTGCCTGTGCTTGCTGCGTGTGCTTGCTGTGCTGCCTGTGCTTGCTGTGTTGCCTGTGCTTGCTGCCTGTGCTTGCTGTGCTGCCTGTGCTTGCTGTGCTGCCTGTGCTTGCTGCCTGTGCTGCCTGTGCTGCCTGTGCTTGCTGTGCTGCCTGTGATTGCTGCCTGTGTTTGCTGTGCTGCCTGTGCTTGCTGCCTGTGCTTGCTGTGCTGCCTGTGCTTGCTGCCTGTGCTTGCTATGCTGCCTGTGCAAGCTGCCTGTGCTTGCTGTGCGGCCTGTGCTTGCTGCCTGTGCTTGTTGTGCTGCCTGTGCTTGCTGTTTGTGCTTGCTGTGCGGCCTGTGCTTGCTGCGCTGCCTGTGCTTGCTGCCTGTGCTGCCTGTGCTGCCTGTGCTTGCTGCCTGTGCTTGCTGTGCTGCCTGTGCTTGTTGCCTGTGCTTACTGTGCTGCCTGTGCTGCCTGTGCTTGCTGCCTGTGCTTGCTGTGCTGCCTGTGCTTGCTGCCTGTGCTTGCTGTGCTGCCTGTGCTTGCTGCCTGTGCTTGCTGTGCTGCCTGTGCTTGCTGCCTGTGCTTGCTGTGCTGCCTGTGCTTGCTATGCTGCCTGTGCAAGCTGCCTGTGCTTGCTGTGCTGCCTGTGCTTGCTGCCTGTGCTTGCTGTGCTGCCTGTGCTTGCTGCCCGTGCTTGCTGTGCTGCCGGTGCTTGCTGCCCGTGCTTGCTGTGCTGCCGGTGCTTGCTGTGCTGCCTGTGCTTGCTGCCTGTGCTGCCTGTGCTTGCTGTGCTGCCTGTGCTGCCTGTGCTTGCTGCCTGTGCTGCTGTGCTGCCTGTGCTTGCTGTGTTGCCTGTGCTTGCTGCCTGTGCTTGCTGTGCTGCCTGTGCTTGCTGTGCTGCCTGTGCTTGCTGCCTGTGCTTGCGATGCTGCCTGTGCTTGCTGCCTGTGCTTGCTGTGCTGCCTGTGCTCGCTGTGCTGCCTGTGCTGCCTGTGCTTGCTGCCTGTGCTGCCTGTGCTTGCTGTGCTGCCTGTGCTTGCTGCCTGTGCTTGCTGCCTGTGCTTGCTGTGCTGCCTGTGCTTGCTGCCTGTGCTTGCTGTGCTGCCTGTGCTTGCTGCCTGTGCTTGCTGTGCTGCCTGTGCTTGCTGTGCTGCCTGTGCTTGCTGCCTGTGCTTGCTGTGCTGCCTGTGCTCTGCTGCCTGTGCTTGCTGTACTTGCTGTGCTGCCTGTGCTTGCTGTGCTGCCTGTGCTTGCTGCCTGTGCTTGCTGTGCTGCCTGTGCTTGCTGCCTGTGCTGCCTGTGGTTGCTGCCTGTGCTGTGCTGCCTGTGCTTGATGTGCTGCCTGTGTTTTCTGTGCTGCCTGTGCTTGCTGTGCTGCCTGTGCTGCCTGTGCTTGCTGCCTGTGCTTGCTGTGCTGCCTGTGCTTGCTGTGCTGTGCTGCCTGTGCTTTCTGTGCTACCTGTGCTTGCTGTGCTGCCTGTGCTTGCTGCCTGTGCTTGCTGCCTGTGCTTGCTGTGCTGCCTGTGCTTGCTGCCTGTGCTTGCTGTGCTGCCTGTGCTTGCTGCCTGTGCTTGCTGTGCTGCCTGTGCTTGCTGTGCTGCCTGTGCTTGCTGCCTGTGCTTGCTGTGCTGCCTGTGCTTGCTGCCTGTGCTTGCTGTGCTGCCTGTGCTTGCTGCCTGTGCTTGCTGTGCTGCCTGTGCTTGCTATGCTGCCTGTGCAAGCTGCCTGTGCTTGCTGTGCTGCCTGTGCTTGCTGCCTGTGCTTGCTGTGCTGCCTGTGCTTGCTGTTTGTGCTTGCTGTGCTGCCTGTGCTGACTGTGCTTGCTGCGCTGCCTGTGCTTGCTGCCTGTGCTTGCTGTGCTGCCTGTGCTGCCTGTGCTTGCTGCCTGTGCTTGCTATGCTGCCTGTGCAAGCTGCCTGTGCTTGCTGTGCTGCCTGTGCTTGCTGTGCTGCCTGTGCTTGCTGTGCTGCCAGTGCTTGCTGCCTGTGCTTTCTGTGCTGCCTGTGCTTGCTGCCCGTGCTTGCTGTGCTGCCGGTGCTTGCTGCCCGTGCTTGCTGTGCTGCCGGTGCTTGCTGTGCTGCCTGTGCTTGCTGCCTGTGCTGCCTGTGCTTGCTGTGCTGCCTGTGCTGCCTGTGCTTGCTGCCTGTGCTTGCTGTGCTGCCTGAGCTTGCTGCCTGTGCTTGCTGCCTGTGCTTGCTGCCTGTGCTTGCTGTGCTTGCTATACTGCCTGTGCAAGCTGCCTGTGCTTGCTGTGTTGCCTGTGCTTGCTGTGCTGGCTTTGCTTGCTGCCTATGCTTGCTGCCTGTGCTTGATGTGCTGCCTGTGCTTGCTGTCCTGTCTGTGCTTGCTATACTGCCTGTGCTTGCTGTGCCGCCTGTGCTTGCTGTGCTGCCTTTGCTTGCTGCCTATGCTTGCTGCCTGTGCTTGCTGTGCTGCCTGTGCTTGCTGCGCTGCCTGTGCTTGCTGTGCTGCCTTTGCTTGCTGCCTATGCTTGCTGCCTGTGCTTGCTGTGCTGCCTGTGCTTGCTGCGCTGCCTGTGCTTGCTGTGCTGCCTGTGCATGCTGCCTGTGCTTGCTGTTCTGCCTGTTAGCGATGCGTTTGATTTCGCCCATAACACGCGTTAATTCGACAGTGGCACACGACAGTGCGTTGCTGTGTCACCTTTTTTTGGAGGCGCCGAGAGTCGCGGATCATATGTTAACCTCGGCGGCCGATGCATTGACCTGCGTCTCAGTAAGAGTAAGCATTGTAAACAAATGCGAGAGTGAATCTCGCCGAAGATCGGAGCAGGCTTTGCCTGTTGGAAAGAGGACGGAGCTTGACACCTCTGCACTTCCCCCAAAATCGCTAAAAAACGAACACATCTCGTCGAGCTATTTTGCGGGTTTCTAACATGCCTGTGCTTGCTGCCTGTGCTGCCTGTGCTGCCTGTGCTTGCTGCCTGTGCTTGCTATGCTGCCTGTGCAAGCTGCCTGTGCTTGCTGCCTGTGCTTGCTGTGCTGCCTGTGCTTGCTGTTTGTGCTTGCTGTGCTGCCTGTGCTGCCTGTGCTTGCTGCCTGTGCTTGCTGTGCTGCCTGTGCTTGCTGCCTGTGCTTGCTGCCTGTGCTTGCTGTGCTTGCTATACTGCCTGTGCAAGCTGCCTGTGCTTGCTGTGCTGCCTGTGCTTGCTGTGCTGACTGTGCTTGCTGTGTTGCCTGTGCTTGCTGTGTTGCCTGTGCTTGCTGTGCTGCCTGTGCTGTGCTGCCTGTGCTTGCTTTGCTGCCTGTGTTTGCTGTGCTGCCTGTGCTGCCTGTGCTGTGCTGCCTGTGCTTGCTTTGCTGCCTGTGTTTGCTGTGCTGCCTGTGCTTGCTGTGCTGCCTGTGCTTGCTGCCTGTGCTTGCTGTGCTGCCTGTGCTTGCTGTGCTGCCAGTGCTTGCT
The DNA here is from genome assembly GCA_963942575.1 of Priocnemis perturbator. Lineage (NCBI taxonomy): Eukaryota > Metazoa > Arthropoda > Insecta > Hymenoptera > Pompilidae > Priocnemis > Priocnemis perturbator. The sequence goes on along the minus strand of CAWWDK010000365.1, from coordinate 596,572 downwards.
GCCTGTGCTTGCTGTGCTGCCTGTGCTTGCTGCCCGTGCTTGCTGTGCTGCCTGTGCTGTGCTGCCTGTGATTGCTGTGCTGCCTGTGCTTGCTGTGCTGCCTGTGCTTGCTGCCTGTGCTTGCTGTGCTGCCTGTGCTTGCTGCCTGTGCTTGCTGTGCTGCCTGTGCTTGATGTGCTGCCTGTGTTTGCTGTGCTGCCTGTGCTTGCTGCCTGTGCTTGCTGTTGCCTGTGCTGCCTGTCCTTGCTGTGCTGCCTGTGTTTGTTGTGCTGCCTGTGCTTGCTGCCTGTGCTTGCTGTGCTGCCTGTGCTTGCTGTGCTGCCTGTGCTTGCTGTGCTGCCTGTGCTTGCTGTGCTGCCTGTGCTTGCTGCCTGTGCTTGCTGTGCTGCCTGTGCTTTGCTGCCTGTGCTCGCTGTGCTGCCTGTGCTTGCTGCCTGTGCTTGCTGTGCTGCCTGTGCTTGCTGTGTTGCCTGTGCTTGCTGCCTGTGCTTGCTGTGCTGCCTGTGCTTGCTGCCTGTGCTTGCTGTGCTGCCTGTGCTTGCTGCTTGTGCTTGCTGTGCTGCCTGTGCTGTGCTGCCTGTGCTTGATGTGATGCCTGTGTTTGCTGTGCTGCCTGTGCTTGCTGCCTGTGCTTGCTGTGCTGTCTGTGCTGCCTGTGCTTGCTGCCTGTGCTGCCTGTGCTTGCTGCCTGTGCTGCCTGTGCTTGCTGTGCTGCCTGTGCTGTGCTGCCTGTGCTTGCTGTGCTGCCCCTGTTTGCTGTGCTGCCTGTGCTTGCTGCCTGTGCTTGCTGTGCTGCCTGTGCTTGCTGTGCTGCCTGTACTTGCTGCATGTGCTTGCTGTGCTGCCTGTGCTTGCTGCCTGTGCTTGCTGTGCTGCCTGTGCTTGCTGCCTGTGTTTGCTGTGCTACCTGTGCTTGCTGTGCTGCCTGTTAGCGATGCATTTGAATTCGCCCATAACACGCGGTAATTCGACAGTGGCACACGACAGTGCGTTGCTGTGTCACCTGTTCTTGGAGGCGCCGAGAGCCGCGGATCATATGTTTACCTCGGCGGCCGGTGCATTGACCTGCGTCTCAGTAAGAGTAAGCATTGTAAACAAATGCGAGAGTGAATCTCGCCGAAGATCGGAGCAGGCTTTGCCTGTTGGAAAGAGGACGGAGCTTGACACCTCTGCACTTCCCCCAAAATCGCTAAAAAACGAACACATCTCGTCGAGCTATTTTGCGGGTTTCTAACATGCCTGTGCTTGCTGCCTGTGCTGCCTGTGCTTGCTGTGCTGCCTGTGCTTGCTGCCTGTGTTTGCTGTGCTGCCTGTGCTTGCTGCCTGTGCTTGCTCTGCTGCCTGTGCTTGCTGCCTGTGCTTGCTCTGCTGCCTGTGCTTGCTGCCTGTGCTTGCTGTGCTGCCGGTGCTTGCTGTGCTGCCTGTGCTTGCTGCCTGTGCTGCCTGTGCTTGCTGTGCTGCCTGTGCTTGCTGCCTGTGCTTGCTGCCTGTGCTTGCTGTGCTGCCTGTGCTTGCTGCCTGTGCTTGCTGTGCTGCCTGTGCTTGCTGCCTGTGCTTGCTGTGCTGGCTGTGCTGCCTGTGTTTGCTGTGCTGCCTGTGCTTGCTGCCTGTGCTTGCTGCCTGTGCTTGCTGTGCTGCCTGTTAGCGATGCATTTGATTTCGCCCATAACACGCGGTAATTCGACAGTGGCACACGACAGTGCGTTGCTGTGTCACCTGTTTTTGGAGGCGCCGAGAATCGCGGATCATATGTTTACCTCGGCGGCCGGTGCATTGACCTGTGTCTCAGTAAGAGTAAGCATTGTAAACAAATGCGAGAGTGAATCTCGCCGAAGATCGGAGCAGGCTTTGCCTGTTGGAAAGAGGACGGAGCTTGACCCCTCTGCACTTCCCCCAGAATCGCTAAAACGAACACATCTCGTCGAGCTATTTTGTGGGTTTCTGACATGCCTGTGCTTGCTGCCTGTGCTTGCTGTGCTGCCTGTGCTTGCTGCCTGTGCTTGCTGTGCTGCCTGTGCTTGATGCCTGTGCTTGCTGCCTGTGCTTGCTGCCTGTGCTTGCCTTGCTGCCTGTGCTTGCTGTGCTGCCTGTTAGCGATGCATTTTATTTCGCCCATAACACGCGTTAATTCGACAGTGGCACACGACAGTGCGTTGCTGTGTCACCTGATTTTGGAGGCGCCGAGAGCCGCGGATCATATGTTTACCTCGGCGGCCGGTGCATTGACCTGCGTCTCAGTAAGAGTAAGCATTGTAAACAAATGCGAGAGTGAATCTCGCCGAAGATCGAAGCAGGCTTTGGCTGTTGGAAAGAGGACGTAGTTTGACCCCTCTGCACTTCCCCAAGAATCGCTAAAAAACGAACACATCTCGTCGAGCTATTTTGCGGGTTTCTAACATGCCTGTGCTTGCTGTGCTGCCTGTGCTTGCTCTGCTACCTGTGCATTCTGCCTGTGCTTGCTTTGCTGCCTGTGCTTGCTGCCTGTGCTTGCTGTGCTGCCTGTGCTTGCTGCCTGTGCTTGCTGTGCTGCCTGTGCTTGCTGCCTGTGCTTGCTGTGCTGCCTGTGCTGTGCTGCCTGTGCTTGCTGTGCTGCCTGTGTTTGCTGTGCTGCCTGTGCTTGCTGCCTGTGCTTTCTGTGCTGCCTGTGCTTGCTGCCTGTGCTGCCTGTTAGCGATGCAAGTGATTTCGCCCATAACACGCGGTAATTCGACAGTGGCACACGACAGTGCGTTGCTGTGTCACCTGTTTTTGGAGGCGCCGAGAGTCGCGGATCATATGTTTACCTCGGCGGCCGTTGCATTGACCTGCGTCTCAGTAAGAGTAAGCATTGTAAACAAATGCGAGTGTGAATCTGGCCGAAGATCAGAGCAGGCTTTGCCTGTTGGAAAGAGGACGGAGCTTGACCCCTCTGCACTTCCCCCAGAATCGCTAAAACGAACACATCTCGCCGAGCTATTTTGCGGGTTTCTAACATGCCTGTGCTTGCTGCCTGTGCTTGCTGTGTTGCCTGTGCTGTGCTGCCTGTGCTTGCTGTGCTGCCTGTGCTTGCTGCCTGTGCTTGCTGTGCTGCCTGTGCTTGCTGCCTGTGCTTGCTGTGCTGCCTGTGCTTGCTGTGTTGCCTGTGCTTGCTGCCTGTGCTTGCTGTGCTGCCTGTGCATGCTGCCTGTGCTTGCTGTGCTGTCTGTGCTTGCTGCGCTGCCTGTGCTTGCTGTGCTGCCAGTGCTTGCTGCCTGTGCTTGCTGCCTGTGCTTGCTGTGCTGCCTGTGCTGCCTGTGCTTGCTGCCTGTGCTTGCTGTGCTGCCTGTGCTTGCTGCCTGTGCTTGCTGCCTGTGCTTGCTGCCTGTGCTTGCTGTGCTGCCTGTGCTTGCTGTTCTGGCTTTGCTTGCTGCCTATGCTTGCTGCCTGTGCTTGCTGTGCTGCCTGTGCTTGCTGCCTGTGCTTGCTGTGCTGCCTGTGCTTGCTGCCTGTGCTTGCTGCCTGTGCTTGCCGTGCTGCCTGTGCTTGCTGCCTGTGCTTGCTGTGCTGCCTGTGCTGTGCTGCCTGTGCTTGATGTGCTGCCTGTGTTTGCTGTGCTGCCTGTGCTTGCTGTGCTGCCTGTGCTGCCTGTCCTTGCTGTGCTGCCTGTGTTTGCTGTGCTGCGTGTGCTTGCTTTGCTGCCTGTGTTTGCTGTGCTGCCTGTGCTTGCTGTGTTGCCTGTGCTTGCTGCCTGTGCTTGCTGTGCTGTCTGTGCTGCCTGTGCTTGCTGCCTGTGCTGCCTGTGCTTGCTGCCTGTGCTGCCTGTGCTTGCTGTGCTGCCTGTGCTGTGCTGCCTGTGCTTGCTGTCTGTGCTGCCTGTGCTTGCTGCCTGTGCTTGCTGTGCTGCCTGTGCTTGCTGCCTGTGCTTGCTGTGCTGCCTGTGCTGCCTGTGCTTGCTGCCTGTGCTTGCTGTGCTGCCTGTGCTTGCTGCCTGTGTTTGCTGTGCTGCCTGTGCTTGCTGCCTGTGCTTGCTGTGCTGCCTGTGCTTGCTGCCTGTGCTTGCTGTGCTGCCTGTGCTTGCTGTGCTGCCTGTGCTTGCTGCCTGTGCTTGCTGTGCTGCCTGTGCTTGCTGCCTGTGCTTGCTGCCTGTGCTTGCTGTGCTGCCTGTGCTTGCTGCCTGTGCTTGCTGCCTGCGCTTGTTGTGCTGCCTGTTAGCGATGCATTTGATTTCGCCCATAACACGCGTTAATTCGACAGTCGCACACGACAGTGCGTTGCTGTGTCACCTGATTTTGGAGGCGCCGAGAGCCGCGGATCATATGTTTACCTCGGCAGCCGGTGCATTGACCTGCGTCTCAGTAAGAGTAAGCATTGTAAACAAATGCGAGAGTGAATCTCGCCGAAGATCGGAGCAGGCTTTGCCTGTTGGAAAGAGGACGGAGCTTGACCCCTCTGCACTTCCCCAAGAATCGCTAAAAAACGAACACATCTCGTCGAGCTATTTTGCGGGTTTCTAACATGCTTGTGCTTGCTGCTTGTGCTGCCTGTGCTGCCTGTGCTTGCTGTGCTGCCTGTGCTTGCTGCCTGTGCTGCCTGTGCTTGCTGCCTGTGCTTGCTGTGGTGCCTGTGCTTGCTGCCTGTGCTTGCTGTGCTGCCTGTGCTGCCTGTGCTTGCTGCCTGTGCTTGCTGTGCTGCCTGTGCTTGCTGCCTGTGCTTGCTGCCTGTGCTTGCTGCCTGTGCTTGCTGTGCTTGCTATACTGCCTGTGCAAGCTGCCTGTGCTTGCTGTGCTGCCTGTGCTTGCTGTGCTGGCTTTGCTTGCTGCCTATGCTTGCTGCCTGTGCTTGCTGTGCTGCCTGTGCTTGCTGTGCTGTCTGTGCTTGCTGCCTGTGCTTGCTGTACTGCCTGTGCTTGCTGCGCTGCCTGTGCTTGCTGCCTGTTCTTGCTGTGCTTGCTATACTGCCTGAGCTTGCTGTGCTGCCTGTGCTTGCTGCGCTGCCTGTGCTTGCTGTGCTGCCTGTGCTTGCTGTGCTGCCTGTGCATGCTGCCTGTGCTTGCTCTGCTGCCTGTGCTTGCTGCCTGTGCTTGCTCTGCTGCCTGTGCTGTGCTGCCTGTGCTTGCTGTCTGTGCTGCCTGTGCTTGCTGCCTGTGCTTGCTGTGCTGCCTGTGCTTGCTGCCTGTGCTTGCTGTGCTGCCTGTGCTTGCTGCCTGTGTTTGCTGTGCTACCTGTGCTTGCTGTGCTGCCTGTTAGCGATGCATTTGAATTCGCCCATAACACGCGGTAATTCGACAGTGGCACACGACAGTGCGTTGCTGTGTCACCTGTTCTTGGAGGCGCCGAGAGTCGCGGATCATATGTTTACCTCGGCGGCCGGTGCATTGACCTGCGTCTCAGTAGGAGTAAGCATTGTAAACAAATGCGAGAGTGAATCTCGCCGAAGATCGGAGCAGGCTTTGCCTGTTGGAAAGATGACGGAGCTTGACCCCTCTGCACTTCCCAAAGAATCGCTAAAAAACGAACACATCTCGTCGAGCTATTTTGCGGGTTTCTAACATGCCTGTGCTTGCTGTGCTGCCTGAGCTTGATGTGCTGCCTGTGCTTGCTGCCTGTGCTTGCTGTGCTGCCTGTGCTTGCTGCCTGTGCTTGCTGTGCTGCCTGTGCTTGCTGCCTGTGCTTGCTGTGCTGCCTGTGCTTGCTGCCTGTGCTTGCTGCCTGTGCTTGCTGTGCTGCCTGTTAGCGATGCATTTGATTTCGCCCATAACACGCGTTAATTCGACAGTGGCACACGACAGTGCGTTGCTGTGTCACCTGATTCTGGAGGCGCCGAGAGCCGCGGATCATATGTTTACCTCGGCGGCCGGTGCATTGACCTGTGTCTCAGTAAGAGTAAGCATTGTAAACAAATGCGAGAGTGAATCTCGCCGAAGATCGGAGCAGGCTTTGCCTGTTGGAAAGAGGACGGAGCTTGACACCTCTGCACTTCCCCCAAAATCGCTAAAAAACGAACACATCTCGTCGAGCTATTTTGCGGGTTTCTAACATGCCTGTTCTTGCTGTGCTGCCTGTGATTGCTGCCTGTGTTTGCTGTGCTGCCTGTGCTTGCTGCCTGTGCTTGCTGTCTGTGCTTGCTCTGCTGCCTGTGCTTGCTGCCTGTGCTTGCTGCCTGTGCTTGCTCTGCTGCATGTGCTTATTGCCTGTGCTTGCTGTGCTGCCTGTGCTTGCTGCCTGTGCTTGCTATGCTGCCTGTGCAAGCTGCCTGTGCTTGCTGCCTGTGCTTGTTGTGCTGCCTGTGCTTGCTGTTTGTGCTTGCTGTGCGGCCTGTGCTTGCTGCGCTGCCTGTGCTTGCTGCCTGTGCTGCCTGTGCTGCCTGTGCTTGCTGCCTGTGCTTGCTGTGCTGCCTGTGCTTGTTGCCTGTGCTTACTGTGCTGCCTGTGCTTGCTGCCTGTGCTTGCTGTGCTGCCTGTGCTTGCTGCCTGTGCTTGCTGTGCTGCCTGTGCTTGCTGCCTGTGCTTGCTATGCTGCCTGTGCAAGCTGCCTGTGCTTGCTGCCTGTGCTTGTTGTGCTGCCTGTGCTTGCTGTTTGTGCTTGCTGTGCGGCCTGTGCTTGCTGCGCTGCCTGTGCTTGCTGCCTGTGCTTGTTGTGCTGCCTGTGCTTGCTGTTTGTGCTTGCTGTGCGGCCTGTGCTTGCTGCGCTGCCTGTGCTTGCTGCCTGTGCTGCCTGTGCTGCCTGTGCTTGCTGCCTGTGCTTGCTGTGCTGCCTGTGCTTGTTGCCTGTGCTTACTGTGCTGCCTGTGCTGCCTGTGCTTGCTGCCTGTGCTTGCTGTGCTGCCTGTGCTTGCTGCCTGTGCTGCCTGTGCTTGCTGCCTGTGCTTGCTGTGCTGCCTGTGCTTGCTGCCTGTGCTTGCTGTGCTGCCTGTGCTTGCTATGCTGCCTGTGCAAGCTGCCTGTGCTTGCTGTGCTGCCTGTGCTTGCTGCCTGTGCTTGCTGTGCTGCCTGTGCTTGCTGTTTGTGCTTGCTGTGCTGCCTGTGCTGACTGTGCTTGCTGCGCTGCCTGTGCTTGCTGCCTGTGCTTGCTGTGCTGCCTGTGCTGCCTGTGCTTGCTGCCTGTGCTTGCTATGCTGCCTGTGCTTGTTGCCTGTGCTTACTGTGCTGCCTGTGCTGCCTGTGCTTGCTGCCTGTGCTTGCTGTGCTGCCTGTGCTTGCTGCCTGTGCTTGCTGTGCTGCCTGTGCTTGCTGCCTGTGCTTGCTATGCTGCCTGTGCAAGCTGCCTGTGCTTGCTGCCTGTGCTTGTTGTGCTGCCTGTGCTTGCTGTTTGTGCTTGCTGTGCGGCCTGTGCTTGCTGCGCTGCCTGTGCTTGCTGCCTGTGCTTGTTGTGCTGCCTGTGCTTGCTGTTTGTGCTTGCTGTGCGGCCTGTGCTTGCTGCGCTGCCTGTGCTTGCTGCCTGTGCTGCCTGTGCTGCCTGTGCTTGCTGCCTGTGCTTGCTGTGCTGCCTGTGCTTGTTGCCTGTGCTTACTGTGCTGCCTGTGCTGCCTGTGCTTGCTGCCTGTGCTTGCTGTGCTGCCTGTGCTTGCTGCCTGTGCTTGCTGTGCTGCCTGTGCTTGCTGCCTGTGCTTGCTGTGCTGCCTGTGCTTGCTGCCTGTGCTTGCTGTGCTGCCTGTGCTTGCTATGCTGCCTGTGCAAGCTGCCTGTGCTTGCTGTGCTGCCTGTGCTTGCTGCCTGTGCTTGCTGTGCTGCCTGTGCTTGCTGTTTGTGCTTGCTGTGCTGCCTGTGCTGACTGTGCTTGCTGCGCTGCCTGTGCTTGCTGCCTGTGCTTGCTGTGCTGCCTGTGCTGCCTGTGCTTGCTGCCTGTGCTTGCTATGCTGCCTGTGCAAGCTGCCTGTGCTTGCTGTGCTGCCTGTGCTTGCTGTGCTGCCAGTGCTTGCTGCCTGTGCTTGCTGTGCTGCCTGTGCTTGCTGCCCGTGCTTGCTGTGCTGCCGGTGCTTGCTGCCCGTGCTTGCTGTGCTGCCTGTGCTTGCTCCCTGTGCTGCCTGTGCTTGCTGTGCTGCCTGTGCTGCCTGTGCTTGCTGCCTGTGCTTGCTGTGCTGCCTGTGCTTGCTGCCTGTGCTTGCTGCCTGTGCTTGCTGCCTGTGCTTGCTGTGCTTGCTATACTGCCTGTGCAAGCTGCCTGTGCTTGCTGTGTTGCCTGTGCTTGCTGTGCTGGCTTTGCTTGCTGCCTATGCTTGCTGCCTGTGCTTGCTGTGCTGCCTGTGCTTGCTCTGCTACCTGTGCTTTCTGCCTGTGCTTGCTGTGCTGCCTGTGCTTGCTGCCTGTGCTTGCTGTGCTGCCTGTGCTTGCTGTGCTGCCTGTGCTTGCTGTGCTGCCTGTGCTTGCTGCCTGTGCTTGCTGTGCTGCCTGTGCTGTGCTGCCTGTGCTTGCTGTGCTGCCTGTGTTTGCTGTGCTGCCTGTGCTTGCTGCCTGTGCTTTCTGTGCTGCCTGTGCTTGCTGCCTGTGCTTGTTGTGCTGCCTGTTAGCGATGCATTTGATTTCGCCCATAACACGCGTTAATTCGACAGTCGCACACGACAGTGCGTTGCTGTGTCACCTGTTTTTGGAGGCGCCGAGAGCCGCGGATCATATGTTTACCTCGGCGGCCGTTGCATTGACCTGCGTCTCAGTAAGAGTAAGCATTGTAAACAAATGCGAGTGTGAATCTGGCCGAAGATCAGAGCAGGCTTTGCCTGTTGGAAAGAGGACGGAGCTTGACCCCTCTGCACTTCCCCCAGAATCGCTAAAACGAACACATCTCGCCGAGCTATTTTGCGGGTTTCTAACATGCCTGTGCTTGCTGCCTGTGCTTGCTGTGCTGCCTGTGCTTGCTGTGTTGCCTGTGCTGTGCTGCCTGTGCTTGCTGTCTGTGCTGCCTGTGCTTTCTGTGCTGCCTGTGCTTGCTGCCTGTGCTGCCTGTTAGCGATGCAAGTGATTTCGCCCATAACACGCGGTAATTCGACAGTGGCACACGACAGTGCGTTGCTGTGTCACCTGTTTTTGGAGGCGCCGAGAGTCGCGGATCATATGTTTACCTCGGCGGCCGTTGCATTGACCTGCGTCTCAGTAAGAGTAAGCATTGTAAACAAATGCGAGTGTGAATCTGGCCGAAGATCAGAGCAGGCTTTGCCTGTTGGAATGAGGACGGAGCTTGACCCCTCTGCACTTCCCCCAGAATCGCTAAAACGAACACATCTCGCCGAGCTATTTTGCGGGTTTCTAACATGCCTGTGCTTGCTGCCTGTGCTTGCTGTGCTGCCTGTGCTTGCTGTGTTGCCTGTGCTGTGCTGCCTGTGCTTGCTGTGCTGCCTGTGCTTGCTGTGCTGCCTGTGCTTGCTGCCTGTGCTTGCTGTGCTGCCTGTGCTTGCTGCCTGTGCTTGCTGCCTGTGCTTGCCGTGCTGCCTGTGCTTGCTGCCTGTGCTTGCTGTGCTGCCTGTGCTGTGCTGCCTGTGCTTGATGTGCTGCCTGTGTTTGCTGTGCTGCCTGTGCTTGCTGTGCTGCCTGTGCTGCCTGTCCTTGCTGTGCTGCCTGTGTTTGCTGTGCTGCCTGTGCTTGCTTTGCTGCCGGTGTTTGCTGTGCTGCCTGTGCTTGCTGTGTTGCCTGTGCTTGCTGCCTGTGCTTGCTGTGCTGTCTGTGATGCCTGTGCTTGCTGCCTGTGCTGCCTGTGCTTGCTGCCTGTGCTGCCTGTGCTTGCTGTGCTGCCTGTGCTGTGCTGCCTGTGCTTGCTGTCTGTGCTGCCTGTGCTTGCTGCCTGTGCTTGCTGTGCTGCCTGTGCTTGCTGCCTGTGCTTGCTGTGCTGCCTGTGCTGCCTGTGCTTGCTGCCTGTGCTTGCTGTGCTGAATGTGCTTGCTGCCTGTGTTTGCTGTGCTGCCTGTGCTTGCTGCCTGTGCTTGCTGTGCTGCCGGTGCTTGCTGCCTGTGCTTGCTGTGCTGCCTGTGCTTGCTGCCTGTGCTTGCTGCCTGTGCTTGCTGTGCTGCCTGTGCTTGCTGCCTGTGCTTGCTGTGCTGCCTGTGCTTGCTTCCTGTGCTGCCTGTGCTTGCTGCCTGTGCTTGCTGCCTGCGCTTGTTGTGCTGCCTGTTAGCGATGCATTTGATTTCGCCCATAACACGCGTTAATTCGACAGTCGCACACGACAGTGCGTTGCTGTGTCACCTGATTTTGGAGGCGCCGAGAGCCGCAGATCATATGTTTACCTCGGCAGCCGGTGCATTGACCTGCGTCTCAGTAAGAGTAAGCATTGTAAACAAATGCGAGAGTGAATCTCGCCGAAGATCGGAGCAGGCTTTGCCTGTTGGAAAGAGGACGGAGCTTGACCCCTCTGCACTTCCCCAAGAATCGCTAAAAAACGAACACATCTCGTCGAGCTATTTTGCGGGTTTCTAACATGCCTGTGCTTGCTGCTTGTGCTGCCTGTGCTGCCTGTGCTTGCTGTGCTGCCTGTGCTTGCTGCCTGTGCTGCCTGTGCTTGCTGCCTGTGCTTGCTGTGCTGCCTGTGCTTGCTGCCTGTGCTTGCTGTGCTGCCTGTGCTGCCTGTGCTTGCTGCCTGTGCTTGCTGTGCTGCCTGTGCTTGCTGCCTGTGCTTGCTGCCTGTGCTTGCTGTGCTTGCTATACTGCCTGTGCAAGCTGCCTGCGCTTGCTGTGCTGCCTGTGCTTGCTGTGCTGGCTTTGCTTGCTGCCTATGCTTGCTGCCTGTGCTTGCTGTGCTGCCTGTGCTTGCTGTGCTGTCTGTGCTTGCTGCCTGTGCTTGCTGTACTGCCTGTGCTTGCTGCGCTGCCTGTGCTTGCTGCCTGTTCTTGCTGTGCTTGCTATACTGCCTGTGCTTGCTGTGCTGCCTGTGCTTGCTGTGCTGCCTTTGCTTGCTGCCTATGCTTGCTGCCTGTGCTTGCTGTGCTGCCTGTGCTTGCTGCGCTGCCTGTGCTTGCTATGCTGCCTGTGCATGCTGCCTGTGCTTGCTCTGCTGCCTGTGCTTGCTGCCTGTGCTTGCTCTGCTGCCTGTGCTGTGCTGCCTGTGCTTGCTGTCTGTGCTGCCTGTGCTTGCTGCCTGTGCTTGCTGTGCTGCCTGTGCTTGCTGCCTGTGCTTGCTGTGCTGCCTGTGCTTGCTGCCTGTGCTTACTGCCTGTGCTTGCTGTGCTGCCTGTTAGCGATGCATTTGATTTCGCCCATAACACGCGTTAATTCGACAGTGGCACACGACAGTGCGTTGCTGTGTCACCTGATTTTGGAGGCGCCGAGAGCCGCGGATCATATGTTTACCTCGGCGGCCGATGCATTGACCTGCGTCTCAGTAAGAGTAAGCATTGTAAACAAATGCGAGAGTGAATCTCGCCGAAGATCGGAGCAGGCTTCGCCTGTTGGAAAGAGGACGGAGCTTGACACCTCTGCACTTCCCCCAAAATCGCTAAAAAACGAACACATCTCGTCGAGCTATTTTGCGGGTTTCTAACATGCCTGTGCTTGCTGCCTGTGCTGCCTGTGCTTGCTGTGCTGCATGTGCTTGCTGCCTGTGTTTGCTGTGCTGCCTGTGCTTGCTGCCTGTGCTTGCTCTGCTGCCTGTGCTTGCTGCCTGTGCTTGCTCTGCTGCCTGTGCTTGCTGCCTGTGCTTGCTCTGCTGCATGTGCTTGCTGCCTGTGCTTGCTGTGCTGCCTGTGCTTGCTGCCTGTGCTTGCTATGCTGCCTGTGCAAGCTGCCTGTGCTTGCTGTGCTGCCTGTGCTGTGCTGCCTGTGCTTGCTTTGCTGCCTGTGCTTGCTGTGCTGCCTGTGCTTGCTGCCTGTGCTTGCTGTGCTGCCTGTGCTTGCTGTGCTGCCAGTGCTTGCTGCCTGTGCTTGCTGTGCTGCCTGTGCTTGCTGCCCGTGCTTGCTGTGCTGCCTGTGCTGTGCTGCCTGTGATTGCTGTGCTGCCTGTGCTTGCTGTGCTGCCTGTGCTTGCTGCCTGTGCTTGCTGTGCTGCCTGTGCTTGCTGCCTGTGCTTGCTGTGCTGCCTGTGCTTGAAGTGCTGCCTGTGTTTGCTGTGCTGCCTGTGCTTGCTGCCTGTGCTTGCTGTTGCCTGTGCTGCCTGTCCTTGCTGTGCTGCCTGTGTTTGTTGTGCTGCCTGTGCTTGCTGCCTGTGCTTGCTGTGCTGCCTGTGCTTGCTGCCTGTGCTTGCTGTGCTGCCTGTGCTTGCTGCCTGTGCTCGCTGTGCTGCCTGTGCTTGCTGCGTGTGCTTGCTGTGCTGCCTGTGCTTGCTGTGTTGCCTGTGCTTGCTGCCTGTGCTTGCTGTGCTGCCTGTGCTTGCTGCCTGTGCTGCCTGTGCTGCCTGTGCTTGCTGTGCTGCCTGTGATTGCTGCCTGTGTTTGCTGTGCTGCCTGTGCTTGCTGCCTGTGCTTGCTGTGCTGCCTGTGCTTGCTGCCTGTGCTTGCTATGCTGCCTGTGCAAGCTGCCTGTGCTTGCTGTGCGGCCTGTGCTTGCTGCCTGTGCTTGTTGTGCTGCCTGTGCTTGCTGTTTGTGCTTGCTGTGCGGCCTGTGCTTGCTGCGCTGCCTGTGCTTGCTGCCTGTGCTGCCTGTGCTGCCTGTGCTTGCTGCCTGTGCTTGCTGTGCTGCCTGTGCTTGTTGCCTGTGCTTACTGTGCTGCCTGTGCTGCCTGTGCTTGCTGCCTGTGCTTGCTGTGCTGCCTGTGCTTGCTGCCTGTGCTTGCTGTGCTGCCTGTGCTTGCTGCCTGTGCTTGCTGTGCTGCCTGTGCTTGCTGCCTGTGCTTGCTGTGCTGCCTGTGCTTGCTATGCTGCCTGTGCAAGCTGCCTGTGCTTGCTGTGCTGCCTGTGCTTGCTGCCTGTGCTTGCTGTGCTGCCTGTGCTTGCTGCCCGTGCTTGCTGTGCTGCCGGTGCTTGCTGCCCGTGCTTGCTGTGCTGCCTGTGCTTGCTGCCTGTGCTGCCTGTGCTTGCTGTGCTGCCTGTGCTGCCTGTGCTTGCTGCCTGTGCTGCTGTGCTGCCTGTGCTTGCTGTGTTGCCTGTGCTTGCTGCCTGTGCTTGCTGTGCTGCCTGTGCTTGCTGTGCTGCCTGTGCTTGCTGCCTGTGCTTGCGATGCTGCCTGTGCTTGCTGCCTGTGCTTGCTGTGCTGCCTGTGCTCGCTGTGCTGCCTGTGCTGCCTGTGCTTGCTGCCTGTGCTTGCTGTGCTGCCTGTGCTTGCTGCCTGTGCTTGCTGCCTGTGCTTGCTGTGCTGCCTGTGCTTGCTGCCTGTGCTTGCTGTGCTGCCTGTGCTTGCTGTGCTGCCTGTGCTTGCTGCCTGTGCTTGCTGTGCTGCCTGTGCTCTGCTGCCTGTGCTTGCTGTACTTGCTGTGCTGCCTGTGCTTGCTGTGCTGCCTGTGCTTGCTGCCTGTGCTTGCTGTGCTGCCTGTGCTTGCTGCCTGTGCTGCCTGTGGTTGCTGCCTGTGCTGTGCTGCCTGTGCTTGATGTGCTGCCTGTGTTTTCTGTGCTGCCTGTGCTTGCTGTGCTGCCTGTGCTGCCTGTGCTTGCTGCCTGTGCTTGCTGTGCTGCCTGTGCTTGCTGTGCTGTGCTGCCTGTGCTTTCTGTGCTACCTGTGCTTGCTGTGCTGCCTGTGCTTGCTGCCTGTGCTTGCTGCCTGTGCTTGCTGTGCTGCCTGTGCTTGCTGCCTGTGCTTGCTGTGCTGCCTGTGCTTGCTGCCTGTGCTTGCTGTGCTGCCTGTGCTTGCTGTGCTGCCTGTGCTTGCTGCCTGTGCTTGCTGTGCTGCCTGTGCTTGCTGCCTGTGCTTGCTGTGCTGCCTGTGCTTGCTGCCTGTGCTTGCTGTGCTGCCTGTGCTTGCTATGCTGCCTGTGCAAGCTGCCTGTGCTTGCTGTGCTGCCTGTGCTTGCTGCCTGTGCTTGCTGTGCTGCCTGTGCTTGCTGTTTGTGCTTGCTGTGCTGCCTGTGCTGACTGTGCTTGCTGCGCTGCCTGTGCTTGCTGCCTGTGCTTGCTGTGCTGCCTGTGCTGCCTGTGCTTGCTGCCTGTGCTTGCTATGCTGCCTGTGCAAGCTGCCTGTGCTTGCTGTGCTGCCTGTGCTTGCTGTGCTGCCTGTGCTTGCTGTGCTGCCAGTGCTTGCTGCCTGTGCTTTCTGTGCTGCCTGTGCTTGCTGCCCGTGCTTGCTGTGCTGCCGGTGCTTGCTGCCCGTGCTTGCTGTGCTGCCGGTGCTTGCTGTGCTGCCTGTGCTTGCTGCCTGTGCTGCCTGTGCTTGCTGTGCTGCCTGTGCTGCCTGTGCTTGCTGCCTGTGCTTGCTGTGCTGCCTGTGCTTGCTGCCTGTGCTTGCTGCCTGTGCTTGCTGCCTGTGCTTGCTGTGCTTGCTATACTGCCTGTGCAAGCTGCCTGTGCTTGCTGTGTTGCCTGTGCTTGCTGTGCTGGCTTTGCTTGCTGCCTATGCTTGCTGCCTGTGCTTGATGTGCTGCCTGTGCTTGCTGTCCTGTCTGTGCTTGCTATACTGCCTGTGCTTGCTGTGCTGCCTGTGCTTGCTGTGCTGCCTTTGCTTGCTGCCTATGCTTGCTGCCTGTGCTTGCTGTGCTGCCTGTGCTTGCTGCGCTGCCTGTGCTTGCTGTGCTGCCTTTGCTTGCTGCCTATGCTTGCTGCCTGTGCTTGCTGTGCTGCCTGTGCTTGCTGCGCTGCCTGTGCTTGCTGTGCTGCCTGTGCATGCTGCCTGTGCTTGCTGTTCTGCCTGTTAGCGATGCGTTTGATTTCGCCCATAACACGCGTTAATTCGACAGTGGCACACGACAGTGCGTTGCTGTGTCACCTTTTTTTGGAGGCGCCGAGAGTCGCGGATCATATGTTAACCTCGGCGGCCGATGCATTGACCTGCGTCTCAGTAAGAGTAAGCATTGTAAACAAATGCGAGAGTGAATCTCGCCGAAGATCGGAGCAGGCTTTGCCTGTTGGAAAGAGGACGGAGCTTGACACCTCTGCACTTCCCCCAAAATCGCTAAAAAACGAACACATCTCGTCGAGCTATTTTGCGGGTTTCTAACATGCCTGTGCTTGCTGCCTGTGCTGCCTGTGCTGCCTGTGCTTGCTGCCTGTGCTTGCTATGCTGCCTGTGCAAGCTGCCTGTGCTTGCTGCCTGTGCTTGCTGTGCTGCCTGTGCTTGCTGTTTGTGCTTGCTGTGCTGCCTGTGCTGCCTGTGCTTGCTGCCTGTGCTTGCTGTGCTGCCTGTGCTTGCTGCCTGTGCTTGCTGCCTGTGCTTGCTGTGCTTGCTATACTGCCTGTGCAAGCTGCCTGTGCTTGCTGTGCTGCCTGTGCTTGCTGTGCTGACTGTGCTTGCTGTGTTGCCTGTGCTTGCTGTGTTGCCTGTGCTTGCTGTGCTGCCTGTGCTGTGCTGCCTGTGCTTGCTTTGCTGCCTGTGTTTGCTGTGCTGCCTGTGCTGCCTGTGCTGTGCTGCCTGTGCTTGCTTTGCTGCCTGTGTTTGCTGTGCTGCCTGTGCTTGCTGTGCTGCCTGTGCTTGCTGCCTGTGCTTGCTGTGCTGCCAGTGCTTGCTGCCTGTGCTTGCTGTGCTGCCTGTGCTTGCTGCCCGTGCTTGCTGTGCTGCCTGTGCTGTGCTGCCTGTGATTGCTGTGCTGCCTGTGCTTGCTGTGCTGCCTGTGCTTGCTGCCTGTGCTTGCTGTGCTGCCTGTGCTTGCTGCCTGTGCTTGCTGTGCTGCCTGTGCTTGATGTGCTGCCTGTGTTTGCTGTGCTGCCTGTGCTTGCTGCCTGTGCTTGCTGTTGCCTGTGCTGCCTGTCCTTGCTGTGCTGCCTGTGTTTGTTGTGCTGCCTGTGCTTGCTGCCTGTGCTTGCTGTGCTGCCTGTGCTTGCTGTGCTGCCTGTGCTTGCTGTGCTGCCTGTGCTTGCTGCCTGTGCTTGCTGTGCTGCCTGTGCTTGCTGCCTGTGCTCGCTGTGCTGCCTGTGCTTGCTGCCTGTGCTTGCTGTGCTGCCTGTGCTTGCTGTGTTGCCTGTGCTTGCTGCCTGTGCTTGCTGTGCTGCCTGTGCTTGCTGCCTGTGCTTGCTGTGCTGCCTGTGCTTGCTGCTTGTGCTTGCTGTGCTGCCTGTGCTGTGCTGCCTGTGCTTGATGTGATGCCTGTGTTTGCTGTGCTGCCTGTGCTTGCTGCCTGTGCTTGCTGTGCTGTCTGTGCTGCCTGTGCTTGCTGCCTGTGCTGCCTGTGCTTGCTGCCTGTGCTGCCTGTGCTTGCTGTGCTGCCTGTGCTGTGCTGCCTGTGCTTGCTGTGCTGCCCCTGTTTGCTGTGCTGCCTGTGCTTGCTGCCTGTGCTTGCTGTGCTGCCTGTGCTTGCTGTGCTGCCTGTACTTGCTGCATGTGCTTGCTGTGCTGCCTGTGCTTGCTGCCTGTGCTTGCTGTGCTGCCTGTGCTTGCTGCCTGTGTTTGCTGTGCTACCTGTGCTTGCTGTGCTGCCTGTTAGCGATGCATTTGAATTCGCCCATAACACGCGGTAATTCGACAGTGGCACACGACAGTGCGTTGCTGTGTCACCTGTTCTTGGAGGCGCCGAGAGCCGCGGATCATATGTTTACCTCGGCGGCCGGTGCATTGACCTGCGTCTCAGTAAGAGTAAGCATTGTAAACAAATGCGAGAGTGAATCTCGCCGAAGATCGGAGCAGGCTTTGCCTGTTGGAAAGAGGACGGAGCTTGACACCTCTGCACTTCCCCCAAAATCGCTAAAAAACGAACACATCTCGTCGAGCTATTTTGCGGGTTTCTAACATGCCTGTGCTTGCTGCCTGTGCTGCCTGTGCTTGCTGTGCTTGCTGCCTGTGTTTGCTGTGCTGCCTGTGCTTGCTGCCTGTGCTTGCTCTGCTGCCTGTGCTTGCTGCCTGTGCTTGCTCTGCTGCCTGTGCTTGCTGCCTGTGCTTGCTGTGCTGCCGGTGCTTGCTGTGCTGCCTGTGCTTGCTGCCTGTGCTGCCTGTGCTTGCTGTGCTGCCTGTGCTTGCTGCCTGTGCTTGCTGCCTGTGCTTGCTGTGCTGCCTGTGCTTGCTGCCTGTGCTTGCTGTGCTGCCTGTGCTTGCTGCCTGTGCTTGCTGTGCTGGCTGTGCTGCCTGTGTTTGCTGTGCTGCCTGTGCTTGCTGCCTGTGCTTGCTGCCTGTGCTTGCTGTGCTGCCTGTTAGCGATGCATTTGATTTCGCCCATAACACGCGGTAATTCGACAGTGGCACACGACAGTGCGTTGCTGTGTCACCTGTTTTTGGAGGCGCCGAGAATCGCGGATCATATGTTTACCTCGGCGGCCGGTGCATTGACCTGTGTCTCAGTAAGAGTAAGCATTGTAAACAAATGCGAGAGTGAATCTCGCCGAAGATCGGAGCAGGCTTTGCCTGTTGGAAAGAGGACGGAGCTTGACCCCTCTGCACTTCCCCCAGAATCGCTAAAACGAACACATCTCGTCGAGCTATTTTGTGGGTTTCTGACATGCCTGTGCTTGCTGCCTGTGCTTGCTGTGCTGCCTGTGCTTGCTGCCTGTGCTTGCTGTGCTGCCTGTGCTTGATGCCTGTGCTTGCTGCCTGTGCTTGCTGCCTGTGCTTGCCTTGCTGCCTGTGCTTGCTGTGCTGCCTGTTAGCGATGCATTTTATTTCGCCCATAACACGCGTTAATTCGACAGTGGCACACGACAGTGCGTTGCTGTGTCACCTGATTTTGGAGGCGCCGAGAGCCGCGGATCATATGTTTACCTCGGCGGCCGGTGCATTGACCTGCGTCTCAGTAAGAGTAAGCATTGTAAACAAATGCGAGAGTGAATCTCGCCGAAGATCGGAGCAGGCTTTGCCTGTTGGAAAGAGGACGGAGCTTGACACCTCTGCACTTCCCCCAAAATCGCTAAAAAACGAACACGTCTCGTCGAGCTATTTTGCGGGTTTCTAACATGCCTGTGCTTGCTGCCTGTGCTGCCTGTGCTTGCTGTGCTGCCTGTGCTTGCTGCCTGAGTTTGCTGTGCTGCCTGTGCTTGCTGCCTGTGCTTGCTCTGCTGCCTGTGCTTGCTGCCTGTGCTTGCTGTGCTGCCGGTGCTTGCTGTGCTGCCTGTGCTTGCTGCCTGTGCTGCCTGTGCTTGCTGCCTGTGCTTGCTGCCTGTGCTTGCTGTGCTGCCTGTGCTTGCTGCCTTTGCTTGCTGTGCTGCCTGTGCTTGCTGCCTGTGCTTGCTGTGCTGCCTGTGCTTGCTGCCTGTGCTGCCTGTGGTTGCTGCCTGTGCTGTGCTGCCTGTGCTTGATGTGCTGCCTGTGTTTTCTGTGCTGCCTGTGCTTGCTGTGCTGCCTGTGCTGCCTGTGCTTGCTGTGCTGCCTGTGCTTACTGTGTTGCCTGTGCTTGCTGCCTGTGCTTGCTGTGCTGCCTGTGCTTGCTGCCTGTGCTTGCTGTGCTGCCTGTGCTTGATGCCTGTGCTTGCTGTGTTGCCTGTGCTTGCTGCCTGTGCTTGCTGTGCTGCCTGTGCTTGCTGCCTGTGCTTGCTGTGCTGCCTGTGTTTGCTGTGCTGCCTGTGCTTGCTGCCTGTGCTTGCTGCCTGTGCTTGCTGTGCTGCCTGTGTTTGCTGTGCTGCCTGTGCTTGCTGCCTGTGCTTGCTGTGCTGCCTGTGCTTGCTGCCTGTGCTTGCTGTGCTGCCTGTGCGGGCTGTGCTGCCTGTGCTTGCTGCCTGTGCTTGCTGTGCTGCCTGTTAGCGATGCATTTGATTTCGCCCATAACACGCGGTAATTCGACAGTGGCACACGACAGTGCGTTGCTGTGTCACCTGTTTTTGGAGGCGCCGAGGGTCGCGGATCATATGTTTACCTCGGCGGCCGGTGCATTGACCTGCGTCTCAGTAAGAGTAAGCATTGTAAACAAATGCGAGAGTGAATCTCGCAGAAGATCGGAGCAGGCTTTGCCTGTTCGAAAGAGAACGGAGCTTGACCCCTCTGCACTTCCCCCAGAATCGCTAAAACGAACACATCTCGTCGAGCTATTTTGTGGGTTTCTGACATGCCTGTGCTTGCTGCCTGTGCTTGCTGTGCTGCCTGTGCTTGCTGCCTGTGCTCGCTGTGCTGCCTGTGCTGCCTGTGCTTGCTGCCGGTGCTTGGTGTGCTGCCTGTGCTTGCTGCCTGTGCTTGCTGTGCTGCCTGTGCTTGCTGCCTGTGCTTGCTGTACTTGCTGTGCTGCCTGTGCTTGCTGTGCTGCCTGTGCTTGCTGCCTGTGCTTGCTGCCTGTGCTTGCTGTGCTGCCTGTGCTTGCTGCCTGTGCTTGCTGTACTGCCTGTGCTTGCTGCCTGTGCTTGCTGTGCTGCCTGTGCTTGCTGCCTGTGCTTGCTGTGCTGCCTGTGCTGTGCTGCCTGTGCTTGCTGTGCTGCCTGTGCTTGCTGCCTGTGCTTGCTGCCTGTGCTTGCTGTGCTGCCTGTGTTTGCTGTGCTGCCTGTGCTTGCTGTGCTGCCTGTGCTTGCTGCCTGTGCTTGCTGCCTGTGCTTGCTGCCTGTGCTTGCTGTGCTGCCTGTGCTTGCTGTACTTGCTGTGCTGCCTGTGCTTGCTGTGCTGCCTGTTCTTGCTGCCTGTGCTTGCTGTGCTGCCTGTGCTGTGCTGCCTGTGCTTGCTGTGCTGCCTGTGTTTGCTGTAATGCCTGTGCTTGCTGCCTGTTTGCTGCCTGTGCTTGCTGTGCTGCCTGTGCTTGCTGCCTGTGCTTGCTGCCTGTGCTTGCTGTGCTGCCTGTGTTTGCTGTGCTGCCTGTGCTTGCTGTGCTGCCTGTGCTTGCTGCCTGTGCTTGCTGCCTGTGCTTGCTGTGCTGCCTGTGCTGTGCTGCCTGTGCTTGCTGTACTTGCTGTGCTGCCTGTGCTTGCTGTGCTGCCTGTGCTTGCTGCCTGTGCTCGCTGTGCTGCCTGTGCTGCCTGTGCTTGCTGTGCTGCCTGTGTTTGCTGCGATGCCTGTGCTTGCTGCCTGTGTTTGCTGTGATGCCTGTGCTTGCTGCCTGTGCTTGCTGTGCTGCCTGTGCTTGCTGCCTGTGCTTGCTGTGCTGCCTGTGCTTGCTGCCTGTGCTTGCTGTGCTGCCTGTGCTTGCTGCCTGTGCTTGCTGTGCTGCCTGTGCTTGCTGCCTGTGCTTGCTGTACTTGCTGTGCTGCCTGTGCTTGCTGTGCTGCCTGTGCTTGCTGCCTGTGCTTGCTGTGCTGCCTGTGCTGTGCTGCCTGTGTTTGCTGTACTTGCTGTGCTGCCTGTGCTTGCTGCGCTGCCTGTGCTTGCTGTGCTGCCTGTGCATGCTGCCTGTGCTTGCTGTTCTGCCTGTTAGCGATGCGTTTGATTTCGCCCATAACACGCGTTAATTCGACAGTGGCACACGACAGTGCGTTGCTGTGTCACCTTTTTTTGGAGGCGCCGAGAGTCGCGGATCATATGTTAACCTCGGCGGCCGATGCATTGACCTGCGTCTCAGTAAGAGTAAGCATTGTAAACAAATGCGAGAGTGAATCTCGCCGAAGATCGGAGCAGGCTTTGCCTGTTGGAAAGAGGACGGAGCTTGACACCTCTGCACTTCCCCCAAAATCGCTAAAAAACGAACACATCTCGTCGAGCTATTTTGCGGGTTTCTAACATGCCTGTGCTTGCTGCCTGTGCTGCCTGTGCTGCCTGTGCTTGCTGCCTGTGCTTGCTATGCTGCCTGTGCAAGCTGCCTGTGCTTGCTGCCTGTGCTTGCTGTGCTGCCTGTGCTTGCTGTTTGTGCTTGCTGTGCTGCCTGTGCTGCCTGTGCTTGCTGCCTGTGCTTGCTGTGCTGCCTGTGCTTGCTGCCTGTGCTTGCTGCCTGTGCTTGCTGTGCTTGCTATACTGCCTGTGCAAGCTGCCTGTGCTTGCTGTGCTGCCTGTGCTTGCTGTGCTGACTGTGCTTGCTGTGTTGCCTGTGCTTGCTGTGCTGCCTGTGCTGTGCTGCCTGTGCTTGCTTTGCTGCCTGTGTTTGCTGTGCTGCCTGTGCTGCCTGTGCTGTGCTGCCTGTGCTTGCTTTGCTGCCTGTGTTTGCTGTGCTGCCTGTGCTTGCTGTGCTGCCTGTGCTTGCTGCCTGTGCTTGCTGTGCTGCCAGTGCTTGCTGCCTGTGCTTGCTGTGCTGCCTGTGCTTGCTGCCCGTGCTTGCTGTGCTGCCTGTGCTGTGCTGCCTGTGATTGCTGTGCTGCCTGTGCTTGCTGTGCTGCCTGTGCTTGCTGCCTGTGCTTGCTGTGCTGCCTGTGCTTGCTGCCTGTGCTTGCTGTGCTGCCTGTGCTTGATGTGCTGCCTGTGTTTGCTGTGCTGCCTGTGCTTGCTGCCTGTGCTTGCTGTTGCCTGTGCTGCCTGTCCTTGCTGTGCTGCCTGTGTTTGTTGTGCTGCCTGTGCTTGCTGCCTGTGCTTGCTGTGCTGCCTGTGCTTGCTGTGCTGCCTGTGCTTGCTGTGCTGCCTGTGCTTGCTGTGCTGCCTGTGCTTGCTGCCTGTGCTTGCTGTGCTGCCTGTGCTTGCTGCCTGTGCTCGCTGTGCTGCCTGTGCTTGCTGCCTGTGCTTGCTGTGCTGCCTGTGCTTGCTGTGTTGCCTGTGCTTGCTGCCTGTGCTTGCTGTGCTGCCTGTGCTTGCTGCCTGTGCTTGCTGTGCTGCCTGTGCTTGCTGCTTGTGCTTGCTGTGCTGCCTGTGCTGTGCTGCCTGTGCTTGATGTGATGCCTGTGTTTGCTGTGCTGCCTGTGCTTGCTGCCTGTGCTTGCTGTGCTGTCTGTGCTGCCTGTGCTTGCTGCCTGTGCTGCCTGTGCTTGCTGCCTGTGCTGCCTGTGCTTGCTGTGCTGCCTGTGCTGTGCTGCCTGTGCTTGCTGTGCTGCCCCTGTTTGCTGTGCTGCCTGTGCTTGCTGCCTGTGCTTGCTGTGCTGCCTGTGCTTGCTGTGCTGCCTGTACTTGCTGCATGTGCTTGCTGTGCTGCCTGTGCTTGCTGCCTGTGCTTGCTGTGCTGCCTGTGCTTGCTGCCTGTGTTTGCTGTGCTACCTGTGCTTGCTGTGCTGCCTGTTAGCGATGCATTTGAATTCGCCCATAACACGCGGTAATTCGACAGTGGCACACGACAGTGCGTTGCTGTGTCACCTGTTCTTGGAGGCGCCGAGAGCCGCGGATCATATGTTTACCTCGGCGGCCGGTGCATTGACCTGCGTCTCAGTAAGAGTAAGCATTGTAAACAAATGCGAGAGTGAATCTCGCCGAAGATCGGAGCAGGCTTTGCCTGTTGGAAAGAGGACGGAGCTTGACACCTCTGCACTTCCCCCAAAATCGCTAAAAAACGAACACATCTCGTCGAGCTATTTTGCGGGTTTCTAACATGCCTGTGCTTGCTGCCTGTGCTGCCTGTGCTTGCTGTGCTTGCTGCCTGTGTTTGCTGTGCTGCCTGTGCTTGCTGCCTGTGCTTGCTCTGCTGCCTGTGCTTGCTGCCTGTGCTTGCTCTGCTGCCTGTGCTTGCTGCCTGTGCTTGCTGTGCTGCCGGTGCTTGCTGTGCTGCCTGTGCTTGCTGCCTGTGCTGCCTGTGCTTGCTGTGCTGCCTGTGCTTGCTGCCTGTGCTTGCTGCCTGTGCTTGCTGTGCTGCCTGTGCTTGCTGCCTGTGCTTGCTGTGCTGCCTGTGCTTGCTGCCTGTGCTTGCTGTGCTGGCTGTGCTGCCTGTGTTTGCTGTGCTGCCTGTGCTTGCTGCCTGTGCTTGCTGCCTGTGCTTGCTGTGCTGCCTGTTAGCGATGCATTTGATTTCGCCCATAACACGCGGTAATTCGACAGTGGCACACGACAGTGCGTTGCTGTGTCACCTGTTTTTGGAGGCGCCGAGAATCGCGGATCATATGTTTACCTCGGCGGCCGGTGCATTGACCTGTGTCTCAGTAAGAGTAAGCATTGTAAACAAATGCGAGAGTGAATCTCGCCGAAGATCGGAGCAGGCTTTGCCTGTTGGAAAGAGGACGGAGCTTGACCCCTCTGCACTTCCCCCAGAATCGCTAAAACGAACACATCTCGTCGAGCTATTTTGTGGGTTTCTGACATGCCTGTGCTTGCTGCCTGTGCTTGCTGTGCTGCCTGTGCTTGCTGCCTGTGCTTGCTGTGCTGCCTGTGCTTGATGCCTGTGCTTGCTGCCTGTGCTTGCTGCCTGTGCTTGCCTTGCTGCCTGTGCTTGCTGTGCTGCCTGTTAGCGATGCATTTTATTTCGCCCATAACACGCGTTAATTCGACAGTGGCACACGACAGTGCGTTGCTGTGTCACCTGATTTTGGAGGCGCCGAGAGCCGCGGATCATATGTTTACCTCGGCGGCCGGTGCATTGACCTGCGTCTCAGTAAGAGTAAGCATTGTAAACAAATGCGAGAGTGAATCTCGCCGAAGATCGGAGCAGGCTTTGCCTGTTGGAAAGAGGACGGAGCTTGACACCTCTGCACTTCCCCCAAAATCGCTAAAAAACGAACACGTCTCGTCGAGCTATTTTGCGGGTTTCTAACATGCCTGTGCTTGCTGCCTGTGCTGCCTGTGCTTGCTGTGCTGCCTGTGCTTGCTGCCTGAGTTTGCTGTGCTGCCTGTGCTTGCTGCCTGTGCTTGCTCTGCTGCCTGTGCTTGCTGCCTGTGCTTGCTGTGCTGCCGGTGCTTGCTGTGCTGCCTGTGCTTGCTGCCTGTGCTGCCTGTGCTTGCTGCCTGTGCTTGCTGCCTGTGCTTGCTGTGCTGCCTGTGCTTGCTGCCTTTGCTTGCTGTGCTGCCTGTGCTTGCTGCCTGTGCTTGCTGTGCTGCCTGTGCTTGCTGCCTGTGCTGCCTGTGGTTGCTGCCTGTGCTGTGCTGCCTGTGCTTGATGTGCTGCCTGTGTTTTCTGTGCTGCCTGTGCTTGCTGTGATGCCTGTGCTGCCTGTGCTTGCTGTGCTGCCTGTGCTTACTGTGTTGCCTGTGCTTGCTGCCTGTGCTTGCTGTGCTGCCTGTGCTTGCTGCCTGTGCTTGCTGTGCTGCCTGTGCTTGATGCCTGTGCTTGCTGTGTTGCCTGTGCTTGCTGCCTGTGCTTGCTGTGCTGCCTGTGCTTGCTGCCTGTGCTTGCTGTGCTGCCTGTGTTTGCTGTGCTGCCTGTGCTTGCTGCCTGTGCTTGCTGCCTGTGCTTGCTGTGCTGCCTGTGTTTGCTGTGCTGCCTGTGCTTGCTGCCTGTGCTTGCTGTGCTGCCTGTGCTTGCTGCCTGTGCTTGCTGTGCTGCCTGTGCGGGCTGTGCTGCCTGTGCTTGCTGCCTGTGCTTGCTGTGCTGCCTGTTAGCGATGCATTTGATTTCGCCCATAACACGCGGTAATTCGACAGTGGCACACGACAGTGCGTTGCTGTGTCACCTGTTTTTGGAGGCGCCGAGGGTCGCGGATCATATGTTTACCTCGGCGGCCGGTGCATTGACCTGCGTCTCAGTAAGAGTAAGCATTGTAAACAAATGCGAGAGTGAATCTCGCAGAAGATCGGAGCAGGCTTTGCCTGTTCGAAAGAGAACGGAGCTTGACCCCTCTGCACTTCCCCCAGAATCGCTAAAACGAACACATCTCGTCGAGCTATTTTGTGGGTTTCTGACATGCCTGTGCTTGCTGCCTGTGCTTGCTGTGCTGCCTGTGCTTGCTGCCTGTGCTCGCTGTGCTGCCTGTGCTGCCTGTGCTTGCTGCCGGTGCTTGGTGTGCTGCCTGTGCTTGCTGCCTGTGCTTGCTGTGCTGCCTGTGCTTGCTGCCTGTGCTTGCTGTACTTGCTGTGCTGCCTGTGCTTGCTGTGCTGCCTGTGCTTGCTGCCTGTGCTTGCTGCCTGTGCTTGCTGTGCTGCCTGTGCTTGCTGCCTGTGCTTGCTGTGCTGCCTGTGCTTGCTGCCTGTGCTTGCTGTGCTGCCTGTGCTTGCTGCCTGTGCTTGCTGTGCTGCCTGTGCTGTGCTGCCTGTGCTTGCTGTGCTGCCTGTGCTTGCTGCCTGTGCTTGCTGCCTGTGCTTGCTGTGCTGCCTGTGTTTGCTGTGCTGCCTGTGCTTGCTGTGCTGCCTGTGCTTGCTGCCTGTGCTTGCTGCCTGTGCTTGCTGCCTGTGCTTGCTGTGCTGCCTGTGCTTGCTGTACTTGCTGTGCTGCCTGTGCTTGCTGTGCTGCCTGTTCTTGCTGCCTGTGCTTGCTGTGCTGCCTGTGCTGTGCTGCCTGTGCTTGCTGTGCTGCCTGTGTTTGCTGTAATGCCTGTGCTTGCTGCCTGTTTGCTGCCTGTGCTTGCTGTGCTGCCTGTGCTTGCTGCCTGTGCTTGCTGCCTGTGCTTGCTGTGCTGCCTGTGTTTGCTGTGCTGCCTGTGCTTGCTGTGCTGCCTGTGCTTGCTGCCTGTGCTTGCTGCCTGTGCTTGCTGTGCTGCCTGTGCTGTGCTGCCTGTGCTTGCTGTACTTGCTGTGCTGCCTGTGCTTGCTGTGCTGCCTGTGCTTGCTGCCTGTGCTCGCTGTGCTGCCTGTGCTGCCTGTGCTTGCTGTGCTGCCTGTGTTTGCTGCGATGCCTGTGCTTGCTGCCTGTGTTTGCTGTGATGCCTGTGCTTGCTGCCTGTGCTTGCTGTGCTGCCTGTGCTTGCTGCCTGTGCTTGCTGTGCTGCCTGTGCTTGCTGCCTGTGCTTGCTGTGCTGCCTGTGCTTGCTGCCTGTGCTTGCTGTGCTGCCTGTGCTTGCTGCCTGTGCTTGCTGTACTTGCTGTGCTGCCTGTGCTTGCTGTGCTGCCTGTGCTTGCTGCCTGTGCTTGCTGTGCTGCCTGTGCTGTGCTGCCTGTGTTTGCTGTACTTGCTGTGCTGCCTGTGCTTGCTGTGCTGCGTGTGCTTGCTACCTGTGCTTGCTGCCTGTGCTTGCTGTGCTGCCTGTTAGCGATGCATTTGTTTTCGCCCATAACACGCGGTAATTCGACAGTGGCACACGACAGTGCGTTGCTGTGTCACCTGTTTTTGGAGGCGCCGAGAGTCGCGGATTATATGTTTACCTCGGCGGCCGTTGCATTGACCTGCGTCTCAGTAAGAGTAAGCATTGTAAACAAATGCGAGTGTGAATCTGGTCGAAGATCGGAGCAGGCTTTGCCCGTTGGAAAGAGGACGGAGCTTGACCCCTCTGCACTTCCCCCAGAATCGCTAAAACGAACACATCTCGTCGAGCTATTTTGCGGGTTTCTAACATCAGAAGTGGGATATTATGAATTTTACGCGCCTTAGCTGCAAAGCTAATTCTTGATTCATTTTCGTTGATTTTATTGTGCTGTGGATTGTGTCGTGTTGTGTTTCTTTGTGTGCTTTTGTTGGTTTCCTCGTTTTATTTTTTTTCCCTTTCGTTTTGTTCGAGACGTGATCGGGACACAAAAAAATGGAGAACTCGCGTGCTCCCCCGTCCTTGGAGGACATCATCCGTCAAGTGGTAGCCGAAATTGCAAGAGGCGTAATGTCGGCTACCCCGAAGATTATTAATGCAACGACACCTCCTCTTTTGGATATGGTGCCGCAATTCCGTGGTACCGAACTGAATGACGACGCTAATGCTTGGTGCAACGAAGTGGAACATATCACTCGTGATTCGACCCCGCAACAGCGGTTGAGTGCCGCCACCCATGCGCTTGCGGGTTCTGCTAAAGCATGGTACCAAGAATGGAAAGGGAGACCCCGAACGTGGGAAAAATTCAAGGAGGACTTGTGCGCCATTTTCGGTCCGCAGAAGAAACTCCACGAATGCTTGCTACGGGCGCTGACCTATAACAGCGACGACGCGACCACGTACGTGGAATATGCAAGGAAAAAAGTGGGCTATCTCGAGTAGGCGCGTGTAGCATTTCGACCCGATGAATTGGTGGAGCTGACAATAAGCACAATCACAGATCAGAACGTGCGACAGGCCATGCTGTCCGCGAATTACGCGACGCCATCGGCGCTGATCACGGGCACGACGAATTTCGTAAAAGAAACGAAACGAAGGGAAAGATTTGCACGCGATGGCGGAGAACGCGCTCCGAACCGACAAGACGGCAGATGCTACCAATGCAATGAGCTGGGACATAAACGGGTGAATTGCCCGAAAAGGAGAAAATTATTACCGCAACGGGAAACTCCCAGCGTAACTAACTGCAATTTTTGCAAAAAGGGGGGCCATACCGAATCGCAATGTTGGGCGAAGCAGCGAACAGCCGAAAACCATCAAGGTTCGAAGAAACCCGATGCCAACGTGTGCTACTCAGTAGAACACAAACTGACACCAATACTATTGAGACAGAT
Organism: Priocnemis perturbator; assembly: GCA_963942575.1. NCBI lineage: Eukaryota > Metazoa > Arthropoda > Insecta > Hymenoptera > Pompilidae > Priocnemis > Priocnemis perturbator. The sequence continues at coordinate 569,438 of CAWWDK010000365.1, read as the reverse complement.
GATCGTACGACGCTGTTTGATCGACAATGGCGCAACATGTTCCCTCGTGAGAGAAAGTGTTGCCGACCGGGCAAACTGCAAAGTTAACGCGTACACGACGACAATACAAGGACTGTGTGAGTCTAGCACGACGACCGTCGGATGCACATCAGCATTAATTCAGACGGAGGATGTGTCCACTGAGTTGGATTTGTTTGTTGTCCCGGATACTGCAATACCGTACGAGGTCATCATCGGGAAGAATGTCCTGGTGCATGCCGATCTACGCATTGTGACGGAACCTGATGGGACGACGAGGCTTCAACGGTGCGGACTTGTCACGGCAGAAAGGAACGAGGCTACAACGAAGGCACCGTGCTTCACACTCGACGTTGCGAACGATTCTCTTAGAGATCTTTTAAGAAAATTCGAGCGAATGTTGACCACTGGCAATCACGTGCGGTCCGTAAGTACGGCGGAACTCAAAATAATTACTCAGGAGAACAAGGTAATAAATTACCACCCTTACCGTCTGCCACTTTCGGAACGGGAGAAATTAAGGGGGATCATAGATGACCTCATAAGTAACGGCATAATACGCGAAAGCAACTCGCCGTTTGCAAGCCCCGTTATCTTAGTGAAAAAGAAAAATGGAGAGGACCGTCTGTGCGTGGATTTCGGGGCGTTAAATAGAATTACGGTTCAAGACAGATACCCTTTACCACTAATCGACGATCAATTGGATCGTTTGGGAAAGGGTAGGGTATTTACTACGATAGACATGACCGCGGGATTTGACCAAATACCCATTGCCGCCGATTCAATTTGTAAAACTGCCTTTGTTACCCCCGACGGGCATTATGAGTATATCCGTATGCCCTTCTGCCTTTGTAATGCGCCCGCTGTCTTTCAGAGAGCCATTAACGCGGCTCTAGGCAACCTAAGGAATAGCATCGCATTAGTCTATATGGACGATATTTTGATCCCATCGCAAACGGTCGAGGAAGGGCTACAGAGTTTAGAGCGCGTGTTGGAGGTATTGGACAAGGGAGGATTCACGTTAAACATCGCAAAATATAAATTTTTTGAAACTTCGATCAATTACCTGGGTCGAGAGATATCATCCGAAGGTATAAAGCCAGGCAAAGAAAAAGTTAAAGCCCTAGTAGAATCACCAGTTCCGAACAATGTGAAGCAGATAAGACAATTTATTGGCCTAGCGAGTTATTTCCGGAAGTTTTTACCTGAATTCGCGGTGCGAACGGCGTGCTTGACCAAATTAACAAAACATAATGAGCCGTGGGTATGGGGTAAAGAACAGGAAGAAGCGCGATCGTACATCATAGATAAACTGAGTACACACCCTTTGCTCGTAATATTCGACCCAACGCGAGATACGGAGCTCCACACCGACGCTAGTTCCTTTGGATATGGTGCAATTCTCTGCCAAAGAGTGGAAAAGGAACTACGCGTGGTCGCATATTTTAGTCGTCGTACCAGCCCAGAGGAATCGCGCTATCATTCGTATGAACTAGAGACACTCGCGATTGTGAACGCACTGAAATACTTCCGCGTATATCTGCTTGGTATGCAGTTTAAAATTGTCACCGACTGTAATGCCATTAAGGCTACGCAAAACAAAAAAGATTTATTACCACGCGTAGCTCGTTGGTGGATATTTCTACAAGACTTTTCCTTTGATCTTGAATATAGGAAAGGCAAATACGTAGAGCACGTGGATTATTTAAGTAGAAATCCGTGTAAAAACTATCGCGTAAACGTAATTTGTGAGGGCTCCTGGCTAGAAATCGCGCAGAAAAATGATGAAGAAACGCAAAACATGATCGAGCGTGTAAAGTCGAACGAAACTGTTATTACGGATTTCGAGCTAAGAGACGGTATACTGTGTCGAAAAACACTCCGGGACACAGGCCGAGTGATCTACCGAAGTTTTGTCCGGAAGGGAAGCCGCCTTGGTTTGTTGCGTCTGTACCATGACGAAAACTGTCATGCAGGCTTTGAAAAAACATACGACCGCATCGCGAAAAAATACTGGTTCCCAAAAATGCTAAGATTTGTCCGTAAGTACATCGATCACTGCATTACTTGCGTAGTATGCAAACGACAGACCGGACCGAAACAAGGGAAATTGCACCCAATTGAAAAGAAGCCTTTCCCCTTCGACACGATACACTGTGACTGTGTCGGTCCATTTGAAAAAACGAAAGATGGACATGAACACCGCCGTATAGTTAGCAGACGACTATCACCGATTTCGCTTGTTTTGGTCCCAATTGTTTACGATAGTTTACGCAAGTTTACGCAATCGATTTCAGAGTTTACGAAATGTTAGTTTGCCCGTAATTAACAATTTCGAGAATCGGGTAATGTAGATCTTGCAAACGCCTCTAGTGGCCGAAAGGAGAAGCTGACCAGATGCAAACTCTGGCGAAATATCTTTTACGTATCTCGTGTGCAACGGTCTCAATCGTTTACGAATAGTTTTCGCAAGCTGCTGTATCAATTTCGGAGTTTACGAAATCGTATTTTGGCCGTAATTAACAATTTCGGGAATGGGGTAATGTAGATCATGCGAGCGCCTCCAGTGGCCGAAAGCAGAAGCTGACCAGATGCGGAACTTGGCAAATAATTTTGACGTATCTCGTGTGTAACGGTCTCAATCGTTTACGAATAGTTTTCGCAAGCTGCTGTATTGATTTCGGAGTTTACGAAATCGTATTTTGGCCGTAATTAACAATTTCGGGAATGGGGTAATGTAGATCTTGCGAGCACCTCTAGTGGCCGAAAGGAGAAGCTGACCAGATGCAAACTCTAGCGAAATAATTTTGACGTATCTCGTGTGCCACGGTCTCAATCGTTTACGAATAGTTTTCGCAAGCTGTTGTATCGATTTCGGAGTTTACGAAATCGTATTTTGCTCGTTATTAACAATTTCAGGATCGGCTAACGTACAGCTCGCAAGCGCCGCCGTTGGCAGAGACGAGAATCGGTCTGCGGACATAGAGTAACGAAATAATTTTGACGTATCTCATCTCTAACGGTCTCAATCGTTTACGAATAGTTTACGCAAGGCACTGTAACGATTTCAGAGTTTACGGGCCGTATTCACGTACTGCGCTTAGGCCTCCGCGGACGCTTAGGCCAGGCTTATGCCAATCACAACAATGCGGGAGCACAGCTTAAGCCTGGCCTAAGCGTCCGCGGAGGCCTAAGCGCAGTACGTGAATACGGCCCTACGAAATCGTAGTTTGCCTGTAATTAATAATTTCATAATCGGCTATCGTGCAGTGTTGATTTGCTCGCAAGCGCCGCCGTTGGCCGAAGGGAGAAGCTGACCAGATGTATACCCTGACCAAGTAGTTTTGACTTTTGACGTATCTCACGTCATCCATCGACAAGTAGTAGAAGAAAAATATTGTATCGTGGAATTGAGGGATGGGTTGCAAGTCATTCCAACCTGTTGGTTAGATGCCAACAAAAGTGTAAGCAAATGGCCAGGCCACGTCAAGTTGCTGAACTAATTAGAGAAATTAATAATTTCTGAAGCTTTACTCCAAACCTTGTCAGAGGAGTGTGCAGTTATCAGCGTTGCTTTGGGTCGACAGGTATGTATAGTGGATATTATTAATAATGTGTGTATGTGTTTATATATAATATAGATATCTATATTTTTTATACCTAGAAGACCTGTCGATGTCATAATAATAAACAATTATATACTTTGTGGATGATTGGGCATGGGCCCAAGAAAAATTAAATGAGGCACAGGACACAGCAGATATTTTCTATTCTGATGAGCTCTTGGAATATGAGTTAGCTGCGGCCTTAAAAAACCGAAGGAGGGCTAAGGTTAAAAGGGTCATATCTTCGGAAGAAGAGAGTATGGAGTCCATATCTAAAAACCCAAGAAAAAATCAACATATGACGACACATTCACAGACGAGCGGAGAGTACATTAACCAATCTACTAATTACACCTGTAATGCTTGAACCCTTATTCGATTCATCAACACCTGGGGGTTTGACATTCATTGCATATGATGAGAATGAACCCCCTACCGCTGTTTACATAGCCATGGAGGTAAGCTTCATATTATTGGAGTGTATTCATAATAATCATGATTATTGCAAATGTCTCTCATCTTTTTCCAATATCCCTTAGCTACTGAAACTATTGCAGCTCAAGGCAGTGCCTGTGGAAAGTGGGAGCATCATCCTTACACCTCAGAAACTGGTAAATAAAACAAAAAACCATTCATATCAATGTTTCTACCTTCTGTTTTACATATTTTAGGATTTCGAAAATGTGTTTACAAAATGCTGTCTACGATATCTTTACAAATAAAGGATCTGTACACAAAAGTCGATTTTTTGTTGGTGTCCAAAAATTAAAATGCCGAAGTTGATGAGGACGAAACATCCGAATATGAATTGCAGCGGGTTCCCATAGTGCAAAGTATGGATGATTTGGCCTCATTTGAGCCCAAACTTCAAAAGCCTGCATTAAAAAAAAAAATTGGTAATTATTTTTTAATCACATGTTCCTCTAAAGTACCATTATTGATCTACAACGAAAAAAGTAATATCTTTCGTGGTACAAAATATAATAAAAACCATGTATAATATTTCCTCCCAACAGCTGAGGTTTCCTGAACATGTTGTTGTCAGCATCAAAAGCATTGAAGTCACGCCACTGCTCATTTGTGTATAATGCCTATTCAGATGAATGTTTGTACTATTACAGTTTCTATGAGCGTGGGCGTGGGCATGGGCATGGGTAAAGGTAAAGGATATATAAGGATAGGTTTGGTGCATGTCCGCGAGAGAATCATTATTTCATGTTTTTACGTTAATTCCACAATACTCTTTCTCGCCTATGAAGGAATCAATACATGGTGTTTTTTTGTGTTGAATTCACATCTCTCTCGCTATAACTATCAATTTTATTGGTTCATATTGATCTGCAATACTCTTTTGCTTTCACAATATTTCTATTATAACTTATATTAATTAGTTGCTGTTTTGATCTGCCTTTTATGTACACATGATAACATCATGAAATTTTTCAGATTCGTCGACTTAAATATTGTTGGCCCAGGTAAGCTGACTATGTGCGTAGCAGCTGTAATATCCCGAGTACTTGCAGACGGAATCGCAGTAAATTTCATTTGGCAGGGCCGCTTGCAGAAGCAAAGCTTTCAAAAATTGCGGACTTCGAACTTATTCCAAAGTATTTTCCTACAGATATACATTATTAATAATCTTTTAATAATCACTAATATTCTTTTATTATTTTATAGTAGTCTGTATGCCCGTTGGCAATAATAAGTTGAAAAAGGCGGAAGTAAATGACGTCATTGGCAAGTGGTTCACTCAAGCAAAAACGAGAATTGAGCGAAAAATGAAATCTTAATAAATAGAATTGAGACTAGGTTAAGATTTTGTTATATTTACTATTATATTACTGTTTTTATAATTACTGTTATATTTAATGTAAATATTTTATATGTACTTTTATATTTAGTGTAATTTAATATTTCATTAATAACAATAATATATTGTAAAACAAATTTTCTTGAATTATTCATAATGTAAAACAGAATCGTATGTAGGATATAATATTGAATGAATATTCTTAGGACCTTGATGCAATATTCTGTGTCATCTTCCTGCAATATTCCCGCAAATTTCGAGGGGGCTGACATAGGAATATTGCAGCAATATTCCTACAATACTCCGACAATGTGACCTGAGAGGGTCAGCATTGCAAAGTAATATTTGTGCTACATGCCAACAAAATTCCTTGCTGTCGTGAAATTTACAATTTCAGAATCGGCTATCATGCAGCTTCTCCCTTCGGCCAACGGCGGCGCTTGGGAGCCAATCGACACTGCACGATAGCCGATTCTGAAATTGTTAATTACGGCCAAAAACGATTTCGTAAACTCCGAAATCGATACAGCAGCTTCCGAAAACTATTCGTAAACGATTGAGACCATTACACACGAGATACGTCAAAATTATTTCGCCAGGTTCGGCATCTGGTCAGCTTCTGCTTTCGGCCACTGGCGGCGCTGGCAAGACCTACATTACCCGATTCTCGAAATTGTTAATTACGGCCAAAATACGATTTCGTAAACTCCGAAATCGATACAGCAGCTTGCGAAAACTATTCGTAAACGATTGACACCGTTACACACGAGATACGTCAAAATTATTTCGCCAGGATCCGCATCTGGTCAGCTTCTGCTTCCGGCCACTGGCGGCGCTTGCAAGACCTACATTACCCGATTCTCGAAATTGTTAATTACGGCCAAAATACGATTTCGTAAACTCCGAAATCGATACAGCAGCTTGAGAAAACTATTCGTAAACGATTGAAACCGTTAGACCGGGCTGTTCCACCTCTGGGTAAAGTGTCACGTAGCGAAGTTACCAGATAAAACTAGACAAAAGTAAATCTTGCGTTGTTCCACCTTTCGGTAAAATTTATGCTCCTGGTAAATGAAGCTACCTGACGGATAAATTACACGGTGCCGAATCCACCGTGTAAGCCACTACCTAACAGATAAATATATGGTGGGGGTAGAAAGTGCACGCAGTGGGAGGTAGAAGTCTTATATCTCTCGTTCGTATAGTAAGTAGTTTGCTTTGGTTGGGTTAGGTCGTTTTCGCAAACTACATATTAAAAATATTTCAGTTTTCAAAAGTAGAAGTAAATCTTCAAGATAACCGGGTGTTATATGGAGACGACGATGAGGATGAATGCATGGAAGAAATTATAGTGGTTATTCGGAAACCGTATACTGTTCGTCCGCGGCCAAACTTTGTTAACCAATATACCGACTCCGAGTTTGCAAGGCAGTTATACCTACATATCAAATATTTTACAAATCAATTAATTACAAATAATTAATTGACAATTTCATGTAAGACTATGTGACGATTTACTTAGAAGATTTGTAACATTTATTTGTGTAACAGTAAGCAATGTATGCATACACAAGCATATTTTTACAATATTGACATAATTATGAAATAGCAACGGTCTGGGTTAGGATTAGGTTAACAATAGGAAATAAAATAATTTTAAATAATTTCTTTATTTAACAAAAATATTTTATTAGGCAGAATTATAACGAATACCATCAATAAGACGCCCCCCCCCCCCCCCCCAGACAGCAAGGAATATTGCGGGAATATTGCCTGAAAATTACAACCTTGCGCAATATTGCTAACGTTGCACCAATATTGCAGTAATATTGCAATGTCAGGGTAAAATACGCAATATTGCAATAATGTTGCAGTGACATATGTACATTGTAACTTATTAAATGACATTTTTCAGACTCGTCGACTTGTAAATGTCACGGGACCGTGCAAGTTGTCCACATGTATATCCGCAATCACGGTCCGACTGATTGCAGGCGAAGTCGCTGTCGATTTTAGCTGGAAGGGACGCCTGCAGAAGCAATGCTTTCATAAATTAAGGACGGCGAATTTGCTCCAAGTACGTTTCTTACATATATACCCGGAAACCGACAAATATTGCTGAAATATTATATAAATACAGTATTAATAATCTTTTCCCTAATAATCATTCATTATTTTATAGAAGTCTGTATGGTCGCGTCGGCCAAAATAAATGGAGGGAAGCTGATATCGAGGACGGAATTGCGAAGTGGTTGACGCAAGCGAAAACAAGAATACACCGCGCAAAGTGAAAATAAAAATAAAATGTAATTTAAGGATAGGTTAGAGTTTTATTATTATTTCTTGTTGTATGTTTTAATTCATAGTATAATAAAAATAGTATTTGTATTCTAAAATATATAAAATTTCCCTCAATTATTTCCATAAAGTGAAACCATAATCATATGCAGCATGCAATGTTGAAGGAATATTATAGGGACCTTGACTCAATATTGCAGGTAAGATTCCTGCAATATTTCACGCAAGATTTCTGTAATATTCCGCAACGTTGCAAAGAAGCGGATATAGGAATATTCCTGCAATTTTCCTGCAATACTCCGGCAATCTCACTGCAAGGTTTAGGCAATGCGAAATAATATTCATGCATTATTCCTGCAATATTTTTTGCTGTCCGGGCCATTACATTTATCGTACACTGGTTTAAGTTTTTGTTTTCAAATCATGCGGGTTAACGCAGAATAGTGTATATGTGCCATCTGGTGACTAGACAAGTCGTCAAAAGGTCTGGATAACTACCAAGAGGATAAAATATGATGGAACAACCCATGTTTAAGGCCGGGTTGTTCCACCTCTCGGTAAACTGTCAGGTAGCGAAGTTACCAAATAAAAACTAGACAAAAGTTATCTTGCGTTGTTCCACCTTTGGGTAAAATTTATCCTCCTGGTAAATGAAGCTACCGACAGGATAACCTATCCGGTCGCGAATCAACCGTATAAGCCGCTAACTAACAGATAAATATGTGGTGGGGGTAGAAAGTGCACGCTGTGTGAGGGGTGGGAGGTGGGAGGTAGAAGTCATATCTCATTCGTATATGGAGTATATAGTTTGCTTTCGTTGAGTCAGATCGTTTTCGCAAAGTACGCTAATAAAATATTTAGAGTTTAAAAAATGGAAATGAATCTCCAAGATGACCGAGTGTTGTATGGCGACGACGATGAGGAGGAATGCATACAAGAAATTGTATTGGTTATTCGGAAACTGTATCATATACCGTTCGTCGGCGTCCAAATTTTGTTGAATTATATAATGACTCCGAGTTCGCAAGGCGTTTTCGGTTCCGCAAACAAACTACCTTGAACATTTTGGCACTTGTGGAAAATAATATAAGGAGCAGGACGGACAGGTAAATATTGAATGTATCTTTCTTTTATAAGGTTATTTTATAAAATGCATGCCGAAATTAACAATTGTGTACTGTATTAGCTGACAATTTACATTTTAAAGCCTATTAAAAGATTGTGCAAATATCCGATATTACGATAAAAATCGGATGTTGAGATTTGCTAATTAAGGTCACGATATCTATATATGCAAAGATAATTGTGATTAATATATGTATATATTTTTCTTTCAGAAATCATGCTGTGTCGCCATTGCTGAAATTGCTCTTGACATTGCGTTTTTATGCCTCCGCAACGTTCCAGATGGCAATTGGTGATTTTGGCAGCATCCACAATTCGACAGTGTGCCGCATAATCAACCAAATTACCGAAGCATTAGCTGCATTGCGGCCCTAATTCATTATAATTGAGCTACCGGTTACAAATGACGACTTAATGCTAATACAAACACAATTTTGTGAGAGCGCTCGCTTTCCTCGAGTGGCTGGTGCTATAGATTGCACTCACATTAAAATACAATCACCAGGTATTGATTATATTTACGAATTATAAGTGTATGTACATTATTCCACAAAAGGAATATTTACCATAAATGTTCAGGCTGTTTGTGATAGCAAATTTAAAAGTCAAATAAACAAAAATAAACAAGGAAATAATTTAACTCGGAATAACACAATAAATAAAGTATAGTTTAAGAAGAAATGTAAGAAAAACTTTATTTTTTAAGCGAGAAAGCACGTCGGTAGTCGTTGGAGTCGCAAAGAAGAAGATGGAGAAGGAAGAAGCGTAACAACTATCGTCTTAGCAACTAATTTCCTTATTTTATTATTTCTTTTATTATAATAAATCAATGGGCAATCAATCAATCATATAAGACGGTCTCCTTTTACATTTATCGTACAGTGGTTCAAGTTTTCGTTTTCAAATCATGCGCGTTAACGCAGAATAGTGTATATGTGCCATCTGGTGGCTGGGTAAATCGTCATAAGTATGGATAACTTTACCGAGAGGATAAAATATGATGGAACAACCCATGTATAAAAGTAGCCGGTAAGTGCTGGGTAGGGCTTATCCTCTAGGTAGCTACCGGACAGATATCCTGATATTTACCGAGAGGTGGAACAACCGGCCTATGTCTATTTGGAAAAAACAAAAAATGAGCAAGTATTATATTTTTACATCCAGCATCAACAATTCCCAAAGGAAAACAATTTCGATATGTATTAACAATTAACCTTCATTACCTCTAAAACAAAAAGTCATGTGTAATTTGAATGCGTTTGATAATATTTTTTACTTTATTCACCGACGAGATATTCTTAAAGACTGCCAGCGCCTGTGTTAAACAGCGGCCCGCAAATGGGGGCTGGATGGGGTCTGAGGGGGCGCTGAGGTCTCTTGGCGGCGTCGGTTGGCGTCGGTAATTGGAGCTAGTACCGTAGGTAATAGACAAACATAGAACGTTGACATTACCCATTGTGTAACTGCTTAAAACGTAATTAGATTTTATTTTATAATTTTATTTCACCCTCACCTTTGTAATCGACACTTCACAGATGCATACATAATTAAAGAGTAATTAGCACGTGATTTAAAAATAACATCAACTTCTTTCGCTACTTTGCAATATCTGTTTAATATATCAAAACAGTTCGTTGCGCCTCGGATCAACTTTTCATGCGGCCTCGGGCTGCCCTCATGTGCATTCGAGTTCAAATTGGTACGCGGCTGCATGTTTTGCAACAAAACGGAAAACTTGTTTAAATAGACCAATGAAAGCGTAAGAATCGATTAGTGTATTGCGGAAAATATCGAGTGCCCGGGGAAACGGTGCAATATTTATGGATGTTCGGTCACGTTTGACTTCGTTTATCTTGGCTTGTCTCGGAAACGGTCAATAGAACACAACCGTGCTAGGTATCGCTGTGAAGCTCTCGACAAGATCTGTTCGAATATACGAAGAACATTTTGCATTGTTTTAAGCTAAACATTTTAAACATTCTTTACAAAATTCGTTGTGTTGCACTCACAGTTGCCGAGATAGACTGACAATGAGTTAAACACGGCAGCACACCCGCATGAAATAAACGCTTAGAAACCATACTTGACTAGCTCAACTTTACTCTCCAATCTGCAAGTCTTAGTCCTACACTCCTACTCAACTGACAACTCAATCGAACTTGAGCCTACCCGATTTTTTTATGTAATTGCTCATTAGTCGTTTTTATAAGAATATAAAATAAAGTTTACATCCGCAGCGCAGGACGCTATATATTAAAACGGTCGGAGAATTTCTGCTGTCAGTGCGTGACTTCCACAACTATTTTATTTTACGTTACAGAAGAAATATACCTGTTGTATGATGCAGTAAAATTAGACACTAGAATTTATGGCAGATTAGTCATTTTTACTAAAAATTGGAAAGGATTCGGAAAAATAGGTGTGCGCAATGATGTTATTCAGAAAAGTTGCTAGATTCTTTTTTATAGTCTAAATTTTAAATTGACGATCTGAATGTGTGGGTATCGGGTAAAGCTTGTAATCGGAAATCAAATTCGCTTTCTTATTTTTACGCACGTGTGTCCTACAATCATATACATTTGTACAATGTACATACATCCGTGGCTGACTGCCTCCTGAGTCGTGCGTCGTCACCTCTCTCCCCCCTTCACTCATCGCGACGCTTATGTTTTTCGCCGGACGCGCGCCGAGGCTCGGGCCCGGGCCGGCGATACACGGCAAGGGACTGGTGTGGCGTGTGTGTCACTTCCCACAGAATGTTATTCAACGTACAAAAAATATTAATTTTTTCCTTTCTAAAAACTGAGGATTACGGAGATAAACGGATTTTAGATTTGTTTTCAGCGCCTCAAAGTCTGAAAATTAACCAACTGATGCTCTTATGTAATAAAATACATGTTCGGCCTCAGCATTACGTCATCACGGGTGCGTAGGCAAGCCGGGGCAAACCGATTCAATGGTTTCACATTGCCCTCATCGATTGATCGGTTCGCCGCCGTACGAAAAAAAATGTAGTGTGTTGGAGACTTATTCTAATGTTGGAGAATCGGTGTAGCTTGCTCGGGCCGATCCGCGACTGTCTGTCTGAACGGGTGAACGAGAAATCATTGGTGGTTGGAGATTCATTCTAGACTTGGAGAATCGGTGTAGCTTGCTCTTTTTCAAAAGCAAATCAGACTGAGGAAAAACATCTCTAACTTTGTGATATTTAAAAAATATAAAAACGATTATAATTCATTAAAATATTGCCACTCTTCCGATGCCGACATTTGCTCACAGCCCGATCCGACAGTCTCGGATCGGCCCGAGCAAGCAACACCGATTCTCCAATACTAGAATGAATCTCCAACACACCAATGATTTCTCGTTCACCCAGTGTGGCCAGAAGTGGCTCTTTTACACCATCGGTGCCCGCGGGAGTGGGGATACGCGCAAGTGTGCGTGCCCTGTCTGTGAGAGCTGCGCACACCGTTTCTCGCCGAATCGCGCTCGGCGTGGAGAGAAGGACGGAACTATGCTGCGTCTCCTTTCCACCAACGTCGTATGTGACGTCAGATATCGTGACGACACATAAGGACAGAACTATGCTCCGTCCCCTTTCAACCAATATCGCGCGTTGCGTCTTTGTTCGACATGCAGTCGTGTCAGGCAAATTCTTCCTGACGTACGCTGTCGTGTGTTCAAATCGCGCGTTACGTACGATCCCTCAGAACGTCTAGCGCCAGAAGCTTTATGAAATATATATTTTGCCCATATCTATTATAAATCAATGCGACACATCTATTCCGCTGACAAAATATTAAAAACTATCCGTAGTAAGTACTAAAATATTTGTAAATGAATGTCGTTTGTCGCCGTGTGATAAATTATTAAGAAGAAAATTATTCTGTGAAAAAAAATTGAACCATGACTGGGCGCGAACCTACGAAAAAAACCAACGTGTTGACGAGCGACGATGAGTACGACGAATCAATCCCAAACCCAAACTGTCCTCGATTGACTTTCCTCTGGATCGCGCTCTGCTCAGGGCGGTGGTGCCCGATTTGCCTTCCGGCTGAAAGAACGCAATGGTACGTGCGATGCCTTATGCGAAATCTGGCACCACTGTCACGGGCCTGTGTGCGCGACATAGTTCCGTCCATCTCTCCACGCCGAGCGCGATTCGGCGGGAAACGGTGCGCGCAGCTCTCACAGATAGGGCACGCACACTTGCACGTATCCCCACTCCCGCGGGCACCGATGGTGTAAAAGAGCCACTTCTGGACAGTCGCGGATCGGGCCAAGCAAGCTACACCGATTCTCCCATACTAGAATGAATCTCCAACAAACCAATGACTTCTCGTTCACCTGCTCAGACAGACAGTCGCGGTTCTCCTTGTCCGTCACGACATTTGGTCGAGTCGGGAGGACGACGCGACGGGACAATTCGCAACGAAGCTCCTTGACACATCTTTGGCAACGAATCGAGTAGCCACTGTGGCTGTTAGGGGCCATAGGCCAAATATGATTTCGTAAAGTTTGAAAGGGTATTTTATATTATTATTTAATTGCGGTAGAGATTTACTCGTACACTCCGGTGGTTTAGATAACACGGTTAGCACCAAATTGGCGACAAGTAGAGTATCCTTGTATAGTCTAAATTAAATATTCATAGTCAGCTCGTACATCGGGTTCACTCATCGTTAACAGCAGCATCGTTTTGAGAGTGGCCATAGTCCGTGCGTGCACCAACACATGCATACTCACTCACAAGACGATGCTTCATTTGTTTGACAACCGACGAAAACGCACACAAACAAGCAACAGTGGCACGGTGAGAGCAGTTACGATGTGGTCAAGAGCTGGTGTTTCAAACATGTTTCGCTTTTTCGTCCAACAACTATATTAAATTTGGAAGACTAAACACTAGAAGTATCAAGGGGGTGAAAATCTCTTCTCTGGTACTTTGTAATAGAGTCATTATATATTAATGAAACACAAAATGTTCTTTAAAATAATATCTTAGATCTTAGAAAAGAACGGTATATGTCTATATGAAATGAACTTTCATGACAGTTCTGTGGTAAGCGCGGATGGGTCAATCTCCGTCCTTTTCCCGACAGGTAACTCTTGCTCCGATTTTCGGCCAGATCCATTCTCGCATTTGTTTTTATGTCCACTCTTTCTATACGGGTCAATGCCCCGAGGTGAGCATATGCTCGTCAGCCGTCAGCCCCTTGATACCTCTCAAACAAGTCGCATAGCAATGCGTCAACGCATGGCACTCTTCAATTAGCCCGTGTCATTGGTCAAAATTCGCAGCTACGCTAATAAATAAAACGTCTTGAAAAGATTTGATCACTATATATAAATAAAAGCCAAACGAGGGAAGTTGATTCTCTCGGTGATTCTAGTGCTGATTTTGTAAAACTCATTGTAGCTGTCTTCGGCGTGGTTGCGTTGCATGCGTTTTCGTCGATCGCAAAACAAACGAAAGCATGACCTTGAGAGTGGATATGCATGTGTAGATGCACGCATGGACTATGCCTACTCTCGCAGCGATACCGTTGTTGCTATGCGACGTATTTGTCGATGTAGCTGAGCGCCAGTACTGACAAATTGTTTCGGACTACAGAAGATCGACCAAAACCGCGACCATTGTAACGGCAGCCTTACTTATTTTCAATCTCACATATAGCGATCATGACCTATACGGCAGATTTTTCCGGGCACCTGTTCACCAATTGTCAGTTTCATGTATCTCACACAGCTTCGAATGGTGGAACAAATGAGCAAATTGCATTGAAACTATACGTGAACTTCACTTGAACATACAATAATATATATCCAAAATTCAGACCAACAAGACATGGTCAGGTTTGTATATCAAAATTTCCGCGTCCAATGTTGTACATATATTTTTACGGTTAACGTTGAATAGTTGAACATTTATTAAAATTTCAGTGAACTTTTTATCTTTCATTTTATGTTTCGTACACCCTTTTCTGCCGTTAATAGTAATTTTGCTTCTATTATTTTGAAACTTAAAATTCCACTTGAAATCGTCTGTAAAGAGAGCTTCACTTGCCCACACACAGGTGACATCTCATGATAATAGTTCAGTACGGTGGTGATTCGACATCAGTTTCTTACTCTGGCCGCAATATATTCTAGAGGGCGCCCGAGAACAGCGAATTTTGCTGGAGACACAAAGTCCCATAAGGCTGGCAGTCTTTAGGAATATCTCGTCGGTGCTTTATTTTGTGATCATTGTGACGGCCAGCCGTTACCGACACCATTCTCAACCCGCCTTTAACCATAAGCCGGCTAGTATCTTGAGGGCACTCCCAGAGGTCGCCTAAGTGGACGAGCGACGGAACTTCTCCCTCACTCGTTCACACTCACCTAGTTTAAGCCATGATAACATAGAATCGAATCATAAGTAGATATATCTTTGCGTCTATACCCATCGAGCGTTAGGGCATTAGTTCTAAGTAAAAGCGCACGCGGCGCTCCAAGTGGACTGCGCTCCACCACCAACGCGCCTGCGTCGAGCGCCGAGCCCCACTCTAAGGGCCGTACCCCTTCCTTAGCGGCGGGCCCTAGTAATTAGATTTAAGGCCGGGTCGAACCGAAAATCAGTGCATTATGCATTATACTTAATATCACAGTGCTATTATACTTGACAAGCAGTTCATTACTTTTCTTGAGTGCATTCTACTTACAATCGTCTACTTAATTCCTTCTTGAAGATTAATTAAGTCGTCTTGAAGACAAGCAGTTACATCAAATTGAAGAACAGTGTACTAAAATCCTTTGTTCGAAATCTATAGTGAAAGCTCAGTTCATTTCAATCCAATTAAATCCCAAATTCATAAATCTAAATCGCAAACTCAAAAGCTCAAATCATTTTATCAAAGAATAAGTGCTGAAGCAACAACTGAAGACTCGACAAAAACCAACTCACGGTAAGCAAACTGACTTGCCGGTTCGACACTCGCATAACACTGTACTAATTATTAAGGTAGAATCTAGTTCCTTAAATTGTTCAATCGTATAGTCAATATTGTAAGAATCATATAGTCAAAGTCTATGTATAGACCTTTGTTATACAAATTACTTCTATCATTCTATCCCTGCGTTCTTAAAGTAAATTAAGACTTCCATAACGCTCTACGTCTAAGCATTCCCTCACCACATATATCCAGGCAGTCAACGAGAGGACGTTACCTCGACGACATAAATGCCTACAACTTCACACTTATCCTTACCACACATATCCAGGCAGTCAACGAGAGGACGATAGCTCGACGACATAAAAGCCTACAATCTCACATATACCTTTACCTTACGTTTCCATTATTCCGTCAACGAGAGGACGATAACTCGACGACAAATATTCCTTCAACTCCATACTTACCTTTATTCCGTCAACGAGAGGGCGATAGCTCGACGACAAATATTTCCTTAACCCCATACTTACCCACACCTCATACTGTCCATTTACCCGCCAACAAGAGGACGATCCGCTTGACGGCATATACATCCACCATAAGACCAAAAGTCACCACTATCCTGAATGCCTAAACAAAAGAGAGCCGGCCGGAAGAACCAACTACATAAATTGATCAGGAACTTCTACGCTATTCCTTCAGAAACTAACAGGCCTCCGCCACCAACCCCAAAACCGCGTATAGTCGAGTGTCGTGCCGTTAGACCCAATATACGGGTAGTACAGCCTTCAGCGAGTAACGTAAGGGAAAATCAACCGTCTGTAAGCAGTGTAAAGAAGGTACAGCCGTCCGCTAAAACCACGTTGATTATAAAATCATCCGCGAGCTCGGTAAAAACAGATAAATCCTCGAAGTGGGAACTCATTCCGCTCAATTTAGAAGCGCCGATATATTCCGCGACCGTGCCGAGATTCGATCCGCGTTTCGAAACGTACATTCGAAAGAGGCGCGAACGCCTCTATCCGGAACTCATAGTGCTCGACCAATAAAACCGCACCGCCAGGATCCCCAAGTCGCTGAGATCGCGCTCCGTGGCCTCTCGACTAAAGGAGGAATTTAAAAGTCGCTTCCCGACTGCAATCGTTTCGTGGAAATCCCTCAAATCCGCGAAATCGCCGATCGGGACGTGACAACCATATACATTAATTTCTATGACATACTGACATCACCTACTGAAATATCTAAATAGAAGAGAGCAACTTTTTCGAACCGGTCATATCTAGTCAAATCTCTGTGGAACTTACGTCGAACGGCGCAAATCGACTGTATGTCCCAAAGGTCCAGTGGTAAGAGTGAGACAGAATACCAAAATATCTTTCTTCTCTCTCTAACAGCGAGGCGCGGCTGTTCCTGCACCCGCGCACATTCCAGGTATTCTATAGTTCAATGTAGCCAATTGAATGGTGGAGTCGCAAGCGGTCTTGCAGGGAACTACAAAAGTTACTAGGAATATATATACGTTGGTTTCCAAATCATTGGACTCGCGACGTGCACATTATACACAATAACGCACGTTTAAAATAAATTATTTATATGAAATTGAAGTAATAGTGTAACATAAAATAGTGTGTATATATATACAAGTAATAGTATATATAATACGGTCATTTTTATTATATTTGCGTGCCATTATACACAATAACGCAGGTTTAAAATGAATTATTTATATGAAATTAAAGTAATAGTTTAACATAAAATAGTGTGTATATATATATAAGTAATAGTATATGTAATACAATATTTTTATTATATTTGAAGGGTTACATTAAGTAAATTCATAATAACACTGTAATCAATTTATTAATCCTATTATAATTCACCTAAATATACATCAAATATCAGTGACATATGTGAAGTACATTTTGGTTTACAAACAATGGTATTTATTCGCGTCGTCAAATCAATAAAACGTATCCTATCCATGTAAACTGACAGACATTCAAAAGCTGCCTAACGTGATCTCGCCTGTATGTATGGCGAAGTAGTATTCACCTCTGAATTCCTCTTCCTCACGATATCCAGGCCACATGTCGGAATAGCATATGTGTATTTCCCCCGGATATTCGTTATGTCGGTATTGATTGTCCTTACGATTTTCCGAAGATGTCATCATGCTAAGTGGGTTCACACAAAATTGTTTTAATGATGTGAAGAACTGATGAAATTTATATTGACAGTCAATAGCTAAAAATATAAATGTACACGTACCTCAGATCAATTGTCTCATAATGTACATGACTTGTTACGTCCTACGTCCTCCAACCGCTTTTTTAACGACTATATTCTCGCAACGAGTTCATCGCACCGCGTATCTATTTAATTAGATGTAAGTCGTACATAAACGAAACAAGAGCCGGCGCACCGCGCCACCGAAATTCCTTCACGTAACGCTGACGCCCATCCGGGACGTAATCCGCGCCACGCGAAGGAATGACATAATGACGACAATAGCGATGTAGGTAGAGACATAAGAATGCTGACGCCGAATCAACTCACAGGCTAACCCCAACGATCGACTAGCGATCCGCGGCAACACATCGTTCCGAGAACGCCAACTTCCAAACGGAAGCTAGGGTGCCAGTTCCACGAAGGACCTGGCGACCCTCAGCAAAACCCACTACTTAAATGGGCCACGAGTCAGTCAGTCGACAGTCACAATTCTCCGCTCCATAGTTAACGTCACGCTCAAGCCGGGCACCAAGTCACTTCAGTTTACATTTGGCAACTCGTTAATCTAAGTTATCAAGCTCTTCACCCTACCAAGTTCGGCTACGACCCATGTAAATTCGGCAACTGTAAACCAGCTAAATGTACTTCGGGATAAAACATCCTGTCCACTTCTACCATCTGAACATTATTTAATTCACACGACCGTGTCCTTCCTGCACGTCAACACCAAACACCACCACCTCTACCTCTACCCAGGGCCCCAGAGAGCTACCTACAGCCGTGGACGCCCTCCCAGGCATCCACCGTGGTAGAACTCCCGGTGATCGTCACCTACAGCCGTGGACGTCCTCCCAGGCATCCACCGTGGTCGACTCCCGGTAATCGTCGGGCCATCTACAAGCGTGGACGCCCTCCCCAGCATCCACCGTGGTGAACTCACGGTTGTGGGAAAACCTTCGGGATCGGCAATCCACAACCACACACACTCCCACACATCCAGAGCCGTAGCCATTCGGACACCTCCTTCTTACATTCCTCGATACGTCAGTGAGCCGCTCCACTGACGGATTAAACCACCCTCTTTTCGGTGCGGTCACTCCTTCCGTCTGTCCTCGATCCCTGGTATACCCGGTTAACGCAGGGTTCCGAAAACGAGGACGTAACAACTTTTGCAGTCCATGTTACTTCCAGCCACCAATATGGGGCCAGAACAATTTAGCGCTCAGGTCATTCTTGATAATATAATATAGGCAATGAACCTGTAAAATGAAGACATTTATTACATTGAAACTTCATACCAAATCCAATGCCCTGAACAGGGACCAACCCACCATAGCAGCAACAAAATTTTACATTTGTTTCCAACACCAAGTTGAACAGCGGAATCAGGAAAAGAATCGTATACATAATGTATAATGTAGGATTGCCCTCTTCTGGGTTGAGAATGGAATGAATCAATATATTTCAACCCTTACATGTTTCAAAACAATTAGTTTCCTCATCAGGAGTCTATAACATACAAAAGTGAACTAATGTATATGTCTATTACATTTTAGTTGTAGATCTAGCGGATATATCCTATTGTGGTAGTACTCACGTAAATTGATATAGGATGCAGTATTGAGATGGTATGTTTGAAAATTTAGCCAATTTTTCCTATGTGATTCATTCAATTTTTTCACATTGCACAGTGTCTGAAAGCAAATCAGTGCGTTGAAGAAACCATGGCCAGAAATATGCAAAGCTTACATAATTTTCAACATTTCTCACATTGTAAAATTTTAACTCTCCAAGATTTGACACATTTCTGCATTTTAATTTTGTAATATTAACTAATCTCACCTGTCTTCGCCAATCACTGATTGGATTAGGATCGTTTCGTTTCACGTTTGAACAATATTTTGGATGCTTTCTAATACAACACATACTTACGGATGAATATATTTATGTTAAAGTATATGACTCGATGTCTCCCAAGAAGTGTTTGTGGTGTCGGTATGTTTACCTTTAGCAGAGTGAAGGGCCGGCATTAAACGTTTCAACCCCACAGATAGCAATTTTTCTTAAGGAAACGGGGGCGCACCGAAGAAAAAAAAATGTTGCAGAACAATTTTCAGAGCGCGGCACCCTATAAGGTACCCACTTTGCCGAATAATAGGCCCTTCACTATACGTAGTACCCTGCAAGACCGCTTGCGACTCCACCGTTCATATTGGCTTCATTCCCCAGATCCTGATCTCGCATCCATTGTATAGAGATCAGTGATCCGTCCCCTTATTCCTATGTCCATGTCCGCAACACGTGGCGGCAATCGGTCGGCGCGACAAAGTTGCGTCGCCAGCCACCTGTGAACCGGGTTAATCTCTATCCAACTTTATCCTATACAACGTCAGTTTGTCTCGACCATTCTCAACAGTTCTGAGTTCTGACACAGACGAGGTATAGAATAGACACCGCATCTTATGGATCTTCGTGTCACACGTCTAGACATACCGACGGAGCAGAAAACGAGGCAAGTTGGAGCGCCCTCTGCGTATGCGAACGGCAGAAGTCATAGGCCCGTATTCAAATACTGCGCTTAGGCCTCGGCTTGAGTCGGGATTACGTAAACCTGGCTCAGACGCGTAATCCGGGTTCAGAAACCTGGCTTGGATCAGATTCTCAAACCAGGATGCCATTTGCGTGCCCCCACTCCGATTAAGCTCCGCCCACCGTGTTGTTACACGGGTACACAGGCTTCTCGCATAAAAGTGTAGAGGTCGGTCGGAGTGGGGGTCGAGAAATGTAAGCCTGGCCTGAGACGCCTTGGAAAGGCCTCTTGAGCCGGGATTACGGCCGTTTTTCGCGCCAAATCTGTAAAAATATAACCAAACGTTTACCCGACTGTTTAGCAGTTCAGCAGTGTTGAGGTTGGTTAAGGTAATGTTCACCCATGGACAATCAGCAAGAAGTAAATTGAGGAGCAGAATAGAGAACTGCAGTTTCGAAATAGACAGATTGTTCGCGATGATGAGCTCATTCAGGGTGTTGCAGTAGTACAAAGTGTAGAGGATTTGCCAATTTATGAAAGAAAACTTAAAACTTCTGCATTTTTACAAAAATCGGTAATTTTTTTTAATAACATCTTTCGTGTAAAACATACAACAAAAATGACCTTTCGATCAATAGTTACGTCGCAGTCTCAAAAATATAATAGTAATTACAATACAGACTTATAAGTTAAGGTTATTTATTATTTATTATTACATTTATAGTAGAACTTGGTAATTGAGGATTAATCAAAATAATATATTCTATAACATAAATTGGCTTGAATTATTTACAATGTTAAACAGAATCATAGGGAGAGTGTAATATTGAATAAATATTCTTGGAACTTTGAGGCAATATTCCGTGTCATATTCATGCAATATTCCCACAAGTTGCGAAGAGGCGGACATAGTAATATCGCTGCAACATTCTTGCAATAATCCGGCGAAGTCACCTGCAAGGTTTCGCATTGTAAAGTAATATTTATACAACATTCCAACAATATTCCTTGCTGTCTGGGTAGCCGAGATTCAGACAAGAAGAACGGTACATAAGCGAGTGAATAAACGCTGCTTTTTATTAGTTGTAATGCAAAATCTGTAAAAACTACCAAAAGCGTCCACACGACTGTTCAGTAGTGTTCAGGTAATGTTCAGCCATGGACAACCAGCAAGAAGTAATTATTGAGGAGGAGAATTTGAAACTTGCAGTTCCGAGACGGATTGTTCGCGATAATTGGTATAATTAATCAATCGGCAAGGCATCGATTTCAACGCTCATCTTGTTCAAATTGGAATTGGGTGGCCGTGAAAACTATCTCGAATGTTCCGCCTTTTTGGTGGCATTACACCTCAGCGCTCCGTGCGGCCCATGGGTGATTTGGCCGATGGTGTTGATACAAGACTGTTACGCAGCATGCGGAATATTATATAAGTAAGTTCCTGTGGCTCATGTCTGATGATAATACAACACTCTTCTCTCATTCGTGGTCCTAAATCGGATAATTCCGAAGTTTCCCGCAAGCGAAGCAAGCCGCATGCAGTGTCAGCATATCGACTCTGAACACCATTCGTGTCGCAGGTATGTGCGTGTCGGTGTGCGATGCGCGCAGCTTAGCCCCAATCAGGGCCTTAGCATCGCACACAGGCGAGCACGTACACTGCAACACGCATGGTGTTTAGAGCTCGATATGCTGGCACTGGCCGCATGGCACGCCTTGGCCACGCCCATTATCCAATGACTGCCAGGATCTCCCTTCCACGCGACGTCTAAACCGCGTTTGTGAATACACGAAAAATCTGAACCCGGATTACGCATCTTAGCCAGGTTTACGTAATCCCGACTCAAGCCAAGGCCGAAGCGCAGTATTTGAATACGGGCCTCAGAATCGGCTATCATGCAGCTTCTCCCTTTGGCCAATGGCGGCGTTTGCGAGCTGCACGATAGCCGAAACCGAAATTGTTAATTACGGCCAAACTACGATTTCGCAAACTGCGAAATCGATACAGCTGCTTGCGAAAACTTTTAGTAAACGATTGAGACCGTTAGAGATGAGATATGTCAAAATTATTTCGTTAATCTATGTCCGAAGAGCGATTCTCGCCTCGGCCAACGGCGGCGCTTGCGAGCCAATCAACGCTGAACGATAGCCGATTCTGAAATCATTAATTACAGGCAAATTACGATTTCGTAAACTCCGAAATCGATACAGTAGCTTGCGAAAACTATTCGTAAACAACTGAGACCGTTACACACGAGATACATAAAAGTTATTTCGCCAGGTTCTGCATCTGGTCAGCTTGTGCTTTCGGCCACTGGAGGCGCTTGCAAGATCTACATTACCCCATTCTCGAAATTGTTAATTACGGGCAAACTACGATTTCGTAAACTCTGAAATCGATTGCGTAAACTTGCGTAAACTATTCGTAAACGATTGAGACCGAAATAAGCCAAATCGGTGATAGTCGTCTGCTAACTATACACCCACCTAAAAATTGTTAATTACGGGCAAACTACGATTTCGTAAACTCTGAAATCGATTGCGTAAACTTGCGTAAACTATTCGTAAACGATTGAGACCAAAATAAGCGAAATCGGTGATAGTTGTCTGCTAACTATACGGCGGTCCCTCGGCCGTGTGACAAAAATATGCATTGTTTGTCCAGTCTATTCTATACCTCGTCTGTGCTAATACTGATGGACACCGCGAAAATGGTATTCTCGCCTTTCGATTATTTAGAATTAGCACAGAGCAAAACGTTAAATAAATATAAGATTGTAAAAAGAAACCATCCGGACTATTCGACGGACACCAGAGACTCTTGTTTAATAGAAATCTTAACACGCCGAGATACACGAAAATGCCGAACGCATTACATGCAGCTAGCGAACACACTGTGGATTCAATTAGATACAAATTCCGACCGGATAGGAGCCGCTCCAAACCAGGAAACCTTGTATATCTTATGTTTGCGACAATAAGCCACGTAGTATAGAATTATTAGGTAGCTTCATACTGCACTTAGATAAAGACTGTACCGGTACAACTAATAAGGTTTTCCTCAAACCAGCTACACACGTAACCAGAACTTTAGAGTTAAATGTTCTTTTGACGAGCAAGGAAGAGGATTTTAACGTGACTTTCGGGAAACTCAGATCCCAAGACTTACCTTTTGAACTCATTCACGAAGTTAGTATCAATCCTGACAATTTGAAAAATTTGGGTATAACCTTAGAGGAAATAGACGACCAGATTGAGACCTTAGCATCTGAGAAACGGGTTATCACGTGGAAGGAACGATTTTACAAATATCTAGAATATGCAGGATACGTAGCAATTGCTGGTTTGACAATCGTTTTCCTAGGTAAAATAGGACTATTTAAGCTAATTATAAGAACCATCCGATCGTGCTGTGTATCGTGTACATATAACAATTGTAGCTTTGGCAACAAAGCACCCACGCAGCACATTGCACCAGCTGCAACGCAAGCAACATTTTCAATCAACGAACCTGACGAGGTACGCTTCATCGCTCAACGACCTAGAACGAGACCGACGAATGCTGCTTATGGATTTTAGTTTAGATCAGTACCCCAACTAAAATCTTAAACTACCCGGGGGGTGTAAGCGGGCCCAGGTTCCGAGCCCTTCGCCGGTTTCCCTTTTTGACCACCCATATCGTACCGAGGGATACTTTACGACGTCCGGGTAACCAGAAACTGACAGATAGCGAAGTACTTGCAGCTGAGGCGACATCTGAGTGTACACAGATGTCCAGATAGCCTAAATTCCTAGAGACGCCCTTACCAAGAAGAGAGACTTCGTGGAGGACGTTTTCGCCCTTCTCTGGGCTACCGACGCAACCCCCTCTTCTCACAAACCGTAGATATAAGAAGCCTGTTCTACGCTGCGAGTTTAGTCTTAGTCTACATTTTAACACCGAATCTCTGCCAGTAACTATATTCATTCTTAATAAAGTATTCATTATTATATTTTATTTTATGTCGTCTCATTGATTCGCGCTATCACGACAACAGGACAGTCAGATTTCTAGAGAGAAACTAGTAGTTCGCCGCCTAGAAACTAATCGAGATTCGCCGCAGGTGCGAATGTGTGCTAAAGAACTGCGCCATGATTCGGCTTCGTTTTTGATTGACACGGGCGCTGATATCAACGTAATCAAACTAAAAATATTGCGAGAAGATATATCTGTCGCGTTACACGAATCTATAGTCGTTACGGGTATGACCACGGAACAAATAGAAACATTGGGCACCACGATCGTGCACCTACTCGGACAACCGGTTAAATTCCACGTGGTACAATCCTCGTTTCCCATCAGGAGCGACGGAATTTTGGGAAAACAATACCTGAGGCAGGAACAGGCAGAGATATCATTCGCGCACAATACTTTAGTCACACAAAGTGATCCTATACGCCCGATGCGGTTCATAGGAGAGGCCGAACGACATAACGAAAAATTACCTTTGCCCATTACGCGCGTTCACAACCTACGAGCTAGAACACGTCAAGCAATCAGAATAGATATAAAGGAACGGAGAGAACTGACCGAGGGTTATTTGCCGAAATTAAACACGACGGACGGAGTATTCATCGGGGAAGCCGCTGTCTCAGTTTGTCGAGGCGCGTGCCATGTACTTGCGATTAATACCTTGGAAAATGACGTAGAAATAACGATACCACCGCAAAATATAGTACCGTTTGAATACCACAATTTCCCTGAAGAGCAGGAATACTTCAATTCCGAGTCAGAAACAGCACACGCGCCGATAGTTAACGACCGAGTAGGTGAAATAGTCTCCCGTTTGCGTTTAAACCACCTTAACGACGAGGAAAGGAATCACGTAATAGATTTAGTAGAAGAATATCCAGAGAGGTTTCATCTACCGGGCGATAAGCTGCAGTCGACACCCTGTATTAGGCATACAATCCCTACCACAGACGATTTACCTATTAACACGCGGCAGTATAGATTTCCACCTGTTCATCAAGCCGAAATCGCGAGACAAGTCTCTAATAAATTAGAGTGCAACATTATCGCACCCTCAAATTCGCCATATAATTCACCGCTATGGATAGTTCCGAAAAAGCCGGATTCTCAAGGAAACAAGCGTTGGCGAATGGTCATTGACTTCCGTAAATTAAATGAAAAAACGATTGGAGACGCGTACCCCTTGCCCAATATTACAGATATTATGGATCACCTAGGCGAGGCGCGGTATTTTTCGATCTTTGACCTCGGGAGCGGCTTTCAACAAATAGAAATGGACCCTAAAGACCGAGCTAAAACTGCCTTCACTACACCAAATGGCCATTACGAGTACATTGGCATGCCCGAAGGGCTTAAAAACGCTCCAGCTACGTTCCAGCGATTAATGGACCAAGTATTACGCGGGTTGCAAGGCGTAGAAGTTTTTGTATATCTAGACGACATCGTAGTTTACGCTAAGTCCTTGAAGGAGCACGGAAGGAAGGTGCAGAGACTATTCAATAGAATACGCGATGCAAAGCTAACTCCGCAACCTGACAAGTGCGACTTCTTAAGAACCGAGGTAGCGTATCTAGGACATATAATCGGTCGAGACGGAGTCCGTCCAGACCCTGGGAAAATTAGCGCGGTAAAGAAATTCCCGTACCCGCAGAGTCAACGGAATGTCCGAGAATTCCTTGGGCTGGTGGGCTATTACCGACGTTTTATAGAAAACTTCGCCGTGATCGCGAAACCATTAACGGAATTATTGAAATAGAACGAAAAATTCGACTGGAAACAGGAACATACAACTAGCTTTAAAACCTTACGGAGAGCGTTGTGCCGAAGCCCTATTCTACAGTACCCTAATTTTAACGAACATTTTACTTTGACAACGGACGCCTCGGACGTCGCGATAGGCGCGGTATTAAGCCAGAATGCGAACGGCCACGATTTGCCAGTAGCATACTCATCGCGTAATCTAACTAAGCCGGAGCGAAATTATTCCACCACGGAAAAGGAATGCCTAGCTGTGTTATATGCAGTCCTGCATTTTAGACCCTATCTATACGGGAGAAAGTTTACGCTAGTTAGCGATCACGAGCCGTTGAGATGGATAGACTCAGTTAAAGATCCGGGACAACGCTTGGTGCGTTGTCGACTTAAATTACGGGACTACGAATATGAATTTGTACATAAACCCGGCCGACTCAACACTAACGCGGATGCATTATCGCGGAATCCGGTAAAGACTGACACCGTCACGTCGGAATCCGACAACGAGGAACGCAACCGGGTTTCGTTAAAAGTGTTGCCAGTAAACCGGGAAGCCTCCGAAGCCGGACCGAGCGCGCCCCGAAAAAACCCACGAGCACCGGAGCCATTAGATACAAACGCGGTAGCGACGAGAACGCGCAGGCGAATACCGTACCTGCCAGAACCCGACATACCGACGACAGTAAGAGATAATAGCGAATCGTCATCCGACTCCTCAGACACGCCAATATTCGTAGAGAGCAGATGCGTGATGCTCAGTGTAAAGCCACGACCACCGCGCAAGTCGAAATCGCCGCCTAAAAC
This sequence comes from Priocnemis perturbator, assembly GCA_963942575.1. Lineage (NCBI taxonomy): Eukaryota > Metazoa > Arthropoda > Insecta > Hymenoptera > Pompilidae > Priocnemis > Priocnemis perturbator. The sequence continues at coordinate 542,320 of CAWWDK010000365.1, read as the reverse complement.
ACGATCCCATGACGCGGAGTCGCGTGATAGTGAGCGCGGTACTGCAGGGCCGTCGGACAGCGAAAATGTCGCTACGGAACTTCCTACCCGACCGCGCTGCACTAGCGATGACGAGCAATCTGAGGACCTACTCACTTGGGACGTATTATCGAGATCTTTCGAAGAACTTGGCGACTCAATTACTAGAGGTGAACAACAAACGAGCACGGAAAATACGCGAGAACCGACGGAAAACGTAATTACCGAAACTGACCCGAACACATCCGACGACATACGAGACGGAGAACAGACGGGAATAACAGCTGATCTGGAGACAGACGGGGCGGTCAGCGAAAATGTCGCTACGGGAGGCCCTACCCGTCGCGCCCACCAGGAGGCCCTTTAACGTTGGTCTCTGAAACAGTGGTGTCTGGGGGGGTGGGGGGGGGGGCAGCGCATTACTCGCCGGACCTGCGGATTGCTCGCATTTACCTACACCTTCACCAACGTCGAGACCGGTCGCGCTATCGACACCGATGCCCCTAACTGTATCCGCGAGACCATGCGTAATATTACCGGAACATCTACATAATGATAGACCCCCTTCGATACCGACAGTCGGAATCCCTGTCACCGAAGACGTGCCGATGGGCACCTATATCCCTTTTTCACCGGAACTCCAGCCTCATGTGCAAGAATTTCAGCCGAAACCTGTACGTTATTCCCGCGATAATTTGACAGCACGACGCGGAAACATGGCGCATTTCTTATCAGCTGATTGCAAATTGAGCGAGCCGATATCGCGGCAGTTGTAAGAGTAAGCCGCTTCTGGACCCGAGGCGAGAGTAAGCCGATTCTGGACCAGTAATTGTGGACCAGTAGCCGATTCTGGACCAGTGTAGTCGATTCTGCTGGACCGCAGTCATTCGGTCTTGCGTGTTTGCGTGTCTTAATCAGGTGAAAGTTTGCGCGGTCGGCGGTTAAAATCGGAGGAACGTTGGAAGGTGAAGAAGGCGAGCCGTTCGATTCCACAGCGGTAGCGGTCAAGGTTAAAAGTCGGCGGTTGGGCGATATCGAGTCGGCCGCTGCTGATATCGGGGGGTCTTGCCTTATTTTTTCTGTTAGGTCGAAAGTTTGTGGTTTACACGGAAGTTAGAGAGTAGGAGGAGAAGGGGTTGGACAGGAACAATACGAAACGAACGATAAGCGATTACACGATACTCGAGCGAGCGTGTGGGCAACGATATCGAGAGCGGAGGACGATAAGCGCCATCGACACGCGGCGTTGTACTACGAAATGTAGACAGAGGTAGTAGTAGGCGTTGTACTACGAAATGCCGTGCGGGGGGTTGGAAATAGACCGGTAGGAGAAGGTTGCAGAGGAATGATACGATAAGCGATTACGCGGTACTCGAGCGTGTGTGGGCAACAACGATATCGGGAGCGGAGGACGATTGTACTACGGAGGAGGAGGTTGGGTGGGAGCAAGGTGTACGGGCAGTGAGGAGGGGGTCCGGCGTCATCTTGGAGCATCGGACGCGTTGCAGGTCGGGGGTGGGAGGGAGGGGGGAGGGTCCCGGGAAAGGGCGCTAGGCGCTAGCTAATATTCGCACGTTAAACGTAGCACATCGGTTAATACTCTTCGTAGCATCAGCAGACTAGGAAGCAGAGAAGTGTTCGCGACTTTTTCTGAAAGCGAATTACTGAAAGTGTTGTAACGATGGCGGCTGATGGACATATTCGACAATTGTACAGATTTTTTTATGACAAACTGGTTGCTCAAATTGATCCTGAACGTGGAATATTAGACGAATTAGGAGAGGAAGGATTATTGAACGAGTCTGATATTTTCGATATTTTAACTTTGAAGGAACGAACAGCACAGGTGCGTTGTTTGATTACGAAGCTAGAAAGGTAAGTAATACAAACAAATTTATAAATCAATGTAGAATGATAGTACAATTGAAAGTATTTAAATTTGAATATTAACCTTTGCAGATTGCCGCTATTGTATTTCATTCTATTCACAGAAATACTAAAATCTTATAACCCCTGGCTTGCCGTATGCATGATACAATGGATAGAAAATCAAAGTGAGCTGCGCGCACATGTGAAACAATTTTATGAAGTATTTCGCGAACAATTACGCGATGTTGATGTACGTAATGCCGTTATACAAAAGTTAAGACGAGACAAGGTGTTGCGCGCTGGTGCAATACAGTACATTTTGGATACGGAAAATAAAGAGGTGCGGGTATCTCGTCTGATCCATGAGATGTCACGGTAAGTTGTAGAAAACTGGTAAAACGAGTGTAATCGTGAATGTTATACATTTTTTAAATTTTTAGACTAAGACTGACAGACTTGCTGTGTTTTAAAGAATCGTTAAAGCATCATTACCCTTGGATAGCTTGGCGGATGGAAGACTATTTGAATACGGCATTTTTCAGCAAAAACTGAATCACAATTTTAACCCATGCTCGCTTATTTTCAATGCTAAGCTATTTTTGTTAAGAACAGTGAGATGTAATGAATTTCTCAGATACGCACTGTATATAATAAATTGTAAACGGGTGCAGATTATTGATAAATAATACATGTATTCAAATATTGCAAGCATTTTTTATTTTTTAATCGAACAGTGTCCCCAAGCAAGTGTTTGTATACAATCATCGGTGATATATCTTTTATCATCGTACGGATGCAATGCAACTTTTCCTTCGGAAATTGTGTGAATTTGATGCAGCTTCGACGCAATACGGTTTTGTCTAGCCATTTTAATTTCATCATTAAATAGGCAATTTATATAATCATCAAATTTAATTTCTCGCTTAATAAAATCTTTTTTGTTCCATTTAGCCTTCTTCGTGTCGCGCTCGCCAATAACTTTTATAGCATACATTTTCGATCTTAATCCTACAAATTCACACATAATTTTTCCTCCATTTTCATCTTTCATTAGGCCTAGAACTTTTTTATTTGCTAAAGGTATATTGTATACGTTGTCAATTGAATAATTACTAGTATCGAAATAAGCTATATCTCGCCCCATAATGCTATATATGTCATCACATTGTAATTTATAAATTAAACTGTCCGTATCAGTATATAATACCTTACACATATCTTGAAATTGAACCTTCATATAGTCGTAATGAAATTTATAGAGATATATTTTGGAAATATCTAGAATGGACATGCCGATATAAATGGGTTTATCTATTTTAACTTTCATCTTTTTCATTTCCACACCGACAAAATTTTCATTGAATATTACTCTTCTATGAAAATTAGGTCTTCCTATCAATGGCTTAATACCGGCACGTCCTTCCCACGATGTTAATAATCTTACATCAACTCGATTACGCACATTTTCCATTGTTTTTCCAAATACTGCGTTATTCATTAACTTAAATAAATCTTTTTCAAAGTCCGATTCGGATTGAGCTCGAAGTTTTGCATTTAATTGTATATATTTACACATCCATGAAGATTGATTGAACTGTAAGATACGATGAATGTTCTTTAATTTAAGTCCATGTTGCAGACATTGCTGTAGGGTTCGATAATGAATAACATAGTTGGTTTTACACTTTAAAGTTGCTAACAATTTTTCATATTTAGCGTTTGGCGGTACTTCGCGAGTGGGACAGAACGGCAAATCTGAATGCGAATCATGTATTTCATCGGGATAGTCTAAATCTACCTCTAATATGTATCCAATCTCAGAATCGGCTTTAGCCGAATTAATGTTAAATTGACTTATCATATCATTATCCATCCATTCAAATTTACCGTACGGCAACGAATCGCACATGGCAAAACCGTATAAATTGTTAACATCGTAATACATTAAATACGAAGATTCTTTATTAGAATCATACGTCGCGCCCATGTAAGGATTATTAGCTTTTGCATACCGATGCGAACATTGACAAAATCCTCCGCGTATACCGCTTTCAATAAATAACACCATATCGATATCTGTTAATAATTCTAATGTTATGTTTGTAATTTTTAGCATAACGTCCCACGCATATGATGGTAGGGTACAGTAATAGGCAGGGTCGAGACCATAATATTCGATACATTTGCTTCGAAAATTTTCAAAAATATCTGCTAATAGTAGAACATCTGTTTTCAAATATAAATCGCTATATTCGCCTAGTGATGAGATATTAAATTTATTCCATAAGTTTTGTGCATTTTTATACTCGCTCCTTTCAATATTGTGCACGTACAATGTGCTGTGAAATTCGTCGTAATTAGGTAGACAATTATCATTTAGTCTTTCATAGCTGTCAACATATTCATAAGGAAAAACACCTTTGCGCGTCAGTAAATTAAACAAATTTTCATCGATCGACGGAAAGTTTTTGCGTAAAATTCTCATATCATTTATATCTAGTGTTGATACTAATTGTTCTAAACTGCTATTAAGAAATTTAAATGAATCGATAAATCTTACTTCAAGAGAAAATATATTATTTTTCATCCGACATGCGAATGAAACATATTTTTCCATTGTAGAGGCTATTACATGAAATTGAGAGCTAAAACATTTCATTGAACAATTTCTTCTATGAGAAAATGTGCATCGTAATTACTTAAGTTATGAAATATTATGGGTAGCGTATACGTAGTTTTATAATTTAGGTTACATGCTCCGTGTGCTGCCCCTCTGTAGTAACCTGACCAGTGACAATGATCACGTACTTTATTACCGCCTCTAATATCAGCTTCTTTAAATTCACTTTTACAGATAAAACAATGTGTAGCAGTATTAAATTCTAGTAATTGTTCAGAAGTTAAAGGAGCCATTATGGTATGATTATTTTTTATAAAAGCAAAAATTGATGAAATGATACCTTCCAAATCTGATATAAAATAAGATACCACTTTATCCTTCGCACGGTGTGAAACGTATTTGCACATCGATTCATCAAAATTACAGTGTATGTAATAGCCAATACTGTGTGGAACATGAGTTTGATATGCATAAGTATTATGATTTTCTAAATTATGTGTTTCGTTACTAATTAGAGCGCATTCAAAATCAGCATATATTATAAATGGAAGCGGGATTCCTCTTCTATAATTTTTAAACTTAATCCATTTCTGATCTTCATTGACCAATTCAATTTTGCACGCATTTTGATCCACACATCTTTCATAATGATCTTGAAGTTTCCTTGTTGTATGGAAAAAATTTAGACATCTGTAAATTATAAGAATCATATTATTAAACTATTAAATTATTACAACTGTAAATAGAAAAATGATGAATTACCTGTCGCAAATGTGTGATTTATGTTGATGTTGAATTTGCGACGATATCAGCCTTGATAAATTTTTGATCCATACATAATGGCACATATTATCTTTTTCTTGCTCATTTTGATATATTAGTAAGTTTATATGTTTATGTTCAGATATTTTATCACTTAATCGTAACGGTAATACTTCATATTTTTCATGTTCAGATTTATCTTTATTCGTTAATTGGTATAAATTTATGGACAAATTATTATTTTTTTCAAATGTAGGTATATGTTTAGTTGTAACGGGAAATGTAATTCCCGTTAAATTTAGTACATTTTTATAATACGGATATGATTGTTTACGGTTACTATGATGCGATGCTGGGTATAATGCTGACGTTACTGCCCAAGCAAAGCAATCATTTTCATTATCGGCCAAATCAATTGAAAAAGTTGCTTTTCTATTTCGTATAGCTAATGGAAGTCTACAGTTTCCTTTACCGGCGCTCAATAAATAACATTTATTGATATTTATAATCAAACTGATAATTTTGCTCAATGCCCATCCACTGTCACGTTCTTGAAATTCCTCTAGCGACGTAAGAATCTGCCCACGCACATTGTTTGTATACCAATTATCAAGCTTTATGGTGGAATCATCATCGTTCAGTAGTACCTCATTTTTTGTTGCAAAGGTTTTAATTTCCTTCTTAGTTTCGTCGGTCAAACTGTCTTTTAACGTAAATTCACCATTGAAGATTGTGTTTACTTTAACACATTTGTGCTGTTTAACATACGATAGTACTTTTTCTATCACTATATCTTTAGCATCGTTTAAAAATATAGAAGGATCAATATGATGTAAATTTATAATAATTCCAGTGATTATACGACTTTGGAAGGCATGCCCGCTTTCAATTTCTTTCCATTTCAGTGTAACATTCTTATCCTTCTGTTTTTCTTTATTTAATCCAGATCCAGAGTGTAGATTGAAATTAAAACTTAATTGTTCACGCGTACAAGTTAGTTTAGCTATTTGCGCAAGTAAATGTTGTTTCCTACCGACACTTATTTTTTCTTTTTTATTAATTAAATATGAATGCAAATATTTTAAATGCTGTTCACAATCTTCTATCCATTGGGTTTTATCTGCTTCCGATTCAATTAAATACGCTCGGTTTAATCAATTTTCTTCTTTTTGTATCAGTTGTTTTTTATTCGCTGCATTTTCTTTTTTTCTTCGTAATCGTTCGTTTACGAAATACTTTAAATTCCTCAGCCGCTTTAATTGTTCCATCAGTTTCACTTTATATTCTTTTTTCATATTTTCATTATTTAGGAGTATTTTCGTTTTTTTTTACATATATAGTATATTGCTTTTTCCACTCTTTAAAATCCTCTTCTTTCTTCAAAAACGGCATTTGATTTAATAATTTTTTTTCTATTTTCGCCGATAATCTATTAATAGATTTCATTTTACACCTCTTTAATCACACTACCGTTTTGTAACTTTCACTGCACTTCACTTCGTTAGCCTCCTCCGCCTCCGCTTATGGTCGCGCGGTTTGAAATACAACGGACGCACAATTTCCTGCATATATTTGTCCTGCTACGACTATCCCCTCTCTCTGATTTACCACCGCTTTCATCATAGATATGAAATCATATGATTTCTTATTTCTGCTTGTGTGTTAAATTCGTTTATATCACGTTTATTTGCGTTATAAGATAATCTTGAATTTACATTTTTATTGTATTCACCATAAAATTGAACTAATTTTTCTACCATATCTCTCAAATTGGCTATAATGTTACTATCACTAATACATTGAATACTGAAAATGGAGAGATCGAACGGGCCTGATCTTACAACATTGAAATTAAATTCGTCATATTCATAAAAATTACCGTTTTGTAATATATAAAGTTTACCATTTATATATTTAAATACTGAAAATGGATTTTGTGGAGATATGGATAGGCCAATTCCCTTAAATAAATCGTTAATTAAAGTATACTTTCTAGGCACATATCTACACTCGTCAATTTCAATTACATATACTCCTTTATAAAAAATATATGTTCTACCGGTATTTGTTAAAACAGCAGATTGCACTCCATTATACTGAAAGTCTTTGCCAAATAGTTTTTGATATGTCATGGGATAGCCAGTTTTTAATTGGAAAGTATCAGGATTGAATATATAAATATTATTATCAGAAAATAATGCAACTTCTCCATTTACTCTTTCATATATTGCATTAATTCCTGAAAATTAAATGGCAAAAATTTTAACCACGATCTTATTAACTGTGGCTCCTCATACTTTCGATATTTAACGTTTAAATTAAATGGCCATACCCAAATTTTATAGAATATATACAATCGTGCTTTAAAAATGAAAAATTTTAAATCATCTACCGGAGCTGAACATAAATCGGCTAATTTTGGTGGAACTAATGTTGGTGCATCCGGTGACGTATCAGGAGAAGCATCACCATTTGCATCTTCGCTGAATTCGTCCTCAGACTCATTCTCAGCATTAACATTATATAAATTTCGTATAGCTAATATATCATCTTCCTCAAGTTTAATATGATCTGTATGATTTTAATAATGATAACACGGCGACATTATTGAATTCATATTTGACGAATGTAGTATACCTAGACTGTGGCCAATTTCGTGTATTAATGTTTCGTATAAACTGAAAGACTCATCGTTTATCGGCCCCTCGCCTATCATCCATTTCCACGATTTAGATATATGAATTTCTCTGACATTATTACTTTCATTCGGCATATCTGCATGTGCTAATGTTTGATTAGAGAATGGCGGTGAACAAACTTGTTGCGGTGAATTAACACTGTAATGCATTGTATTTTCAAACGATATAATTATATCCGCTTCAGTTTTACTATGTACTTGAATAAAGGTTAACCGAGATGGCTTTTGCCACACAGAAAATGCTTTTTTTGCAATGTTAATTTGATCTGTTGTTCCGACATGGAAATACCAACGCAATGTTTTTTTGTTCCATTTATAAGAATGAAGTGTGTAATCGCTGACATGATCACTTACTCCGCAACGTTTTGCCTCCATCAACTTTTTCGTTTCAGCATTTAGAGTCCCATCGACTTTAAGATTCCAATATTGTTGAAAAATTCGTATTGCATCTACCAATTTATCATTATCAATAGTTTGCGATTTTTAATCGTTAGTGTTCATATAGCCGTAATATTGAAGATAATTAATTGTTGAACGTTTATTCATCGGATACGTGGAAGGCACTCGCAAATTGGTCTTCATAGATAAGAGAGAAGGAAAAAGTTGAAGAAGTATCGCAGTGTGAATTATAAATATAATTAATTTCGTCATGATTAGAATTGAGGTGCTCACGTGTCACGGTAGGACGAAAGACTGATGTGAAAGAAAAATATGTACTATTTTATAATGAACTCATTTTTTATTAATTTTATATAGATGGCTAAATACATTAGAAAGTTTAAACATTATTTTCATTATTTATATATTGTGTAAATTTCAAATTCATAATATCTCGAAGCAAATCATCCATTTTTTTAACCCGTGCTTTAAAATATGCGGAGTCGATGTGCCAGAATCCTTCACGCGCATATCGATATTCTTCAGGATACGTATCGTCGATTATATATAAGTAGTAGAAGTTGTTGAATGAAACAGTTTGTTTTATCTGTAATGAAATTATTATTTTATATAGTTTTATTACTAAAATCATTTATAATTATATACATACTTGATGTATGTCTACAAACCTGTTTTTGATTATGATGCTGCTTTTTTTTTATTCTTTTCATCTTTTGACATCTCGTTTCCATTTTTGCGCTTACGTTTTGACAAATCTTTGTCGCTCTCATTTTTCATATTTTCCTTCTCACTCTCTACATGTTCTTCTTCTATTACATCATCATCATCATCATCATCATCATCATTATCATCAGTAGAGAATTTCATTTCATTATATTTTCCACCAAGGTATATTAGATGAACCGGTTTACCGCTTGTAAGACAATTCTCTATAACTTGGTAATGCTTGCTTTTTTCTAATAAAATATTACTTATACGTAATGGCAGAAAAATAGAGAATGTATCATTTAAATCAAGCATAACTCTATCTCCACAGCGGGTCTTCATTTTTCTCATTCCGCTTATTAAATATGATTTATTAATTTCCAAACCTGCTACCGGGTTCACTGGCAACTTGCTTTTAATACCTACGCTATTCAGCAAACTGAACATATTTTCGCACATGTTCACTGCAAATATCTACTGAACTGTTAACGCACTTGCGCTATTCGACGACTAAACTGCGCGTATCGCGAAGTAGCGCTATTTATGCACCCCATACTCTTCCACCCAAACTTCCAGCATACGTCACTTTTCTTCATTCCCCTACTCCCTTTATGCACCCCATACTCTTCCACCCAAACTTCCAGCACACGTCACTTTTCTTCATTCCCCTACTCCCTTCAACGATTATGCCCACGCTCAATTTCTGATTTTCCACACATTTAATACCTACAGCAGCGCAAATAGGAGCTTCAGTACGAGACGAATCTTTTTGAAAGAAACTTCTACTAAAGTTTGTGCAACATTTGCATTAAAATTGAAAAGATACAGTTTTGTAAGTGAAGTGAAAATTTAAAAATATAATTATGGTATGTAGTTCGAATATAAGTAAAACAAATTTTTATTTTCAATACTCTAATTTGCTTAAATTAATATTATTTTCAGGCCACAGCCGATTATGAAAAAATAACGCATTTCATCGCTATGGAAGGATTTACCATTAATCGATATACATTTTTATGCAAAGAAATTGCGATCATATCTATAAACGAAAATATACTACGCGAATACTTATGTTTTAATAAAAACTTTAGCGATTTAAGTGCACAAGATCAGCGAAGCGCGTGTTATGTGTACAATAATGTTCACGGAATTTTGTTCAAAGATTATGGATTTGAACATTATGAACAAGAGGACTTGCCCTATATAGTCCAAGAGTTTATCTCAAAATATGACAGTCCAATTGTCGCATATAAAGGTGGAACTTATGAAAAGAAATTATTGAACGAACTCGGAATTCGAAATATACATATAGAGGAACTGGCATGTCCTAAATTTGATGTACTCGTTTCTAATCAACTGTATAACAAAGTGAACATCAACACTATATCGTGTAAAATGCATGCCAAAGAGAGAAATTGGAATAATAAAATTCCACATTGTCCTCTTCTTGAAGTACAAGTTTTTAAAAATTGGTACTGCCATAACGTAGCTAATAAATCTTCTTAAATAATAATGTACATTGATGTGAATATAATGAATTTTTATATTTTATTATCAATTTGTAATTATAAGTACACAATTAAAAATAAATTTATTTTAAATTTATATCAATCCATGAATTATGTGATTTATCGAATCCCAACCATTTAATATATACTTTATTTTGCTTTCTACGAATAACTTTTTCAACTAAATAAATATCGCTATGCTTATCTTTTAATAATTCATATTCATAGAAACCGCCTTTAATGTCATTTCCTCGTAAATCTTGAATTAAATATGTGACAGGATAAGTATGTTGCACAGAAGTAACTTTAAAAATTTCAGTCGTCCAATTAGGCGTATATCCTTTCTCAAACAAATGCTTGTATTTACTAATACGTACAAAATCTCCAACTCGATATTTGCCCGGTTTAACGATCTTTATATTACTATAAACTGATGAAAGAAGCGTGCTAGCATTTTTATTTGTCACATCCGCAGGTCTCATTTTGATTGTTCTATGTTTACTCATATTGTAATCGTATACAAGTTTATTTAACATATGCGTCCATTTATAGCTTCCGTTTAACGAGAATAATTTCCACATATTATTTTTTAACGTTCTATTCCAACGCTCTACTATCGATGCCTTCATAACACTATATGTAGAATAATGATTTATTTCATGTTTATCCATTAAATTCTTAAAATCATTATTAAAAAATTCTTTCCCATCATCCGTTTGCAAATTTTTAGGTTTACGCTTCTCGAAGATATTTGAGAAAGCCTTTACCACATCTTTACCTTGTTTCGTTTTCAACGGACGAGCCCAGCCATATTTAGAAAATGTGTCGATAACTGTGAAAATATATTGAAATCCCGAATTAAATCGCGTATATACTTTCATATGTACTAGATCAGCTTGCCATAAATCATCATATCCTTTAATTATAACACGTCTTCTTACAAAATTCTTTCTCACAGGTGTATGCAATTCTTTTACTAACTGCTCTTGTTCTTTAATTAATTTCATGATTATAGGTTTCTACTACATTATTAGGTGTTCTATTTAGAATTTCTATAAGAGTGTTTCTTAAATTCTCCTTATTATCATTCACATCCTTCCGCAGCTCGTCAATTGAAGTTTTTAGCGTATTTTGTGTCACAAATTCTTTACGAATATTAGCTATGTCGTTTTCTTTATCGTGTAAATTTTGTTTTACACCTGTTACGTCCTACGTCCTCCACCCGCTTTTTTAACGACTATATTCTCGCAACGAGCCCATCGCACCGCGTATCTATTTAATTAGATGTAAGTCGTACATAAACGAAACAAGAGCCGGCGCACCGCGCCACCGAAATTCCTTCACGTAACGCTGACGCCCATCCGGGACGTAATCCGCGCCACGCGAAGGAATGACATAACGACGACAATAGCGATGTAAGTAGAGACATAAGAATGCTGACGCCGAATCAGCTCACAGGCTAATCCCAACGATTGACTAGCGATCCGCGGCAACGCATCGTTCCGAGAACGCCAACTTCCAAACGGAAGCTAGGGTGCCGGTTCCACGAAGGACCTGGCGACCATCAGCAAAACCCACTACTTAAATGGGCCACAGTCAGTCAGTCAGTCAGTCACAATACTCCGCTCCATAGTTAACGTCACTAAGTCACGTCAGTTTACTTTCGGCAACTCGTTAATCTAAGTTATCAAGCTCTTCAACCAACCAAGTTCGGCTACCACCCATGTTAATTCGGCAACTGTAAACCAGCTAAGTGTACTTCGAGATAAAACATCCAGTCCGCTTCCACCATCTGAACATTATTTAATTCACACGACCGTGCCCTTCCTGCACGTCAACACCAAACACCACCACCTCTACCTCTAACCCAGGGATCCCAGCGATCGGCGAGCTACCAGCGAGCGTGGAAGCCTCCGGGCTCCCTTGCGGCAGCTCCCGCACCGCACCAGACGCGAGCGCTCTGATAGGAGCAACTAGCAGCGAGGTAACCTGGTAGCTTCTGGCTTCCTGCACGCCGCGCTTACTGCCCCGGTCGACCGCCCTCTCGGTTATGGGAAAACCTTCGGGATCGGCTATCCACAACCACACACACTCCCACACATCCAAAGCCGTAGCCATTCGGACACTTCCTTCTTACATTCCTCGATACGTCAGTGAGCCACTCCACTGACGGATCAAACAACCCTCTTTTCGGTGCGATCACTCTTTCCGTCTGTCCTCGATCCCTGGTATACCCGGTGAACGCAGGGTGCCGAAAACGAGGACGTAACACACCATTTATCAGCCCATCAAGAAGATATTGTAGATTCGCTATATCTTGTTCCAATGTCTTTGTCAAATTCTCTACTGCATCCTTTGTCGCAGCCGATTCCCTAAGATTGCTTATAAAATATTCATGATGACTAATACTATTTTTTGCTGAAGTAATATTATAATTAATTTCTTCAATATTTTTAGAAATTGTATTCAAATTTTCATTAAGGCTTTTTTCATCAGACTCTATTTTTTGCTGTTGCGCGAGGAAATCTTCTATAACATTTTGCAGCAATTCATTATTTTCTTTTCCATTTACTTCTAACTTTATAATTTTTTCTGTTAACGTAGAAGTCACTTCGTCAAGTTTATTGAAATTTGCACCATAAAGATTTAATACGGCATTTATTCTCTTTAATTTATCGTAATTAGCTTCGCTTTGCGATGCGCACTTTTCAATTTTTTCGTTGAGACTGCCTGGGAGGGGCCTTTCGTTACTTAATATACGTTTATCTACATAGTATTTGTTCGCAGCGTCTGTAGAGTTTCCAGGATTTGCTAATCGTATAATTTTTCTATTTTTTGCATCATAGCCGCCCTCATTAACGTTGAAATGAAGAAAAATACCTTTCCTTTTCATATTAGAATTTTGTAACCGATCATTAGCATCTTCTATGCCCTTACCACCAAACTTGTTAATGAACATTATAAGACTAAATATAATTTAGACATACACAAATATTATATAATAATATTGGCTTCGCGAAGTTCCTCCACTATTGACATAATTTTATTATCATGTCCTGTATGTCCAACTTTTTTTGACGATATTAAAAGCCGTAAACGGTCAATAAGCTCATTAGGATTGTCCCAGTGAACATAATTCACCGGTTCATTCGTAACTTACATATTATTCGGTATATATTTTCATTGCAAATTTATTTCCTGCTCCAACTTTAAATTTATTAGATTTTGTTTTAGCTCTTTCCGCAGCTGCAGCTATAGCTAAATGTGGTGCTAGTAATGGGGCAATTATTTTTCTATATTTAAATCCTTTACTGCCCATAATCTGTTGTGATGATTGGTAATCTCTACGGAAGGCATTTGTTTTTAATAAAATAGTTTTATACTTAATTAAATCTGTATTATTATATAATTTTGAATTGGGAATTTTCTTGAAAATTAATTCGAAAATTTCAGGGGTTCCGCTGTATCTAGTTTTCTTAATAATAATATTATCATTTTCATCCACCTCAAATATGCTGTCACCTAACATTAAATTGTCATCTTTAAAATATATACCGTAAACATGATCAATTTCTTTGTCAAAATCTCTACGGAAAAATAAGATAATATATTTTCGTGATAATGGGCCTAAGTTCTCCTGCATTAAATTTCTAACATCTTCAGGCGGATTTTGTAATATTTCGCTAATAGAGGATTCCGCATGTGATCTTTCTAACGGTGAAGGTTCTTCAACATTTGGCCTTTCTATCATCGATAATGGTATAGGAGATATAGGAGTTGACGCTTCGGCAAATTTCCTTCTCCTACCTATTTGTGGCGTTGCCTTAAATTTTATATTATCATTTTTAGTGTTAGTACTCGTAATAACGGCACTAGACGGCGAATAACTATAATGCGATTCACTCAATGACGGATTAACCATTTCATTTGTTTTTTTCTTACTCAAGTCTTCAACTCCTCCACTATCTTCATCTTCAAAAACATCATCTTCATTATCTTCAATATCTTCAATAACACTTTCAATATCTTTTTCAATTTCAAATTTTTTCTTTTCATTTTCATTATTGTTATTCGTAATTATATTTTTCTCTAGTAATTTTTGTAGAGGTTTAGTTATCGGTTTATATGTTTCTTTTAAATATTCCTCAGACTCTATTTTACCAAGTTTCAAATCTTTATATTTTTTTCGAATTATATCACTTGTTTTCGCGATATGTTTTAAAATTTGTCGGCGTTTCTTATTTTCTCGCGTACCACCACCCATTTCACTTCTCACTCCTTCCGTGGATGTATAATGACTGAATATTAGCAGTATACTGATTTATATAATAGCAAACTGGTCAAATTCTTTTCGATACCTTCCATTTTGAATATTACTATCCTTATCAATTACTAAAAATCCATACTTTTTCTCCAAGCAATTTCTACATAATGCTAGAAAATCTTCATAGCTCATATCCGTATTAATATGTTCATTATAAATATGGTGTAAATTTGTATTATCTTGCTGAAAAATTACTAATAAATTCGTATTATCTCTTATAAGATGCTTAGGTATTTTTGCATAAGTTTGACATAAATAAAAACTATCGATATTAGAATGTCTGCCCATTGAAAAATACTCCCTTATAGTTTGCTGTTTATCGCAGGCTACATCGTCGAATATAAAGATAGAATTAGGCAAAGCTTCAGAAATCGGAATAATCTCGCTATTATTTGAAAATGTATAATAGCCGATGTCTGGTACTGCTGATATAATTCTTTCGAGATAACGATATTTTACTTGTTGCAGTGATTTCGAATACACATAAATATTTTCAAAGCGCACTCCATTAGGGCTTTCAATTAAATTAACTATTATATTGGTTTTTCCACAATTAGATGGTCCGCATATTATACAGCGAATAGTATTGGGGAGTATCTTACTATGACATCGATAATTATCATTACGATTTTCTTCAAGTAACATTTTTTCACACACAAAATTATTACAAATTGACAACGGCTGCTTAACGAAACGCATGATAATATTACCCGTAGAGACTAAAAGAATGACTACGAATATTCGCTTACAGCAAAAGCATATAAATAGGCGAGTAATCATTTATTAGCTTTATTATCTCAGAAGATGGTGAAGTGTAAGTGTAATGATAGTGTATGCGAATAGAAAAAAGAGAGTGAATAGCAGTCGTACTAAGGGGAGTGGTATATTAAACTCTGCAATCAATGCACTTCCTTTCGAATTACATATTCCGGGGTATCAGTTTTGCGGACCTAGTACGCATTTAAACAAAAGATTATCATTAGGACAAAAAGGTATAAACCAATTAGATTCAGCTTGCCGCGTACACGACATCGCCTATTCTAATAGTAAAGATATCGAGGAGCGACATAAGGCAGATAAATCTTTAGCAGCGGCTGTTAAACAAATTGCTAATGCCCAAGATACTAAACTTGGCCATCGTATTGCCGCTACCGTTACTTGGGGTCTTATGAATGCAAAAAGAAAAATGGGTATGGGCATGAATAAAAAGAAAAATTGGAAAAGAAAGATACGTATTGCTAAACGAGGCGGATTTATACTGCTATTGCCGCTTCTCGGTGTCTTGGGTTCGCTAGCGGGGCGCTGCTAACATTGCATCCGCAATAAATAGGTCTAAAGCTCAGCAAAAGCAGTTAGAAGAATTGAAAAGACACAATGCAACTTTAGAGGGTCGCGGACTTTATTTATCTCCGTATAAACGTATAAGCGGTCGCGGTATTAGAAAACGAAGAAAGGGCGGAAAAAAAAAATAATAATAATTCGAATACATTAGTCGCAACTAGAGTAACCACTAATATACAATTAGAAAAAGCATGCAAAAATATTCCATATTTTAGAGGGGTTTTTATGCGAAATAAACTACCTATAACGATAAGAAGAAACGAATGTGGAATAGTAAATTTGGATAATAATGAAGGAAAAGGAACACACTGGGTGGCATATATTAAAAAAGGAAACAATGTTAAATATTTTGATTCGTTCGGTAATTTAAGACCACCGTTAGAACTAATAAATTATTTTAATAAAAAAAACCTAGCAGCAGTTTCTTATAATTACAGCACTTATCAATCATACGACATGACTAATTGTGGTCAGTTATGCTTTGAATTTCTTAAACGTAACATCTAAAAATGTCGTTTACCGTAACTTTAAGTGGCACGTCTTCAGACTTGATAGCCGATTTTTTCCCGCCGTTAGGTTTGAGTAATGGAAAATATGAATTAGGTTTAGTAGATTTTCAAACATTTCACGCTATTCCTAATATCGATGAATCAAATAATAAATTTTATTACGACGGTAATAAGGAAATCGTTATACCAAAAGGTTCCTACGAGCTATCAAGTATTAATACATATATTCAAGACAATATTCGTAAAGAGGTAAGCGAGGATCCAGATAATATCTTCATATTACGTGCAAATAATAGTACGTTAAAAAGTGAAATCAAATGTAAGTATTCCATTGACTTCGGTAAACCAAACAGTATTGGAAGTAAATTAGGATTTTCAAACAAGAGAATACTTGAACCTGAAAAATGGTATGAATCGGATATTACAGTAAAAATTATTAAAGTGAATATAATTCGTATTGAGTGTAGTATTACTGCCGGTGCATACAGTAACGGGAAAATTGTGCACACGATTCATGAATTTTTCCCAAACGTTGAGCCAGGATATAAAATATCGGAAACGCCGTCAAACGTCATTTATCTTCCAATCATCGTAAGAGTTATAGACCATATAAATTTACGAGTAGTAGATCAAAGCGGAGATTTAGTTGATTTCGGAGACGAAGAAGTGACAATAAGATTACATATTAGAAAAAATGATAATTTATAACAATAACAATGATAGGAGGGCTAATAGCGTGGAAAAAGTATGTAAATTAAGAGCACCGATTAAGAAACGTGTCAGTAGAGCGATACACTTCCACCGAAACCCATCTCATTCGCGAAAGAGTCTTACATTGCCGTCAACGTCGAAAATAAAGAGGGTAAGTTCGGCGAATAAGAAATTTTTAGAATCGCTAGGCTTTACGGTAATATCTAAATAATATGAGCGACCCGCTTAATATTCATGATTCTCCTGTTATTGATAATCGAATTAGTGGCTACGAGTTTCATGCTTATAATCCCTACGTTAATTCTTCTCTAAGTTATAACGATGAAATAAGAATTCCGATACAGCAGCAAGATTTAATTGTATTACCATGTGAAAGTTACTTATTAATCGAGGGACGGTGTAGCATAAAATATAATAACGATACAAATAAAACTAGCCGCTTAGAAAACAATGCAATTGCTTTCCTATTTAATGAAATACGATACGAGCTTAATGGAATTGAGATAGACCGTTGTAAAAATGTGGGCATTACTACTACATTAAAGAATTATATTTCACTCGGAGATTCTAAAAGTAGGGAACTGGCTAAAGCCGGTTGGAACTATGGAAAATGGAAACCGCTAAACGAATCTGTCAATTCGTTTAGTTTTTGCGTACCGTTGAATATAATTTTAGGATTCTTTGAAGATTATAAACGCGTAATTACATATGGAAGGCATGAATTAATTTTAATTAGAGCAAAAGATGATAAAAATGCAATAGTATCCGAACATGAATTTGTCGTGGAACCAAAAATTGAATTAACAAAAATACAATGGATGATGAAACACATTACGTTAGACGAAAGTACTAAATTACAATTTTTACGCCTTCTACAACATGATAGGCCAATTTCAATGAGCTTTCGTTCTTGGGAGTTACACGAATATCCCTTATTACCCGAAACACAAAATCATACGTGGGCTGTTAAAGCCTCGACTCAGCTAGAAAAGCCTCGCTACATCATATTTGCGTTTCAAACTAGTAGAAAAAATGATTTCAAGAAAGCCTGTACGAAATTCGATCATTGCTTTCTACGGGATATTAAGCTTCACTTAAACTCCGACTTTTATCCCTATGATAGGCTCAATTTAAATTTTGATAACAATCAAGCTACAATCTTATATGATATGTACGCTAGATTTAAAAAATTATATTATAACTTATCAGATTTATCTGAATGTGCGCCATTACTGAGCATGGACTCTTTCATCGATACAATAGGTCCAATAGTAGTAATTGATTGTTCGCATCAAAACGAAACGGTCAAAACAGGTACGGTAGATGTAAAAATTGAATTTGAATGTGCTAATAATATCCCCCCCAATACATGTGCTTATTGTCTTATTTTACATGATCGCATAGTAGAATATAACCCATTATCTAGTATTGTGCGTAAGCTAATATAAATGTGATACCTCTACTACGACAGAATTACCCCCTCTTACTGTACATTAATATCTAACACCCAATGCATATAAACTGCACCCGCTATCATAAACAGTACCTTATAGCACGCTCAGACGTGAACAAAGGACGATCGGTGGTCTCAACGTCATAGTGAAATTAAACATGGAGAATTGTAATTTCAAATATCTCCTATCAATTAGTGAAAACTGTGAGATTCAGTGTCCAAATCATTGGAAATTTATAAATAATGATACAATCGATAAGATTAAAGATATTTTAAAATTTATTATTGAAAGAGATTTATTTAAGTTTCTAATGATAAAAGTAAATACAACTTTTTATATATTCAACAAATTATTTAAAATAATGATACCGGTGATGGAGGAGACCGATACGATAGTGTCAAAATGGTAAGTAAATAATAAATACTCTTATTCTTCTTTTCATATTTACAACTTTCCACGTATACTACTCAGTTTTATTCTTTTTCAGTGTTTCAAAATTCGAGTTCATGATGGAGATAAACGACAAATTTATAAAATCACCGTCTACATGGCTTTATATGGAAATATTAGAGACCATTGAAGATATTCTATCGTTCATAGACGACTACGGATTTGAGAAAATGTTAGCTATTAAGTTAAATAATGATATTTATATGTATGACAAAGAACGCAGGGAAATCTTGCAATTACATTTGAAATAAGTACACACAGCTTCACACAGACTTTATTCGCTTTAGCAAAAATATTTAATTTGAGTCTTTGCAGCGCACCGATGATGCCGGTGTTGCATCAGGACTCTGAGGATTGTTCGGCAATGTCATATTGCGCGAGTTTTAGTTCTGACGACGGTAACAACGAGGAAAGCGATACAGAGAACGACAACAGTGAAAAAGGAGCTACTTATGCCTCTTCTTCCTCACCATCGCCCGTAGAATCCATACCGCATTTGCCGTCGGAACAAGACTAGCAGGAATCCATATCAGATTTGCAATCGGAACAAGAAACGCAGGATTATATTTAACATTTCTCATATTAATTCTTTGTATCGTAAGAACATATTTAAATTGTATTTTTAACTTTATTTTAAAAACAATAGATATAAATAAATAATACTGGCATTGATATTTACATTATTACGATCATTTACTACCGTATTCCATCGCGCGCGCAGCTGACTCTATCGTTTCGCAGCTCAAATGTTCGTAGACAGTACGCATCGACATTGTATTCATAGTAAATTCACCGAAAGATAATAACAACAAACTGCGCTTCTCTGTGCTTCCTATTCTGCTCCGATGCTACGAGAAGAGTATTAACCGATACCGATGATGTGTTACGTTTAACGTGCGAATATTAGATAGCGCCTAACGCCCTTTCCCCGGGACCCTCCCCCCATCCCCCTCCCACCCCCGACCTGCAACGCGTCCGCTGCTCCAAGATGACGACGCCGGACCCCCTCCCCCCTCACTGCCCAGTACACCTTCTTGCTCCCACCCAACCTCCTCCTCCTCCGTAGTAGTAGTACAATCGTCCTCCGCCGCTCTCGATAGTAGAGTTGCCGTTGCCCACACACGCTCGCGGTACCGCGTAATCGCTTATTGTCGTATCGTTCCTCCGTGCAACCTTCTCCTCCGGTCTACTTCCGACTTCCGACTTCCAACCCCCCGCACACGGCATTTCGTAGTACAACGCCTACTACCTCTACCACTGTCTACATTTCGTAGTATTACAACGCCGCGCGTGTCGATTAGACGCTTATCGTCCTCCTCCGCTCTCGATATCGTTTATCGTTCGTATTGTTCCTGTCCAACCCCTTCTTCTCCTCCTCCTCCTACTACTCTCCTCTAACTTCCGTGTGTAAACCACCGCAAACTTTCTAGCCTAACACCCAGAAAAAATACCGGGCAAGGCCTCCCCGGCTATCAGCAGCAGCCGCATACCGTATCGTCCAACCGCCGACACTTTTAACCTTGACCGCTCTGCACAGAATCGAACGGCTCGCCTCTTGTTCCGCAAATTTTTAAAACAGACCGCGCGCGAACTTCCACCTGATTAAGACCAGACCGCAAACCACTTCCGCCCTCATTAAAAGACAAACCGCAAACTTCACCTCCCGATAAGGACAAACCGCAAACTTCCTCCCTGCCTGCCTGATTAAGACCAGACCGCAAACTTCGATAAAAAAGAAAAAAAAAACTTCGATAAAAAAATAAAAAAACAAATACACGCAAGACCGAAGGCTACTGCGCTACTGGTCCAGAATCGGCTACTGGTCCAGAATCGGGGACACTGATTCTGGTCCAGAATCGGCTACTGGTCCAGAAATACTGGTCCAGAATCGGCTTACTCTCAGCACGGGTCTGGAAGCGGCTTACTCTTACTACTTCGAATTACCGCGTGTTATGGGCGAAATCAAATGCATCGCTAGCAGGCAGCACAGCAAGCACAGGCAGCAAGCACAGGCAGCACAGCAAGCACAGGCAGCAAGCACAGGCAGCACAGCAAACACAGGCAGCACAGCAAGCACAGGCAGCACCGCACAGGCAGCACAGCAAGCATAGGCAGCACAGCAAGCATAGGCAGCACAGCAAGCACAGGCAGCACAGCAAGCACAGGCAGCAAGCACAGGCAGCACAGCAAGCACAGGCAGCAAGCACAGGCAGCAAGCACAGGCAGCACAGCAAGCACAGGCAGCACAGTAGCACAGGCAGCAAGCACAGGCAGCACAGCAAGCACAGGCAGCAAGCACAGGCAGCACAGCAAGCACAGGCAGCAAGCACAGGCAGCACAGCAAGCACAGGCAGCAAGCACAGGCAGCACAGCAAACACAGGCAGCACAGCAAGCACAGGCAGCACAGCAGCACAGGCAGCAAGCACGGGCAGCACAGCAAGCACAGGCAGCAAGCACAGGCAGCACATCAAGCACAGGCAGCACAGCAAGCACAGGCATGTTAGAAACCCGCAAAATAGCTCGACGAGATGTGTTCGTTTTTTAACGATTCTCGGGGAAGTGCAGAGGGGTCAAGCTCCGTCCTCTTTCCAACAGGCAAAGCCTGCTCCGATCTTCGGCGAGATTCACTCTCGCATTTGTTTACAATGCTTACTCTTACTGAGACGCAGGTCAATGCACCGGCCGCCGAGGTAAACATATGATCCGCGACTCTCGGCGCATCCAAAAACAGGTGACACAGCAACGCACTGTCGTGTGCCACTGTCGAATTACCGCGTGTTATGGGCGAAATCAAATGCATCGCTAACAGGCAGCACAGCAAGCACAGGCAGCAAGCACAGGCAGCACAGCAAGCACAGGCAGCACAGCAAGCACAGGCAGCAAGCACAGGCAGCACAGCAAGCACAGGCAGCACAGCAAGCACAGGCAGCAAGCACAGGCAGCACAGCAAAGACAGGCAGTACAGCAAGCACAGGCAACACAGCAAGCACAGGCAGCAAGCACAGGCAGCACAGCAAGCACAGGCAGCATAGCAAGCACAGGCAGCAAGCACAGGCAGCACAGCATGCACAGGCAACACAGCAAGAACAGGCAGCAAGCACAGGCAGCACAGCAAGCACAGGCAGCACAGCAAACACAGGCAGCACAGCAAGCACAGGCAGCACAGCAGCACAGGCAGCAAGCACAGGCAGCACAGCAAGCACAGGCAGCAAGCACAGGCAGCACAGCAAACACAGGCAGCAAGCACAGGCAGCACAGCAAGCACAGGCAGCACAGCAAACACAGGCAGCACAGCAAGCACAGGCAGCACAGCAAGCACAGGCAGCAAGCACAGGCAGCACAGCAAACACAGGCAGTACAGCAAGCACAGGCAGCACAGCAGCACAGGCAGCAAGCACAGGCAGCACAGCAAGCACAGGCAGCAAGCACAGGCAGCACAGCAAGCACAGGCAGCACAGCAAGCACAGGCAGCACAGCAAGCACAGGCAGCACAGCAGCACAGGCAGCAAGCACAGGCAGCAAGCACAGGCAGCACAGCAAACACAGGCAGCACAGCAAGCACAGGCAGCAAGCACAGGCAGCACAGCAAACACAGGCAGCAAGCACAGGCAGCACAGCAAGCACAGGCAGCAAGCATAGGCAACACAGCAAGCACAGGCAGCACAGCAAGCACAGGCAGCACAGCACAGGCAGCACAGCAAGCATAGGCAGCACAGCAAGCACAGGCAGCAAGCACCTTCAGCACAGCAAGCACAGGCAGCAAGCACAGGCAGCAAGCACAGGCAGCAAGCACAGGCAGCACAGGCAAACACAAGCAGCACAGCAAGCACAGGCAGCACAGCAAGCACAGGCAGCAAGCACAGGCAGCACAGCAAGCACAGGCAGCAAGCACAGGCAGCACAGCAAGCACAGGCAGCAAGCACAGGCAACACAGCAAACACAGGCAGCACAGCAAGCACAGGCAGCAAGCACAGGCAGCACAGCAAGCACAGGCAGCAAGCACAGGCAGCACAGCAAACACAGGAAGCAAGCACAGGCAGCACAGCCAGCACAGGCAGCAAGCACAGGTAACACAGCAAGCACAGGCAGCAAGCACAGGCAGCACAGCAAGCACAGGCAGCACAGCAAGTACAGGCAGCAAGCACAAGCATGTTAGAAACCCGCAAAATAGCTCGACGTGATGTGTTCGTTTTAGCGATTCTGGGGGAAGTGCAGAGGTGTCAAGCTCCGTCCTCTTTCCAACAGGCAAAGCCTGCTCCGATCTTCGGCGAGATTCACTCTCGCATTTGTTAACAATGCTTACTCTTACTGAGACGCAGGTCAATGCACCGGCCGCCGAGGTAAACATATGATCCGCGACTCTCGGCGCATCCAAAAACAGGTGACACAGTAACGCACTGTCGTGTGCCACTGTCGAATTACCGCGTGTTATGGGCGAAATCAAATGCATCGCTAACAGGCAGCACAGCAAGCACAGGCAGCAAGCACAGGCAGCACAGCAAGCACAGGCAGCAAGCACAGGCAGCACAGCAAGCACAGGCAGCACAGCAAGCACAGGCAGCAAGCACAGGCAGCACAGCAAGCACAGGCAGCACAGCAAACACAGGCAGCACAGCAAGCACAGGCAGCACAGCAGAACAGACAGCAAGCACAGGCAGCACAGCAAGCACAGGCAGCACAGCAAGCACAGGCAGCAAGCACAGGCAGCACAGCAAACACAGGCAGCACAGCAAGCACAGACAGCAAGCACAGGCAGCACAGCAAACACAGGCAGTACAGCAAGCACAGGCAGCACAGCAGCACAGGCAGCAAGCACACGCAGCACAGCAAGCACAGGCAGCACAGCAAGCACAGGCAGCAAGCACAGGCAGCAGAGCAAGCACAGGCAACACAGCAAGCACAGGCAGCAAGCACAGGCAGCACAGCAAGCACAGGCAGCATAGCAAGCACAGGCAGCAAGCACAGGCAGCACAGCATGCACAGGCAACACAGCAAGAACAGGCAGCAAGAACAGGCAGCACAGCAAACACAGGCAGCACAGCAAGCACAGGCAGCACAGCAGCACAGGCAGCAAGCACAGGCAGCACAGCAAGCACAGGCAGCAAGCACAGGCAGCACAGCAAACACAGGCAGCAAGCACAGGCAGCACAGCAAGCACAGGCAGCACAGCAAACACAGGCAGCACAGCAAGCACAGGCAGCACAGCAAGCACAGGCAGCAAGCACAGGCAGCACAGCAAACACAGGCAGTACAGCAAGCACAGGCAGCACAGCAGCACAGGCAGCAAGCACAGGCAGCACAGCAAGCACAGGCAGCAAGCACAGGCAGCACAGCAAGCACAGGCAGCAAGCACAGGCAGCACAGCAAGCACAGGCAGCATAGCAAGCACAGGCAGCAAGCACAGGCAGCACAGCATGCACAGGCAACACAGCAAGCACAGGCAGCAAGCACAGGCAGCACAGCAAGCACAGGCAGCACAGCAAACACAGGCAGCACAGCAAGCACAGGCAGCAAGCACAGGCAGCACAGCAAGCACAGGCAGCACAGCAAGCACAGGCAGCAAGCACAGGCAGCACAGCAAACACAGGCAGCACAGCAAGCACAGGCAGCACAGCAGCACAGGCAGCAAGCACAGGCAGCACAGCAAGCACAGGCAGCAAGCACAGGCAGCACAGCAAACACAGGCAGCAAGCACAGGCAGCACAGCAAGCACAGGCAGCACAGCAAACACAGGCAGCACAGCAAGCACAGGCAGCACAGCAAGCACAGGCAGCAAGCACAGGCAGCACAGCAAACACAGGCAGTACAGCAAGCACAGGCAGCACAGCAGCACAGGCAGCAAGCACAGGCAGCACAGCAAGCACAGGCAGCAAGCACAGGCAGCACAGCAAGCACAGGCAGCACAGCAAGCACAGGCAGCACAGCAGCACAGGCAGCAAGCACAGGCAGCAAGCACAGGCAGCACAGCAAACACAGGCAGCACAGCAAGCACAGGCAGCAAGCACAGGCAGCACAGCAAACACAGGCAGCAAGCACAGGCAGCACAGCAAGCACAGGCAGCAAGCATAGGCAACACAGCAAGCACAGGCAGCACAGCAAGCACAGGCAGCACAGCACAGGCAGCACAGCAAGCATAGGCAGCACAGCAAGCACAGGCAGCAAGCACCTTCAGCACAGCAAGCACAGGCAGCAAGCACAGGCAGCAAGCACAGGCAGCAAGCACAGGCAGCACAGGCAAACACAAGCAGCACAGCAAGCACAGGCAGCACAGCAAGCACAGGCAGCAAGCACAGGCAGCACAGCAAGCACAGGCAGCAAGCACAGGCAGCACAGCAAGCACAGGCAGCAAGCACAGGCAACACAGCAAACACAGGCAGCACAGCAAGCACAGGCAGCAAGCACAGGCAGCACAGCAAGCACAGGCAGCAAGCACAGGCAGCACAGCAAACACAGGAAGCAAGCACAGGCAGCACAGCCAGCACAGGCAGCAAGCACAGGTAACACAGCAAGCACAGGCAGCAAGCACAGGCAGCACAGCAAGCACAGGCAGCACAGCAAGTACAGGCAGCAAGCACAAGCATGTTAGAAACCCGCAAAATAGCTCGACGTGATGTGTTCGTTTTAGCGATTCTGGGGGAAGTGCAGAGGTGTCAAGCTCCGTCCTCTTTCCAACAGGCAAAGCCTGCTCCGATCTTCGGCGAGATTCACTCTCGCATTTGTTAACAATGCTTACTCTTACTGAGACGCAGGTCAATGCACCGGCCGCCGAGGTAAACATATGATCCGCGACTCTCGGCGCATCCAAAAACAGGTGACACAGTAACGCACTGTCGTGTGCCACTGTCGAATTACCGCGTGTTATGGGCGAAATCAAATGCATCGCTAACAGGCAGCACAGCAAGCACAGGCAGCAAGCACAGGCAGCACAGCAAGCACAGGCAGCAAGCACAGGCAGCACAGCAAGCACAGGCAGCACAGCAAGCACAGGCAGCAAGCACAGGCAGCACAGCAAGCACAGGCAGCACAGCAAACACAGGCAGCACAGCAAGCACAGGCAGCACAGCAGAACAGACAGCAAGCACAGGCAGCACAGCAAGCACAGGCAGCACAGCAAGCACAGGCAGCAAGCACAGGCAGCACAGCAAACACAGGCAGCACAGCAAGCACAGACAGCAAGCACAGGCAGCACAGCAAACACAGGCAGTACAGCAAGCACAGGCAGCACAGCAGCACAGGCAGCAAGCACACGCAGCACAGCAAGCACAGGCAGCACAGCAAGCACAGGCAGCAAGCACAGGCAGCAGAGCAAGCACAGGCAACACAGCAAGCACAGGCAGCAAGCACAGGCAGCACAGCAAGCACAGGCAGCATAGCAAGCACAGGCAGCAAGCACAGGCAGCACAGCATGCACAGGCAACACAGCAAGAACAGGCAGCAAGAACAGGCAGCACAGCAAACACAGGCAGCACAGCAAGCACAGGCAGCACAGCAGCACAGGCAGCAAGCACAGGCAGCACAGCAAGCACAGGCAGCAAGCACAGGCAGCACAGCAAACACAGGCAGCAAGCACAGGCAGCACAGCAAGCACAGGCAGCACAGCAAACACAGGCAGCACAGCAAGCACAGGCAGCACAGCAAGCACAGGCAGCAAGCACAGGCAGCACAGCAAACACAGGCAGTACAGCAAGCACAGGCAGCACAGCAGCACAGGCAGCAAGCACAGGCAGCACAGCAAGCACAGGCAGCAAGCACAGGCAGCACAGCAAGCACAGGCAGCAAGCACAGGCAGCACAGCAAGCACAGGCAGCATAGCAAGCACAGGCAGCAAGCACAGGCAGCACAGCATGCACAGGCAACACAGCAAGCACAGGCAGCAAGCACAGGCAGCACAGCAAGCACAGGCAGCACAGCAAACACAGGCAGCACAGCAAGCACAGGCAGCAAGCACAGGCAGCACAGCAAGCACAGGCAGCACAGCAAGCACAGGCAGCAAGCACAGGCAGCACAGCAAACACAGGCAGCACAGCAAGCACAGGCAGCAAGCACAGGCAGCACAGCAAACACAGGCAGTACAGCAAGCACAGGCAGCACAGCAGCACAGGCAGCAAGCACAGGCAGCACAGCAAGCACAGGCAGCACAGCAAGCACAGGCAACACAGCAAGCACAGGCAGCAAGCACAGGCAGCACAGCAAGCACAGGCAGCATAGCAAGCACAGGCAGCAAGCACAGGCAGCACAGCATGCAGAGGCAACACAGCAAGCACAGGCAGCACAGCACAGGCAGCACAGCAAGCATAGGCAGCACAGCAAGCACAGGCAGCAAGCACCTTCAGCACAGCAAGCACAGGCAGCAAGCACAGGCAGCAAGCACAGGCAGCAAGCACAGGCAGCACAGCAAGCACAGGCAGCACAGCAAGCACAGGCAGCAAGCACAGGCAGCAAGCACAGGCAGCACAGGCAAACACAAGCAGCACAGCAAGCACAGGCAGCACAGCAAGCACAGGCAGCAAGCACAGGCAGCACAGCAAACACAGGCAGCACAGCAAGCACAGGCAGCACAGCAGCACAGGCAGCAAGCACAGGCAGCACAGCAAACACAGGCAGAACAGCAAGCACAGGCATCACAGCAAGCACAAGCAGCAAGCACAGGCAGCACAGCAAGCACAGGCAGCACAGCAAACACAGGCAGCACAGCAAGCACAGGCAGCACAGCAGCACTGGCAGCACAGCAAGCACAGGCAGCAAGCACTGGCAGCACAGCAAGCACAGGCAGCAAGCACAGGCAGCACAGCAAGCACAGGCAGCAAGCACAGGCAGCACAGCAAACACAGGCAGCACAGCACAGGCAGCACAGCAAGCACAGGCAGCAAGCACTGGCAGCACAGCAAGCACAGGCAGCACAGCAAGTACAGGCAGCAAGCACAGGCATGTTAGAAACCCGCAAAATAGCTCGACGTGATGTGTTCGTTTTAGCGATTCTGGGGGAAGTGCAGAGGGGTCAAGCTCCGTCCTCTTTCCAACAGGCAAAGCCTGCTCCGATCTTCGGCGAGATTCACTCTCCCATTTGTTTACAATGCTTACTCTTACTGAGACGCAGGTCAATGCACCGGCCGCCGAGGTAAACATATGATCCGCGACTCTCGGCGCATCCAAAAACAGGTGACACAGCAACGCACTGTCGTGTGCCACTGTCGATTTACCGCGTGTTATGGGCGAAATCAAATGCATCGCTAACAGGCAGCACAGCAAGCACAGGCAGCAAGCACAGGCAGCACAGCAAGCACAGGCAGCACAGACAGCAAGCACAGGCAGCACAGCAAGCACAGGCAGCAAGCACAGGCAGCACAGCAAGCACAGGCAGCAAGCACAGGCTGCACAGCAAGCACAGGCAGCACAGCAAGCACAGGCAGCAAGCACAGGCAACACAGCAAGCACAGGCAGCACAGCAAGCACAGGCAGCAAGCACAGGCAGCACAGCAAGCACAGGCAGCAAGCACAGGCAGCACAGCAAGCACAGGCAGCAAGCACAGGCAACACAGCAAGCACAGGCAGCACAGCAAGCACAGGCAGCAAGCACAGGCAGCACAGCAAGCACAGGCAGCAAGCACAGGCAGCACAGCAAACACAAGAAGCAAGCACAGGCAACACAGCAAGCACAGGCAGCACAGCAAGCACAAGCAGCAAGCACAGGCAGCACAGCAAGCACAGGCAGCACAGCAGCACAGACAGCAAGCACAGGCAGCACAGCAAACACAGGCAGCACAGCAAGCACAGGCAGCAAGCACAGGCAGCAAGCACAGGCAGCACAGGCAGCACAGCAAGCACAGGCAGCAAGCACAGGCAGCACAGCAAACACAGGCAGCACATCAAGCACAGCACAGGCAGCACAGCAAGCACAGGCAGCAAGCACAGGCAGCAAGCACATGCAGCACAGCAAGCACAGGCAGCAAGCACAGGCAACACAGCAAGCACAGACAGCACAGACAGCACAGCAAGCACAGGGAGCAAGCACAGGCAGCAAAGCAAGCACAGGCAGCAAGCACAGGCAGCAAGCACAGGCAGCACAGCAAGCACAGGCAGCAAGCACAGGCAGCACAGCAAGCACAGGCAGCAAGCACAGGCAGCACAGCAAGCACAGGCAGCAAGCACAGGCAGCACAGCAAGCACAGACAGCACAGCAAGCACAGGCAGCACAGCAAACACGGGAAGCAAGCACAGGCAGCACAGCAAGCACAGGCAGCAAGCACAGGCAGCACAGCAAGCGCAGGCAGCACAGCACAGGCAGCACAGCAAGCACAGGCAGCACAGGCAGCAAGCACAGGCAGCAAAGCAAGCACAGACAGCACATCAAGCACTGGCAGCACAGCACAGGCAGCACAGCAAGCACAGGCAGCAAGCACAGGCAGCACAGCAAGCACAGGCAGCAAGCACAGGCAGCAAGCATAGGCAGCACAGCAAGCACAGGCAGCAAGCACAGGCAGCAAGCACAGGCAGCACAGCAAGCACAGGCAGCACAGCAAACACAGGCAGCAAGCACAGGCAGCACAGCAAGCACAGGCAGCAAGCACAGGCAGCAAGCATAGGCAGCACAGCAAATACAGGCAGCACAGCAAGCACAGGCAGCACAGGCAGCAAGCACAGGCAGCACAGCAAGCACAGGCAGCAAGCACAGGCAGCACAGCAAGCACAGGCAGCAAGCACAGGCAGCACAGGCAGCACAGCAAACACAGGCAGCAAGCACAGGCAGCAAGCACAGGCAGCACAGCAAGCACAGGCAGCAAGCACAGGCAGCAAGCACAGGCAGCACAGCAAGCACAGGCAGCACAGCAAACACAGGCAGCAAGCACAGGCAGCAAGCACAGGCAGCACAGCAAGCACAGGCAGCAAGCACAGGCAGCAAGCACAGGCAGCACAGCAAGCACAGGCAGCACAGCAAACACAGGCAGCAAGCACAGGCAGCAAGCACAGGCAGCACAGCAAGCACAGGCAGCAAGCACAGGCAGCAAGCACAGGCAGCACAGCAAGCACAGGCAGCACAGCAAACACAGGCAGCAAGCACAGGCAGCAAGCACAGACAGCACAGCAAGCACAGGCAGCACAGCAAACACGGGAAGCAAGCACAGGCAGCACAGCAAGCACAGGCAGCACAGCAAACACAGGCAGCAAGCACAGGCAGCAAGCACAGGCAGCACAGCAAGCACAGGCAGCAAGCACAGGCAGCAAGCACAGGCAGCACAGCAAGCACAGGCAGCACAGCAAACACAGGCAGCAAGCACAGGCAGCAAGCACAGGCAGCACAGCAAGCACAGGCAGCAAGCACAGGCAGCACAGCAAGCACAGGCAGCAAGCACAGGCAGCACAGCAAGCACAGGCAGCAAGCACAGGCAGCACAGCAAGCACAGGCAGCACAGGCAGCAAGCACAGGCAGCAGAGCAAGCACAGGCAGCAAGCACAGGCAGCACAGCAAGCACAGGCAGCAAGCACAGGCAGCAAGCACAGGCAACACAGCAAGCACAGGCAGCACAGCAAGCACAGGCAGCAAGCACAGGCAACACAGCAAGCACAGGCAGCAAGCACAGGCAGCACAGCAAGCACAGGCAGCACAGCAAGTACAGCCAGCAAGCACAGGCAACACAGCAAGCACAGGCAGCACAGCAGGCACAGGCAGCACAGCAAGCACAGGCAGCACAGCAAGCACAGGCAGCAAGCACAGGCAGCACAGGCAGCACAGCAAGCACAGGCAGCGAGCACAGGCAGCACAGCAAACACAGGCAGCACATCAAGCACAGGCAGCACAGCACAGGCAGCACAGCAAGCACAGGCAGCAAGCACAGGCAGCAAGCACAGGCAGCACAGCAAGCACAGGCAGCAAGCACAGGCAGCACAGCAAGCACAGGCAGCACAGCAAGCACAGGCAGCAAGCACAGGCAACACAGCAAGCACAGGCAGCACAGCAAGCACAGGCAGCAAGAACAGGCAGCACAGCAAGCACAGGCAGCAAGCACAGGCAGCACAGCAAACACAGGAAGCAAGCACAGGCAGCACAGCCAGCACAGGCAGCAAGCACAGGTAACACAGCAAGCACAGGCAGCAAGCACAGGCAGCACAGCAAGCACAGGCAGCACAGCAAGTACAGGCAGCAAGCACAAGCATGTTAGAAACCCGCAAAATAGCTCGACGTGATGTGTTCGTTTTAGCGATTCTGGGGGAAGTGCAGAGGGGTCAAGCTCCGTCCTCTTTCCAACAGGCAAAGCCTGCTCCGATCTTCGGCGAGATTCACTCTCGCATTTGTTAACAATGCTTACTCTTACTGAGACGCAGGTCAATGCACCGGCCGCCGAGGTAAACATATGATCCGCGACTCTCGGCGCATCCAAAAACAGGTGACACAGCAACGCACTGTCGTGTGCCACTGTCGAATTACCGCGTGTTATGGGCGAAATCAAATGCATCGCTAACAGGCAGCACAGCAAGCACAGGCAGCAAGCACAGGCAGCACAGCAAGCACAGGCAGCAAGCACAGGCAGCACAGCAAGCACAGGCAGCACAGCAAGCACAGGCAGCAAGCACAGGCAGCACAGCAAGCACAGGCAGCACAGCAAACACAGGCAGCACAGCAAGCACAGGCAGCACAGCAGCACAGACAGCAAGCACAGGCAGCACAGCAAGCACAGGCAGCAAGCACAGGCAGCACAGCAAACACAGGCAGCACAGCAAGCACAGGCAGCAAGCACAGGCAGCACAGCAAACACAGGCAGTACAGCAAGCACAGGCAGCACAGCAGCACAGGCAGCAAGCACAGGCAGCACAGCAAGCACAGGCAGCACAGCAAGCACAGGCAGCAAGCACAGGCAGCACAGCAAGCACAGGCAACACAGCAAGCACAGGCAGCAAGCACAGGCAGCACAGCAAGCACAGGCAGCAAGCACAGGCAACACAGCAAGCACAGGCAGCACAGCAAGCACAGGCAGCAAGCACAGGCAGCACAGCAAGCACAGGCAGCAAGCACAGGCAGCACAGCAAGCACAGGCAGCAAGCACAGGCAGCACAGCAAGCACAGGCAGCACAGCAAGCACAGGCAGCAAGCACAGGCAGCACAGCAAGCACAGGCAGCACAGCAAACACAGGCAGCACAGCAAGCACAGGCAGCACAGCAGCACAGACAGCAAGCACAGGCAGCACAGCAAGCACAGGCAGCACAGCAAGCACAGGCAGCAAGCACAGGCAGCACAGCAAACACAGGCAGCACAGCAAGCACAGGCAGCAAGCACAGGCAGCACAGCAAACACAGGCAGTACAGCAAGTACAGGCAGCACAGCAGCACAGGCAGCAAGCACAGGCAGCACAGCAAGCACAGGCAGCAAGCACAGGCAACACAGCAAGCACAGGCAGCAAGCACAGGCAGCACAGCAAGCACAGGCAGCATAGCAAGCACAGGCAGCAAGCACAGGCAGCACAGCATGCACAGGCAACACAGCAAGCACAGGCAGCAAGCACAGGCAGCACAGCAAGCACAGGCAGCACAGCAAACACAGGCAGCACAGCAAGCACAGGCAGCACAGCAGCACAGGCAGCAAGCACAGGCAGCACAGCAAGCACAGGCAGCAAGCACAGGCAGCACAGCAAACACAGGCAGCAAGCACAGGCAGCACAGCAAGCACAGGCAGCAAGCATAGGCAACACAGCAAGCACAGGCAGCACAGCAAGCACAGGCAGCACAGCACAGGCAGCACAGCAAGCATAGGCAGCACAGCAAGCACAGGCAGCAAGCACCTTCAGCACAGCAAGCACAGGCAGCAAGCACAGGCAGCAAGCACAGGCAGCAAGCACAGGCAGCACAGCAAGCACAGGCAGCAAGCACAGGCAGCAAGCACAGGCAGCACAGGCAAACACAAGCAGCACAGCAAGCACAGGCAGCACAGCAAGCACAGGCAGCAAGCACAGGCAGCACAGCAAACACAGGCAGCACAGCAAGCACAGGCAGCACAGCAGCACAGGCAGCAAACACAGGCAGAACAGCAAGCACAGGCATCACAGCAAGCACAAGCAGCAAGCACAGGCAGCACAGCAAGCACAGGCAGCAAGCACAGGCAGCACAGCAAACACAGGCAGCACAGCAAGCACAGGCAGCACAGCAGCACTGGCAGCACAGCAAGCACAGGCAGCAAGCACTGGCAGCACAGCAAGCACAGGCAGCAAGCACAGGCAGCACAGCAAGCACAGGCAGCACAGCAAACACAGGCAGCAAGCACAGGCAGCAAGCACAGGCAGCACAGCAAGCACAGGCAGCAAGCACAGGCAGCACAGCAAGCACAGGCAGCAAGCACAGGCAACACAGCAAGCATAGGCAGCACAGCAAGCACAGGCAGCAAGCACAGGCAGCACAGCAAGCACAGGCAGCAAGCACAAGCAGCACAGGCAGCACAGTAAGCACAGGCAGCAAGCACAGGCAGCACAGCAAACACAGGCAGCACATCAAGCACAGCACAGGCAGCACAGCAAGCACAGGCAGCAAGCACAGGCAGCAAGCACAGGCAGCAAAGCAAGCACAGGCAGCAAGCACAGGCAACACAGCAAGCACAGGCAGCACAGCAAGCACAGGCAGCACAGCACAGGCAGCACAGCAAGCACAGGCAGCACAGCAAACACAGGAAGCAAGCACAGGCAGCACAGCAAGCACAGGCAGCACAGCAAGCGCAGGCAGCACAGCACAGGCAGCACAGCAAGCACAGGCAGCACAGGCAGCAAGCACAGGCAGCACAGCAAGCACAGACAGCACAGACAGCACACCAAGCACAGGGAGCAAGCACAGGCAGCAAAGCAAGCACAGGCAGCAAGCACAGGCAGCACAGCAAGCACAGGCAGCAAGCACAGGCAGCAAGCATAGGCAGCACAGCAAATACAGGCAGCACAGCAAGCACAGGCAGCACAGGAGCACAGGCAGCAAGCACAGGCAGCACAGCAAGCACAGGCAGCAAGCACAGGCAGCACAGCAAGCACAGGCAGCAAGCACAGGCAGCACAGCAAGCACAGGCAGCAAGCATAGGCAACACAGCAAGCACAGGCAGCACAGCAAGCACAGGCAGCACAGCACAGGCAGCACAGCAAGCATAGGCAGTACAGCAAGCACAGGCAGCAAGCACCTTCAGCACAGCAAGCACAGGCAGCAAGCACAGGCAGCAAGCACAGGCAGCACAGCAAGCACAGGCAGCAAGCACAGGCAGCAAGCACAGGCAGCACAGCAAACACAGGAAGCAAGCACAGGCAGCACAGCAAGCACAGGCAGCAAGCACAGGCAAAACAGCAAGCACAGGCAGCAAGCACAGGCAGCACAGCAAGCACAGGCAGCACAGCAAGTACAGGCAGCAAGCACAGGCATGTTAGAAACCCGCAAAATAGCTCGACGTGATGTGTTCGTTTTAGCGATTCTGGGGGAAGTGCAGAGGGGTCAAGCTCCGTCCTCTTTCCAACAGGCAAAGCCTGCTCCGATCTTCGGCGAGATTCACTCTCCCATTTGTTTACAATGCTTACTCTTACTGAGACGCAGGTCAATGCACCGGCCGCCGAGGTAAACATATGATCCGCGACTCTCGGCGCATCCAAAAACAGGTGACACAGCAACGCACTGTCGTGTGCCACTGTCGAATTACCGCGTGTTATGGGCGAAATCAAATGCATCGCTAACAGGCAGCACAGCAAGCACAGGCAGCAAGCACAGGCAGCACAGCAAGCACAGGCAGCACAGCAAGCACAGGCAGCACAGGCAGCAAGCACAGGCAGCACAGCAAACACAGGCAGCAAGCACAGGCAGCACAGCAAGCACAGGCAGCAAGCATAGGCAACACAGCAAGCACAGGCAGCACAGCAAGCACAGGCAGCACAGCACAGGCAGCACAGCAAGCATAGGCAGCACAGCAAGCACAGGCAGCAAGCACAGGCAGCAAGCACAGGCAGCAAGCACAGGCAGCACAGCAAGCACAGGCAGCAAGCACAGGCAGCACAGCAAACACAGGAAGCAAGCACAGGCAGCACAGCAAGCACAGGCAGCACAGCAAGCACAGGCAGCAAGCACAGGTAACACAGCAAGCACAGGCAGCACAGCAAGCACAGGCAGCACATCAAGCACAGCACAGGCAGCACAGCAAGCACAGGCAGCAAGCACAGGCAGCAAGCACAGGCAGCACAGCAAGCGCAGGCAGCAAGCGCAGGCAGCAAGCACAGGCAACACAGCAAGCACAGGCAGCACAGCACAGGCAGCACAGCAAGCACAGGCAGCAAGCACAGGCAGCACAGCAAGCACAGACAGCACAGGCAGCAAGCACAGGCAGCACAGCAAACACGGGAAGCAAGCACAGGCAGCACAGCAAGCACAGGCAGCAAGCACAGGCAGCACAGCAAGCGCAGGCAGCACAGCACAGGCAGCACAGCAAGCACAGGCAGCACAGGCAGCACAGGCAGCAAGCACAGGCAGCACAGCAAGCACAGACAGCACAGACAGCACAGCAAGCACAGGGAGCAAGCACAGGCAGCAAAGCAAGCACAGGCAGCAAGCACAGGCAGCAAGCACAGGCAGCAAGCACAGGCAGCAAGCACAGGCAGCACAGCAAGCACAGGCAGCAAGCACAGGCAGCACAGCAAACACAGGAAGCAAGCACAGGCAGCACAGCAAGCACAGGCAGCACAGCAAGCACAGGCAGCAAGCACAGGTAACACAGCAAGCACAGGCAGCACAGCAAGCACAGGCAGCACATCAAGCACAGCACAGGCAGCACAGCAAGCACAGGCAGCAAGCACAGGCAGCAAGCACAGGCAGCACATCAAGCACAGGCAGCAAGCACAGGCAACACAGCAAGCACAGGCAGCACAGCAAGCACAGGCAGCACAGCACAGGCAGCACAGCAAGCACAGGCAGCAAGCACAGGCAGCACAGCAAGCACAGACAGCACAGCAAGCACAGGCAGCAAGCACAGGCAGCACAGCAAACACGGGAAGCAAGCACAGGCAGCACAGCAAGCACAGGCAGCAAGCACAGGCAGCACAGCAAGCGCAGGCAGCACAGCACAGGCAGCACAGCAAGCACAGGCAGCACAGGCAGCACAGGCAGCAAGCACAGGCAGCACAGCAAGCACAGACAGCACAGACAGCACAGCAAGCACAGGGAGCAAGCACAGGCAGCAAAGCAAGCACAGGCAGCAAGCACAGGCAGCACAGCAAGCACAGGCAGCACAGACAGCAAGCACAGGCAGCACAGCAAGCACAGGCAGCAAGCACAGGCAGCACAGCAAGCACAGGCAGCACAGCAAGCACAGGCAGCACAGGCAGCAAGCACAGGCAGCACAGCAAACACAGGCAGCAAGCACAGGCAGCACAGCAAGCACAGGCAGCAAGCATAGGCAACACAGCAAGCACAGGCAGCACAGCAAGCACAGGCAGCACAGCACAGGCAGCACAGCAAGCATAGGCAGCACAGCAAGCACAGGCAGCAAGCACAGGCAGCAAGCACAGGCAGCAAGCACAGGCAGCACAGCAAGCACAGGCAGCAAGCACAGGCAGCACAGCAAACACAGGAAGCAAGCACAGGCAGCACAGCAAGCACAGGCAGCACAGCAAGCACAGGCAGCAAGCACAGGTAACACAGCAAGCACAGGCAGCACAGCAAGCACAGGCAGCACATCAAGCACAGCACAGGCAGCACAGCAAGCACAGGCAGCAAGCACAGGCAGCAAGCACAGGCAGCACAGCAAGCGCAGGCAGCAAGCGCAGGCAGCAAGCACAGGCAACACAGCAAGCACAGGCAGCACAGCACAGGCAGCACAGCAAGCACAGGCAGCAAGCACAGGCAGCACAGCAAGCACAGACAGCACAGGCAGCAAGCACAGGCAGCACAGCAAACACGGGAAGCAAGCACAGGCAGCACAGCAAGCACAGGCAGCAAGCACAGGCAGCACAGCAAGCGCAGGCAGCACAGCACAGGCAGCACAGCAAGCACAGGCAGCACAGGCAGCACAGGCAGCAAGCACAGGCAGCACAGCAAGCACAGACAGCACAGACAGCACAGCAAGCACAGGGAGCAAGCACAGGCAGCAAAGCAAGCACAGGCAGCAAGCACAGGCAGCAAGCACAGGCAGCAAGCACAGGCAGCAAGCACAGGCAGCACAGCAAGCACAGGCAGCAAGCACAGGCAGCACAGCAAACACAGGAAGCAAGCACAGGCAGCACAGCAAGCACAGGCAGCACAGCAAGCACAGGCAGCAAGCACAGGTAACACAGCAAGCACAGGCAGCACAGCAAGCACAGGCAGCACATCAAGCACAGCACAGGCAGCACAGCAAGCACAGGCAGCAAGCACAGGCAGCAAGCACAGGCAGCACATCAAGCACAGGCAGCAAGCACAGGCAACACAGCAAGCACAGGCAGCACAGCAAGCACAGGCAGCACAGCACAGGCAGCACAGCAAGCACAGGCAGCAAGCACAGGCAGCACAGCAAGCACAGACAGCACAGCAAGCACAGGCAGCAAGCACAGGCAGCACAGCAAACACGGGAAGCAAGCACAGGCAGCACAGCAAGCACAGGCAGCAAGCACAGGCAGCACAGCAAGCGCAGGCAGCACAGCACAGGCAGCACAGCAAGCACAGGCAGCACAGGCAGCACAGGCAGCAAGCACAGGCAGCACAGCAAGCACAGACAGCACAGACAGCACAGCAAGCACAGGGAGCAAGCACAGGCAGCAAAGCAAGCACAGGCAGCAAGCACAGGCAGCACAGCAAGCACAGGCAGCACAGACAGCAAGCACAGGCAGCACAGCAAGCACAGGCAGCAAGCACAGGCAGCACAGCAAGCACAGGCAGCACAGCAAACACAGGCAGCAAGCACAGACAGCACAGCAAGCACAGGCAGCACAGACAGCAAGCACAGGCAGCACAGCAAGCACAGGCAGCACAGCAAGCACAGGCAGCAAGCACAGGCAGCACAGCAAGCACAGGCAGCACAGCAAACACAGGCAGCAAGCACTGGCAGCACAGCAAGCACAGGCAGCAAGCACAGGCAGCACCGCAAGCACAGGCAGCAAGCACAGGCAGCAAGCACCTTCAGCACAGCAAGCACAGGCAGCAAGCACAGGCAGCACAGCAAGCACAGGCAGCAAGCACAGGCAGCACAGCAAACACAGGAAGCAAGCACAGGCAGCACAGCAAGCACAGGCAGCACAGCAAGCACAGGCAGCAAGCACAGGCAAAACAGCAAGCACAGGCAGCAAGCACTGGCAGCACAGCAAGCACAGGCAGCACAGCAAGTACAGGCAGCAAGCACAGGCATGTTAGAAACCCGCAAAATAGCTCGACGTGATGTGTTCGTTTTAGCGATTCTGGGGGAAGTGCAGAGGGGTCAAGCTCCGTCCTCTTTCCAACAGGCAAAGCCTGCTCCGATCTTCGGCGAGATTCACTCTCCCATTTGTTTACAATGCTTACTCTTACTGAGACGCAGGTCAATGCACCGGCCGCCGAGGTAAACATATGATCCGCGACTCTCGGCGCATCCAAAAACAGGTGACACAGCAACGCACTGTCGTGTGCCACTGTCGAATTACCGCGTGTTATGGGCGAAATCAAATGCATCGCTAACAGGCAGCACAGCAAGCACAGGCAGCAAGCACAGGCAGCACAGCAAGCACAGGCAGCACAGACAGCAAGCACAGGCAGCACAGCAAGCACAGGCAGCAAGCACAGGCAGCACAGCAAGCACAGGCAGCACAGCACAGGCAGCACAGCAAGCACAGGCAGCAAGCACAGGCAGCACAGCAAGCACAGGCAGCACAGCAAGCACAGACAGCACAGACAGCACAGCAAGCACAGGGAGCAAGCACAGGCAGCAAAGCAAGCACAGGCAGCAAGCACAGGCAGCACAGCAAGCACAGGCAGCACAGCAAACACAGGCAGCAAGCACAGGCAGCACAGCAAGCGCAGGCAGCACAGCACAGGCAGCACAGCAAGCACAGGCAGCACAGGCAGCAAGCACAGGCAGCACAGCAAACACAGGCAGCAAGCACAGGCAGCACAGCAAGCACAGGCAGCAAGCATAGGCAACACAGCAAGCACAGGCAGCACAGCAAGCACAGGCAGCACAGCACAGGCAGCACAGCAAGCAT
Source organism: Priocnemis perturbator (assembly GCA_963942575.1). NCBI lineage: Eukaryota > Metazoa > Arthropoda > Insecta > Hymenoptera > Pompilidae > Priocnemis > Priocnemis perturbator. Next base: position 502,806 of record CAWWDK010000365.1, on the reverse strand, counting down.
AGGCAGCACAGCAAGCACAGGCAGCAAGCACAGGCAGCAAGCACAGGCAGCAAGCACAGGCAGCACAGCAAGCACAGGCAGCAAGCACAGGCAGCACAGCAAACACAGGAAGCAAGCACAGGCAGCACAGCAAGCACAGGCAGCACAGCAAGCACAGGCAGCAAGCACAGGTAACACAGCAAGCACAGGCAGCACAGCAAGCACAGGCAGCACATCAAGCACAGCACAGGCAGCACAGCAAGCACAGGCAGCAAGCACAGGCAGCAAGCACAGGCAGCACAGCAAGCACAGGCAGCAAGCACAGGCAACACAGCAAGCACAGGCAGCACAGCAAGCACAGGCAGCACAGCACAGGCAGCACAGCAAGCACAGGCAGCAAGCACAGGCAGCACAGCAAGCACAGACAGCACAGGCAGCAAGCACAGGCAGCACAGCAAACACGGGAAGCAAGCACAGGCAGCACAGCAAGCACAGGCAGCAAGCACAGGCAGCACAGCAAGCGCAGGCAGCACAGCACAGGCAGCACAGCAAGCACAGGCAGCACAGGCAGCACAGGCAGCAAGCACAGGCAGCACAGCAAGCACAGACAGCACAGACAGCACAGCAAGCACAGGGAGCAAGCACAGGCAGCAAAGCAAGCACAGGCAGCAAGCACAGGCAGCAAGCACAGGCAGCAAGCACAGGCAGCAAGCACAGGCAGCACAGCAAGCACAGGCAGCAAGCACAGGCAGCACAGCAAACACAGGAAGCAAGCACAGGCAGCACAGCAAGCACAGGCAGCACAGCAAGCACAGGCAGCAAGCACAGGTAACACAGCAAGCACAGGCAGCACAGCAAGCACAGGCAGCACATCAAGCACAGCACAGGCAGCACAGCAAGCACAGGCAGCAAGCACAGGCAGCAAGCACAGGCAGCACATCAAGCACAGGCAGCAAGCACAGGCAACACAGCAAGCACAGGCAGCACAGCAAGCACAGGCAGCACAGCACAGGCAGCACAGCAAGCACAGGCAGCAAGCACAGGCAGCACAGCAAGCACAGACAGCACAGCAAGCACAGGCAGCAAGCACAGGCAGCACAGCAAACACGGGAAGCAAGCACAGGCAGCACAGCAAGCACAGGCAGCAAGCACAGGCAGCACAGCAAGCGCAGGCAGCACAGCACAGGCAGCACAGCAAGCACAGGCAGCACAGGCAGCACAGGCAGCAAGCACAGGCAGCACAGCAAGCACAGACAGCACAGACAGCACAGCAAGCACAGGGAGCAAGCACAGGCAGCAAAGCAAGCACAGGCAGCAAGCACAGGCAGCACAGCAAGCACAGGCAGCACAGACAGCAAGCACAGGCAGCACAGCAAGCACAGGCAGCAAGCACAGGCAGCACAGCAAGCACAGGCAGCACAGCAAACACAGGCAGCAAGCACAGGCAGCACAGCAAGCACAGGCAGCACAGACAGCAAGCACAGGCAGCACAGCAAGCACAGGCAGCACAGCAAGCACAGGCAGCAAGCACAGGCAGCACAGCAAGCACAGGCAGCACAGCAAACACAGGCAGCAAGCACTGGCAGCACAGCAAGCACAGGCAGCAAGCACAGGCAGCACCGCAAGCACAGGCAGAAAGCACAGGCAGCAAGCACCTTCAGCACAGCAAGCACAGGCAGCAAGCACAGGCAGCACAGCAAGCACAGGCAGCAAGCACAGGCAGCACAGCAAACACAGGAAGCAAGCACAGGCAGCACAGCAAGCACAGGCAGCACAGCAAGCACAGGCAGCACAGCAAGCACAGGCAGCAAGCACAGGCAAAACAGCAAGCACAGGCAGCAAGCACTGGCAGCACAGCAAGCACAGGCAGCACAGCAAGTACAGGCAGCAAGCACAGGCATGTTAGAAACCCGCAAAATAGCTCGACGTGATGTGTTCGTTTTAGCGATTCTGGGGGAAGTGCAGAGGGGTCAAGCTCCGTCCTCTTTCCAACAGGCAAAGCCTGCTCCGATCTTCGGCGAGATTCACTCTCCCATTTGTTTACAATGCTTACTCTTACTGAGACGCAGGTCAATGCACCGGCCGCCGAGGTAAACATATGATCCGCGACTCTCGGCGCATCCAAAAACAGGTGACACAGCAACGCACTGTCGTGTGCCACTGTCGAATTACCGCGTGTTATGGGCGAAATCAAATGCATCGCTAACAGGCAGCACAGCAAGCACAGGCAGCAAGCACAGGCAGCACAGCAAGCACAGGCAGCACAGACAGCAAGCACAGGCAGCAAGCACAGGCAGCACAGCAAGCACAGGCAGCAAGCACAGGCTGCACAGCAAGCACAGGCAGCACAGCAAGCACAGGCAGCAAGCACAGGCAACACAGCAAGCACAGGCAGCACAGCAAGCACGGGAAGCAAGCACAGGCAGCACAGCAAGCACAGGCAGCAAGCACAGGCAGCACAGCAAGCGCAGGCAGCACAGCACAGGCAGCACAGCAAGCACAGGCAGCACAGGCAGCAAGCACAGGCAGCACAGCAAGCACAGACAGCACAGACAGCACAGCAAGCACAGGGAGCAAGCACAGGCAGCAAAGCAAGCACAGGCAGCAAGCACAGGCAGCACAGCAAGCACAGGCAGCAAGCACAGGCAGCAAGCATAGGCAGCACAGCAAATACAGGCAGCACAGCAAGCACAGGCAGCACAGGAGCACAGGCAGCAAGCACAGGCAGCACAGCAAGCACAGGCAGCAAGCACAGGCAGCACAGCAAGCACAGGCAGCAAGCACAGGCAGCACAGCAAGCACAGGCAGCAAGCATAGGCAACACAGCAAGCACAGGCAGCACAGCAAGCACAGGCAGCACAGCACAGGCAGCACAGCAAGCATAGGCAGTACAGCAAGCACAGGCAGCAAGCACCTTCAGCACAGCAAGCACAGGCAGCAAGCACAGGCAGCAAGCACAGGCAGCACAGCAAGCACAGGCAGCAAGCACAGGCAGCACAGCAAACACAGGAAGCAAGCACAGGCAGCACAGCAAGCACAGGCAGCACAGCAAGCACAGGCAGCAAGCACAGGCAAAACAGCAAGCACAGGCAGCAAGCACAGGCAGCACAGCAAGCACAGGCAGCACAGCAAGTACAGGCAGCAAGCACAGGCATGTTAGAAACCCGCAAAATAGCTCGACGTGATGTGTTCGTTTTAGCGATTCTGGGGGAAGTGCAGAGGGGTCAAGCTCCGTCCTCTTTCCAACAGGCAAAGCCTGCTCCGATCTTCGGCGAGATTCACTCTCCCATTTGTTTACAATGCTTACTCTTACTGAGACGCAGGTCAATGCACCGGCCGCCGAGGTAAACATATGATCCGCGACTCTCGGCGCATCCAAAAACAGGTGACACAGCAACGCACTGTCGTGTGCCACTGTCGAATTACCGCGTGTTATGGGCGAAATCAAATGCATCGCTAACAGGCAGCACAGCAAGCACAGGCAGCAAGCACAGGCAGCACAGCAAGCACAGGCAGCACAGACAGCAAGCACAGGCAGCACAGCAAGCACAGGCAGCAAGCACAGGCAGCACAGCAAGCACAGGCAGCACAGCACAGGCAGCACAGCAAGCACAGGCAGCAAGCACAGGCAGCACAGCAAGCACAGGCAGCACAGCAAACACAGGCAGCAAGCACAGGCAGCACAGCAAGCACAGGCAGCAAGCACAGGCAGCACAGCAAGCACAGGCAGCAAGCACAGGCAGCACAGCAAGCACAGGCAGCACAGCAAACACAGGCAGCAAGCACAGGCAGCACAGCAAGCGCAGGCAGCACAGCACAGGCAGCACAGCAAGCACAGGCAGCACAGGCAGCAAGCACAGGCAGCACAGCAAACACAGGCAGCAAGCACAGGCAGCACAGCAAGCACAGGCAGCAAGCATAGGCAACACAGCAAGCACAGGCAGCACAGCAAGCACAGGCAGCACAGCACAGGCAGCACAGCAAGCATAGGCAGCACAGCAAGCACAGGCAGCAAGCACAGGCAGCAAGCACAGGCAGCAAGCACAGGCAGCAAGCACAGGCAGCACAGCAAGCACAGGCAGCAAGCACAGGCAGCACAGCAAACACAGGAAGCAAGCACAGGCAGCACAGCAAGCACAGGCAGCACAGCAAGCACAGGCAGCAAGCACAGGTAACACAGCAAGCACAGGCAGCACAGCAAGCACAGGCAGCACAGCAAACACAGGCAGCACAGCAAGCACAGGCAGCACAGCAGCACAGGCAGCAAGCACAGACAGCAAGCACAGGCAGCACAGCAAGCACAGGCAGCAAGCACAGGCAACACAGCAAGCACAGGCAGCACAGCAAGCACAGGCAGCACAGCAAGCACAGGCAGCAAGCACAGGCAGCACAGCAAGCACAGGCAGCAAGCACAGGCAGCACAGCAAGTACAGGCAGCAAGCACAGGCAACACAGCAAGCACAGGCAGCACAGCAGGCACAGGCAGCACAGCAAGCACAGGCAGCAAGCACAGGCAGCACAGCAAGCACAGGCAGCAAGCACAGGCAGCACAGGCAGCACAGCAAGCACAGGCAGCAAGCACAGGCAGCACAGCAAACACAGGCAGCACATCAAGCACAGGCAGCACAGCACAGGCAGCACAGCAAGCACAGGCAGCAAGCACAGGCAGCACAGGCAGCACAGCAAGCACAGGCAGCAAGCACAGGCAGCACAGCAAGCACAGGCAGCAAGCACAGGCAGCACAGCAAGCACAGGCAGCAAGCACAGGCAACACAGCAAGCACAGGCAGCACAGCAAGCACAGGCAGCACAGCAAGCACAGGCAGCAAGCACAGGCAGCACAGCAAGCACAGGCAGCAAGCACAGGCAGCACAGCAAACACAGGAAGCAAGCACAGGCAGCACAGCCAGCACAGGCAGCAAGCACAGGTAACACAGCAAGCACAGGCAGCAAGCACAGGCAGCACAGCAAGCACAGGCAGCACAGCAAGTACAGGCAGCAAGCACAAGCATGTTAGAAACCCGCAAAATAGCTCGACGTGATGTGTTCGTTTTAGCGATTCTGGGGGAAGTGCAGAGGGGTCAAGCTCCGTCCTCTTTCCAACAGGCAAAGCCTGCTCCGATCTTCGGCGAGATTCACTCTCGCATTTGTTAACAATGCTTACTCTTACTGAGACGCAGGTCAATGCACCGGCCGCCGAGGTAAACATATGATCCGCGACTCTCGGCGTATCCAAAAACAGGTGACACAGCAACGCACTGTCGTGTGCCACTGTCGAATTACCGCGTGTTATGGGCGAAATCAAATGCATCGCTAACAGGCAGCACAGCAAGCACAGGCAGCAAGCACAGGCAGCACAGCAAGCACAGGCAGCAAGCACAGGCAGCACAGCAAGCACAGGCAGCACAGCAAGCACAGGCAGCAAGCACAGGCAGCACAGCAAGCACAGGCAGCACAGCAAGCACAGGCAGCAAGCACAGGCAGCACAGGCAGCACAGCAAACACAGGCAGCAAGCACAGGCAGCACAGCAAGCACAGGCAGCAAGCACAGGCAGCACAGCAAGCACAGGCAGCCCAGCAAGCACAGGCAGCACAGCAAGCGCAGGCAGCACAGCACAGGCAGCGCAGCAAGCACAGGCAGCACAGGCAGCAAGCACAGGCAGCACAGCAAGCACAGACAGCACAGACAGCACAGCAAGCACAGGGAGCAAGCACAGGCAGCAAAGCAAGCACAGGCAGCAAGAACAGGCAGCACAGCAAGCACAGGCAGCAAGAACAGGCAGCACAGCAAGCACAGGCAGCAAGCACAGGCAGCAAGCATAGGCAGCACAGCAAATACAGGCAGCACAGCAAGCACAGGCAGCACAGCAGCACAGGCAGCAAGCACAGGCAGCACAGCAAGCACAGGCAGCAAGCACAGGCAGCACAGCAAGCACAGGCAGCAAGCACAGGCAGCACAGCAAGCACAGGCAGCAAGCATAGGCAACACAGCAAGCACAGGCAGCACAGCAAGCACAGGCAGCAAGCACAGGCAGCAAGCACAGGCAGCAAGCACAGGCAGCACAGCAAGCACAGGCAGCAAGCACAGGCAGCACAGCAAGCACAGGCAGCACAGCAAGCACAGGCAGCAAGCACAGGTAACACAGCAAGCACAGGCAGCAAGCACAGGCAGCACAGCAAGCACAGGCAGCAAGCACAGGCAGCACAGCAAGCACAGGCAGCAAGCACAGGCAACACAGCAAGCACAGGCAGCACAGCAAGCACAGGCAGCACAGCAAGCACAGGCAGCACAGCAAACACAGGCAGCAAGCACAGGCAACAGAGCAAGCACAGGCAGCACAGCAAGCACAGGCAGCACAGCAAGCACAGGCAGCAAGCACAGGCAGCACAGCAAGCACAGGCAGCAAGCACAGGCAGCACAGCAAACACAGGAAGCAAGCACAGGCAGCACAGCCAGCACAGGCAGCAAGCACAGGTAACACAGCAAGCACAGGCAGCAAGCACAGGCAGCACAGCAAGCACAGGCAGCACAGCAAGTACAGGCAGCAAGCACAAGCATGTTAGAAACCCGCAAAATAGCTCGACGTGATGTGTTCGTTTTAGCGATTCTGGGGGAAGTGCAGAGGGGTCAAGCTCCGTCCTCTTTCCAACAGGCAAAGCCTGCTCCGATCTTCGGCGAGATTCACTCTCGCATTTGTTAACAATGCTTACTCTTACTGAGACGCAGGTCAATGCACCGGCCGCCGAGGTAAACATATGATCCAGGACTCTCGGCGCATCCAAAAACAGGTGACACAGCAACGCACTGTCGTGTGCCACTGTCGAATTACCGCGTGTTATGGGCGAAATCAAATGCATCGCTAACAGGCAGCACAGCAAGCACAGGCAGCAAGCACAGGCAGCACAGCAAGCACAGGCAGCAAGCACAGGCAGCACAGCAAGCACAGGCAGCAAGCACAGGCAACACAGCAAGCACAGGCAGCACAGCAAGCACAGGCAGCAAGCACAGGCAGCACAGACAGCACAGCAAGCACAGGCAGCAAGCACAGGCAGCACAGCAAACACAGGAAGCAAGCACAGGCAGCACAGCAAGCACAGGCAGCAAGCACAGACAGCACAGCAAGCACAGGCAGCAAGCACAGGCAGCAAAGCAAGCACAGGCAGCACAGCAAGCACAGGCAGCAAGCACAGGCAACACAGCAAGCACAGGCAGCAAGCACAGGCAGCACAGCAAGCACAGGCAGCACAGCAAGCACAGGCAGCAAGCACAGGCAGCACAGCAAGCACAGGCAGCACAGCAAACACAGGCAGCCCAGCAAGCACAGGCAGCACAGCAGCACAGACAGCAAGCACAGGCAGCACAGCAAGCACAGGCAGCAAGCACAGGCAGCACAGCAAACACAGGCAGCACAGCAAGCACAGGCAGCAAGCACAGGCAGCACAGCAAACACAGGCAGTACAGCAAGCACAGGCAGCACAGCAGCACAGGCAGCAAGCACAGGCAGCAAGCACAGGCAGCACAGCAAGCACAGGCAACACAGCAAACACAGGCAGCACAGCAAGCACAGGCAGCACAGCAAGCACAGGCAGCAAGCACAGGCAGCACAGCAAACACAGGCAGCACAGCAAGCACAGGCAGCACAGCAAACACAGGCAGCAAGCACAGGCAGCAAGCACAGGCAGCAAGCACAGGCAGCACAGCAAGCACAGGCAGCAAGCACAGGCAGCACAGCAAGCACAGGCAGCAAGCACAGGCAGCAAGCACAGGCAGCAAGCACAGGCAGCACAGCAAGCACAGGCAGCACAGCAAGCACAGGCAGCAAGCACAGGCAGCACAGCAAACACAGGCAGCACAGCAAGCACAGGCAGCAAGCACAGGCAGCAAGCACAGGCAGCAAGCACAGGCAGCACAGGCAAACACAAGCAGCACAGCAAGCACAGGCAGCACAGCAAGCACAGGCAGCAAGCACAGGCAGCACAGCAAACACAGGCAGCACAGCAAGCACAGGCAGCACAGCAAACACAGGCAGCAAGCACAGGCAGCAAGCACAGGCAGCAAGCACAGGCAGCAAGCACAGGCAGCACAGCAAGCACAGGCAGCAAGCACAGGCAGCACAGCAAGCACAGGCAGCAAGCACAGGCAGCAAGCACAGGCAGCAAGCACAGGCAGCACAGCAAGCACAGGCAGCAAGCACAGGCAGCACAGCAAGCACAGGCAGCACAGCAAGCACAGGCAGCAAGCACAGGTAACACAGCAAGCACAGGCAGCACAGCAAGCACAGGCAGCAAGCACAGGCAGCACAGCAAGCACAGGCAGCAAGCACAGGCAACACAGCAAGCACAGGCAGCACAGCAAGCACAGGCAGCACAGCAAGCACAGGCAGCAAGCACAGGCAACACAGCAAGCACAGGCAGCAAGCACAGGCAGCACAGCAAGCACAGGCAGCACAGCAAGTACAGGCAGCAAGCACAGGCAGCACAGCAAGCACAGGCAGCACAGCAAGCACAGGCAGCAAGCACAGGCAGCACAGGCAGCACAGCAAGCACAGGCAGCAAGCACAGGCAGCACAGCAAACACAGGCAGCACATCAAGCACAGGCAGCACAGCACAGGCAGCACAGCAAGCACAGGCAGCAAGCACAGGCAGCACAGCAAGCACAGGCAGCAAGCACAGGCAGCACAGCAAGCACAGGCAGCAAGCACAGGCAGCACAGCAAGCACAGGCAGCAAGCACAGGCAACACAGCAAGCACAGGCAGCACAGCAAGCACAGGCAGCAAGCACAGGCAGCACAGCAAGCACAGGCAGCAAGCACAGGCAGCACAGCAAGCACAGGCAGCAAGCACAGGCAGCACAGCAAACACAGCAAGCAAGCACAGGCAGCACAGCCAGCACAGGCAGCACAGCAAGCACAGGCAGCACAGCAAGCACAGGCAGCAAGCACAGGCAGCACAGCAAACACAGGCAGCACAGCAAGCACAGGCAGCACAGCAAACACAGGCAGCAAGCACAGGCAGCAAGCACAGGCAGCAAGCACAGGCAGCACAGCAAGCACAGGCAGCAAGCACAGGCAGCACAGCAAGCACAGGCAGCAAGCACAGGCAGCAAGCACAGGCAGCACAGCAAGCACAGGCAGCAAGCACAGGCAGCACAGCAAGCACAGGCAGCAAGCACAGGTAACACAGCAAGCACAGGCAGCACAGCAAGCACAGGCAGCAAGCACAGGCAGCACAGCAAGCACAGGCAGCAAGCACAGGCAGCACAGCAAGCACAGGCAGCAAGCACAGGCAACACAGCAAGCACAGGCAGCACAGCAAGCACAGGCAGCACAGCAAGCACAGGCAGCAAGCACAGGCAACACAGCAAGCACAGGCAGCAAGCACAGGCAGCACAGCAAGCACAGGCAGCACAGCAAGTACAGGCAGCAAGCACAGGCAACACAGCAAGCACAGGCAGCACAGCAGGCACAGGCAGCACAGCAAGCACAGGCAGCAAGCACAGGCAGCACAGGCAGCACAGCAAGCACAGGCAGCAAGCACAGGCAGCACAGCAAACACAGGCAGCACATCAAGCACAGGCAGCACAGCACAGGCAGCACAGCAAGCACAGGCAGCAAGCACAGGCAGCACAGCAAGCACAGGCAGCAAGCACAGGCAGCACAGCAAGCACAGGCAGCAAGCACAGGCAGCACAGCAAGCACAGGCAGCAAGCACAGGCAACACAGCACAGCACAGGCAGCACAGCAAGCACAGGCAGCAAGCACAGGCAGCACAGCAAGCACAGGCAGCAAGCACAGGCAGCACAGCAAGCACAGGCAGCAAGCACAGGCAGCACAGCAAACACAGCAAGCAAGCACAGGCAGCACAGCCAGCACAGGCAGCACAGCAGGCACAGGCAGCACAGCAAGCACAGGCAGCACAGCAAGCACAGGCAGCAAGCACAGGCAGCACAGGCAGCACAGGCAGCACAGCAAGCACAGGCAGCAAGCACAGGCAGCACAGCAAACACAGGCAGCACATCAAGTACAGGCAGCACAGCACAGGCAGCACAGCAAGCACAGGCAGCAAGCACAGGCAGCAAGCACAGGCAGCACAGCAAGCACAGGCAGCAAGCACAGGCAGCAAGCACAGGCAACACAGCAAGCACAGGCAGCACAGCAAGCACAGGCAGCACAGCAAGCACAGGCAGCAAGCACAGGCAGCACAGCAAGCACAGGCAGCAAGCACAGGCAGCACAGCAAGCACAGGCAGCACAGCAAGCACAGGCAGCAAGCACAGGCAACACAGCAAGCACAGGCAGCAAGCACAGGCAGCACAGCAAGCACAGGCAGCACAGCAAGTACAGGCAGCAAGCACAAGCATGTTAGAAACCCGCAAAATAGCTCGACGTGATGTGTTCGTTTTGCGATTCTGGGGGAAGTGCAGAGGGGTCAAGCTCCGTCCTCTTTCCAACAGGCAAAGCCTGCTCCGACCTTCGGCGAGATTCACTCTCGCATTTGTTTACAATGCTTACTCTTACTGAGACGCAGGTCAATGCACCGGCCGCCGAGGTAAACATATGATCCGCGACTCTCGGCGCAGCCAAAAACAGGTGACACAGCAACGCACTGTCGTGTGCCACTGTCGAATTACCGCGTGTTATGGGCGAAATCAAATGCATCGCTAACAGGCAGCACAGCAAGCACAGGCAGCAAGCACAGGCAGCACAGCAAGCACAGGCAGCAAGCACAGGCAGCACAGCAAGCACAGGCAGCACAGCAAGCACAGGCAGCAAGCACAGGCAGCACAGCAAGCACAGGCAGCACAGCAAACACAGGCAGCACAGCAAGCACAAGCAGCAAGCACAGGCAGCACAGCAAGCATAGGCAGCAAGCACAGGCAGCACAGCAAACACAGGCAGCACAGCAAGCACAGGCAGCACAGCAGCACAGGCAGCACAGCAAGCACAGGCAGCAAGCACTGGCAGCACAGCAAGCACAGGCAGCAAGCACAGGCAGCACAGCAAGCACAGGCAGCAAGCACAGGCAGCACAGCAAGCACAGGCAGCACAGCAAACACAGGCAGCAAGCACAGGCAGCAAGCACAGGCAGCACAGCAAGCACAGGCAGCAAGCACAGGCAGCACAGCAAGCACAGGCAGCAAGCACAGGCAACACAGCAAGCATAGGCAGCACAGCAAGCACAGGCAGCAAGCACAGGCAGCACAGCAAGCACAGGCAGCAAGCACAGGCAGCACAGGCAGCACAGCAAGCACAGGCAGCAAGCACAGGCAGCACAGCAAACACAGGCAGCACATCAAGCACAGGCAGCACAGCACAGGCAGCACAGCAAGCACAGGCAGCAAGCACAGGCAGCAAGCACAGGCAGCACAGCAAGCACAGGCAGCAAGCACAGGCAACACAGCAAGCACAGGCAGCACAGCAAGCACAGGCAGCACAGCACAGGCAGCACAGCAAGCACAGGCAGCACAGCAAGCACCGGCAGCAAGCACAGGCAGCACAGCAAGCACAGACAGCACAGCAAGCACAGGCAGCAAGCACAGGCAGCACAGCAAACACGGGAAGCAAGCACAGGCAGCACAGCAAGCACAGGCAGCAAGCACAGGCAGCACAGCAAGCGCAGGCAGCACAGCACAGGCAGCACAGCAAGCACAGGCAGCACAGGCAGCAAGCACAGGCAGCACAGCAAGCACAGACAGCACAGCAAGCACAGGGAGCAAGCACAGGCAGCAAAGCAAGCACAGGCAGCAAGCACAGGCAGCACAGCAAGCACAGGCAGCAAGCACAGGCAGCAAGCACCGGCAGCAAGCACAGGCAGCACAGGCAAACACAAGCAGCACAGTAAGCACAGGCAGCACAGCAAGCACAGGCAGCACAGCAAACACAGGCAGCAAGCACAGGCAGCACAGCAAGCACAGGCAGCAAGCACGGGCAGCAAGCACAGGCAGCACAGCAAGCACAGGCAGCACAGCAAGCACAGGCAGCACAGCAAACACAGGCAGCACAGCAAGCACAGGCAGCACAGCAGCACAGGCAGCAAGCACAGGCAGCACACCAAACACAGGCAGCACAGCAGCACAGGCAGCAAGCACAGGCAGCACAGCAAGCACAGGCAGCAAGCACAGGCAGCACAGCAAACACAGGCAGCACAGCAAGCACAGGCAGCACAGCAGCACAGGCAGCAAGCACAGGCAGCGCAGCAAACACAGGCAGCACATCAGGCACAGGCAGCACAGCAAGCACAGGCATGTTAGAAACACGCAAAATAGCTCGACGAGATGTGTTCGTTTTTTAGCGATTCTCGGGGAAGTGCAGAGGGGTCAAGCTCCGTCCTCTTTCCAACAGGCAAAGCCTGCTCCGATCTTCGGCGAGATTCACTCTCGCATTTGTTTACAATGCTTACTCTTACTGAGACGCAGGTCAATGCACCGGCCGCCGAGGTAAACATATGATCCGCGACTCTCGGCGCATCCAAAAACAGGTGACACAGCAACGCACTGTCTTGTGCCACTGTCGAATTACCGCGTGTTATGGGCGAAATCAAATGCATCGCTAACAAGCAGCACAGCAAGCACAGGCAGCAAGCACAGGCAGCACAGCAATCACAGGCATCAAGCACAGGCAGCACAGCAAGCACAGGCAGCAAGCACAGGCAGCACAGCAAGCACAGGCAGCAAGCACAGGCAGCAAGCACAGGCAGCACAGCAAGCACAGGCAGCAAGCACAGGCAGCACAGACAGCACAGCAAGCACAGGCAGCAAGCACAGGCAGCACAGCAAACACAGGAAGCAAGCACAGGCAGCACAGCAAACACAGGCAGCAAGCACAGGCAGCACAGCAAGCACAGGCAACACAGCAAGCACAGGCAGCACAGCAAGCATAGGCCGCACAGCAAGCACAGGCAGCACAGCAAGCACAGGCAGCACAGCAAGCACAGCACAGGCAGCACAGCAAGCACAGGCAGCAAGCACAGGCAGCACAGCAAGCACAGGCAGCAAGCACAGGCAGCACAGGCAGCAAGCACGGGCAGCACAGCAAGCACAGGCAGCAAGCACAGGCAGCACAGCAAGCACAGGCAGCAAGCACAGGCAGCACAGCAAACACAGGCAGCACGGCAAGCACAGACAGCACAGCAAACACAGGCAGTACAGCAAGCACAGGCAGCACAGCAGCACAGGCAGCAAGCACAGGCAGCACAGCAAGCACAGGCAGCAAGTACAGACAGCACAGCAAGCACAGGCAGCAAGCACAGGCAGCACAGCAAGCACAGGCAGCAAGCACAGGCAGCACAGCAAGCACAGGCAGCAAGCACAGGCAGCACAGCGAGCACAGGCAGCAAGCACAGGCAGCAAGCACAGGCAACACAGCAAGCACAGGCAGCACAGCAAGCACAGGCAGCAAGCACAGGCAGCACAGCAAGCACAGGCAGCAAGCACAGGCAGCACAGCAAGCACAGGCAGCACAGCAAGCACAGGCAGCAAGCACAGGCAGCACAGCAAGCACAGGCAGCACAGCAAACACAGGCAGCACAGCAAGCACAGGCAGCACAGCAGCACAGGCAGCAAGCACAGGCAGCACAGCAAGCACAGGCAGCAAGCACAGGCAGCACAGCAAACACAGGCAGCACAGCAAGCACAGGCAGCACAGCAGCACAGGCAGCAAGCACAGGCAGCACAGCAAGCACAGGCAGCAAGCACAGGCAGCACAGCAAACACAGGCAGCAAGCACAGGCAGCACAGCAAGCACAGGCAGCAAGCACAGGCAACACAGCAAGCACAGGCAGCACAGCACAGGCAGCACAGCAAGCATAGGCCGCACAGCAAGCACAGGCAGCACAGCAAGCACAGGCAGCAAGCACAGGCAGCAAGCACAGGCAGCACAGCAAGCACAGGCAGCAAGCACAGGCAGCACAGCAAGCATAGGCAGCACAGCAAGCACAGGCAGCAAGCACAGGCAGCAAAGCAAGCACAGGCAGCAAGCACAGGCAGCACAGCAAGCACAGGCAGCACAGCAGCACAGGCAGCAAGCTCAGGCAGCACAGCAAGCACAGGCAGCAAGCACAGGCAGCACAGCAAGCACAGGCAGCAAGCACAGGCAGCACAGCAAACACAGGCAGCACAGCAAGCACAGGCAGCAAGCACAGGCAGCACAGCAAACACAGGCAGCACAGCAAGCACAGGCAGCACAGCAAACACAGGCAGCAGAGCAAGCACAGGCAGCACAGCACAGGCAGCACAGCAAGCACAGGCAGCACAGCAAACACAGGCAGCACAGCAAGCACAGGCAGCACAGCAAACACAGGCAGTACAGCAAGCACAGGCAGCACAGCAGCACAGGCAGCAAGCACAGGCAGCACAGCAAGCACAGGCAGCAAGCACAGGCAGCACAGCAAACACAGGCAGCACAGCAAGCACAGGCAGCACAGCACAGGCAGCACAGCAAGCACAGGCAGCACAGCAAGCACAGGCAGCAAGCACAGGCAGCACAGCAAACACAGGCAGCACAGCACAGGCAGCACAGCAAGCACAGGCAGCACAGCAAGCACAGGCAGCAAGCACAGGCAGCACAGGCAGCAAGCACAGGCAGCACAGCAAGCACAGGCAGCACAGCAAGCACAGGCAGCACAGCAAACACAGGCAGTACAGCAAGCACAGGCAGCACAGCAGCACAGGCAGCAAGCACAGGCAGCACAGCACAGGCAGCACAGCAAGCACAGGCAGCACAGCAAGCACAGGCAGCAAGCACAGGCAGCACAGGCAGCAAGCACAGGCAGCACAGCAAGCACAGGCAGCAAGCACAGGCAGCACAACAAGCACAGGGCGCAAGCACAGGCAGCACAGCAAGCACAGGCAGCAAGCACAGGCAGCACAGCAAGCACAGGCAACACAGCAAACACAGGCAGCACAGCAGCACAGGCAGCAAGCACAGGCAGCACAGCAAGCACAGGCAGCACAGCAAACACAGGCAGCAAGCACAGGCAGCAAGCATAGGCAACACAGCAAGCACAGGCAGCAAGCACAGGCAGCACAGCAAGCACAGGCAGCACAGCAAACACAGGCAGCAAGCACAGGCAGCAAGCACAGGCAGCACAGCAAGCACAGGCAGCAAGCACAGGCAGCAAGCACAGGCAGCAAGCACAGGCAGCACAGCAAGCACAGGCAGCAAGCACAGGCAGCAAGCACAGGCAACACAGCAAGCATAGGCAGCACAGCAAGCACAGGCAGCAAGCACAGGCAACAAGCACAGGCAGCACAGGCAGCAAGCACAGGCAGCACAGCAAACACAGGCAGCACATCAAGCACAGGCAGCACAGCACAGGCAGCACAGCAAGCACAGGCAGCAAGCACAGGCAGCAAGCACAGGCAGCACAGCAAGCACAGGCAGCAAGCACAGGCAGCAAGCACAGGCAGCACAGCAAGCACAGGCAGCACAGGCAGCACAGCAAGCACAGGCAGCACAGGCAGCACAGCAAGCACAGGCAGCACAGGCAGCAAGCACAGGCAGCACAGCAAGCACAGGCAGCAAGCACAGGCAGCAAGCACAGGCAGCACAGGCAAACACAAGTAGCACAGCAAGCACAGGCAGCACAGCAAGCACAGGCAGCACAGCAAACACAGGCAGCAAGCACAGGCAGCAAGCACAGGCAGCACAGCAAGCACAGGCAGCAAGCACAGGCAGCACAGCAAGCACAGGCAGCAAGCACAGGCAACACAGCAAGCATAGGCAGCACAGCAAGCACAGGCAGCAAGCACAGGCAGCACAGCAAGCACAGGCAGCAAGCACAGGCAGCACAGGCAGCACAGCAAGCACAGGCAGCAAGCACAGGCAGCACAGCAAACACAGGCAGCACATCAAGCACAGGCAGCACAGCACAGGCAGCACAGCAAGCACAGGCAGCAAGCACAGGCAGCAAGCACAGGCAGCACAGCAAGCACAGGCAGCAAGCACAGGCAACACAGCAAGCACAGGCAGCAAGCACAGGCAGCACAGACAGCACAGCAAGCACAGGCAGCAAGCACAGGCAGCACAGCAAACACAGGCAGCAAGCACAGGCAGCACAGCAAGCACAGGCAGCAAGCACAGGCAACACAGCAAGCACAGGCAGCACAGCACAGGCAGCACAGCAAGCATAGGCCGCACAGCAAGCACAGGCAGCACAGCAAGCACAGGCAGCAAGCACAGGCAGCAAGCACAGGCAGCACAGCAAGCACAGGCAGCAAGCACAGGCAGCACAGCAAGCATAGGCAGCACAGCAAGCACAGGCAGCAAGCACAGGCAGCACAGCAAACACAGGCAGCACAGCAAACACAGGCAGCACAGCAAGCACAGGCAGCACAGCAAGCACAGGGCGCAAGCACAGGCAGCACAGCAAGCACAGGCAGCAAGCACAGGCAGCACAGCAAGCACAGGCAGCAAGCACAGCAAACACAGGCAGCACAGCAAGCACAGGCAGCAAGCACAGGCAGCACAGCAAACACAGGCAGCACAGCAAGCACAGGCAGCACAGCAAACACAGGCAGCAGAGCAAGCACAGGCAGCACAGCACAGGCAGCACAGCAAGCACAGGCAGCACAGCAAACACAGGCAGCACAGCAAGCACAGGCAGCACAGCAAGCACAGGCAGTACAGCAAGCACAGGCAGCACAGCAGCACAGGCAGCAAGCACAGGCAGCACAGCAAGCACAGGCAGCAAGCACAGGCAGCACAGCAAACACAGGCAGCACAGCAAGCACAGGCAGCACAGCACAGGCAGCACAGCAAGCACAGGCAGCACAGCAAGCACAGGCAGTAAGCACAGGCAGCACAGCAAACACAGGCAGCACAGCACAGGCAGCACAGCAAGCACAGGCAGCACAGCAAGCACAGGCAGCAAGCACAGGCAGCACAGCAAGCACAGGCAGCAAGCACAGGCAGCACAGGCAGCAAGCACAGGCAGCACAGCAAGCACAGGCAGCACAGCAAGCACAGGCAGCACAGCAAACACAGGCAGTACAGCAAGCACAGGCAGCACAGCAGCACAGGCAGCAAGCACAGGCAGCACAGCACAGGCAGCACAGCAAGCACAGGCAGCACAGCAAGCACAGGCAGCAAGCACAGGCAGCACAGCAAGCACAGGCAACACAGCAAACACAGGCAGCACAGCAGCACAGGCAGCAAGCACAGGCAGCACAGCAAGCACAGGCAGCACAGCAAACACAGGCAGCAAGCACAGGCAGCACAGCAAGCACAGGCAGCAAGCATAGGCAACACAGCAAGCACAGGCAGCAAGCACAGGCAGCACAGCAAGCACAGGCAGCACAGCAAACACAGGCAGCAAGCACAGGCAGCAAGCACAGGCAGCACAGCAAGCACAGGCAGCAAGCACAGGCAGCACAACAAGCACAGGCCGCAAGCACAGGCAGCACAGCAAGCACAGGCACGTTAGAAACCCGCAGAATAGCTCGACGTGATGTGTTCGTTTTAGCGATTCCGGGGGAAGTGCAGAGGGGTTAAGCTCGGTCCTCTTTCCAACAGGCAAAGCCTGCTCCGATCTTCGGCGAGATTCACTCTCGCATTTGTTTACAATGCTTACTCTTACTGAGACGCAGGTCAATGCACTGGCCGCCGAGGTAAACATATGATCCGCGACTCTCGGCGCCTCCAAAAACAGGTGACACAGCAACGCACTGTCGTGTGCCACTGTCGAATTACCGCGTGTTATGGGCGAAATCAAATGCATCGCTGACAGGCAGCACAGCAAGCACAGGCAGCAAGCACAGGCAGCACAGGCAGCACAGCAAGCACAGGCAGCAAGCACAGGCAGCACAGCAAGCACAGGCAGCAAGCACAGGCAGCACAGCAAGCACAGGCAGCACAGCACAGGCAGCACAGCAAGCACAGGCAACACAGCAAGCACAGGCAGCAAGCACAGGCAGCACAGCAAACACAGGCAGCACAGGCAGCACAGCACAGGCAGCACAGCAAGCATATGCAGAACAGCAAGCACAGGCAGCAAGCACAGGCAGCACAGCAAGCACAGGCAGCAAGCACAGGCAGCACAGCAAGCACAGGCAACACAGCAAACACAGGCAGCACAGCAAGCACAGGCAGCACAGCAGCACAGGCAGCAAGCACAGGCAGCACAGCAAGCACAGGCAGCAAGCACAGGCAGCACAGCAAACACAGGCAGCAAGCACAGGCAGCACAGCAAGCACAGGCAGCAAGCATAGGCAACACAGCAAGCACAGGCAGCACAGCACAGGCAGCACAGCAAGCACCGGCAGCAAGCACAGGCAGCACAGGCAAACACAAGCAGCACAGTAAGCACAGGCAGCACAGCAAGCACAGGCAGCACAGCAAACACAGGCAGCAAGCACAGGCAACACAGCAAGCACAGGCAGCACAGCAAGCACAGGCAGAACAGCAAGCACAGGCAGCAAGCACAGGCAGCACAGCAAGCACAGGCAGCAAGCACAGGCAGCAAGCACAGGTAACACAGCAAGCACAGGCAGCAAGCACAGGCAGCACAGCAAGCACAGGCAGCACAGCAAGTACAGGCAGCAAGCACAAGCATGTTAGAAACCCGCAAAATAGCTCGATGTGATGTGTTCGTTTTAGCGATTCTGGGGGAAGTGCAGAGGGGTCAAGCTCCGTCCTCTTTCCAACAGGCAAAGCCTGCTCCGATCTTCGGCGAGATTCACTCTCGCATTTGTTTACAATGCTTACTCTTACTGAGACGCAGGTCAATGCACCGGCCGCCGAGGTAAACATATGATCCGCGACTCTCGGCGCATCCAAAAACAGGTGACACAGCAACGCACTGTCGTGTGCCACTGTCGAATTACCGCGTGTTATGGGCGAAATCAAATGCATCGCTAACAGGCAGCACAGCAAGCACAGGCAGCAAGCACAGGCAGCAAGCACAGGCAGCACAGCAAGCACAGGCAGCAAGCACAGGCAGCACAGCAAGCACAGGCAGCACAGCAAACACAGGCAGCACAGCAAGCACAGGCAGCACATCAGCACAGACAGCAAGCACAGGCAGCACAGCAAGCACAGGCAGCACAGCAAGCACAGGCAGCAAGCACAGGCAGCACAGCAAACACAGGCAGCACAGCAAGCATAGGCCGCACAGCAAGCACAGGCAGCACAGCAAGCACAGGCAGCACAGCAAGCACAGCACAGGCAGCACAGCAAGCACAGGCAGCACAGCAAGCACAGGCAGCAAGCACAGGCAGCACAGGCAGCAAGCACGGGCAGCACAGCAAGCACAGGCAGCAAGCACAGACAGCACAGCAAGCACAGGCAGCAAGCACAGGCAGCATAGCAAACACAGGCAGCACGGCAAGCACAGACAGCACAGCAAACACAGGCAGTACAGCAAGCACAGGCAGCACAGCAGCACAGGCAGCAAGCACAGGCAGCACAGCAAGCACAGGCAGCAAGTACAGACAGCACAGCAAGCACAGGCAGCAAGCACAGGCAGCACAGCAAGCACAGGCAGCAAGCACAGGCAGCACAGCAAGCACAGGCAGCAAGCACAGGCAGCACAGCGAGCACAGGCAGCAAGCACAGGCAACACAGCAAGCACAGGCAGCACAGCAAGCACAGGCAGCAAGCACAGGCAGCACAGCAAGCACAGGCAGCAAGCACAGGCAGCACAGCAAGCACAGGCAGCACAGCAAGCACAGGCAGCACAGCAAGCACAGGCAGCAAGCACAGGCAGCACAGCAAACACAGGCAGCACAGCAAGCACAGGCAGCACAGGCAGCACAGGCAGCAAGCACAGGCAGCACAGCAAGCACAGGCAGCAAGCACAGGCAGCACAGCAAACACAGGCAGCACAGCAAGCACAGGCAGCACAGCAGCACAGGCAGCAAGCACAGGCAGCACAGCAAGCACAGGCAGCAAGCACAGGCAGCACAGCAAATACAGGCAGCAAGCACAGGCAGCACAGCAAGCACAGGCAGCAAGCACAGGCAACACAGCAAGCACAGGCAGCACAGCACAGGCAGCACAGCAAGCATAGGCCGCACAGCAAGCACAGGCAGCACAGCAAGCACAGGCAGCAAGCACAGGCAGCAAGCACAGGCAGCACAGCAAGCACAGGCAGCAAGCACAGGCAGCACAGCAAGCATAGGCAGCACAGCAAGCACAGGCAGCAAGCACAGGCAGCACAGCAAGCACAGGCAGCAAGCACAGGCAGCACAGCAAGCACAGGCAGCACAGCAAGCACAGGCAGCACAGCAAGCACAGGCAGCACATCAGCACAGACAGCAAGCACAGGCAGCACAGCAAGCACAGGCAGCACAGCAAGCACAGGCAGCAAGCACAGGCAGCACAGCAAACACAGGCAGCACAGCAAGCATAGGCCGCACAGCAAGCACAGGCAGCACAGCAAGCACAGGCAGCACAGCAAGCACAGGCAGCAAGCACATGCAGCACAGCAAGCACAGGCAGCAAGCACAGGCAGCACAGGCAGCAAGCACGGGCAGCACAGCAAGCACAGGCAGCAAGCACAGGCAGCACAGCAAGCACAGCCAGCACAGCAAACACAGGCAGCAAGCACAGGCAGCACAGCAAGCACAGGCAGCAAGCATAGGCAACACAGCAAGCACAGGCAGCACAGCAAGCACAGGCAGCACAGCACAGGCAGCACAGCAAGCACCGGCAGCAAGCACAGGCAGCACAGCAAACACAGGAAGCAAGCACAGGCAGCACAGCCAGCTCAGGCAGCAAGCACAGGTAACACAGCAAGCACAGGCAGCAAGCACAGGCAGCACAGCAAGCACAGGCAGCAAGCACAGGCAGCACAGCAAGCACAGGCAGCACAGCAAACACAGGCAGCAAGCACAGGCAGCAAGCACAGGCAGCACAGCAAGCACAGGCAGCAAGCACAGGCAGCAAGCACAGGCAGCACAGCAAGCACAGGCAGCACAGCAAGCACAGGCAGCAAGCACAGGCAACACAGCAAGCATAGGCAGCACAGCAAGCACAGGCAGCAAGCACAGGCAGCACAGCAAGCACAGGCAGCAAGCACAGGCAGCACAGGCAGCAAGCACGGGCAGCACAGCAAGCACAGGCAGCAAGCACAGGCAGCACAGCAAGCGCAGGCAGCACAGCACAGGCAGCACAGCAAGCACAGGCAGCACAGGCAGCAAGCACAGGCAGCACAGCAAGCACAGACAGCACAGCAAGCACAGGGAGCAAGCACAGGCAGCAAAGCAAGCACAGGCAGCAAGCACAGGCAGCACAGCAAGCACAGGCAGCAAGCAGAGGCAGCAAGCACCGGCAGCAAGCACAGGCAGCACAGGCAAGCACAAGCAGCACAGTAAGCACAGGCAGCACAGCAAGCACAGGCAGCACAGCAAACACAGGCAGCAAGCACAGGCAACACAGCAAGCACAGGCAGCACAGGCAGAACAGCAAGCACAGGCAGCAAGCACAGGCAGCACAGCAAGCACAGGCAGCAAGCACAGGCAGCACAGCAAACACAGGAAGCAAGCACAGGCAGCACAGCCAGCACAGGCAGCAAGCACAGGTAACACAGCAAGCACAGGCAGCAAGCACAGGCAGCACAGCAAGCACAGGCAGCACAGCAAGTACAGGCAACAAGCACAAGCATGTTAGAAACCCGCAAAATAGCTCGACGTGATGTGTTCGTTTTAGCGATTCTGGGGGAAGTGCAGAGGGGTCAAGCTCCGTCCTCTTTCCAACAGGCAAAGCCTGCTCCGATCTTCGGCGAGATTCACTCTCGCTTTTGTTTACAATGCTTACTCTTACTGAGACGCAGGTCAATGCACCGGCCGCCGAGGTAAACATATGATCCGCGACTCTCGGCGCATCCAAAAACAGGTGACACAGCAACGCACTGTCGTGTGCCACTGTCGAATTACCGCGTGTTATGGGCGAAATCAAATGCATCGCTAACAGGCAGCACAGCAAGCACAGGCAGCAAGCACAGGCAGCAAGCACAGGCAGCACAGCAAGCACAGGCAGCACAGCAAGCACAGGCAGCAAGCACAGGCAGCACAGCAAGCACAGGCAGCACAGCAAACACAGGCAGCACAGCAAGCACAGGCAGCACAGCAGCACAGGCAGCACAGCAAGCACAGGCAGCAAGCACTGGCAGCACAGCAAGCACAGGCAGCAAGCACAGGCAGCACAGCAAGCACAGGCAGCAAGCACAGGCAGCACAGCAAGCACAGGCAGCACAGCAAACGCAGGCAGCAAGCACAGGCAGCAAGCACAGGCAGCACAGCAAGCACAGGCAGCAAGCACAGGCAGCAAGCACAGGCAGTAAGCACAGGCAACACAGCAAGCATAGGCAGCACAGCAAGCACAGGCAGCAAGCACAGGCAGCACAGCAAGCACAGGCAGCAAGCACAGGCAGCACAGCAAGCACAGGCAGCACAGCAAACGCAGGCAGCAAGCACAGGCAGCACAGCAAACACAGGCAGCACAGCAAGCACAGGCAGCACAGCAGCACAGGCAGCAAGCACAGGCAGCACAGCAAGCACAGGCAGCAAGCACAGGCAGCACAGCAAACACAGGCAGCACAGCAAGCACAGGCAGCACAGCAGCACAGGCAGCAAGCACAGGCAGCACAGCAAGCACAGGCAGCAAGCACAGGCAGCACAGCAAATACAGGCAGCAAGCACAGGCAGCACAGCAAGCACAGGCAGCAAGCACAGGCAACACAGCAAGCACAGGCGGCACAGCACAGGCAGCACAGCAAGCATAGGCCGCACAGCAAGCACAGGCAGCACAGCAAGCACAGGCAGCAAGCACAGGCAGCAAGCACAGGCAGCACAGCAAGCACAGGCAGCACAGCAAGCACAGGCAGCACAGCACAGGCAGCACAGCAAGCACAGGCAGCAAGCACAGGCAGCACAGCAAACACAGGCAGCACAGCACAGGCAGCACAGCAAGCACAGGCAGCAAGCACAGGCAGCAAGCACAGGCAGCACAGCAAGCACAGGCAGCAAGCACAGGCAGCACAGGCAGCAAGCACAGGCAGCACAGCAAGCACAGGCAGCAAGCACAGGCAGCACAACAAGCACAGGCCGCAAGCACATGATGTGTTCGTTTTAACGATTCCGGGGGAAGTGCAGAGGGGTTAAGCTCGGTCCTCTTTCCAACAGGCAAAGCCTGCTCCGATCTTCGGCGAGATTCACTCTCGCATTTGTTTACAATGCTTACTCTTACTGAGACGCAGGTCAATGCACTGGCCGCCGAGGTAAACATATGATCCGCGACTCTCGGCGCCTCCAAAAACAGGTGACACAGCAACGCACTGTCGTGTGCCACTGTCGAATTACCGCGTGTTATGGGCGAAATCAAATGCATCGCTAACAGGCAGCACAGCAAGCACAGGCAGCAAGCACAGGCAGCACAGGCAGCACAGCAAGCACAGGCAGCAAGCACAGGCAGCAAGCACAGGCAGCACAGCAAGCACAGGCAGCAAGCACAGGCAGCACAGCAAGCACAGGCAGCACAGCACAGGCAGCACAGCAAGCACAGGCAGCAAGCACAGGCAGCACAGGCAGCACAGCAAGCACAGGCAGCACAGGCAGCACAGCACAGGCAGCACAGCAAGCATATGCAGAACAGCAAGCACAGGCAGCAAGCACAGGCAGCACAGCAAGCACAGGCAGCACAGCAAGCACAGGCAGCAAGCACAGGCAGCACAGCAAGCACAGGCAACACAGCAAACACAGGCAGCACAGCAATCACAGGCAGCACAGCAGCACAGGCAGCAAGCACAGGCAGCACAGCAAGCACAGGCAGCAAGCACAGGCAGCACAGCAAACACAGGCAGCAAGCACAGGCAGCACAGCAAGCACAGGCAGCAAGCATAGGCAACACAGCAAGCACAGGCAGCACAGCAAGCACAGGCAGCACAGCACAGGCAGCACAGCAAGCACCGGCAGCAAGCACAGGCAGCACAGCAAACACAGGAAGCAAGCACAGGCAGCACAGCCAGCTCAGGCAGCAAGCACAGGTAACACAGCAAGCACAGGCAGCAAGCACAGGCAGCACAGCAAGCACAGGCAGCAAGCACAGGCAGCACAGGCAGCACAGCAAACACAGGCAGCAAGCACAGGCAGCAAGCACAGGCAGCACAGCAAGCACAGGCAGCAAGCACAGGCAGCAAGCACAGGCAGCACAGCAAGCACAGGCAGCACAGCAAGCACAGGCAGCAAGCACAGGCAACACAGCAAGCATAGGCAGCACAGCAAGCACAGGCAGCAAGCACAGGCAGCACAGCAAGCACAGGCAGCAAGCACAGGCAGCACAGGCAGCAAGCACGGGCAGCACAGCAAGCACAGGCAGCAAGCACAGGCAGCACAGCAAGCGCAGGCAGCACAGCACAGGCAGCACAGCAAGCACAGGCAGCACAGGCAGCAAGCACAGGCAGCACAGCAAGCACAGACAGCACAGCAAGCACAGGGAGCAAGCACAGGCAGCAAAGCAAGCACAGGCAGCAAGCACAGGCAGCACAGCAAGCACAGGCAGCAAGCAGAGGCAGCAAGCACCGGCAGCAAGCACAGGCAGCACAGGCAAACACAAGCAGCACAGTAAGCACAGGCAGCACAGCAAGCACAGGCAGCACAGCAAACACAGGCAGCAAGCACAGGCAACACAGCAAGCACAGGCAGCACAGCAAGCACAGGCAGAACAGCAAGCACAGGCAGCAAGCACAGGCAGCACAGCAAGCACAGGCAGCAAGCACAGGCAGCACAGCAAACACAGGAAGCAAGCACAGGCAGCACAGCCAGCACAGGCAGCAAGCACAGGTAACACAGCAAGCACAGGCAGCAAGCACAGGCAGCACAGCAAGCACAGGCAGCACAGCAAGTACAGGCAACAAGCACAAGCATGTTAGAAACCCGCAAAATAGCTCGACGTGATGTGTTCGTTTTAGCGATTCTGGGGGAAGTGCAGAGGGGTCAAGCTCCGTCCTCTTTCCAACAGGCAAAGCCTGCTCCGATCTTCGGCGAGATTCACTCTCGCTTTTGTTTACAATGCTTACTCTTACTGAGACGCAGGTCAATGCACCGGCCGCCGAGGTAAACATATGATCCGCGACTCTCGGCGCATCCAAAAACAGGTGACACAGCAACGCACTGTCGTGTGCCACTGTCGAATTACCGCGTGTTATGGGCGAAATCAAATGCATCGCTAACAGGCAGCACAGCAAGCACAGGCAGCAAGCACAGGCAGCAAGCACAGGCAGCACAGCAAGCACAGGCAGCACAGCAAGCACAGGCAGCACAGCAGCACAGGCAGCACAGCAAGCACAGGCAGCAAGCACTGGCAGCACAGCAAGCACAGGCAGCAAGCACAGGCAGCACAGCAAGCACAGGCAGCAAGCACAGGCAGCACAGCAAGCACAGGCAGCACAGCAAACGCAGGCAGCAAGCACAGGCAGCACAGCAAGCACAGGCAGCAAGCACAGGCAGCACAGGCAGCAAGCACGGGCAGCACAGCAAGCACAGGCAGCAAGCACAGGCAGCACAGCAAGCGCAGGCAGCACAGCACAGGCAGCACAGCAAGCACAGGCAGCACAGGCAGCAAGCACAGGCAGCACAGCAAGCACAGACAGCACAGCAAGCACAGGGAGCAAGCACAGGCAGCAAAGCAAGCACAGGCAGCAAGCACAGGCAGCACAGCAAGCACAGGCAGCAAGCAGAGGCAGCAAGCACCGGCAGCAAGCACAGGCAGCACAGGCAAACACAAGCAGCACAGTAAGCACAGGCAGCACAGCAAGCACAGGCAGCACAGCAAACACAGGCAGCAAGCACAGGCAACACAGCAAGCACAGGCAGCACAGCAAGCACAGGCAGAACAGCAAGCACAGGCAGCAAGCACTGGCAGCACAGCAAGCACAGGCAGCAAGCACAGGCAGCACAGCAAACACAGGAAGCAAGCACAGGCAGCACAGCCAGCACAGGCAGCAAGCACAGGTAACACAGCAAGCACAGGCAGCAAGCACAGGCAGCACAGCAAGCACAGGCAGCACAGCAAGTACAGGCAACAAGCACAAGCATGTTAGAAACCCGCAAAATAGCTCGACGTGATGTGTTCGTTTTAGCGATTCTGGGGGAAGTGCAGAGGGGTCAAGCTCCGTCCTCTTTCCAACAGGCAAAGCCTGCTCCGATCTTCGGCGAGATTCACTCTCGCTTTTGTTTACAATGCTTACTCTTACTGAGACGCAGGTCAATGCACCGGCCGCCGAGGTAAACATATGATCCGCGACTCTCGGCGCATCCAAAAACAGGTGACACAGCAACGCACTGTCGTGTGCCACTGTCGAATTACCGCGTGTTATGGGCGAAATCAAATGCATCGCTAACAGGCAGCACAGCAAGCACAGGCAGCAAGCACAGGCAGCAAGCACAGGCAGCACAGCAAGCACAGGCAGCACAGCAAGCACAGGCAGCAAGCACAGGCAGCACAGCAAGCACAGGCAGCACAGCAAACACAGGCAGCACAGCAAGCACAGGCAGCACAGCAGCACAGGCAGCACAGCAAGCACAGGCAGCAAGCACTGGCAGCACAGCAAGCACAGGCAGCAAGCACAGGCAGCACAGCAAGCACAGGCAGCAAGCACAGGCAGCACAGCAAGCACAGGCAGCACAGCAAACACAGGCAGCAAGCACAGGCAGCAAGCACAGGCAGCACAGCAAGCACAGGCAGCAAGCACAGGCAGCAAGCACAGGCAGTAAGCACAGGCAACACAGCAAGCATAGGCAGCACAGCAAGCACAGGCAGCAAGCACAGGCAGCACAGCAGGCACAGGCAGCAAGCACAGGCAGCACAGGCAGCACAGCAAGCACAGGCAGCAAGCACAGGCAGCACAGCAAACACAGGCAGCACATCAAGCACAGGCAGCACAGCACAGGCAGCACAGCAAGCACAGGCAGCAAGCACAGGCAGCAAGCACAGGCAGCACAGCAAGCACAGGCAGCAAGCACAGGCAACACAGCAAACACAGGCAGCACAGCAAGCACAGGCAGCACAGCACAGGCAGCACAGCAAGCACAGGCAGCACAGCAAGCACAGGCAGCAAGCACAGGCAGCACAGCAAGCACAGACAGCACAGCAAGCACAGGCAGCAAGCACAGGCAGCACAGCAAACAGGGGAAGCAAGCACAGGCAGCACAGCAAGCACAGGCAGCAAGCACAGGCAGCACAGCAAGCGCAGGCAGCACAGCACAGGCAGCACAGCAAGCACAGGCAGCACAGGCAGCACAGGCAGCAAGCACAGGCAACACAGGCAAACACAAGCAGCACAGTAAGCACAGGCAGCACAGCAAGCACAGGCAGCAAGCACAGGCAGCACAGCAAGCGCAGGCAGCACAGGCAGCAAGCACAGGCAGCACAGCAAGCACAGACAGCACAGACAGCACAGCAAGCACAGGGAGCAAGCACAGGCAGCAAAGCAAGCACAGGCAGCAAGCACAGGCAGCACAGCAAGCACAGGCAGCAAGCACAGGCAGCACAGGCAAACACAAGCAGCACAGTAAGCACAGGCAGCACAGCAAGCACAGGCAGCACAGCAAGCACAGGCAGCACAGCAGCACAGGCAGCAAGCACAGGCAGCGCAGCAAACACAGGCAGAACAGCAAGCACAGGCAGCACAGCAAGCAGCAAGCACAGGCAGCACAGCAAGCACAGGCAGCAAGCACAGGCAGCACAGCAAGCACAGGCAGCAAGCACAGGCAGCACAGCAAGCACAGGCAGCAAGCACAGGCAACACAGCAAGCACAGGCAGCACAGCAAGCACAGGCAGCAAGCACAGGCAGCACAGACAGCACAGCAAGCACAGGCAGCAAGCACAGGCAGCACAGCAAACACAGGAAGCAAGCACAGGCAGCACAGGCCGCAAGCACAGACAGCACAGCAAGCACAGGCAGCAAGCACAGGCAGCAAAGCAAGCACAGGCAGCACAGCAAGCACAGGCAGCAAGCACAGCAAACACAGGCAGAACAGCAAGCACAGGCAGCACAGCAAGCACAAGCAGCAAGCACAGGCAGCACAGCAAGCACAGGCAGCAAGCACAGGCAGCACAGCAAACACAGGCAGCACAGCAAGCACAGGCAGCACAGGCAGCAAGCTCAGGCAGCACAGCAAGCACAGGCAGCAAGCACAGGCAACACAGCAAGCACAGGCAGCAAGCACAGGCAGCACAGCAAACACAGGCAGCACAGCAAGCACAGGCAGCACAGCAGCACAGGCAGCAAGCACAGGCAGCACAGCAAGCACAGGCAGCACAGCAGCACAGGCAGCAAGCACAGGCAGCACAGCAAGCACAGGCAACACAGCAAGCACAGGCAGCAAGCACAGGCAGCACAGGCAGCAAGCACAGGCAGCACAGCAAGCACAGGCAGCAAGCACAGGCAGCACAGCAAGCACAGGCAGCAAGCACAGGCAGCACAGCAAGCACAGGCAGCAAGCACAGGCAGCACAGCAAGCACTGGCAGCAAGCACAGGCAACACAGCAAGCACAGGCAGCAAGCACAGGCAGCACAGCAAACACAGGCAGGACAGCAAGCACAGGCAGCACAGCAGCACAGGCAGCAAGCACAGGCAGCACAGCAAGCACAGGCAGCACAGCAGCACAGGCAGCAAGCACAGGCAGCACAGCAAGCACAGGCAGCAAGCACAGGCAGCAAGCACAGGCAGCACAGCAAGCACAGGCAGCAAGCACAGGCAGCACAGCAAGCACAGGAAGCACAGCAAGCACAGGCAGCAAGCACAGGCAACACAGCAAACACAGGCAGCACAGCAAGCACAGGCAGCAAGCACAGGCAGCACAGCAAACACAGGCAGCACAGCAAGCACAGGCAGCACAGCACAGGCAGCACAGCAAACACAGGCAGCACAGCAAGCACAGGCAGCACAGCACAGGCAGCACAGCAAGCACAGGCAGCAAGCACAGGCAGCACAGCAAGCACAGGCAACAAGCACAGGCAGCACAGCAAGCACAGGCAGCAAGCACAGGCAGCACAGCAAGCACAGGAAGCACAGCAAGCACAGGCAGCAAGCACAGGCAACACAGCAAACACAGGCAGCACAGCAAGCACAGGCAGCAAGCACAGGCAGCACAGCAAACACAGGCAGCACAGCAAGCACAGGCAGCACAGCACAGGCAGCACAGCAAGAACAGGCAGCAAGCACAGGCAGCACAGCAAGCACAGGCAACAAGCACAGGCAACACAGCAAGCACAGGCAGCAGAGCAAGCACAGGCAGCAAGCACAGGCAGCACAGCAAGCATAGGCAGCACAGCAAGCACAGGCAGCAAGCACAGGAAGCACAGCAAACACAGGCAGCACAGGCAGCACAGCACAGGCAGCACAGCAAGCACATGCAGAACAGTAAGCACAGGCAGCAAGCACAGGCAGCACAGCAAGCACAGGCAGCAAGCACAGGCAGCACAACAACACAGGCATCACAGCAAGCACAGGCAGCAAGCACAGGCAGCACAGCAAATACAGGCAGCACAGCAGCACAGGCAGCAAGCACAGGCAGCACAGCAAACACAGGCAGAACAGCAAGCACAGGCATCACAGCAAGCACAAGCAGCAAGCACAGGCAGCACAGCAAGCACAGGCAGCAAGCACAGGCAGCACAGCAAACACAGGCAGCACAGCAAGCACAGGCAGCACAGCAGCACAGGCAGCACAGCAAGCACAGGCAGCAAGCACTGGCAGCACAGCAAGCACAGGCAGCAAGCACAGGCAGCACAGCAAGCACAGGCAGCAAGCACAGGCAGCACAGCAAGCACAGGCAGCACAGCAAACACAGGCAGCAAGCACAGGCAGCAAGCACAGGCAGCACAGCAAGCACAGGCAGCAAGCACAGGCAGCAAGCACAGGCAGCACAGCAAGCACAGGCAGCAAGCACAGGCAACACAGCAAGCATAGGCAGCACAGCAAGCACAGGCAGCAAGCACAGGCAGCACAGCAAGCACAGGCAGCAAGCACAGGCAGCACAGCAAACACAGGCAGCACATCAAGCACAGGCAGCGCAGCACAGCAAGCACAGGCAGCAAGCACAGGCAACACAGCAAGCACAGGCAGCAAGCACAGGCAGCACAGCAAACACAGGCAGCACAGCAAGCACAGGCAGCACGCAGCACAGGCAGCAAGCACAGGCAGCACAGCAAACACAGGCAGTACAGCAAGCACAGGCAGCACAGCAGCACAGGGAGAAAGCACAGGCAGCACAGCAAGCACAGGCAGCATGCACAGGAAGCAAGCACAGGCAACACAGCAAGCACAGGCAACACAGCAAGCACAGGCAGCAAGCACAGGCAGCACAGCAAGCACAGGCAGCAAGCACAGGCAGCACAGCAAGCACAGGCAGCAAGCACAGGCAGCAAGCACAGGCAGCACAGCAAACACAGGCAGCACAGCAAGCACAGGCAGCACAGCAGCACAGGCAGCAAGCACAGGCAGCAAGCACAGGCAGCACAGCGAGCACAGGCAGCAAGCACAGGCAGCAAGCACAGGCAACACAGCAAGCACAGGCAGCACAGCAAGCACAGGCAGCAAGCACAGGCAGCACAGCAAGCACAGGCAGCAAGCACAGGCAGCACAGCAAATACAGGCAGCACAGCACAGGCAGCACAGCAAGCACAGGCAGCAAGCACAGGCAGCACAGCAAGCACAGGCAGCAAGCACAGGCAGCACAGGCAGCAAGCACAGGCAGCACAGCAAGCACAGGCAGCAAGCACAGGCAGCACAGGCAGCAAGCACAGGCAGCAAGCACAGGCAGCACAGCAAGCACAGGCAGCAAGCACAGGCAGCAAGCACAGGCAGCACAGCAAGCACAGGCAACAAGCACAGGCAACACAGCAAGCACAGGCAGCAGAGCAAGCACAGGCAGCAAGCACAGGCAGCACAGCAAGCATAGGCAGCACAGCAAGCACAGGCAGCAAGCACAGGAAGCACAGCAAGCACAGGCAGCAAGCACTGGCAGCACAGGCAGCACAGCACAGGCAGCACAGCAAGCACATGCAGAACAGTAAGCACAGGCAGCAAGCACAGGCAGCACAGCAAGCACAGGCAGCAAGCACAGGCAGCACAACAAACACAGGCATCACAGCAAGCACAGGCAGCAAGCACAGGCAGCACAGCAAATACAGGCAGCACAGCATCACAGGCAGCAAGCACAGGCAGCACAGCAAACACAGGCAGAACAGCAAGCACAGGCATCACAGCAAGCACAAGCAGCAAGCACAGGCAGCACAGCAAGCACAGGCAGCAAGCACAGGCAGCACAGCAAACACAGGCAGCACAGCAAGCACAGGCAGCACAGCAGCACAGGCAGCACAGCAAGCACAGGCAGCAAGCACTGGCAGCACAGCAAGCACAGGCAGCAAGCACAGGCAGCACAGCAAGCACAGGCAGCAAGCACAGGCAGCACAGCAAGCACAGGCAGCACAGCAAACACAGGCAGCAAGCACAGGCAGCAAGCACAGGCAGCACAGCAAGCACAGGCAGCAAGCACAGGCAGCAAGCACAGGCAGCACAGCAAGCACAGGCAGCAAGCACAGGCAACACAGCAAGCATAGGCAGCACAGCAAGCACAGGCAGCAAGCACAGGCAGCACAGCAAGCACAGGCAGCAAGCACAGGCAGCACAGCAAACACAGGCAGCACATCAAGCACAGGCAGCGCAGCACAGCAAGCACAGGCAGCAAGCACAGGCAGCAAGCACAGGCAGCACAGCAAGCACAGGCAGCAAGCACAGGCAGCACAGCAAGCACAGGCAGCACAGCACAGGCAGCACAGCAAGCACAGGCAGCACAGCAAGCACAGGCAACAAGCACAGGCAGCACAGCAAACACAGGCAGCACAGCACAGGCAGCACAGCAAGCACAGGCAGCAAGCACAGGCAGCACAGCAAGCACAGGCAGCAAGCACAGGCAGCACAGGCAGCAAGCACAGGCAGCACAGCAAGCACAGGCAGCAAGCACAGGCAGCACAACAAGCACAGGGAGCAAGCACAGGCAGCACAGCAAGCACAGGCACGTTAGAAACCCGCAAAATAGCTCGACGTGATGTGTTCGTTTTAGCGATTCCGGGGGAAGTGCAGAGGGGTCAAGCTCGGTCCTCTTTCCAACAGGCAAAGCCTGCTCCGATCTTCGGCGAGATTCACTCTCGCATTTGTTTACAATGCTTACTCTTACTGAGACGCAGGTCAATGCACTG
This sequence comes from Priocnemis perturbator, assembly GCA_963942575.1. Classification (NCBI taxonomy): domain Eukaryota; kingdom Metazoa; phylum Arthropoda; class Insecta; order Hymenoptera; family Pompilidae; genus Priocnemis; species Priocnemis perturbator. The sequence goes on along the minus strand of CAWWDK010000365.1, from coordinate 470,628 downwards.
GCCGCCGAGGTAAACATATGATCCGCGACTCTCGGCGCCTCCAAAAACAGGTGACACAGCAACGCACTGTCGTGTGCCACTGTCGAATTACCGCGTGTTATGGGCGAAATCAAATGCATCGCTAACAGGCAGCACAGCAAGCACAGGCAGCAAGCACAGGCAGCACAGGCAGCACAGCAAGCACAGGCAGCAAGCACAGGCAGCACAGCAAGCACAGGCAGCAAGCACAGGCAGCGCAGCAAACACAGGCAGCACATCAGGCACAGGCAGCACAGCAAGCACAGGCATGTTAGAAACCCGCAAAATAGCTCGACGAGATGTGTTCGTTTTTTAGCGATTCTCGGGGAAGTGCAGAGGGGTCAAGCTCCGTCCTCTTTCCAACAGGCAAAGCCTGCTCCGATCTTCGGCGAGATTCACTCTCGCATTTGTTTACAATGCTTACTCTTACTGAGACGCAGGTCAATGCACCGGCCGCCGAGGTAAACATATGATCCGCGACTCTCGGCGCATCCAAAAACAGGTGACACAGCAACGCACTGTCTTGTGCCACTGTCGAATTACCGCGTGTTATGGGCGAAATCAAATGCATCGCTAACAAGCAGCACAGCAAGCACAGGCAGCAAGCACAGGCAGCAAAGCAATCACAGGCATCAAGCACAGGCAGCACAGCAAGCACAGGCAGCAAGCACAGGCAGCAAGCACAGACAGCACAGCAAGCACAGGCAGCAAGCACAGGCAGCACAGCAAGCACAGGCAGCAAGCACAGGCAGCACAGCAAACACAGGCAGCACAGCACAGGCAGCACAGCAAGCACAGGCAGCACAGCAAGCACAGGCAGCAAGCACAGGCAGCACAGCAAGCACAGGCAGCAAGCACAGGCAGCACAGCAAGCACAGGCAGCACAACAAGCACAGGGAGCAAGCACAGGCAGCACAGCAAGCACAGGCACGTTAGAAACCCGCAAAATAGCTCGACGTGATGTGTTCGTTTTAGCGATTCCGGGGGAAGTGCAGAGGGGTCAAGCTCGGTCCTCTTTCCAACAGGCAAAGCCTGCTCCGATCTTCGGCGAGATTCACTCTCGCATTTGTTTACAATGCTTACTCTTACTGAGACGCAGGTCAATGCACCGGCCGCCGAGGTAAACATATGATCCGCGACTCTCGGCGCCTCCAAAAACAGGTGACACAGCAACGCACTGTCGTGTGCCACTGTCGAATTACCGCGGGTTATGGGCGAAATCAAATGCATTGCTAACAGGCAGCACTTCAAGCACAGGCAGCAAGCACAGGCAGCACAGCAAGCACAGGCAGCAAGCACAGGCAGCACAGCAAGCACAGGCAGCAAGCACAGGAAGCACAGCAAGCACAGGCAGCAAGCACAGGCAGCAAGCACAGGCAGCACAGCGAGCACAGGCAGCAAGCACAGGCAGCAAGCACAGGCAACACAGCAAGCACAGGCAGCACAGCAAGCACAGGCAGCACAGCACAGGCAGCACAGCAAGCACAGGCAGCAAGCACAGGCAGCACAGCAAGCACAGGCAGCAAGCACAGGCAGCACAGCAAGCACAGGCAGCAAGCACAGGCAGCACAGCAAGCACAGGCAGCAAGCACAGGCAGCACAGCAAGCACACGCAGCAAGCACAGGCAGCACAGCAAACACAGGCAGCACAGCAAGCACAGGCAGCCAGCACAGGCAGCAAGCACAGGCAGCAAGCACAGGCAGCACAGGCAGACACAAGCAGCACAGCAAGCACAGGCAGCAAGCACAGGCAGCACAGCAAACACAGGCAGCACAGCAAGCACAGGCAGCACAGCAGCACAGGCAGCAAGCACAGGCAGCACAGCAAACACAGGCAGCACAGCAAGCACAGGCAGCAAGCACAGGCAGCACAGCAAACACAGGCAGCACAGCAAGCATAGGCAGCACAGCAAACACAGGCAGCAGAGCAAGCACAGGCAGCACAGCACAGGCAGCACAGCAAGCACAGGCAGCACAGCAGCACAGGCAGCAAGCACAGGCAGCACAGCAAGCACAGGCAGTAAGCACAGGCAGCACAGCAAACACAGGCAGCACAGCACAGGCAGCACAGCAAGCACAGGCAGCACAGCAAGCACAGGCAGCAAGCACAGGCAGCAAGCACAGGCAGTAAGCACAGGCAGCAAGCACAGGCAGCAGAGCAAGCACATGCAGCAATCGCAGACAGCACAGCAAGCACAGGCAGCAAGCACAGGCAGCAAGCACAGGCAGCACAGCAAGCACAGGCAGCAAGCACAGGCAGCACAGCAAGCACAGGCAGCAAGCACAGGCAGCACAGCAAGCACAGGCAGCAAGCACAGGCAGCACAGCAAACACAGGCAGCACAGCACAGGCAGCACAGCAAGCACAGGCAGCAAGCACAGGCAGCACAGCAAGCACAGGCAGCAAGCACAGGAAGCACAGCAAGCACAGACAGCACAGCAAGCACAGGCAGCAAGCACAGGCAGCACAGCAAGCACAGGCAGCACAGCAAGCACAGGCAGCAAGCACAGGCAGCACAGCACAGGCAGCACAGCAAGCACAGGCAGAACAGCAAGCACAGGCAGCCAGCACAGGCAGCAAGCACAGGCAGCAAGCACAGGCAGCACAGGCAGACACAAGCAGCACAGCAAGCACAGGCAGCAAGCACAGGCAGCACAGCAAACACAGGCAGCACAGCAAGCACAGGCAGCACAGCAGCACAGGCAGCAAGCACAGGCAGCACAGCAAACACAGGCAGCACAGCAAGCACAGGCAGCAAGCACAGGCAGCACAGCAAACACAGGCAGCACAGCAAGCATAGGCAGCACAGCAAACACAGGCAGCAGAGCAAGCACAGGCAGCACAGCACAGGCAGCACAGCAAGCACAGGCAGCACAGCAGCACAGGCAGCAAGCACAGGCAGCACAGCAAGCACAGGCAGTAAGCACAGGCAGCACAGCAAACACAGGCAGCACAGCACAGGCAGCACAGCAAGCACAGGCAGCACAGCAAGCACAGGCAGCAAGCACAGGCAGCAAGCACAGGCAGTAAGCACAGGCAGCAAGCACAGGCAGCAGAGCAAGCACATGCAGCAATCGCAGACAGCACAGCAAGCACAGGCAGCAAGCACAGGCAGCAAGCACAGGCAGCACAGCAAGCACAGGCAGCAAGCACAGGCAGCACAGCAAACACAGGCAGCACAGCAAGCACAGGCAGCAAGCACAGGCAGCACAGCGAACACAGGCAGTACAGCAAGCACAGGCAGCACAGCAGCACAGGCAGCAAGCACAGGCAGCACAGCAAGCACAGGCAGCAAGCACAGGCAGCACAGCAAACACAGGCAGCACAGCAAGCACAGGCAGCACAGCAGCACAGGCAGCAAGCACAGGCAGCACAGCAAGCACAGGCAGCAAGCACAGGCAGCACAGCAAACACAGACAGCAAGCACAGGCAGCAAGCATAGGCAACACAGCAAGCACAGGCAGCACAGCACAGGCAGCACAGCAAGCATAGGCCGCACAGCAAGCACAGGCAGCACAGCAAGCACAGGCAGCACAGCAAGCACAGGCAGCAAGCACAGGCAGCAAGCACAGGCAGCAAGCACAGGCAGCACAGCAAGCACAGGCAGCACAGCAAGCACAGGCAGCAAGCACAGGCAGCAAGCACAGGCAGCACAGCAAGCACTGGCAGCAAGCACAGGCAGCACAGCAAGCACAGGCAGCACAGCAAGCACAGGCAGCAAGCACAGGCAGCACAGCAAGCACAGGCAGCAAGCACAGGCAGCACAGCAAGCACAGGCAGCAAGCACAGGCAGCACAGCAAGCACAGGCAGCAAGCACAGGCAGCGCAGCAAACACAGGCAGCACAGCAAGCACAGGCAGCACAGCAGCACAGGCAGCAAGCACAGGCAGCACAGCAAGCACAGGCAGCAAGCACAGGCAGCAAGCACAGGCAGCACAGCAAGCACAGGCAGCAAGCACAGGCAGCAAGCACAGGCAGCAAGCACAGGCAGCACAGCAAACACAGGCACGTTAGAAACCCGCAAAATAGCTCGACGTGATGTGTTCGTTTTAGCGATTCCGGGGGAAGTGCAGAGGGGTCAAGCTCGGTCCTCTTTCCAACAGGCAAAGCCTGCTCCGATCTTCGGCGAGATTCACTCTCGCATTTGTTTACAATGCTTACTCTTACTGAGACGCAGGTCAATGCACTGGCCGCCGAGGTAAACATATGATCCGCGACTCTCGGCGCCTCCAAAAACAGGTGACACAGCAACGCACTGTCGTGTGCCACTGTCGAATTACCGCGTGTTATGGGCGAAATCAAATGCATCGCTAACAGGCAGCACAGCAAGCACAGGCAGCAAGCACAGGCAGCACAGCAAGCACAGGCAGCAAGCACAGGAAGCACAGCAAGCACAGGCAGCAAGCACAGGCAGCACAGCAAGCACAGGCAGCAAGCACAGGCAGCACAGCAAACACAGGCAGCAAGCACAGGCAACACAGCAAGCACAGGCAGCAAGCACAGGCAGCACAGCAAACACAGGCAGCACAGCAAGCACAGGCAGCAAGCACAGGCAACACAGCAAGCACAGGCAGCACAGCAAGCACAGGCAGCAAGCACAGGCAGCACAGCAAGCACAGGCAGCAAGCACAGGCAGCACAGCAAACACAGGCAGCACAGCACAGGCAGCACAGCAAGCACAGGCAGCAAGCACAGGCAGCACAGCAAGCACAGGCAGCAAGCACAGGCAGCACAGGCAGCAAGCACAGGCAGCACAGCAAGCACAGGCAGCAAGCACAGGCAGCACAACAAGCGCAGGGAGCAAGCACAGGCAGCACAGCAAGCTCAGGCAGCACAGCACAGGCAGCACAGCAAGCACAGGCAGCACAGCAAGCACAGGCAGCAAGCACAGGCAGCACAGCAAGCACAGGCAGCAAGCACAGGCAGCACAGCAAACACAGGCAGTACAGCAAGCACAGGCAGCACAGCAGCACAGGGAGAAAGCACAGGCAGCACAGCAAGCACAGGCAGCATGCACAGGAAGCAAGCACAGGCAACACAGCAAGCACAGGCAACACAGCAAGCACAGGCAGCACAGCAAGCACAGGCAGCAAGCACAGGCAGCACAGCAAGCACAGGCAGCAAGCACAGGCAGCACAGCAAGCACAGGCAGCAAGCACAGGCAGCACAGCAAGCACAGGCAGCAAGCACAGGCAACACAGCAAGCACAGGCAGCAAGCACAGGCAGCACAGCAAACACAGGCAGTACAGCAAGCACAGGCAGCACAGCAGCACAGGGAGAAAGCACAGGCAGCACAGCAAGCACAGGCAGCATGCACAGGAAGCAAGCACAGGCAACACAGCAAGCACAGGCAGCACAGCAGCACAGGGAGAAAGCACAGGCAGCACAGCAAGCACAGGCAGCATGCACAGGAAGCAAGCACAGGCAACACAGCAAGCACAGGCAGCACATCAAGCACAGGCAGCGCAGCACAGCAAGCACAGGCAGCAAGCACAGGCAACACAGCAAGCACAGGCAGCACAGCAAGCACAGGCAGCACAGCAGCACAGGCAGCAAGCACAGGCAGCACAGCAAGCACAGGCAGCAAGCACAGGCAGCACAGCAAGCACAGGCAGCAAGCACAGGCAGCAAGCACAGGCAGCACAGCAAGCACAGGCAGACACAAGCAGCACAGCAAGCACAGGCAGCAAGCACAGGCAGCACAGCAAACACAGGCAGCAAGCACAGGCAGCACAGGCAGCACAGCAAACACAGGCAGCAAGCACAGGCAGCACAGCAAACACAGGCAGCACAGGCAGCAAGCACAGGCAGCACAGCATGCACAGGCAGCAAGCACAGGCAGCACAGCAAGCACAGGCAGCAAGCACAGGCAGCACAGCAAGCACAGGCAGCACAGCAAGCACAGGCAGCGAGCACAGGCAGCACAGCAAACACAGGCAGCATAGCAAGCACAGGCAGCAAGCACAGGCAGCACAGCAAGCACAGGCAGCAAGCACAGGCAGCACAGCAAACACAGGCAGCACAGCAAGCACAGGCAGCAAGCACAGGCAGCACAGCAAGCACAGGCAGCAAGCACAGGCAGCACAGCAAGCACAGGCAGCAAGCACAGGCAGCACAGCAAACACAGGCAGCACAGCAAGCACGGGCAGCACAGCAAGCACGGGCAGCACAGCAAGCACAGGCAGCAAGCACAGGCAGCACAGCAAGCACAGGCAGCAAGCACAGCAAGCACAGGCAGCAAGCACAGGCAGCAAGCACATGCAGCACAGCAAACACAGGCAGCACAGCAAGCACAGGCAGCAAGCACAGGCAGCAAGCACAGGCAGCACAGCAAGCACAGGCAGCAAGCACAGGCAGCACAGCAAGCACAGGCAGCAAGCACAGGCAGCACAGCAAGCACAGGCAGCAAGCACAGGCAGCACAGCAAACACAGGCAGCACAGCAAGCACAGGCAGCAAGCACAGGCAGCACAGCAAGCACAGGCAGCAACTACAGGCAGCAAGCACAGGCAGCACAGCAAGCACAGGCAGCAAGCATAGGCAGCACAGCAAGCACAGGCAGCAAGCACAGGCAGCACAGCAAGCACAGGCAGCATAGCAAGTACAGCAAGCACAGGCAGCATGCACAGGCAGCACAGCAAGCACAGGCAGCAAGCACACGCAGCACAGCAAGCACAGGGAGCAAGCACAGGCAGCAAGCACAGGCAGCACAGGCAGCACTCCAAGCACAGGCAGCACACCAAGCACAGGCAGCACAGCAACCACAGCAAGCACAGGCAGCAAGCACTGGCAGCACAGCAAGCACAGGCAGCAAGCACAGGCAGCACAGCAAACACAGGCAGCACAGCAAGCACAGGCAGCAAGCACAGGCAGCACAGCAAGCACAGGCAGCAAGTACAGGCAGCAAGCACAGGCAGCACAGCAAGCACAGGCAGCAAGCATAGGCAGCACAGCAAGCACAGGCAGCAAGCACAGGCAGCACAGCAGGCACAGGCAGCAAGCACAGGCATGTTAGAAACCCGCAAAATAGCTCGACGAGATGTGTTTGTTTTAGCGATTCTGGGGGAAGTACAGAGGGGTCAAGCTCCGTCCTCTTTCCAACAGGCAAAGCCTGCTCCGATCTTCGGCGAGATTCACTCTCTCATTTGTTTACAATGCTTACTCTTACTGAGACGCTGGTCAATGCACCGGCCGCCGAGGTAAACATATGATCCGCGACTCTCGGCGCCTCCAAAAACAGGTGATACAGCAACGCACTGTCGTGTGCCACTGTCGAATTACCGCGTGTTATGGGCGAAATCAAATGCGTCGCTAACAGGCAGCACAGCAAGCACAGGCAGCAATAGCAAGCACAGGCAGCAAGCACAGGCAGCACAGCAATCACAGGCAGCACAGCAGGCACAGGCAGCAAGCACAGGCAGCACAGCAAGCACAGGCAGCGCAGCAAGCACAGGCAGCAAGCACAGGCAGCACAGCAAGCACAGGCAGCACAGCACAGGCAGCACAGCAAGCACAGACAGCACAGCAGGCACAGGCAGCACAGCAAGCACAGGCAGCAAGCACGGGCATGTTAGAAACCCGCAAAATAGCTCGACGAGATGTGTTGGTTTTAGCGATTCTGGGGGAAGTGCAGAGGGGTCAAGCTCCGTCCTCTTTCCAACAGGCAAAGCCTGCTCCGATCTTCGGCGAGATTCACTCTCGCATTTGTTTACAATGCTTATTCTTACTGAGACGCAGGTCAATGCACCGGCCGCCGAGGTAAACATATGATCCGCGACTCTCGGCGCCTCCAAAAACAGGTGACACAGCAACGCACTGTCGTGTGCCACTGTCGAATCACCGCGTGTTATGGGCGAAATCAAATGCATCGCTAACAGGCAGCACAGCAAGCACAGGCAGCAAGCACAGGCAGCACAGCGAGCACAAGCAGCAAGCACAGGCAGCACAGCAAGCACAGGCAGCAAGCACAGGCAGCACAGCAAGCACAGGCATGTTAGAATCCCGCAAAATTGCTCGACGAGTTCGTTTTAGCGATTCTGGGGGAAGTGCAGAGGGGTCAAGCTCCGTCCTCTTTCCAACAGGCAAAGCCTGCTCCGATCTTCTGCGAGATTCACTCTCGCATTTGTTTACAATGCTTACTCTTACTGAGACGCAGGTCAATGCACCGGCCGCCGAGGTAAACATATGATCCGCGACTCTCGGCGCCTCCAAAAACAGGTGATACAGCAACGCACTGTCGTGTGCCACTGTCGAATTACCGCGTGTTATGGGCGAAATCAAATGCGTCGCTAACAGGCAGCACAGCAAGCACAGGCAGCAATAGCAAGCACAGGCAGCAAGCACAGGCAGCACAGCAATCACAGGCAGCACAGCAGGCACAGGCAGCAAGCACAGGCAGCACAGCAAGCACAGGCAGCACAGCAAGCACAGGCAGCACACCAAGCACAGGCAGCACAGCCAGCACAGGCAGCAAGCACAGGCAGCACAGCAAGCACAGGCAGCAAGCACAGGCAGCACAACAAGCACAGGCAGCAAGCACAGGCCGCACAGCAAGCACAGGCAGCATAGCAAGTACAGCAAGCACAGGGAGCAAGCACAGGCAGCACAGCAAGCACAGGCATGTTAGAAACCCGCAAAATAGCTCGACGAGATGTGTTCGTTTTATCGATTCTGGGGGAAGTGCAGAGGTGTCAAGCTCCGTCCTCTTTCCAACAGGCAAAGCCTGCTCCGATCTTCGGCGAGATTCACTCTCGCATTTGTTTACAATGCTTACTCTTACTGAGACGCAGGTCAATGCACCGGCCGCTGAGGTAAACATATGATCCGCGACTCTCGGCGCCTCCAAAAACAGGTGACACAGCAACGCACTGTCGTGTGCCACTGTCGAATTACCGCGTGTTATGGGCGAAATCAAATGCATCGCTAACAGGCAGCACAGCAAGCACAGGCAGCAAGCACAGGCAGCACAGCAAGCACAAGCAGCAAGCACAGGCAGCACAGCAAGCACAGGCAGCACAGCAAGCACAGGCAGCAAGCACAGGCAGCACAGCAAGCACAGGCATGTTAGAATCCCGCAAAATTGCTCGACGAGTTCGTTTTAGCGATTCTGGGGGAAGTGCAGAGGGGTCAAGCTCCGTCCTCTTTCCAACAGGCAAAGCCTGCTCCGATCTTCTGCGAGATTCACTCTCGCATTTGTTTACAATGCTTACTCTTACTGAGACGCAGGTCAATGCACCGGCCGCCGAGGTAAACATATGATCCGCGACTCTCGGCGCCTCCAAAAACAGGTGATACAGCAACGCACTGTCGTGTGCCACTGTCGAATTACCGCGTGTTATGGGCGAAATCAAATGCGTCGCTAACAGGCAGCACAGCAAGCACAGGCAGCAATAGCAAGCACAGGCAGCAAGCACAGGCAGCACAGCAATCACAGGCAGCACAGCAGGCACAGGCAGCAAGCACAGGCAGCACAGCAAGCACAGGCAGCACAGCAAGCACAGGCAGCAAGCACAGGCAGCACAGCAAGCACAGGCAGCACACCAAGCACAGGCAGCACAGCCAGCACAGGCAGCAAGCACAGGCAGCACAGCAAGCACAGGCAGCAAGCACAGGCAGCACAACAAGCACAGGCAGCAAGCACAGGCCGCACAGCAAGCACAGGCAGCAAGCACAGCAAGCACAGGCAGCAAGCACAGGCAGCACAACAAGCACAGGCGGCAAGCACAGGCAGCACAGCAAGCACAGGCAGCATAGCAAGTACAGCAAGCACAGGCAGCAAGCACAGGCAGCACAGCAAGCACAGGCAGCATAGCAAGTACAGCAAGCACAGGGAGCAAGCACAGGCAGCACAGCAAGCACAGGCATGTTAGAAACCCGCAAAATAGCTCGACGAGATGTGTTCGTTTTATCGATTCTGGGGGAAGTGCAGAGGTGTCAAGCTCCGTCCTCTTTCCAACAGGCAAAGCCTGCTCCGATCTTCGGCGAGATTCACTCTCGCATTTGTTTACAATGCTTACTCTTACTGAGACGCAGGTCAATGCACCGGCCGCTGAGGTAAACATATGATCCGCGACTCTCGGCGCCTCCAAAAACAGGTGACACAGCAACGCACTGTCGTGTGCCACTGTCGAATTACCGCGTGTTATGGGCGAAATCAAATGCATCGCTAACAGGCAGCACAGCAAGCACAGGCAGCAAGCACAGGCAGCACAGCAAGCACAGGCAGCAAGCACAGGCAGCACAGCAAGCACAGGCAGCACAGCAAGCGCAGGCAGCACAGCAAGCACAGGCAGCAAGCACAGCAAGCACAGGCAGCAAGAACAGGCAGCACAACAAGCACAGGCAGCAAGCACAGGCAGCACAGCAAGCACAGGCAGCATAGCAAGTACAGCAAGCACAGGCAGCAAGCACAGGCAGCACAGCAAGCACAGGCAGCAAGCATATGCAGCACAGCAAGCACAGGCAGCAAGCACAGGCAGCAAGCTCAGGCAGCACAGCAAGCACAGGCAGCATACCAAGCACAGGCAGCACAGCAACCACAGCAAGCACAGGCAGCAAGCACAGCCAGCACAGCAAGCACAGGCATGTTAGAATCCCGCAAAATTGCTCGACGAGTTCGTTTTAGCGATTCTGGGGGAAGTGCAGAGGGGTCAAGCTCCGTCCTCTTTCCAACAGGCAAAGCCTGCTCCGATCTTCGGCGAGATTCACTCTCGCGTTAGTTTACAATGCTTACTCTTACTGAGACGCAGGTCAATGCACCGGCCGCCGAGGTAAACATATGATCCGCGACTCTCGGCGCCTCCAAAAACAGGTGACACAGCAACGCACTGTCGTGTGCCACTGTCGAATCACCGCGTGTTATGGGCGAAATCAAATGCATCGCTAACAGGCAGCACAGCAAGCACAGGCAGCAAGCACAGGCAGCACAGCAAGCACAAGCAGCAAGCACAGGCAGCACAGCAAGCACAGGCAGCACAGCAAGCACAGGCAGCAAGCACAGGCAGCACAGCAAGCACAGGCATGTTAGAATCCCGCAAAATTGCTCGACGAGTTCGTTTTAGCGATTCTGGGGGAAGTGCAGAGGGGTCAAGCTCCGTCCTCTTTCCAACAGGCAAAGCCTGCTCCGATCTTCTGCGAGATTCACTCTCGCATTTGTTTACAATGCTTACTCTTACTGAGACGCAGGTCAATGCACCGGCCGCCGAGGTAAACATATGATCCGCGACTCTCGGCGCCTCCAAAAACAGGTGATACAGCAACGCACTGTCGTGTGCCACTGTCGAATTACCGCGTGTTATGGGCGAAATCAAATGCGTCGCTAACAGGCAGCACAGCAAGCACAGGCAGCAATAGCAAGCACAGGCAGCAAGCACAGGCAGCACAGCAATCACAGGCAGCACAGCAGGCACAGGCAGCAAGCACAGGCAGCACAGCAAGCACAGGCAGCACAGCAAGCACAGGCAGCAAGCACAGGCAGCACAGCAAGCACAGGCAGCACACCAAGCACAGGCAGCACAGCCAGCACAGGCAGCAAGCACAGGCAGCACAGCAAGCACAGGCAGCAAGCACAGGCAGCACAACAAGCACAGGCAGCAAGCACAGGCCGCACAGCAAGCACAGGCAGCAAGCACAGCAAGCACAGGCAGCAAGCACAGGCAGCACAACAAGCACAGGCGGCAAGCACAGGCAGCACAGCAAGCACAGGCAGCATAGCAAGTACAGCAAGCACAGGCAGCAAGCACAGGCAGCACAGCAAGCACAGGCAGCATAGCAAGTACAGCAAGCACAGGCAGCAAGCACAGGCAGCACAGCAAGCACAGGCAGCAAGCACAGGCAGCAAGCTCAGGCAGCACAGCAAGCACAGGCAGCATACCAAGCACAGGCAGCACAGCAACCACAGCAAGCACAGGCAGCAAGCACAGGCAGCACAGCAAGCACAGGCATGTTAGAATCCCGCAAAATTGCTCGACGAGTTCGTTTTAGCGATTCTGGGGGAAGTGCAGAGGGGTCAAGCTCCGTCCTCTTTCCAACAGGCAAAGCCTGCTCCGATCTTCGACGAGATTCACTCTCGCGTTAGTTTACAATGCTTAATCTTACTGAGACGCAGGTCAATGCACCGGCCGCCGAGGTAAACATATGATCCGCGACTCTCGGCGCCTCCAAAAACAGGTGACACAGCAACGCACTGTCGTGTGCCACTGTCGAATTACCGCGTGTTATGGGCGAAATCAAATGCATCGCTAACAGGCAGCACAGCAAGCACAGGCAGCAAGCACAGGCAGCACAGCAAGCACAAGCAGCAAGCACAGGCAGCACAGCAAGCACAGGCAGCACAGCAAGCACAGGCAGCAAGCACAGGCAGCACAGCAAGCACAGGCAGCACAGCACAGGCAGCACAGCAAGCACAGGCAACACAGCAAGCACAGGCAGCAAGCACAGGCAGCACAGCAAACACAGGCAGCACAGGCAGCACAGCACAGGCAGCACAGCAAGCATATGCAGAACAGCAAGCACAGGCAGCAAGCACAGGCAGCACAGCAAGCACAGGCAGCAAGCACAGGCAGCACAGCAAGCACAGGCAACACAGCAAACACAGGCAGCACAGCAAGCACAGGCAGCACAGCAGCACAGGCAGCAAGCACAGGCAGCACAGCAAGCACAGGCAGCAAGCACAGGCAGCACAGCAAACACAGGCAGCAAGCACAGGCAGCACAGCAAGCACAGGCAGCAAGCATAGGCAACACAGCAAGCACAGGCAGCACAGCACAGGCAGCACAGCAAGCACCGGCAGCAAGCACAGGCAGCACAGGCAAACACAAGCAGCACAGTAAGCACAGGCAGCACAGCAAGCACAGGCAGCACAGCAAACACAGGCAGCAAGCACAGGCAACACAGCAAGCACAGGCAGCACAGCAAGCACAGGCAGAACAGCAAGCACAGGCAGCAAGCACAGGCAGCACAGCAAGCACAGGCAGCAAGCACAGGCAGCAAGCACAGGTAACACAGCAAGCACAGGCAGCAAGCACAGGCAGCACAGCAAGCACAGGCAGCACAGCAAGTACAGGCAGCAAGCACAAGCATGTTAGAAACCCGCAAAATAGCTCGATGTGATGTGTTCGTTTTAGCGATTCTGGGGGAAGTGCAGAGGGGTCAAGCTCCGTCCTCTTTCCAACAGGCAAAGCCTGCTCCGATCTTCGGCGAGATTCACTCTCGCATTTGTTTACAATGCTTACTCTTACTGAGACGCAGGTCAATGCACCGGCCGCCGAGGTAAACATATGATCCGCGACTCTCGGCGCATCCAAAAACAGGTGACACAGCAACGCACTGTCGTGTGCCACTGTCGAATTACCGCGTGTTATGGGCGAAATCAAATGCATCGCTAACAGGCAGCACAGCAAGCACAGGCAGCAAGCACAGGCAGCAAGCACAGGCAGCACAGCAAGCACAGGCAGCACAGCAAGCACAGGCAGCAAGCACAGGCAGCACAGCAAGCACAGGCAGCACAGCAAACACAGGCAGCACAGCAAGCACAGGCAGCACATCAGCACAGACAGCAAGCACAGGCAGCACAGCAAGCACAGGCAGCACAGCAAGCACAGGCAGCAAGCACAGGCAGCACAGCAAACACAGGCAGCACAGCAAGCATAGGCCGCACAGCAAGCACAGGCAGCACAGCAAGCACAGGCAGCACAGCAAGCACAGCACAGGCAGCACAGCAAGCACAGGCAGCACAGCAAGCACAGGCAGCAAGCACAGGCAGCACAGGCAGCAAGCACGGGCAGCACAGCAAGCACAGGCAGCAAGCACAGACAGCACAGCAAGCACAGGCAGCAAGCACAGGCAGCATAGCAAACACAGGCAGCACGGCAAGCACAGACAGCACAGCAAACACAGGCAGTACAGCAAGCACAGGCAGCACAGCAGCACAGGCAGCAAGCACAGGCAGCACAGCAAGCACAGGCAGCAAGTACAGACAGCACAGCAAGCACAGGCAGCAAGCACAGGCAGCACAGCAAGCACAGGCAGCAAGCACAGGCAGCACAGCAAGCACAGGCAGCAAGCACAGGCAGCACAGCGAGCACAGGCAGCAAGCACAGGCAACACAGCAAGCACAGGCAGCACAGCAAGCACAGGCAGCAAGCACAGGCAGCACAGCAAGCACAGGCAGCAAGCACAGGCAGCACAGCAAGCACAGGCAGCACAGCAAGCACAGGCAGCACAGCAAGCACAGGCAGCAAGCACAGGCAGCACAGCAAACACAGGCAGCACAGCAAGCACAGGCAGCACAGGCAGCACAGGCAGCAAGCACAGGCAGCACAGCAAGCACAGGCAGCAAGCACAGGCAGCACAGCAAACACAGGCAGCACAGCAAGCACAGGCAGCACAGCAGCACAGGCAGCAAGCACAGGCAGCACAGCAAGCACAGGCAGCAAGCACAGGCAGCACAGCAAATACAGGCAGCAAGCACAGGCAGCACAGCAAGCACAGGCAGCAAGCACAGGCAACACAGCAAGCACAGGCAGCACAGCACAGGCAGCACAGCAAGCATAGGCCGCACAGCAAGCACAGGCAGCACAGCAAGCACAGGCAGCAAGCACAGGCAGCAAGCACAGGCAGCACAGCAAGCACAGGCAGCAAGCACAGGCAGCACAGCAAGCATAGGCAGCACAGCAAGCACAGGCAGCAAGCACAGGCAGCACAGCAAGCACAGGCAGCAAGCACAGGCAGCACAGCAAGCACAGGCAGCACAGCAAGCACAGGCAGCACAGCAAGCACAGGCAGCACATCAGCACAGACAGCAAGCACAGGCAGCACAGCAAGCACAGGCAGCACAGCAAGCACAGGCAGCAAGCACAGGCAGCACAGCAAACACAGGCAGCACAGCAAGCATAGGCCGCACAGCAAGCACAGGCAGCACAGCAAGCACAGGCAGCACAGCAAGCACAGCACAGGCAGCACAGCAAGCACAGGCAGCAAGCACATGCAGCACAGCAAGCACAGGCAGCAAGCACAGGCAGCACAGGCAGCAAGCACGGGCAGCACAGCAAGCACAGGCAGCAAGCACAGGCAGCACAGCAAGCACAGCCAGCACAGCAAACACAGGCAGCAAGCACAGGCAGCACAGCAAGCACAGGCAGCAAGCATAGGCAACACAGCAAGCACAGGCAGCACAGCAAGCACAGGCAGCACAGCACAGGCAGCACAGCAAGCACCGGCAGCAAGCACAGGCAGCACAGCAAACACAGGAAGCAAGCACAGGCAGCACAGCCAGCTCAGGCAGCAAGCACAGGTAACACAGCAAGCACAGGCAGCAAGCACAGGCAGCACAGCAAGCACAGGCAGCAAGCACAGGCAGCACAGCAAGCACAGGCAGCACAGCAAACACAGGCAGCAAGCACAGGCAGCAAGCACAGGCAGCACAGCAAGCACAGGCAGCAAGCACAGGCAGCAAGCACAGGCAGCACAGCAAGCACAGGCAGCACAGCAAGCACAGGCAGCAAGCACAGGCAACACAGCAAGCATAGGCAGCACAGCAAGCACAGGCAGCAAGCACAGGCAGCACAGCAAGCACAGGCAGCAAGCACAGGCAGCACAGGCAGCAAGCACGGGCAGCACAGCAAGCACAGGCAGCAAGCACAGGCAGCACAGCAAGCGCAGGCAGCACAGCACAGGCAG
Source organism: Priocnemis perturbator (assembly GCA_963942575.1). Lineage (NCBI taxonomy): Eukaryota > Metazoa > Arthropoda > Insecta > Hymenoptera > Pompilidae > Priocnemis > Priocnemis perturbator. The sequence continues at coordinate 454,932 of CAWWDK010000365.1, read as the reverse complement.
CACAGCAAGCACAGGCAGCACAGGCAGCAAGCACAGGCAGCACAGCAAGCACAGACAGCACAGCAAGCACAGGGAGCAAGCACAGGCAGCAAAGCAAGCACAGGCAGCAAGCACAGGCAGCACAGCAAGCACAGGCAGCAAGCAGAGGCAGCAAGCACCGGCAGCAAGCACAGGCAGCACAGGCAAGCACAAGCAGCACAGTAAGCACAGGCAGCACAGCAAGCACAGGCAGCACAGCAAACACAGGCAGCAAGCACAGGCAACACAGCAAGCACAGGCAGCACAGGCAGAACAGCAAGCACAGGCAGCAAGCACAGGCAGCACAGCAAGCACAGGCAGCAAGCACAGGCAGCACAGCAAACACAGGAAGCAAGCACAGGCAGCACAGCCAGCACAGGCAGCAAGCACAGGTAACACAGCAAGCACAGGCAGCAAGCACAGGCAGCACAGCAAGCACAGGCAGCACAGCAAGTACAGGCAACAAGCACAAGCATGTTAGAAACCCGCAAAATAGCTCGACGTGATGTGTTCGTTTTAGCGATTCTGGGGGAAGTGCAGAGGGGTCAAGCTCCGTCCTCTTTCCAACAGGCAAAGCCTGCTCCGATCTTCGGCGAGATTCACTCTCGCTTTTGTTTACAATGCTTACTCTTACTGAGACGCAGGTCAATGCACCGGCCGCCGAGGTAAACATATGATCCGCGACTCTCGGCGCATCCAAAAACAGGTGACACAGCAACGCACTGTCGTGTGCCACTGTCGAATTACCGCGTGTTATGGGCGAAATCAAATGCATCGCTAACAGGCAGCACAGCAAGCACAGGCAGCAAGCACAGGCAGCAAGCACAGGCAGCACAGCAAGCACAGGCAGCACAGCAAGCACAGGCAGCAAGCACAGGCAGCACAGCAAGCACAGGCAGCACAGCAAACACAGGCAGCACAGCAAGCACAGGCAGCACAGCAGCACAGGCAGCACAGCAAGCACAGGCAGCAAGCACTGGCAGCACAGCAAGCACAGGCAGCAAGCACAGGCAGCACAGCAAGCACAGGCAGCAAGCACAGGCAGCACAGCAAGCACAGGCAGCACAGCAAACGCAGGCAGCAAGCACAGGCAGCAAGCACAGGCAGCACAGCAAGCACAGGCAGCAAGCACAGGCAGCAAGCACAGGCAGTAAGCACAGGCAACACAGCAAGCATAGGCAGCACAGCAAGCACAGGCAGCAAGCACAGGCAGCACAGCAAGCACAGGCAGCAAGCACAGGCAGCACAGCAAGCACAGGCAGCACAGCAAACGCAGGCAGCAAGCACAGGCAGCACAGCAAACACAGGCAGCACAGCAAGCACAGGCAGCACAGCAGCACAGGCAGCAAGCACAGGCAGCACAGCAAGCACAGGCAGCAAGCACAGGCAGCACAGCAAACACAGGCAGCACAGCAAGCACAGGCAGCACAGCAGCACAGGCAGCAAGCACAGGCAGCACAGCAAGCACAGGCAGCAAGCACAGGCAGCACAGCAAATACAGGCAGCAAGCACAGGCAGCACAGCAAGCACAGGCAGCAAGCACAGGCAACACAGCAAGCACAGGCGGCACAGCACAGGCAGCACAGCAAGCATAGGCCGCACAGCAAGCACAGGCAGCACAGCAAGCACAGGCAGCAAGCACAGGCAGCAAGCACAGGCAGCACAGCAAGCACAGGCAGCACAGCAAGCACAGGCAGCACAGCACAGGCAGCACAGCAAGCACAGGCAGCAAGCACAGGCAGCACAGCAAACACAGGCAGCACAGCACAGGCAGCACAGCAAGCACAGGCAGCAAGCACAGGCAGCAAGCACAGGCAGCACAGCAAGCACAGGCAGCAAGCACAGGCAGCACAGGCAGCAAGCACAGGCAGCACAGCAAGCACAGGCAGCAAGCACAGGCAGCACAACAAGCACAGGCCGCAAGCACAGGCAGCACAGCAAGCACAGGCACGTTAGAAACCCGCAGAATAGCTCGACGTGATGTGTTCGTTTTAACGATTCCGGGGGAAGTGCAGAGGGGTTAAGCTCGGTCCTCTTTCCAACAGGCAAAGCCTGCTCCGATCTTCGGCGAGATTCACTCTCGCATTTGTTTACAATGCTTACTCTTACTGAGACGCAGGTCAATGCACTGGCCGCCGAGGTAAACATATGATCCGCGACTCTCGGCGCCTCCAAAAACAGGTGACACAGCAACGCACTGTCGTGTGCCACTGTCGAATTACCGCGTGTTATGGGCGAAATCAAATGCATCGCTAACAGGCAGCACAGCAAGCACAGGCAGCAAGCACAGGCAGCACAGGCAGCACAGCAAGCACAGGCAGCAAGCACAGGCAGCAAGCACAGGCAGCACAGCAAGCACAGGCAGCAAGCACAGGCAGCACAGCAAGCACAGGCAGCACAGCACAGGCAGCACAGCAAGCACAGGCAGCAAGCACAGGCAGCACAGGCAGCACAGCAAGCACAGGCAGCACAGGCAGCACAGCACAGGCAGCACAGCAAGCATATGCAGAACAGCAAGCACAGGCAGCAAGCACAGGCAGCACAGCAAGCACAGGCAGCACAGCAAGCACAGGCAGCAAGCACAGGCAGCACAGCAAGCACAGGCAACACAGCAAACACAGGCAGCACAGCAATCACAGGCAGCACAGCAGCACAGGCAGCAAGCACAGGCAGCACAGCAAGCACAGGCAGCAAGCACAGGCAGCACAGCAAACACAGGCAGCAAGCACAGGCAGCACAGCAAGCACAGGCAGCAAGCATAGGCAACACAGCAAGCACAGGCAGCACAGCAAGCACAGGCAGCACAGCACAGGCAGCACAGCAAGCACCGGCAGCAAGCACAGGCAGCACAGCAAACACAGGAAGCAAGCACAGGCAGCACAGCCAGCTCAGGCAGCAAGCACAGGTAACACAGCAAGCACAGGCAGCAAGCACAGGCAGCACAGCAAGCACAGGCAGCAAGCACAGGCAGCACAGGCAGCACAGCAAACACAGGCAGCAAGCACAGGCAGCAAGCACAGGCAGCACAGCAAGCACAGGCAGCAAGCACAGGCAGCAAGCACAGGCAGCACAGCAAGCACAGGCAGCACAGCAAGCACAGGCAGCAAGCACAGGCAACACAGCAAGCATAGGCAGCACAGCAAGCACAGGCAGCAAGCACAGGCAGCACAGCAAGCACAGGCAGCAAGCACAGGCAGCACAGGCAGCAAGCACGGGCAGCACAGCAAGCACAGGCAGCAAGCACAGGCAGCACAGCAAGCGCAGGCAGCACAGCACAGGCAGCACAGCAAGCACAGGCAGCACAGGCAGCAAGCACAGGCAGCACAGCAAGCACAGACAGCACAGCAAGCACAGGGAGCAAGCACAGGCAGCAAAGCAAGCACAGGCAGCAAGCACAGGCAGCACAGCAAGCACAGGCAGCAAGCAGAGGCAGCAAGCACCGGCAGCAAGCACAGGCAGCACAGGCAAACACAAGCAGCACAGTAAGCACAGGCAGCACAGCAAGCACAGGCAGCACAGCAAACACAGGCAGCAAGCACAGGCAACACAGCAAGCACAGGCAGCACAGCAAGCACAGGCAGAACAGCAAGCACAGGCAGCAAGCACAGGCAGCACAGCAAGCACAGGCAGCAAGCACAGGCAGCACAGCAAACACAGGAAGCAAGCACAGGCAGCACAGCCAGCACAGGCAGCAAGCACAGGTAACACAGCAAGCACAGGCAGCAAGCACAGGCAGCACAGCAAGCACAGGCAGCACAGCAAGTACAGGCAACAAGCACAAGCATGTTAGAAACCCGCAAAATAGCTCGACGTGATGTGTTCGTTTTAGCGATTCTGGGGGAAGTGCAGAGGGGTCAAGCTCCGTCCTCTTTCCAACAGGCAAAGCCTGCTCCGATCTTCGGCGAGATTCACTCTCGCTTTTGTTTACAATGCTTACTCTTACTGAGACGCAGGTCAATGCACCGGCCGCCGAGGTAAACATATGATCCGCGACTCTCGGCGCATCCAAAAACAGGTGACACAGCAACGCACTGTCGTGTGCCACTGTCGAATTACCGCGTGTTATGGGCGAAATCAAATGCATCGCTAACAGGCAGCACAGCAAGCACAGGCAGCAAGCACAGGCAGCAAGCACAGGCAGCACAGCAAGCACAGGCAGCACAGCAAGCACAGGCAGCACAGCAGCACAGGCAGCACAGCAAGCACAGGCAGCAAGCACTGGCAGCACAGCAAGCACAGGCAGCAAGCACAGGCAGCACAGCAAGCACAGGCAGCAAGCACAGGCAGCACAGCAAGCACAGGCAGCACAGCAAACGCAGGCAGCAAGCACAGGCAGCACAGCAAGCACAGGCAGCAAGCACAGGCAGCACAGGCAGCAAGCACGGGCAGCACAGCAAGCACAGGCAGCAAGCACAGGCAGCACAGCAAGCGCAGGCAGCACAGCACAGGCAGCACAGCAAGCACAGGCAGCACAGGCAGCAAGCACAGGCAGCACAGCAAGCACAGACAGCACAGCAAGCACAGGGAGCAAGCACAGGCAGCAAAGCAAGCACAGGCAGCAAGCACAGGCAGCACAGCAAGCACAGGCAGCAAGCAGAGGCAGCAAGCACCGGCAGCAAGCACAGGCAGCACAGGCAAACACAAGCAGCACAGTAAGCACAGGCAGCACAGCAAGCACAGGCAGCACAGCAAACACAGGCAGCAAGCACAGGCAACACAGCAAGCACAGGCAGCACAGCAAGCACAGGCAGAACAGCAAGCACAGGCAGCAAGCACAGGCAGCACAGCAAGCACAGGCAGCAAGCACAGGCAGCACAGCAAACACAGGAAGCAAGCACAGGCAGCACAGCCAGCACAGGCAGCAAGCACAGGTAACACAGCAAGCACAGGCAGCAAGCACAGGCAGCACAGCAAGCACAGGCAGCACAGCAAGTACAGGCAACAAGCACAAGCATGTTAGAAACCCGCAAAATAGCTCGACGTGATGTGTTCGTTTTAGCGATTCTGGGGGAAGTGCAGAGGGGTCAAGCTCCGTCCTCTTTCCAACAGGCAAAGCCTGCTCCGATCTTCGGCGAGATTCACTCTCGCTTTTGTTTACAATGCTTACTCTTACTGAGACGCAGGTCAATGCACCGGCCGCCGAGGTAAACATATGATCCGCGACTCTCGGCGCATCCAAAAACAGGTGACACAGCAACGCACTGTCGTGTGCCACTGTCGAATTACCGCGTGTTATGGGCGAAATCAAATGCATCGCTAACAGGCAGCACAGCAAGCACAGGCAGCAAGCACAGGCAGCAAGCACAGGCAGCACAGCAAGCACAGGCAGCACAGCAAGCACAGGCAGCAAGCACAGGCAGCACAGCAAGCACAGGCAGCACAGCAAACACAGGCAGCACAGCAAGCACAGGCAGCACAGCAGCACAGGCAGCACAGCAAGCACAGGCAGCAAGCACTGGCAGCACAGCAAGCACAGGCAGCAAGCACAGGCAGCACAGCAAGCACAGGCAGCAAGCACAGGCAGCACAGCAAGCACAGGCAGCACAGCAAACACAGGCAGCAAGCACAGGCAGCAAGCACAGGCAGCACAGCAAGCACAGGCAGCAAGCACAGGCAGCAAGCACAGGCAGTAAGCACAGGCAACACAGCAAGCATAGGCAGCACAGCAAGCACAGGCAGCAAGCACAGGCAGCACAGCAGGCACAGGCAGCAAGCACAGGCAGCACAGGCAGCACAGCAAGCACAGGCAGCAAGCACAGGCAGCACAGCAAACACAGGCAGCACATCAAGCACAGGCAGCACAGCACAGGCAGCACAGCAAGCACAGGCAGCAAGCACAGGCAGCAAGCACAGGCAGCACAGCAAGCACAGGCAGCAAGCACAGGCAACACAGCAAACACAGGCAGCACAGCAAGCACAGGCAGCACAGCACAGGCAGCACAGCAAGCACAGGCAGCACAGCAAGCACAGGCAGCAAGCACAGGCAGCACAGCAAGCACAGACAGCACAGCAAGCACAGGCAGCAAGCACAGGCAGCACAGCAAACAGGGGAAGCAAGCACAGGCAGCACAGCAAGCACAGGCAGCAAGCACAGGCAGCACAGCAAGCGCAGGCAGCACAGCACAGGCAGCACAGCAAGCACAGGCAGCACAGGCAGCACAGGCAGCAAGCACAGGCAACACAGGCAAACACAAGCAGCACAGTAAGCACAGGCAGCACAGCAAGCACAGGCAGCAAGCACAGGCAGCACAGCAAGCGCAGGCAGCACAGGCAGCAAGCACAGGCAGCACAGCAAGCACAGACAGCACAGACAGCACAGCAAGCACAGGGAGCAAGCACAGGCAGCAAAGCAAGCACAGGCAGCAAGCACAGGCAGCACAGCAAGCACAGGCAGCAAGCACAGGCAGCACAGGCAAACACAAGCAGCACAGTAAGCACAGGCAGCACAGCAAGCACAGGCAGCACAGCAAGCACAGGCAGCACAGCAGCACAGGCAGCAAGCACAGGCAGCGCAGCAAACACAGGCAGAACAGCAAGCACAGGCAGCACAGCAAGCAGCAAGCACAGGCAGCATAGCAAGCACAGGCAGCAAGCACAGGCAGCACAGCAAGCACAGGCAGCAAGCACAGGCAGCACAGCAAGCACAGGCAGCAAGCACAGGCAACACAGCAAGCACAGGCAGCACAGCAAGCACAGGCAGCAAGCACAGGCAGCACAGACAGCACAGCAAGCACAGGCAGCAAGCACAGGCAGCACAGCAAACACAGGAAGCAAGCACAGGCAGCACAGGCCGCAAGCACAGACAGCACAGCAAGCACAGGCAGCAAGCACAGGCAGCAAAGCAAGCACAGGCAGCACAGCAAGCACAGGCAGCAAGCACAGCAAACACAGGCAGAACAGCAAGCACAGGCAGCACAGCAAGCACAAGCAGCAAGCACAGGCAGCACAGCAAGCACAGGCAGCAAGCACAGGCAGCACAGCAAACACAGGCAGCACAGCAAGCACAGGCAGCACAGGCAGCAAGCTCAGGCAGCACAGCAAGCACAGGCAGCAAGCACAGGCAACACAGCAAGCACAGGCAGCAAGCACAGGCAGCACAGCAAACACAGGCAGCACAGCAAGCACAGGCAGCACAGCAGCACAGGCAGCAAGCACAGGCAGCACAGCAAGCACAGGCAGCACAGCAGCACAGGCAGCAAGCACAGGCAGCACAGCAAGCACAGGCAACACAGCAAGCACAGGCAGCAAGCACAGGCAGCACAGGCAGCAAGCACAGGCAGCACAGCAAGCACAGGCAGCAAGCACAGGCAGCACAGCAAGCACAGGCAGCAAGCACAGGCAGCACAGCAAGCACAGGCAGCAAGCACAGGCAGCACAGCAAGCACTGGCAGCAAGCACAGGCAACACAGCAAGCACAGGCAGCAAGCACAGGCAGCACAGCAAACACAGGCAGGACAGCAAGCACAGGCAGCACAGCAGCACAGGCAGCAAGCACAGGCAGCACAGCAAGCACAGGCAGCACAGCAGCACAGGCAGCAAGCACAGGCAGCACAGCAAGCACAGGCAGCAAGCACAGGCAGCAAGCACAGGCAGCACAGCAAGCACAGGCAGCAAGCACAGGCAGCACAGCAAGCACAGGAAGCACAGCAAGCACAGGCAGCAAGCACAGGCAACACAGCAAACACAGGCAGCACAGCAAGCACAGGCAGCAAGCACAGGCAGCACAGCAAACACAGGCAGCACAGCAAGCACAGGCAGCACAGCACAGGCAGCACAGCAAGCACAGGCAGCAAGCACAGGCAGCACAGCAAGCACAGGCAACAAGCACAGGCAGCACAGCAAGCACAGGCAGCAAGCACAGGCAGCACAGCAAGCACAGGAAGCACAGCAAGCACAGGCAGCAAGCACAGGCAACACAGCAAACACAGGCAGCACAGCAAGCACAGGCAGCAAGCACAGGCAGCACAGCAAACACAGGCAGCACAGCAAGCACAGGCAGCACAGCACAGGCAGCACAGCAAGAACAGGCAGCAAGCACAGGCAGCACAGCAAGCACAGGCAACAAGCACAGGCAACACAGCAAGCACAGGCAGCAGAGCAAGCACAGGCAGCAAGCACAGGCAGCACAGCAAGCATAGGCAGCACAGCAAGCACAGGCAGCAAGCACAGGAAGCACAGCAAACACAGGCAGCACAGGCAGCACAGCACAGGCAGCACAGCAAGCACATGCAGAACAGTAAGCACAGGCAGCAAGCACAGGCAGCACAGCAAGCACAGGCAGCAAGCACAGGCAGCACAACAACACAGGCATCACAGCAAGCACAGGCAGCAAGCACAGGCAGCACAGCAAATACAGGCAGCACAGCAGCACAGGCAGCAAGCACAGGCAGCACAGCAAACACAGGCAGAACAGCAAGCACAGGCATCACAGCAAGCACAAGCAGCAAGCACAGGCAGCACAGCAAGCACAGGCAGCAAGCACAGGCAGCACAGCAAACACAGGCAGCACAGCAAGCACAGGCAGCACAGCAGCACAGGCAGCACAGCAAGCACAGGCAGCAAGCACTGGCAGCACAGCAAGCACAGGCAGCAAGCACAGGCAGCACAGCAAGCACAGGCAGCACAGCAAGCACAGGCAGCACAGCAAACACAGGCAGCAAGCACAGGCAGCAAGCACAGGCAGCACAGCAAGCACAGGCAGCAAGCACAGGCAGCAAGCACAGGCAGCACAGCAAGCACAGGCAGCAAGCACAGGCAACACAGCAAGCATAGGCAGCACAGCAAGCACAGGCAGCAAGCACAGGCAGCACAGCAAGCACAGGCAGCAAGCACAGGCAGCACAGCAAACACAGGCAGCACATCAAGCACAGGCAGCGCAGCACAGCAAGCACAGGCAGCAAGCACAGGCAACACAGCAAGCACAGGCAGCAAGCACAGGCAGCACAGCAAACACAGGCAGCACAGCAAGCACAGGCAGCACGCAGCACAGGCAGCAAGCACAGGCAGCACAGCAAACACAGGCAGTACAGCAAGCACAGGCAGCACAGCAGCACAGGGAGAAAGCACAGGCAGCACAGCAAGCACAGGCAGCATGCACAGGAAGCAAGCACAGGCAACACAGCAAGCACAGGCAACACAGCAAGCACAGGCAGCAAGCACAGGCAGCACAGCAAGCACAGGCAGCAAGCACAGGCAGCACAGCAAGCACAGGCAGCAAGCACAGGCAGCAAGCACAGGCAGCACAGCAAACACAGGCAGCACAGCAAGCACAGGCAGCACAGCAGCACAGGCAGCAAGCACAGGCAGCAAGCACAGGCAGCACAGCGAGCACAGGCAGCAAGCACAGGCAGCAAGCACAGGCAACACAGCAAGCACAGGCAGCACAGCAAGCACAGGCAGCAAGCACAGGCAGCACAGCAAGCACAGGCAGCAAGCACAGGCAGCACAGCAAACACAGGCAGCACAGCACAGGCAGCACAGCAAGCACAGGCAGCAAGCACAGGCAGCACAGCAAGCACAGGCAGCAAGCACAGGCAGCACAGGCAGCAAGCACAGGCAGCACAGCAAGCACAGGCAGCAAGCACAGGCAGCACAGGCAGCAAGCACAGGCAGCAAGCACAGGCAGCACAGCAAGCACAGGCAGCAAGCACAGGCAGCAAGCACAGGCAGCACAGCAAGCACAGGCAACAAGCACAGGCAACACAGCAAGCACAGGCAGCAGAGCAAGCACAGGCAGCAAGCACAGGCAGCACAGCAAGCATAGGCAGCACAGCAAGCACAGGCAGCAAGCACAGGAAGCACAGCAAGCACAGGCAGCAAGCACTGGCAGCACAGGCAGCACAGCACAGGCAGCACAGCAAGCACATGCAGAACAGTAAGCACAGGCAGCAAGCACAGGCAGCACAGCAAGCACAGGCAGCAAGCACAGGCAGCACAACAAACACAGGCATCACAGCAAGCACAGGCAGCAAGCACAGGCAGCACAGCAAATACAGGCAGCACAGCATCACAGGCAGCAAGCACAGGCAGCACAGCAAACACAGGCAGAACAGCAAGCACAGGCATCACAGCAAGCACAAGCAGCAAGCACAGGCAGCACAGCAAGCACAGGCAGCAAGCACAGGCAGCACAGCAAACACAGGCAGCACAGCAAGCACAGGCAGCACAGCAGCACAGGCAGCACAGCAAGCACAGGCAGCAAGCACTGGCAGCACAGCAAGCACAGGCAGCAAGCACAGGCAGCACAGCAAGCACAGGCAGCAAGCACAGGCAGCACAGCAAGCACAGGCAGCACAGCAAACACAGGCAGCAAGCACAGGCAGCACAGCAAACACAGGCAGCAAGCACAGGCAGCAAGCACAGGCAGCACAGCAAGCACAGGCAGCAAGCACAGGCAGCAAGCACAGGCAGCACAGCAAGCACAGGCAGCAAGCACAGGCAACACAGCAAGCATAGGCAGCACAGCAAGCACAGGCAGCAAGCACAGGCAGCACAGCAAGCACAGGCAGCAAGCACAGGCAGCACAGCAAACACAGGCAGCACATCAAGCACAGGCAGCGCAGCACAGCAAGCACAGGCAGCAAGCACAGGCAGCAAGCACAGGCAGCACAGCAAGCACAGGCAGCAAGCACAGGCAGCACAGCAAACACAGGCAGCACAGCAAGCACAGGCAGCACAGCACAGGCAGCACAGCAAGCACAGGCAGCACAGCAAGCACAGGCAACAAGCACAGGCAGCACAGCAAACACAGGCAGCACAGCACAGGCAGCACAGCAAGCACAGGCAGCAAGCACAGGCAGCACAGCAAGCACAGGCAGCAAGCACAGGCAGCACAGGCAGCAAGCACAGGCAGCACAGCAAGCACAGGCAGCAAGCACAGGCAGCACAACAAGCACAGGGAGCAAGCACAGGCAGCACAGCAAGCACAGGCACGTTAGAAACCCGCAAAATAGCTCGACGTGATGTGTTCGTTTTAGCGATTCCGGGGGAAGTGCAGAGGGGTCAAGCTCGGTCCTCTTTCCAACAGGCAAAGCCTGCTCCGATCTTCGGCGAGATTCACTCTCGCATTTGTTTACAATGCTTACTCTTACTGAGACGCAGGTCAATGCACTGGCCGCCGAGGTAAACATATGATCCGCGACTCTCGGCGCCTCCAAAAACAGGTGACACAGCAACGCACTGTCGTGTGCCACTGTCGAATTACCGCGTGTTATGGGCGAAATCAAATGCATCGCTAACAGGCAGCACAGCAAGCACAGGCAGCAAGCACAGGCAGCACAGGCAGCACAGCAAGCACAGGCAGCAAGCACAGGCAGCACAGCAAGCACAGGCAGCAAGCACAGGCAGCGCAGCAAACACAGGCAGCACATCAGGCACAGGCAGCACAGCAAGCACAGGCATGTTAGAAACCCGCAAAATAGCTCGACGAGATGTGTTCGTTTTTTAGCGATTCTCGGGGAAGTGCAGAGGGGTCAAGCTCCGTCCTCTTTCCAACAGGCAAAGCCTGCTCCGATCTTCGGCGAGATTCACTCTCGCATTTGTTTACAATGCTTACTCTTACTGAGACGCAGGTCAATGCACCGGCCGCCGAGGTAAACATATGATCCGCGACTCTCGGCGCATCCAAAAACAGGTGACACAGCAACGCACTGTCTTGTGCCACTGTCGAATTACCGCGTGTTATGGGCGAAATCAAATGCATCGCTAACAAGCAGCACAGCAAGCACAGGCAGCAAGCACAGGCAGCAAAGCAATCACAGGCATCAAGCACAGGCAGCACAGCAAGCACAGGCAGCAAGCACAGGCAGCAAGCACAGACAGCACAGCAAGCACAGGCAGCAAGCACAGGCAGCACAGCAAGCACAGGCAGCAAGCACAGGCAGCACAGCAAACACAGGCAGCACAGCACAGGCAGCACAGCAAGCACAGGCAGCACAGCAAGCACAGGCAGCAAGCACAGGCAGCACAGCAAGCACAGGCAGCAAGCACAGGCAGCACAGCAAGCACAGGCAGCACAACAAGCACAGGGAGCAAGCACAGGCAGCACAGCAAGCACAGGCACGTTAGAAACCCGCAAAATAGCTCGACGTGATGTGTTCGTTTTAGCGATTCCGGGGGAAGTGCAGAGGGGTCAAGCTCGGTCCTCTTTCCAACAGGCAAAGCCTGCTCCGATCTTCGGCGAGATTCACTCTCGCATTTGTTTACAATGCTTACTCTTACTGAGACGCAGGTCAATGCACCGGCCGCCGAGGTAAACATATGATCCGCGACTCTCGGCGCCTCCAAAAACAGGTGACACAGCAACGCACTGTCGTGTGCCACTGTCGAATTACCGCGGGTTATGGGCGAAATCAAATGCATTGCTAACAGGCAGCACAGCAAGCACAGGCAGCAAGCACAGGCAGCACAGCAAGCACAGGCAGCAAGCACAGGCAGCACAGCAAGCACAGGCAGCAAGCACAGGAAGCACAGCAAGCACAGGCAGCAAGCACAGGCAGCAAGCACAGGCAGCACAGCGAGCACAGGCAGCAAGCACAGGCAGCAAGCACAGGCAACACAGCAAGCACAGGCAGCACAGCAAGCACAGGCAGCACAGCACAGGCAGCACAGCAAGCACAGGCAGCAAGCACAGGCAGCACAGCAAGCACAGGCAGCAAGCACAGGCAGCACAGCAAGCACAGGCAGCAAGCACAGGCAGCACAGCAAGCACAGGCAGCAAGCACAGGCAGCACAGCAAGCACAGGCAGCAAGCACAGGCAGCACAGCAAACACAGGCAGCACAGCAAGCACAGGCAGCCAGCACAGGCAGCAAGCACAGGCAGCAAGCACAGGCAGCACAGGCAGACACAAGCAGCACAGCAAGCACAGGCAGCAAGCACAGGCAGCACAGCAAACACAGGCAGCACAGCAAGCACAGGCAGCACAGCAGCACAGGCAGCAAGCACAGGCAGCACAGCAAACACAGGCAGCACAGCAAGCACAGGCAGCAAGCACAGGCAGCACAGCAAACACAGGCAGCACAGCAAGCATAGGCAGCACAGCAAACACAGGCAGCAGAGCAAGCACAGGCAGCACAGCACAGGCAGCACAGCAAGCACAGGCAGCACAGCAGCACAGGCAGCAAGCACAGGCAGCACAGCAAGCACAGGCAGTAAGCACAGGCAGCACAGCAAACACAGGCAGCACAGCACAGGCAGCACAGCAAGCACAGGCAGCACAGCAAGCACAGGCAGCAAGCACAGGCAGCAAGCACAGGCAGTAAGCACAGGCAGCAAGCACAGGCAGCAGAGCAAGCACATGCAGCAATCGCAGACAGCACAGCAAGCACAGGCAGCAAGCACAGGCAGCAAGCACAGGCAGCACAGCAAGCACAGGCAGCAAGCACAGGCAGCACAGCAAGCACAGGCAGCAAGCACAGGCAGCACAGCAAGCACAGGCAGCAAGCACAGGCAGCACAGCAAACACAGGCAACACAGCACAGGCAGCACAGCAAGCACAGGCAGCAAGCACAGGCAGCACAGCAAGCACAGGCAGCAAGCACAGGAAGCACAGCAAGCACAGGCAGCAAGCACAGGCAGCACAGCAAGCACAGGCAGCAAGCACAGGCAACACAGCAAGCACAGACAGCACAGCAAGCACAGGCAGCAAGCACAGGCAGCACAGCAAGCACAGGCAGCACAGCAAGCACAGGCAGCAAGCACAGGCAGCACAGCACAGGCAGCACAGCAAGCACAGGCAGAACAGCAAGCACAGGCAGCCAGCACAGGCAGCAAGCACAGGCAGCAAGCACAGGCAGCACAGGCAGACACAAGCAGCACAGCAAGCACAGGCAGCAAGCACAGGCAGCACAGCAAACACAGGCAGCACAGCAAGCACAGGCAGCACAGCAGCACAGGCAGCAAGCACAGGCAGCACAGCAAACACAGGCAGCACAGCAAGCACAGGCAGCAAGCACAGGCAGCACAGCAAACACAGGCAGCACAGCAAGCATAGGCAGCACAGCAAACACAGGCAGCAGAGCAAGCACAGGCAGCACAGCACAGGCAGCACAGCAAGCACAGGCAGCACAGCAGCACAGGCAGCAAGCACAGGCAGCACAGCAAGCACAGGCAGTAAGCACAGGCAGCACAGCAAACACAGGCAGCACAGCACAGGCAGCACAGCAAGCACAGGCAGCACAGCAAGCACAGGCAGCAAGCACAGGCAGCAAGCACAGGCAGTAAGCACAGGCAGCAAGCACAGGCAGCAGAGCAAGCACATGCAGCAATCGCAGACAGCACAGCAAGCACAGGCAGCAAGCACAGGCAGCAAGCACAGGCAGCACAGCAAGCACAGGCAGCAAGCACAGGCAGCACAGCAAACACAGGCAGCACAGCAAGCACAGGCAGCAAGCACAGGCAGCACAGCGAACACAGGCAGTACAGCAAGCACAGGCAGCACAGCAGCACAGGCAGCAAGCACAGGCAGCACAGCAAGCACAGGCAGCAAGCACAGGCAGCACAGCAAACACAGGCAGCACAGCAAGCACAGGCAGCACAGCAGCACAGGCAGCAAGCACAGGCAGCACAGCAAGCACAGGCAGCAAGCACAGGCAGCACAGCAAACACAGACAGCAAGCACAGGCAGCAAGCATAGGCAACACAGCAAGCACAGGCAGCACAGCACAGGCAGCACAGCAAGCATAGGCCGCACAGCAAGCACAGGCAGCACAGCAAGCACAGGCAGCACAGCAAGCACAGGCAGCAAGCACAGGCAGCAAGCACAGGCAGCAAGCACAGGCAGCACAGCAAGCACAGGCAGCACAGCAAGCACAGGCAGCAAGCACAGGCAGCAAGCACAGGCAGCACAGCAAGCACTGGCAGCAAGCACAGGCAGCACAGCAAGCACAGGCAGCACAGCAAGCACAGGCAGCAAGCACAGGCAGCACAGCAAGCACAGGCAGCAAGCACAGGCAGCACAGCAAGCACAGGCAGCAAGCACAGGCAGCACAGCAAGCACAGGCAGCAAGCACAGGCAGCGCAGCAAACACAGGCAGCACAGCAAGCACAGGCAGCACAGCAGCACAGGCAGCAAGCACAGGCAGCACAGCAAGCACAGGCAGCAAGCACAGGCAGCAAGCACAGGCAGCACAGCAAGCACAGGCAGCAAGCACAGGCAGCAAGCACAGGCAGCAAGCACAGGCAGCACAGCAAACACAGGCACGTTAGAAACCCGCAAAATAGCTCGACGTGATGTGTTCGTTTTAGCGATTCCGGGGGAAGTGCAGAGGGGTCAAGCTCGGTCCTCTTTCCAACAGGCAAAGCCTGCTCCGATCTTCGGCGAGATTCACTCTCGCATTTGTTTACAATGCTTACTCTTACTGAGACGCAGGTCAATGCACTGGCCGCCGAGGTAAACATATGATCCGCGACTCTCGGCGCCTCCAAAAACAGGTGACACAGCAACGCACTGTCGTGTGCCACTGTCGAATTACCGCGTGTTATGGGCGAAATCAAATGCATCGCTAACAGGCAGCACAGCAAGCACAGGCAGCAAGCACAGGCAGCACAGCAAGCACAGGCAGCAAGCACAGGAAGCACAGCAAGCACAGGCAGCAAGCACAGGCAGCACAGCAAGCACAGGCAGCAAGCACAGGCAGCACAGCAAACACAGGCAGCAAGCACAGGCAACACAGCAAGCACAGGCAGCAAGCACAGGCAGCACAGCAAACACAGGCAGCACAGCAAGCACAGGCAGCAAGCACAGGCAACACAGCAAGCACAGGCAGCACAGCAAGCACAGGCAGCAAGCACAGGCAGCACAGCAAGCACAGGCAGCAAGCACAGGCAGCACAGCAAACACAGGCAGCACAGCACAGGCAGCACAGCAAGCACAGGCAGCAAGCACAGGCAGCACAGCAAGCACAGGCAGCAAGCACAGGCAGCACAGGCAGCAAGCACAGGCAGCACAGCAAGCACAGGCAGCAAGCACAGGCAGCACAACAAGCGCAGGGAGCAAGCACAGGCAGCACAGCAAGCTCAGGCAGCACAGCACAGGCAGCACAGCAAGCACAGGCAGCACAGCAAGCACAGGCAGCAAGCACAGGCAGCACAGCAAGCACAGGCAGCAAGCACAGGCAGCACAGCAAACACAGGCAGTACAGCAAGCACAGGCAGCACAGCAGCACAGGGAGAAAGCACAGGCAGCACAGCAAGCACAGGCAGCATGCACAGGAAGCAAGCACAGGCAACACAGCAAGCACAGGCAACACAGCAAGCACAGGCAGCACAGCAAGCACAGGCAGCAAGCACAGGCAGCACAGCAAGCACAGGCAGCAAGCACAGGCAGCACAGCAAGCACAGGCAGCAAGCACAGGCAGCACAGCAAGCACAGGCAGCAAGCACAGGCAACACAGCAAGCACAGGCAGCAAGCACAGGCAGCACAGCAAACACAGGCAGTACAGCAAGCACAGGCAGCACAGCAGCACAGGGAGAAAGCACAGGCAGCACAGCAAGCACAGGCAGCATGCACAGGAAGCAAGCACAGGCAACACAGCAAGCACAGGCAGCACAGCAGCACAGGGAGAAAGCACAGGCAGCACAGCAAGCACAGGCAGCATGCACAGGAAGCAAGCACAGGCAACACAGCAAGCACAGGCAGCACATCAAGCACAGGCAGCGCAGCACAGCAAGCACAGGCAGCAAGCACAGGCAACACAGCAAGCACAGGCAGCACAGCAAGCACAGGCAGCACAGCAGCACAGGCAGCAAGCACAGGCAGCACAGCAAGCACAGGCAGCAAGCACAGGCAGCACAGCAAGCACAGGCAGCAAGCACAGGCAGCAAGCACAGGCAGCACAGCAAGCACAGGCAGACACAAGCAGCACAGCAAGCACAGGCAGCAAGCACAGGCAGCACAGCAAACACAGGCAGCACAGCAAGCACAGGCAGCACAGCAGCACAGGCAGCAAGCACAGGCAGCACAGCAAACACAGGCAGCACAGCAAGCACAGGCAGCAAGCACAGGCAGCACAGCAAACACAGGCAGCACAGCAAGCACAGGCAGCACAGCAAACACAGGCAGCAGAGCAAGCACAGGCAGCACAGCACAGGCAGCACAGCAAGCACAGGCAGCACAGCAGCACAGGCAGCAAGCACAGGCAGCACAGCAAGCACAGGCAGCAAGCACAGGCAGCACAGCAAACACAGGCAGCACAGCAAGCACAGGCAGCACAGGCAGCACAGCAAGCACAGCCAGCACAGCAAGCACAGGCAGCAAGCACAGGCAGCAAGCACAGGCAGTAAGCACAGGCAGCAAGCACAGGCAGCACAGCAAGCACAGGCAGCAAGCACAGGCAGCAAGCACAGGCAGCACAGCAAGCACTGGCAGCAAGCACAGGCAGCACAGCAAGCACAGGCAGCACAGCAAGCATAGGCAGCACAGCAAGCACAGGCAGCAAGCACAGGCAGCACAGCAAGCACAGGCAGCAAGCACAGGCAGCACAGCAAGCACAGGCAGCAAGCACAGGCAGCACAGCAAGCACAGGCAGCAAGCACAGGCAGCGCAGCAAACACAGGCAGCACAGCAAGCACAGGCAGCACAGCAGCACAGGCAGCAAGCACAGGCAGCACAGCAAGCACAGGCAGCAAGCACAGGCAGCACAGCAAGCACAGGCAGCAAGCACAGGCAGCACAGCAAGCACAGGCAGCCAGCACAGGCAGCAAGCACAGGCAGCACAGGCAGACACAAGCAGCACAGCAAGCACAGGAAGCACAGCAAGCACAGGCAGCAAGCACAGGCAGCACAGCAAACACAGGCAGCACAGCAAGCACAGGCAGCACAGCAGCACAGGCAGCAAGCACAGGCAGCACAGCAAACACAGGCAGCACAGCAAGCACAGGCAGCAAGCACAGGCAGCACAGCATACACAGGCAGCACAGCAAGCACAGGCAGCACAGCAAACACAGGCAGCAGAGCAAGCACAGGCAGCACAGCACAGGCAGCACAGCAAGCACAGGCAGCAAGCACAGGCAGCACAGCAAACACAGGCAGCACAGCAAGCACAGGCAGCACAGCACAGGCAGCACAGCAAGCACAGGCAGCACAGCAAGCACAGGCAGCAAGCACAGGCAGCAAGCACAGGCAGCAAGCACAGGCAGTAAGCACAGGCAGCAAGCACAGGCAGCAGAGCAAGCACATGCAGCAATCGCAGACAGCACAGCAAGCACAGGCAGCAAGCACAGGGAGCAAGCACAGGCAGCACAGCAAGCACAGGCAGCAAGCACAGGCAGCACAGCAAGCACAGGCAGCACAGAAAGCACAAGCAGCACAGCAAGCACAGGCAGCACAGCACAGGCAGCACAGCAAGCACAGGCAGCACAGCAAGCACAGGCAGCAAGCACAGGCAGCACAGCAGGCACAGGCAGCAAGCACAGGCAGCACAGCAAGCACAGGCAGCAAGCACAGGCAGCACAGCAAACACAGGCAGCACAGCACAGGCAGCACAGCAAGCACAGGCAGCACAGCAAGCACAGGCAGCAAGCACAGGCAGCACAGCAAGCACAGGCAGCAAGCACAGGCAGCACAGGCAGCAAGCACAGGCAGCACAGCAAGCACAGGCAGCAAGCACAGGCAGCACAACAAGCACAGGGAGCAAGCACAGGCAGCACAGCAAGCACAGGCACGTTAGAAACCCGCAAAATAGCTCGACGTGATGTGTTCGTTTTAGCGATTCCGGGGGAAGTGCAGAGGGGTCAAGCTCGGTCCTCTTTCCAACAGGCAAAGCCTGCTCCGATCTTCGGCGAGATTCACTCTCGCATTTGTTTACAATGCTTACTCTTACTGAGACGCAGGTCAATGCACCGGCCGCCGAGGTAAACATATGATCCGCGACTCTCGGCGCCTCCAAAAACAGGTGACACAGCAACGCACTGTCGTGTGCCACTGTCGAATTACCGCGTGTTATGGGCGAAATCAAATGCATTGCTAACAGGCAGCACAGCAAGCACAGGCAGCAAGCACAGGCAGCACAGCAAGCACAGGCAGCAAGCACAGGCAGCACAGCAAGCACAGGCAGCAAGCACAGGAAGCACAGCAAGCACAGGCAGCAAGCACAGGCAGCACAGCAAGCACAGGCAGCAAGCACAGGCAACACAGCAAGCACAGACAGCACAGCAAGCACAGGCAGCAAGCACAGGCAGCACAGCAAGCACAGGCAGCACAGCAAGCACAGGCAGCAAGCACAGGCAGCACAGCACAGGCAGCACAGCAAGCACAGGCAGCAAGCACAGGCAGCACAGCAAGCACAGGCAGCAAGCACAGGCAGCACAGCAAACACAGGCAGCACAGCAAGCACAGGCAGCAAGCACAGGCAGCGCAGCGAACACAGGCAGTACAGCAAGCACAGGCAGCACAGCAGCACAGGCAGCAAGCACAGGCAGCACAGCAAGCACAGGCAGCAAGCACAGGCAGCACAGCAAGCACAGGCAGCAAGCACAGGCAGCACAGGCAGCAAGCACAGGCAGCACAGCAAGCACAGGCAGCAAGCACAGGCAGCACAACAAGCACAGGGAGCAAGCACAGGCAGCACAGCAAGCACAGGCACGTTAGAAACCCGCAAAATAGCTCGACGTGATGTGTTCGTTTTAGCGATTCCGGGGGAAGTGCAGAGGGGTCAAGCTCGGTCCTCTTTCCAACAGGCAAAGCCTGCTCCGATCTTCGGCGAGATTCACTCTCGCATTTGTTTACAATGCTTACTCTTACTGAGACGCAGGTCAATGCACCGGCCGCCGAGGTAAACATATGATCCGCGACTCTCGGCGCCTCCAAAAACAGGTGACACAGCAACGCACTGTCGTGTGCCACTGTCGAATTACCGCGTGTTATGGGCGAAATCAAATGCATTGCTAACAGGCAGCACAGCAAGCACAGGCAGCAAGCACAGGCAGCACAGCAAGCACAGGCAGCAAGCACAGGCAGCACAGCAAGCACAGGCAGCAAGCACAGGAAGCACAGCAAGCACAGGCAGCAAGCACAGGCAGCACAGCAAGCACAGGCAGCAAGCACAGGCAACACAGCAAGCACAGACAGCACAGCAAGCACAGGCAGCAAGCACAGGCAGCACAGCAAGCACAGGCAGCACAGCAAGCACAGGCAGCAAGCACAGGCAGCACAGCACAGGCAGCACAGCAAGCACAGGCAGAACAGCAAGCACAGGCAGCAAGCACAGGCAGCACAGCAAGCACAGGCAGCAAGCACAGGCAGCACAGCAAACACAGGCAGCACAGCAAGCACAGGCAGCAAGCACAGGCAGCACAGCGAACACAGGCAGTACAGCAAGCACAGGCAGCACAGCAGCACAGGCAGCAAGCACAGGCAGCACAGCAAGCACAGGCAGCAAGCACAGGCAGCACAGCAAACACAGGCAGCACAGCAAGCACAGGCAGCACAGCAGCACAGGCAGCAAGCACAGGCAGCACAGCAAGCACAGGCAGCAAGCACAGGCAGCACAGCAAACACAGGCAGCAAGCACAGGCAGCACAGCAAGCACAGGCAGCAAGCATAGGCAACACAGCAAGCACAGGCAGCACAGCACAGGCAGCACAGCAAGCATAGGCCGCACAGCAAGCACAGGCAGCACAGCAAGCACAGGCAGCAATCACAGGCAGCACAGCAAGCACAGGCAGCAAGCACAGGCAGCAAGCACAGGCAGCAAGCACAGGCAGCACAGCAAGCACAGGCAGCAAGCACAGGCAGCACAGCAAGCACAGGCAGCAAGCACAGGCAGCAAGCACAGGCAGCACAGCAAGCACTGGCAGCAAGCACAGGCAGCACAGCAAGCACAGGCAGCAAGCACAGGCAGCACAGCAAGCACAGGCAGCAAGCACAGGCAGCACAGCAAGCACAGGCAGCAAGCACAGGCAGCACAGCAAGCACAGGCAGCAAGCACAGGCAGCGCAGCAAACACAGGCAGCACAGCAAGCACAGGCAGCACAGCAGCACAGGCAGCAAGCACAGGCAGCACAGCAAGCACAGGCAGCAAGCACAGGCAGCACAGCAAGCACAGGCAGCAAGCACAGGCAGCACAGCACAGGCAGCACAGCAAGCACAGGCAGCCAGCACAGGCAGCAAGCACAGGCAGCAAGCACAGGCAGCACAGGCAGACACAAGCAGCACAGCAAGCACAGGCAGCAAGCACAGGCAGCAAGCACAGGCAGCACAGCAAGCACAGGCAGCACAGCAAACACAGGCAGCACAGCAAGCACAGGCAGCAAGCACAGGCAGCACAGCAAACACAGGCAGCACAGCAAGCATAGGCAGCACAGCAAACACAGGCAGCAGAGCAAGCACAGGCAGCACAGCACAGGCAGCACAGCAAGCACAGGCAGCACAGCAGCACAGGCAGCAAGCACAGGCAGCACAGCAAGCACAGGCAGTAAGCACAGGCAGCACAGCAAACACAGGCAGCACAGCACAGGCAGCACAGCAAGCACAGGCAGCACAGCAAGCACAGGCAGCAAGCACAGGCAGCAAGCACAGGCAGTAAGCACAGGCAGCAAGCACAGGCAGCAGAGCAAGCACATGCAGCAATCGCAGACAGCACAGCAAGCACAGGCAGCAAGCACAGGCAGCACAGCAAGCACAGGCAGCAAGCACAGGCAGCACAGCAAGCACAGGCAGCGAGCACAGGCAGCACAGCAAGCACAGGCAGCAAGCACAGGCAGCACAGCAAACACAGGCAGCACAAAACAGGCAGCACAGCAAGCACAGGCAGCAAGCACAGGCAGCACAGCAAGCACAGGCAGCAAGCACAGGAAGCACAGCAAGCACAGGCAGCAAGCACAGGCAGCACAGCAAGCACAGGCAGCAAGCACAGGCAACACAGCAAGCACAGACAGCACAGCAAGCACAGGCAGCACAGCAAGCACAGGCAGCAAGCACAGGCAGCGCAGCAAGCACAGGCAGCAAGCACAGGCAGCACAGCAAACACAGGCAGCACAGCAAGCACAGGCAGCACAGCAGCACAGGCAGCAAGCACAGGCAGCACAGCAAGCACAGGCAGCAAGTACAGACAGCACAGTAAGCACAGGCAGCAAGCACAGGCAGCACAGCAAGCACAGGCAGCAAGCACAGGCAGCACAGCAAGCACAGGCAGCAAGCACAGGCAGCAAGCACAGGCAGCACAGCGAGCACAGGCAGCAAGCACAGGCAGCAAGCACAGGCAACACAGCAAGCACAGGCATCACAGCAAGCACAGGCAGCACAGCACAGGCAGCACAGCAAGCACAGGCAGCACAGCAAGCACAGGCAGCAAGCACAGGCAGCACAGCAAGCACAGGCAGCAAGCACAGGCAGCACAGCAAGCACAGGCAGCAAGCACAGGCAGCACAGCAAGCACAGTCAGCAAGCACAGGCAGCACAGCAAGCACAGGCAGCAAGCACAGGCAGCACAGCAAACACAGGCAGCACAGCAAGCACAGGCAGCACAGCACAGGCAGCACAGCAAGCACAGGCAGCACAGCAAGCACAGGCAGCAAGCACAGGCAGCAAGCACAGGCAGCAAGCACAGGCAGCAAGCACAGGCAGCACAGCAAGCACAGGCAGCAAGCACAGGCAGCACAGCGAGCACAGACAGCAAGCACAGGCAGCAAGCACAGGCAGCACAGCAAACACAGGCAGCACAGCAAGCACAGACAGCACAGCAAACACAGGCAGCACAGCAAGCACAGGCAGCACAGCAGCACAGGCAGCAAGCACAGGCAGCACAGCAAGCACAGGCAGCAAGTACAGACAGCACAGCAAGCACAGGCAGCAAGCCCAGGCAGCACAGCAAGCACAGGCAGCAAGCACAGGCAGCACAGCAAGCACAGGCAGCAAGCACAGGCAGCAAGCATAGGCAACACAGCAAGCACAGGCAGCACAGCACAGGCAGCACAGCAAGCATAAGCCGCACAGCAAGCACAGGCAGCACAGCAAGCACAGGCAGCAAGCACAGGCAGCAAGCACAGGCAGCAAGCACAGGCAGCACAGCAAGCACAGGCAGCAAGCACAGGCAGCACAGCAAGCACAGGCAGCAAGCACAGGCAGCAAGCACAGGCAGCACAGCAAGCACTGGCAGCAAACACAGGCAGCACAGCAAGGACAGGCAGCACAGCAAGCATAGGCAGCACAGCAAGCACAGGCAGCAAGCACAGGCAGCAAGCACAGGCAGCACAGCAAGCACAGGCAGCAAGCACAGGCAGCACAGCAAGCACAGGCAGCAAGCACAGGCAGCGCAGCAAACACAGGCAGCACAGCAAGCACAGGCAGCACAGCAGCACAGGCAGCAAGCACAGGCAGCACAGCAAGCACAGGCAGCAAGCACAGGCAGCACAGCAAGCACAGGCAGCAAGCACAGGCAGCAAGCACAGGCAGCACAGCAAGCACAGGCAGACACAAGCAGCACAGCAAGCACAGGCAGCAAGCACAGGCAGCACAGCAAACACAGGCAGCACAGCAAGCACAGGCAGCACAGCAAGCACAGGCAGCACAGCAGCACAGGCAGCAAGCACAGGCAGCACAGCAAACACAGGCAGCACAGCAAGCACAGGCAGCAAGCACAGGCAGCACAGCAAACACAGGCAGCACAGCAAGCACAGGCAGCACAGCAAACACAGGCAGCAGAGCAAGCACAGGCAGCACAGCACAGGCAGCACAGCAAGCACAGGCAGCACAGCAGCACAGGCAGCAAGCACAGGCAGCACAGCAAGCACAGGCAGCAAGCACAGGCAGCACAGCAAACACAGGCAGCACAGCAAGCACAGGCAGCACAGGCAGCACAGCAAGCACAGCCAGCACAGCAAGCACAGGCAGCAAGCACAGGCAGCAAGCACAGGCAGTAAGCACAGGCAGCAAGCACAGGCAGCACAGCAAGCACAGGCAGCAAGCACAGGCAGCAAGCACAGGCAGCACAGCAAGCACTGGCAGCAAGCACAGGCAGCACAGCAAGCACAGGCAGCACAGCAAGCATAGGCAGCACAGCAAGCACAGGCAGCAAGCACAGGCAGCACAGCAAGCACAGGCAGCAAGCACAGGCAGCACAGCAAGCACAGGCAGCAAGCACAGGCAGCACAGCAAGCACAGGCAGCAAGCACAGGCAGCGCAGCAAACACAGGCAGCACAGCAAGCACAGGCAGCACAGCAAGCATAAGCCGCACAGCAAGCACAGGCAGCACAGCAAGCACAGGCAGCAAGCACAGGCAGCAAGCACAGGCAGCAAGCACAGGCAGCAAGCACAGGCAGCACAGCAAGCACAGGCAGCAAGCACAGGCAGCACAGCAAGCACAGGCAGCAAGCACAGGCAGCAAGCACAGGCAGCACAGCAAGCACTGGCAGCAAACACAGGCAGCACAGCAAGCAGAGGCAGCACAGCAAGCATAGGCAGCACAGCAAGCACAGGCAGCAAGCACAGGCAGCAAGCACAGGCAGCACAGCAAGCACAGGCAGCAAGCACAGGCAGCACAGCAAGCACAGGCAGCAAGCACAGGCAGCGCAGCAAACACAGGCAGCACAGCAAGCACAGGCAGCACAGCAGCACAGGCAGCACAGCAAGCACAGGCAGCAAGCACAGGCAGCACAGCAAGCACAGGCAGCAAGCACAGGCAGCGCAGCAAACACAGGCAGCACAGCAGCACAGGCAGCAAGCACAGGCAGCACAGCAAGCACAGGCAGCAAGCACAGGCAGCACAGCAAGCACAGGCAGCAAGCACAGGCAGCAAGCACAGGCAGCACAGCAAGCACAGGCAGACACAAGCAGCACAGCAAGCACAGGCAGCACAGCAAGCACAGGCAGCAAGCACAGGCAGCACAGCAAACACAGGCAGCACAGCAAGCACAGGCAGCACAGCAGCACAGGCAGCAAGCACAGGCAGCACAGCAAACACAGGCAGTACAGCAAGCACAGGCAGCAAGCACAGGCAGCACAGCAAACACAGGCAGCACAGCAAGCACAGGCAGCACAGCAAACACAGGCAGCAGAGCAAGCACAGGCAGCACAGCACAGGCAGCACAGCAAGCACAGGCAGCACAGCAGCACAGGCAGCAAGCACAGGCAGCACAGCAAGCACAGGCAGCAAGCACAGGCAGCACAGCAAACACAGGCAGCACAGCAAGCACAGGCAGCACAGGCAGCACAGCAAGCACAGCCAGCACAGCAAGCACAGGCAGCACAGCAGCACAGGCAGCAAGCACAGGCAGCACAGCAAGCACAGGCAGCAAGCACAGGCAGCACAGCAAGCACAGGCAGCAAGCACAGGCAGCACAGCAAGCACTGGCAGCAAGCACAGGCAGCACAGCAAGCACAGGCAGCACAGCAAGCATAGGCAGCACAGCAAGCACAGGCAGCGCAGCAAACACAGGCAGCACAGCAAGCACAGGCAGCACAGCAGCACAGGCAGCAAGCACAGGCAGCACAGCAAGCACAGGCAGCAAGCACAGGCAGCACAGCAAGCACAGGCAGCAAGCACAGGCAGCACAGCAAGCACAGGCAGCCAGCACAGGCAGCAAGCACAGGCAGCACAGGCAGACACAAGCAGCACAGCAAGCACAGGAAGCACAGCAAGCACAGGCAGCAAGCACAGGCAGCACAGCAAACACAGGCAGCACAGCAAGCACAGGCAGCAAGCACAGGCAGCACAGCATACACAGGCAGCACAGCAAGCACAGGCAGCACAGCAAACACAGGCAGCAGAGCAAGCACAGGCAGCACAGCACAGGCAGCACAGCAAGCACAGGCAGCACAGCAGCACAGGCAGCAAGCACAGGCAGCACAGCAAGCACAGGCAGCAAGCACAGGCAGCACAGCAAACACAGGCAGCACAGCAAGCACAGGCAGCACAGCACAGGCAGCACAGCAAGCACAGGCAGCAAGCACAGGCAGCACAGCAAGCACAGGCAGCAAGCACAGGCAGCACAGCAAGCACAGGCAGCAAGCACAGGCAGCACAGCAAACACAGGCAGCACAGCAAGCACAGGCAGCAAGCACAGGCAGCACAGCGAACACAGGCAGTACAGCAAGCACAGGCAGCACAGCAGCACAGGCAGCAAGCACAGGCAGCACAGCAAGCACAGGCAGCAAGCACAGGCAGCACAGCAAACACAGGCAGCATAGCAAGCACAGGCAGCACAGCAGCACAGGCAGCAAGCACAGGCAGCACAGCAAGCACAGGCAGCAAGCACAGGCAGCACAGCAAACACAGGCAGCAAGCACAGGCAGCACAGCAAGCACAGGCAGCAAGCATAGGCAACACAGCAAGCACAGGCAGCACAGCACAGGCAGCACAGCAAGCATAGGCCGCACAGCAAGCACAGGCAGCACAGCAAGCACAGGCAGCAATCACAGGCAGCACAGCAAGCACAGGCAGCAAGCACAGGCAGCAAGCACAGGCAGCAAGCACAGGCAGCACAGCAAGCACAGGCAGCAAGCACAGGCAGCACAGCAAGCACAGGCAGCAAGCACAGGCAGCAAGCACAGGCAGCACAGCAAGCACTGGCAGCAAGCACAGGCAGCACAGCAAGCACAGGCAGCACAGCAAGCACAGGCAGCAAGCACAGGCAGCACAGCAAGCACAGGCAGCAAGCACAGGCAGCACAGCAAGCACAGGCAGCAAGCACAGGCAGCACAGCAAGCACAGGCAGCACAGCAAGCACAGGCAGCACAGCAGCACAGGCAGCAAGCACAGGCAGCACAGCAAGCACAGGCAGCAAGCACAGGCAGCACAGCAAGCACAGGCAGCAAGCACAGGCAGCACAGCACAGGCAGCACAGCAAGCACAGGCAGCCAGCACAGACAGCAAGCACAGGCAGCAAGCACAGGCAGCACAGGCAGACACAAGCAGCACAGCAAGCACAGGCAGCAAGCACAGGCAGCACAGCAAACACAGGCAGCACAGCAAGCACAGGCAGCACAGCAGCACAGGCAGCAAGCACAGGCAGCACAGCAAACACAGGCAGCACAGCAAGCACAGGCAGCAAGCACAGGCAGCACAGCAAACACAGGCAGCACAGCAAGCATAGGCAGCACAGCAAACACAGGCAGCAGAGCAAGCACAGGCAGCACAGCACAGGCAGCACAGCAAGCACAGGCAGCACAGCAGCACAGGCAGCAAGCACAGGCAGCACAGCAAGCACAAGCAGTAAGCACAGGCAGCACAGCAAACACAGGCAGCACAGCACAGGCAGCACAGCAAGCACAGGCAGCACAGCAAGCACAGGCAGCAAGCACAGGCAGCAAGCACAGGCAGCAGAGCAAGCACATGCAGCAATCGCAGACAGCACAGCAAGCACAGGCAGCAAGCACAGGCAGCAAGCACAGGCAGCACAGCAAGCACAGGCAGCAAGCACAGGCAGCACAGCAAGCACAGGCAGCAAGCACAGGCAGCACAGCAAGCACAGGCAGCAAGCACAGGCAGCACAGCAAACACAGGCAGCACAGCACAGGCAGCACAGCAAGCACAGGCAGCAAGCACAGGCAGCACAGCAAGCACAGGCAGCAAGCACAGGAAGCACAGCAAGCACAGGCAGCAAGCACAGGCAGCACAGCAAGCACAGGCAGCAAGCACAGGCAACACAGCAAGCACAGACAGCACAGCAAGCACAGGCAGCAAGCACAGGCAGCACAGCAAGCACAGGCAGCACAGCAAGCACAGGCAGCAAGCACAGGCAGCACAGCACAGGCAGCACAGCAAGCACAGGCAGAACAGCAAGCACAGGCAGCAAGCACAGGCAGCACAGCAAGCACAGACAGCAAGCACAGGCAGCACAGCAAACACAGGCAGCACAGCAAGCACAGGCAGCAAGCACAGGCAGCACAGCGAACACAGGCAGTACAGCAAGCACAGGCAGCACAGCAGCACAGGCAGCAAGCACAGGCAGCACAGCAAGCACAGGCAGCAAGCATAGGTAACACAGCAAGCACAGGCAGCACAGCACAGGCAGCACAGCAAGCATAGGCCGCACAGCAAGCACAGGCAGCACAGCAAGCACAGGCAGCACAGCAAGCACAGGCAGCAAGCACAGGCAGCAAGCACAGGCAGCAAGCACAGGCAGCACAGCAAGCACAGGCAGCAAGCACAGGCAGCACAGCAAGCACAGGCAGCAAGCACAGGCAGCAAGCACAGGCAGCACAGCAAGCACTGGCAGCAAGCACAGGCAGCACAGCAAGCACAGGCAGCACAGCAAGCACAGGCAGCAAGCACAGGCAGCACAGCAAGCACAGGCAGCAAGCACAGGCAGCACAGCAAGCACAGGCAGCAAGCACAGGCAGCACAGCAAGCACAGGCAGCAAGCACAGGCAGCGCAGCAAACACAGGCAGCACAGCAAGCACAGGCAGCACAGCAGCACAGGCAGCAAGCACAGGCAGCACAGCAAGCACAGGCAGCAAGCACAGGCAGCACAGCAAGCACAGGCAGCAAGCACAGGCAGCACAGCACAGGCAGCACAGCAAGCACAGGCAGCCAGCACAGGCAGCAAGCACAGGCAGCAAGCACAGGCAGCACAGGCAGACACAAGCAGCACAGCAAGCACAGGCAGCAAGCACAGGCAGCACAGCAGACACAGGCAGCACAGCAAGCACAGGCAGCACAGCAGCACAGGCAGCAAGCACAGGCAGCACAGCAAACACAGGCAGCACAGCAAGCACAGGCAGCAAGCACAGGCAGCACAGCAAACACAGGCAGCACAGCAAGCATAGGCAGCACAGCAAACACAGGCAGCAGAGCAAGCACAGGCAGCACAGCACAGGCAGCACAGCAAGCACAGGCAGCACAGCAGCACAGGCAGCAAGCACAGGCAGCACAGCAAGCACAGGCAGTAAGCACAGGCAGCACAGCAAACACAGGCAGCACAGCAAGCACAGGCAGCACAGCAGCACAGGCAGCAAGCACAGGCAGCACAGCAAACACAGGCAGCACAGCAAGCACAGGCAGCAAGCACAGGCAGCACAGCAAACACAGGCAGCACAGCAAGCACAGGCAGCACAGCAAACACAGGCAGCAGAGCAAGCACAGGCAGCACAGCACAGGCAGCACAGCAAGCACAGGCAGCACAGCAGCACAGGCAGCAAGCACAGGCAGCACAGCAAGCACAGGCAGCAAGCACAGGCAGCACAGCAAACACAGGCAGCACAGCAAGCACAGGCAGCACAGGCAGCACAGCAAGCACAGCCAGCACAGCAAGCACAGGCAGCAAGCACAGGCAGCAAGCACAGGCAGTAAGCACAGGCAGCAAGCACAGGCAGCACAGCAAGCACAGGCAGCAAGCACAGGCAGCAAGCACAGGCAGCACAGCAAGCACTGGCAGCAAGCACAGGCAGCACAGCAAGCACAGGCAGCACAGCAAGCATAGGCAGCACAGCAAGCACAGGCAGCAAGCACAGGCAGCACAGCAAGCACAGGCAGCAAGCACAGGCAGCACAGCAAGCACAGGCAGCAAGCACAGGCAGCGCAGCAAACACAGGCAGCACAGCAAGCACAGGCAGCACAGCAGCACAGGCAGCAAGCACAGGCAGCACAGCAAGCACAGGCAGCAAGCACAGGCAGCACAGCAAGCACAGGCAGCAAGCACAGGCAGCACAGCAAGCACAGGCAGCCAGCACAGGCAGCAAGCACAGGCAGCACAGGCAGACACAATCAGCAGAGCAAGCACAGGAAGCACAGCAAGCACAGGCAGCAAGCACAGGCAGCACAGCAAACACAGGCAGCACAGCAAGCACAGGCAGCACAGCAGCACAGGCAGCAAGCACAGGCAGCACAGCAAACACAGGCAGCACAGCAAGCACAGGCAGCAAGCACAGGCAGCACAGCATACACAGGCAGCACAGCAAGCACAGGCAGCACAGCAAACACAGGCAGCAGAGCAAGCACAGGCAGCACAGCACAGGCAGCACAGCAAGCACAGGCAGCACAGCAGCACAGGCAGCAAGCACAGGCAGCACAGCAAGCACAGGCAGCAAGCACAGGCAGCACAGCAAACACAGGCAGCACAGCAAGCACAGGCAGCACAGCACAGGCAGCACAGCAAGCACAGGCAGCACAGCAAGCACAGGCAGCAAGCACAGGCAGCAAGCACAGGCAGCAAGCACAGGCAGTAAGCACAGGCAGCAAGCACAGGCAGCAGAGCAAGCACATGCAGCAATCGCAGACAGCACAGCAAGCACAGGCAGCACAGCACAGGCAGCACAGCAAGCACAGGCAGAACAGCAAGCACAGGCAGCAAGCACAGGCAGCACAGCAAGCACAGGCAGCAAGCACAGGCAGCACAGCAAACACAGGCAGCACAGCAAGCACAGGCAGCAAGCACAGGCAGCACAGCGAACACAGGCAGTACAGCAAGCACAGGCAGCACAGCAGCACAGGCAGCAAGCACAGGCAGCACAGCAAGCACAGGCAGCAAGCACAGGCAGCACAGCAAACACAGGCAGCACAGCAAGCACAGGCAGCACAGCAGCACAGGCAGCAAGCACAGGCAGCACAACAAGCACAGGGAGCAAGCACAGGCAGCACAGCAAGCACAGGCAGCACAGCACAGGCAGCACAGCAAGCACAGGCAGCACAGCAAGCACAGGCAGCAAGCACAGGCAGCACAGCAAGCACAGGCAGCAAGCACAGGCAGCACAGCAAGCACAGGCAGCAAGCACAGGCAGCACAGGCAGCAAGCACAGGCAGCACAGCAAGCACAGGCAGCAAGCACAGGCAGCACAACAAGCACAGGGAGCAAGCACAGGCAGCACAGCAAGCACAGGCACGTTAGAAACCCGCAAAATAGCTCGACGTGATGTGTTCGTTTTAGCAATTCCGGGGGAAGTGCAGAGGGGTCAAGCTCGGTCCTCTTTCCAACAGGCAAAGCCTGCTCCGATCTTCGGCGAGATTCACTCTCGCATTTGTTTACAATGCTTACTCTTACTGAGACGCAGGTCAATGCACTGGCCGCCGAGGTAAACATATGATCCGCGACTCTCGGCGCCTCCAAAAACAGGTGACACAGCAACGCACTATCGTGTGCCACTGTCGAATTACCGCGTGTTATGGGCGAAATCAAATGCATCGCTAACAGGCAGCACAGCAAGCACAGGCAGCAAGCACAGGCAGCACAGGCAGCAAGCACAGGCAGCACAGCAAGCACAGGCAGCAAGCACAGGCAGCACAGCAAGCACAGGCAGCACAGCACAGGCAGCACAGCAAGCACAGGCAGCAAGCACTGGCAGCACAGCAAGCACAGGCAGCAAGCACAGGCAGCACAGCAAGCACAGGCAGCAAGCACAGGCAGCACAGCAAGCACAGGCAGCACAGCAAACACAGGCAGCAAGCACAGGCAGCAAGCACAGGCAGCACAGCAAGCACAGGCAGCAAGCACAGGCAGCAAGCACAGGCAGCACAGCAAGCACAGGCAGCAAGCACAGGCAACACAGCAAGCATAGGCAGCACAGCAAGCACAGGCAGCAAGCACAGGCAGCACAGCAAGCACAGGCAGCAAGCACAGGCAGCACAGGCAGCACAGCAAGCACAGGCAGCAAGCACAGGCAGCACAGCAAACACAGGCAGCACATCAAGCACAGGCAGCACAGCACAGGCAGCACAGCAAGCACAGGCAGCAAGCACAGGCAGCAAGCACAGGCAGCACAGCAAGCACAGGCAGCAAGCACAGGCAACACAGCAAACACAGGCAGCACAGCAAGCACAGGCAGCAAGCACAGGCAGCACAGCAAGCACAGGCAGCACAGCAAACACAGGCAGCACAGCAAGCAGAGGCAGCAAGCACAGGCAGCACAGCAAACACAGGCAGTACAGCAAGCACAGGCAGCACAGCAGCACAGGCAGCAAGCACAGGCAGCACAGCAAGCACAGGCAGCAAGCACAGGCAGCACAGCAAGCACAGGCAACACAGCAAGCACAGGCAGCAAGCACAGGCAGCACAGCAAGCACAGGAAGCAAGCACAGGCAGCACAGCAAGCACAGGCAGCAAGCACAGGCAGCATGCACAGGCAGCACAGCAAGCACAGGCAGCAAGCACAGGCAGCACAGCAAGCAGAGGCAGCAAGCACAGGCAGCACAGCAAGCACAGGCAGCAAGCACAGGCAGCACAGCAAGCACAGGCAGCAAGCACAGGCAGCACAGCAAGCACAGGCAGCAAGCACAGGCAGCACAGCAAACACAGGCAGCACAGCAAGCACAGGCAGCACAGCACAGGCATCACAGCAAGCACAGGCAGCACAGCAAGCACAGGCAGCAAGCACAGGCAGCACAGCAAGCACAGGCAGCAAGCACAGGCAGCAAGCACAGGCAGCAGAGCAAGCACATGCAGCAAGCGCAGGCAGCACAGCAAGCACAGCAAGCACAGGCAGCAAGCACAGGCAGCACAGCAAGCACAGGCAGCAAGCACAGGCAGCACAGCAAACACAGGCAGAACAGCAAGCACAGGCATCACAGCAAGCACAAGCAGCAAGCACAGGCAGCACAGCAAGCACAGGCAGCACAGCAAACACAGGCAGCACAGCAAGCACAGGCAGCACAGCAGCACAGGCAGCACAGCAAGCACAGGCAGCAAGCACTGGCAGCACAGCAAGCACAGGCAGCAAGCACGGGCAGCACAGCAAGCACAGGCAGCAAGCACAGGCAGCACAGCAAGCACAGGCAGCACAGCAAACACAGGCAGCAAGCACAGGCAGCAAGCACAGGCAGCACAGCAAGCACAGGCAGCAAGCACAGGCAGCAAGCACAGGCAGCACAGCAAGCACAGGCAGCAAGCACAGGCAGCGCAGCAAACACAGGCAGCACAGCAAGCACAGGCAGCACAGCAGCACAGGCAGCAAGCACAGGCAGCACAGCAAGCACAGGCAGCAAGCACAGGCAGCACAGCAAGCACAGGCAGCAAGCACAGGCAGCACAGCAAACACAGGCAGCACAGCAAGCACAGGCAGCAAGCACAGGCAGCACAGCAAGCACAGGCAGCACAGCAAACACAGGCAGTACAGCAAGCACAGGCAGCACAGCAGCACAGGCAGCAAGCACAGGCAGCACAGCAAGCACAGGCAGCAAGCACAGGCAGCACAGCAAACACAGGCAGCACAGCAAGCACAGGCAGCACAGCCCAGGCAGCACAGCAAGCACAGGCAGCACAGCAAGCACAGGCAGCAAGCACAGGCAGCACAGCAAGCACAGGCAGCAAGCACAGGCAACACAGCAAGCACAGGCAGCACAGCAAGCACAGGCAGCAAGCACAGGCAGCACAGACAGCACAGCAAGCACAGGCGGCAAGCACAGGCAGCACAGCAAACACAGGAAGCAAGCACAGGCAGCACAGGCAGCAAGCACAGACAGCACAGCAAGCACAGGCAGCAAGCACAGGCAGCACAGCAAGCACAGGCAGCAAGCACAGGCAGCAAGCACAGGCAGCACAGCAAACACAGGCAGCACAGCACAGGCAGCACAGCAAGCACAGGCAGCACAGCAAGCACAGGCAGCAAGCACAGGCAGCACAGCAAGCACAGGCAGCAAGCACAGGCAGCACAGGCAGCAAGCACAGGCAGCACAGCAAGCACAGGCAGCAAGCACAGGCAGCACAACAAGCACAGGGAGCAAGCACAGGCAGCACAGCAAGCACAGGCACGTTAGAAACCCGCAAAATAGCTCGACGTGATGTGTTCGTTTTAGCGATTCCGGGGGAAGTGCAGAGGGGTCAAGCTCGGTCCTCTTTCCAACAGGCAAAGCCTGCTCCGATCTTCGGCGAGATTCACTCTCGCATTTGTTTACAATGCTTACTCTTACTGAGACGCAGGTCAATGCACCGGCCGCCGAGGTAAACATATGATCCGCGACTCTCGGCGCCTCCAAAAACAGGTGACACAGCAACGCACTGTCGTGTGCCACTGTCGAATTACCGCGTGTTATGGGCGAAATCAAATGCATTGCTAACAGGCAGCACAGCAAGCACAGGCAGCAAGCACAGGCAGCACAGGCAGCACAGCAAGCACAGGCAGCACAGCAAGCACAGGCAGCAAGCACAGGCAGCACAGCAAGCACAGGCAGCAAGCACAGGCAGCAAGCACAGGCAGCAAGCACAGGCAACACAGCAAGCACAGGCAGCACAGCAAGCACAGGCAGCAAGCACAGGCAGCACAGACAGCACAGCAAGCACAGGCAGCAAGCACAGGCAGCACAGCAAACACAGGAAGCAAGCACAGGCAGCACAGGCAGCAAGCACAGACAGCACAGCAAGCACAGGCAGCAAGCACAGGCAGCACAGCAAGCACAGGCAGCAAGCACAGGCAGCACAGCAAGCACAGGCAGCAAGCACAGGCAGCACAGCAAACACAGGCAGCACAGCACAGGCAGCACAGCAAGCACAGGCAGCAAGCACAGGCAGCACAGCAAGCACAGGCAGCAAGCACAGGCAGCACAGGCAGCAAGCACAGGCAGCACAGCAAGCACAGGCAGCACAACAAGCACAGGGAGCAAGCACAGGCAGCACAGCAAGCACAGGCACGTTAGAAACCCGCAAAATAGCTCGACGTGATGTGTTCGTTTTAGCGATTCCGGGGGAAGTGCAGAGGGGTCAAGCTCGGTCCTCTTTCCAACAGGCAAAGCCTGCTCCGATCTTCGGCGAGATTCACTCTCGCATTTGTTTACAATGCTTACTCTTACTGAGACGCAGGTCAATGCACCGGCCGCCGAGGTAAACATATGATCCGCGACTCTCGGCGCCTCCAAAAACAGGTGACACAGCAACGCACTGTCGTGTGCCACTGTCGAATTACCGCGTGTTATGGGCGAAATCAAATGCATTGCTAACAGGCAGCACAGCAAGCACAGGCAGCAAGCACAGGCAGCACAGCAAGCATAGGCAGCAAGCACAGGCAGCACAGCAAGCACAGGCAGCAAGCACAGGAAGCACAGCAAGCACAGGCAGCAAGCACAGGCAGCAAGCACAGGCAGCACAGCGAGCACAGGCAGCAAGCACAGGCAGCAAGCACAGGCAACACAGCAAGCACAGGCAGCACAGCAAGCACAGGCAGCACAGCACAGGCAGCACAGCAAGCACAGGCAGCAAGCACAGGCAGCACAGCAAGCACAGACAGCAAGCACAGGCAGCACAGCAAGCACAGGCAGCAAGCACAGGCAGCACAGCAAGCACAGGCAGCAAGCACAGGCAGCACAGCAAGCACAGGCAGCAAGCACAGGCAGCACAGCAAACTACAGGCAGCACAGCAAGCACAGGCAGCACAGCACAGGCAGCACAGCAAGCACAGGCAGCACAGCAAGCACAGGCAGCAAGCACAGGCAGCAAGCACAGGCAGCAGAGCAAGCACATGCAGCAAGCGCAGGCAGCACAGCAAGCACAGCAAGCACAGGCAGCAAGCACAGGCAGCACAGCAAGCACAGGCAGCAAGCACAGGCAGCACAGCGAGCACAGACAGCAAGCACAGGCAGCAAGCACAGGCAGCACAGCAGCACAGGCAGCAAGCACAGGCAGCACAGCAAGCACAGGCAGCAAGTACAGACAGCACAGCAAGCACAGGCAGCAAGCCCAGGCAGCACAGCAAGCACAGGCAGCAAGCACAGGCAGCACAGCAAGCACAGGCAGCAAGCACAGGCAGCACAGCAAGCACAGGCAGCAAGCACAGGCAGCGCAGCAAACACAGGCAGCACAGCAAGCACAGGCAGCACAGCAGCACAGGCAGCAAGCACAGGCAGCACAGCAAGCACAGGCAGCAAGCACAGGCAGCACAGCAAGCACAGGCAGCAAGCACAGGCAGCAAGCACAGGCAGCACAGCAAGCACAGGCAGCCAGCACAGGCAGACACAAGCAGCACAGCAAGCACAGGCAGCACAGCAAGCACAGGCAGCACAGCAAACACAGGCAGCACAGCAAACACAGGCAGCACAGCAAGCACAGGCAGCACAGCAGCACAGGCAGCAAGCACAGGCAGCACAGCAAACACAGGCAGCACAGCAAGCACAGGCAGCAAGCACAGGCAGCACAGCAAACACAGGCAGCACAGCAAGCACAGGCAGCACAGCAAACACAGGCAGCAGAGCAAGCACAGGCAGCACAGCACAGGCAGCACAGCAAGCACAGAAAGCACAGCAGCACAGGCAGCAAGCACAGGCAGCACAGCAAGCACAGGCAGCAAGCACAGGCAGCACAGCAAACACAGGCAGCACAGCAAGCACAGGCAGCACAGGCAGCACAGCAAGCACAGGCAGCACAGCACAGGCAGCAAGCACAGGCAGTAAGCACAGGCAGCAAGCACAGGCAGCAGAGCAAGCACATGCAGCAATCGCAGACAGCACAGCAAGCACAGGCAGCAAGCACAGGCAGCAAGCACAGGCAGCAAGCACAGGCAGCACAGCAAGCACAGGCAGCAAGCACAGGCAGCACAGCAAGCACAGGCAGCAAGCATAGGCAACACAGCAAGCACAGGCAGCAAGCACAGGCAGCACAGCAAGCACAGGCAGCAAGCACAGGCAGCACAGCAAGCACAGGCAGCAAGCACAGGCAGCGCAGCAAACACAGGCAGCACAGCAAGCACAGGCAGCACAGCAGCACAGGCAGCAAGCACAGGCAGCACAGCAAGCACAGGCAGCAAGCACAGGCAGCACAGCAAGCACAGGCAGCAAGCACAGGCAGCACAGCACAGGCAGCACAGCAAGCACAGGCAGCCAGCACAGGCAGAAAGCACAGGCAGCAAGCACAGGCAGCACAGGCAGACACAAGCAGCACAGCAAGCACAGGCAGCAAGCACAGGCAGCACAGCAAACACAGGCAGCACAGCAAGCACAGGCAGCACAGCAGCACAGGCAGCAAGCACAGGCAGCACAGCAAACACAGGCAGCACAGCAAGCACAGGCAGCAAGCACAGGCAGCACAGCAAACACAGGCAGCACAGCAAGCATAGGCAGCACAGCAAACACAGGCAGCAGAGCAAGCACAGGCAGCACAGCACAGGCAGCACAGCAAGCACAGGCAGCACAGCAGCA
The DNA here is from genome assembly GCA_963942575.1 of Priocnemis perturbator. Classification (NCBI taxonomy): domain Eukaryota; kingdom Metazoa; phylum Arthropoda; class Insecta; order Hymenoptera; family Pompilidae; genus Priocnemis; species Priocnemis perturbator. The sequence continues at coordinate 417,923 of CAWWDK010000365.1, read as the reverse complement.
CAGGCAGCAAGCACAGGCAGCACAGCAAACACAGGCAGTAAGCACAGGCAGCACAGCAAACACAGGCAGCACAGCACAGGCAGCACAGCAAGCACAGGCAGCACAGCAAGCACAGGCAGCAAGCACAGGCAGCAAGCACAGGCAGTAAGCACAGGCAGCAAGCACAGGCAGCAGAGCAAGCACATGCAGCAATCGCAGACAGCACAGCAAGCACAGGCAGCAAGCACAGGCAGCACAGCAAGCACAGGCAGCAAGCACAGGCAGCACAGCAAGCACAGGCAGCAAGCACAGGCAGCACAGCAAGCACAGGCAGCACAGCAAGCACAGGCAGCAAGCACAGGCAGCACAGCACAGGCAGCACAGCAAGCACAGGCAGAACAGCAAGCACAGGCAGCAAGCACAGGCAGCACAGCAAGCACAGGCAGCAAGCACAGGCAGCACAGCAAACACAGGCAGCACAGCAAGCACAGGCAGCAAGCACAGGCAGCACAGCGAACACAGGCAGTACAGCAAGCACAGGCAGCACAGCAGCACAGGCAGCAAGCACAGGCAGCACAGCAAGCACAGGCAGCAAGCACAGGCAGCACAGCAAACACAGGCAGCACAGCAAGCACAGGCAGCACAGCAGCACAGGCAGCAAGCACAGGCAGCACAGCAAGCACAGGCAGCAAGCACAGGCAGCACAGCAAACACAGACAGCAAGCACAGGCAGCAAGCATAGGCAACACAGCAAGCACAGGCAGCACAGCACAGGCAGCACAGCAAGCACAGGCAGCACAGCAAGCACAGGCAGCACAGCAAGCACAGGCAGCAAGCACAGGCAGCAAGCACAGGCAGCAAGCACAGGCAGCACAGCAAGCACAGGCAGCAAGCACAGGCAGCACAGCAAGCACAGGCAGCAAGCACAGGCAGCACAGCAAGCACAGGCAGCACAGAAAGCACTGGCAGCAAGCACAGGCAGCACAGCAAGCACAGGCAGCACAGCAAGCATAGGCAGCACAGCAAGCACAGGCAGCAAGCACAGGCAGCACAGCAAGCACAGGCAGCAAGCACAGGCAGCACAGCAAGCACAGGCAGCAAGCACAGGCAGCACAGCAAGCACAGGCAGCAAGCACAGGCAGCGCAGCAAACACAGGCAGCACAGCAAGCACAGGCAGCACAGCAGCACAGGCAGCAAGCACAGGCAGCACAGCAAGCACAGGCAGCAAGCACAGGCAGCACAGCACAGGCAGCACAGCAAGCACAGGCAGCCAGCACAGGCAGCAAGCACAGGCAGCAAGCACAGGCAGCACAGGCAGACACAAGCAGCACAGCAAGCACAGGCAGCACAGCACAGGCAGCACAGCAAGCACAGGCAGCAAGCACAGGCAGCACAGCAAGCACAGGCAGCACAGCAAACACAGGCAGCACAGCACAGGCAGCACAGCAAGCACAGGCAGCACAGCAAGCACAGGCAGCAAGCACAGGCAGCAAGCACAGTCAGTAAGCACAGGCAGCAAGCACAGGCAGCAGAGCAAGCACATGCAGCAATCGCAGACAGCACAGCAAGCACAGGCAGCAAGCACAGGCAGCAAGCACAGGCAGCACAGCAAGCACAGGCAGCAAGCACAGGCAGCACAGCAAGCACAGGCAGCAAGCACAGGCAGCACAGCAAGCACAGGCAGCAAGCACAGGCAGCACAGCAAACACAGGCAGCACAGCACAGGCAGCACAGCAAGCACAGGCAGCACAGCAAGCACAGGCAGCAAGCACAGGCAGCACAGCAAGCACAGGCAGCAAGCACAGGCAGCACAACAAGCACAGGGAGCAAGCACAGGCAGCACAGCAAGCACAGGCACGTTAGAAACCCGCAAAATAGCTCGACGTGATGTGTTCGTTTTAGCGATTCCGGGGGAAGTCCAGAGGGGTCAAGCTCGGTCCTCTTTCCAACAGGCAAAGCCTGCTCCGATCTTCGGCGAGATTCACTCTCGCATTTGTTTACAATGCTTACTCTTACTGAGACGCAGGTCAATGCACTGGCCGCCGAGGTAAACATATGATCCGCGACTCTCGGCGCCTCCAAAAACAGGTGACACAGCAACGCACTGTCGTGTGCCACTGTCGAATTACCGCGTGTTATGGGCGAAATCAAATGCATCGCTAACAGGCAGCACAGCAAGCACAGGCAGCAAGCACAGGCAGCACAGCAAGCACAAGCAGCAAGCACAGGAAGCACAGCAAGCACAGGCAGCAAGCACAGGCAGCACAGCAAGCACAGGCAGCAAGCACAGGCAGCACAGCAAACACAGGCAGCACAGCACAGGCAGCACAGCAAGCACAGGCAGCAAGCACAGGCAGCACAGCAAGCACAGGCAGCAAGCACAGGCAGCACAGGCAGCAAGCACAGGCAGCACAGCAAGCACAGGCAGCAAGCACAGGCAGCACAACAAGCACAGGGAGCAAGCACAGGCAGCACAGCAAGCACAGGCAGCACAGCACAGGCAGCACAGCAAGCACAGGCAGCACAGCAAGCACAGGCAGCAAGCACAGGCAGCACAGCAAGCACAGGCAGCAAGCACAGGCAGCACAGCAAACACAGGCAGCACAGCACAGGCAGCACAGCAAGCACAGGCAGCAAGCACAGGCAGCACAGCAAGCACAGGCAGCAAGCACAGGCAGCACAGGCAGCAAGCACAGGCAGCACAGCAAGCACAGGCAGCAAGCACAGGCAGCACAACAAGCACAGGGAGCAAGCACAGGCAGCACAGCAAGCACAGGCAGCACAGCACAGGCAGCACAGCAAGCACAGGCAGCACAGCAAGCACAGGCAGCAAGCACAGGCAGCACAGCAAGCACAGGCAGCATGCACAGGAAGCACAGGCAACACAGCAAGCACAGGCAGCACAGCAAGCACAGGCAGCAAGCACAGGCAGCACAGCAAGCACAGGCAGCAAGCACAGGCAGCACAGCAAGCACAGGCAGCAAGCACAGGCAACACAGCAAGCACAGGCAGCAAGCACAGGCAGCACAGCAAACACAGGCAGCACAGCAAGCACAGGCAGCACAGCAGCACAGGCAGCAAGCAGAGGCAGCAAGCACAGGCAGCACAGCGAGCACAGGCAGCAAGCACAGGCAGCAAGCACAGGCAACAAAGCAAGCACTGGCAGCACAGCAAGCACAGGCAGCAAGCACAGGCAGCACAGCAAGCACAGGCAGCAAGCACAGGCAGCACAGCAAACACAGGCAGCACAGCACAGGCAGCACAGCAAGCACAGGCAGCAAGCACAGGCAGCACAGCAAGCACAGGCAGCAAGCACAGGCAGCACAGGCAGCAAGCACAGGCAGCACAGCAAGCACAGGCAGCAAGCACAGGCAGCACAACAAGCACAGGGAGCAAGCACAGGCAGCACAGCAAGCACAGGCAGCACAGCACAGGCAGCACAGCAAGCACAGGCAGCACAGCAAGCACAGGCAGCAAGCACAGGCAGCAAGCACAGGCAGCACAGCAAACACAGGCAGTACAGCAAGCACAGGCAGCACAGCAGCACAGGGAGAAAGCACAGGCAGCATGCACAGGAAGCAAGCACAGGCAACACAGCAAGCACAGGCAGAACAGCAAGCACAGGCAGCAAGCACAGGCAGCACAGCAAGCACAGGCAGCAAGCACAGGCAGCACAGCAAGCACAGGCAGCAAGCACAGGCAACACAGCAAGCACAGGCAGCAAGCACAGGCAGCACAGCAAACACAGGCAGTACAGCAAGCACAGGCAGCACAGCAGCACAGGGAGAAAGCACAGGCAGCACAGCAAGCACAGGCAGCATGCACAGGAAGCAAGCACAGGCAACACAGCAAGCACAGGCAGCAAGCACAGGCAGCACAGCAAACACAGGCAGCACAGCAAGCACAGGCAGCAAGCACAGGCAGCACAGCAAGCACAGGAAGCAAGCACAGGCAGCACAGCAAGCACAGGCAGCACAGCAAGCACAGGCAGCAAGCACAGGCAGCAAGCACAGGCAGCAAGCACAGGCAGCACAGCAAGCACAGGCAGCAAGCACAGGCAGCACAGCAAGCACAGGGAGCAAGCACAGGCAGCACAGCAAGCACAGGCAGCAAGCACAGGCAGCACAGCAAGCACAGGCAGCAAGCACAGGCAGCACAGCAAACACAGGCAGTACAGCAAGCACAGGCAGCACAGCAGCACAGGGAGAAAGCACAGGCAGCACAGCAAGCACAGGCAGCATGCACAGGAAGCAAGCACAGGCAACACAGCAAGCACAGGCAGCACAGCAGCACAGGGAGAAAGCACAGGCAGCACAGCAAGCACAGGCAGCATGCACAGGAAGCAAGCACAGGCAACACAGCAAGCACAGGCAACACAGCAAGCCCAGGCAGCACAGCAAGCACAGGCAGCAAGCACAGGCAGCACAGCAAGCACAGGCAGCAAGCACAGGCAGCACAGCAAGCACAGGCAGCAAGCACAGGCAACACAGCAAGCACAGGCAGCAAGCACAGGCAGCACAGCAAACACAGGCAGCACAGCAAGCACGGGCAGCACAGCAGCACAGGCAGCAAGCACAGGCAGCAAGCACAGGCAGCACAGCGAGCACAGGCAGCAAGCACAGGCAGCAAGCACAGGCAACACAGCAAGCACAGGCAGCACAGCAAGCACAGGCAGCAAGCACAGGCAGCACAGCAAGCACAGGCAGCAAGCACAGGCAGCACAGCAAACACAGGCAGCACAGCACAGGCAGCACAGCAAGCACAGGCAGCAAGCACAGGCAGCACAGCAAACACAGGCAGCACAGCACAGGCAGCACAGCAAGCACAGGCAGCAAGCACAGGCAGCACAGCAAGCACAGGCAGCAAGCACAGGCAGCACAGGCAGCAAGCACAGGCAGCAAGCACAGGCAGCACAACAAGCACAGGGAGCAAGCACAGGCAGCACAGCAAGCACAGGCAGCACAGCACAGGCAGCACAGCAAGCACAGGCAGCACAGCAAGCACAGGCAGCAAGCACAGGCAGCACAGCAAGCACAGGCAGCAAGCACAGGCAGCACAGCAAACACAGGCAGCACAGCACAGGCAGCACAGCAAGCACAGGCAGCAAGCACAGGCAGCACAGCAAGCACAGGCAGCAAGCACAGGCAGCACAGGCAGCAAGCACAGGCAGCACAGCAAGCACAGGCAGCAAGCACAGGCAGCACAACAAGCACAGGGAGCAAGCACAGGCAGCACAGCAAGCACAGGCAGCACAGCACAGGCAGCACAGCAAGCACAGGCAGCACAGCAAGCACAGGCAGCAAGCACAGGCAGCACAGCAAGCACAGGCAGCATGCACAGGAAGCACAGGCAACACAGCAAGCACAGGCAGCACAGCAAGCACAGGCAGCAAGCACAGGCAGCACAGCAAGCACAGGCAGCAAGCACAGGCAGCACAGCAAGCACAGGCAGCAAGCACAGGCAGCACAGCAAACACAGGCAGCACAGCACAGGCAGCACAGCAAGCACAGGCAGCAAGCACAGGCAGCAAGCACAGGCAGCACAGGCAGCAAGCACAGGCAGCACAGCAAGCACAGGCAGCAAGCACAGGCAGCACAACAAGCACAGGGAGCAAGCACAGGCAGCACAGCAAGCACAGGCAGCACAGCACAGGCAGCACAGCAAGCACAGGCAGCACAGCAAGCACAGGCAGCAAGCACAGGCAGCACAGCAAGCACAGGCAGCAAGCACAGGCAGCACAGCAAACACAGGCAGTACAGCAAGCACAGGCAGCACAGCAGCACAGGGAGAAAGCACAGGCAGCACAGCAAGCACAGGCAGCATGCACAGGAAGCAAGCACAGGCAACACAGCAAGCACAGGCAGCACAGCAAGCACAGGCAGCAAGCACAGGCAGCACAGCAAGCACAGGCAGCAAGCACAGGCAGCACAGGCAGCAAGCACAGGCAGCACAGCAAGCACAGGCAGCAAGCACAGGCAGCACAACAAGCACAGGGAGCAAGCACAGGCAGCACAGCAAGCACAGGCACGTTAGAAACCCGCAAAATAGCTCGACGTGATGTGTTCGTTTTAGCAATTCCGGGGGAAGTGCAGAGGGGTCAAGCTCGGTCCTCTTTCCAACAGGCAAAGCCTGCTCCGATCTTCGGCGAGATTCACTCTCGCATTTGTTTACAATGCTTACTCTTACTGAGACGCAGGTCAATGCACTGGCCGCCGAGGTAAACATATGATCCGCGACTCTCGGCGCCTCCAAAAACAGGTGACACAGCAACGCACTGTCGTGTGCCACTGTCGAATTACCGCGTGTTATGGGCGAAATCAAATGCATCGCTAACAGGCAGCACAGCAAGCACAGGCAGCAAGCACAGGCAGCACAGGCAGCAAGCACAGGCAGCACAGCAAGCACAGGCAGCAAGCACAGGCAGCACAGCAAGCACAGGCAGCACAGCACAGGCAGCACAGCAAGCACAGGCAGCAAGCACTGGCAGCACAGCAAGCACAGGCAGCAAGCACAGGCAGCACAGCAAGCACAGGCAGCAAGCACAGGCAGCACAGCAAGCACAGGCAGCACAGCAAACACAGGCAGCAAGCACAGGCAGCAAGCACAGGCAGCACAGCAAGCACAGGCAGCAAGCACAGGCAGCAAGCACAGGCAGCACAGCAAGCACAGGCAGCAAGCACAGGCAACACAGCAAGCATAGGCAGCACAGCAAGCACAGGCAGCAAGCACAGGCAGCACAGCAAGCACAGGCAGCAAGCACAGGCAGCACAGGCAGCACAGCAAGCACAGGCAGCAAGCACAGGCAGCACAGCAAACACAGGCAGCACATCAAGCACAGGCAGCACAGCACAGGCAGCACAGCAAGCACAGGCAGCAAGCACAGGCAGCAAGCACAGGCAGCACAGCAAGCACAGGCAGCAAGCACAGGCAACACAGCAAACACAGGCAGCACAGCAAGCACAGGCAGCAAGCACAGGCAGCACAGCAAGCACAGGCAGCAAGCACAGGCAGCACAGCAAACACAGGCAGCACAGCAAGCAGAGGCAGCAAGCACAGGCAGCACAGCAAACACAGGCAGTACAGCAAGCACAGGCAGCACAGCAGCACAGGCAGCAAGCACAGGCAGCACAGCAAGCACAGGCAGCAAGCACAGGCAGCACAGCAAGCACAGGCAACACAGCAAGCACAGGCAGCAAGCACAGGCAGCACAGCAAGCACAGGAAGCAAGCACAGGCAGCACAGCAAGCACAGGCAGCAAGCACAGGCAGCATGCACAGGCAGCACAGCAAGCACAGGCAGCAAGCACAGGCAGCACAGCAAGCAGAGGCAGCAAGCACAGGCAGCACAGCAAGCACAGGCAGCAAGCACAGGCAGCTCAGCAAGCACAGGCAGCAAGCACAGGCAGCACAGCAAGCACAGGCAGCAAGCACAGGCAGCACAGCAAACACAGGCAGCACAGCAAGCACAGGCAGCACAGCACAGGCATCACAGCAAGCACAGGCAGCACAGCAAGCACAGGCAGCAAGCACAGGCAGCACAGCAAGCACAGGCAGCAAGCACAGGCAGCAAGCACAGGCAGCAGAGCAAGCACATGCAGCAAGCGCAGGCAGCACAGCAAGCACAGCAAGCACAGGCAGCAAGCACAGGCAGCACAGCAAGCACAGGCAGCAAGCACAGGCAGCACAGCAAACACAGGCAGAACAGCAAGCACAGGCATCACAGCAAGCACAAGCAGCAAGCACAGGCAGCACAGCAAGCACAGGCAGCACAGCAAACACAGGCAGCACAGCAAGCACAGGCAGCACAGCAGCACAGGCAGCACAGCAAGCACAGGCAGCAAGCACTGGCAGCACAGCAAGCACAGGCAGCAAGCACGGGCAGCACAGCAAGCACAGGCAGCAAGCACAGGCAGCACAGCAAGCACAGGCAGCACAGCAAACACAGGCAGCAAGCACAGGCAGCAAGCACAGGCAGCACAGCAAGCACAGGCAGCAAGCACAGGCAGCAAGCACAGGCAGCACAGCAAGCACAGGCAGCAAGCACAGGCAGCGCAGCAAACACAGGCAGCACAGCAAGCACAGGCAGCACAGCAGCACAGGCAGCACAGCAAACACAGGCAGCACAGCAAGCACAGGCAGCAAGCACAGGCAGCACAGCAAGCACAGGCAGCACAGCAAACACAGGCAGTACAGCAAGCACAGGCAGCACAGCAGCACAGGCAGCAAGCACAGGCAGCACAGCAAGCACAGGCAGCAAGCACAGGCAGCACAGCAAACACAGGCAGCACAGCAAACACAGGCAGCACAGCAAGCACAGGCAGCACAGCAGCACAGGCAGCAAGCACAGGCAGCACAGCAAGCACAGGCAGCAAGTACAGACAGCACAGCAAGCACAGGCAGCAAGCCCAGGCAGCACAGCAAGCACAGGCAGCAAGCACAGGCAGCACAGCAAGCACAGGCAGCAAGCACAGGCAGCACAGCAAGCACAGGCAGCAAGCACAGGCAGCGCAGCAAACACAGGCAGCACAGCAAGCACAGGCAGCACAGCAGCACAGGCAGCAAGCACAGGCAGCACAGCAAGCACAGGCAGCAAGCACAGGCAGCACAGCAAGCACAGGCAGCAAGCACAGGCAGCAAGCACAGGCAGCACAGCAAGCACAGGCAGCCAGCACAGGCAGACACAAGCAGCACAGCAAGCACAGGCAGCACAGCAAGCACAGGCAGCACAGCAAACACAGGCAGCACAGCAAACACAGGCAGCACAGCAAGCACAGGCAGCACAGCAGCACAGGCAGCAAGCACAGGCAGCACAGCAAACACAGGCAGCACAGCAAGCACAGGCAGCAAGCACAGGCAGCACAGCAAACACAGGCAGCACAGCAAGCACAGGCAGCACAGCAAACACAGGCAGCAGAGCAAGCACAGGCAGCACAGCACAGGCAGCACAGCAAGCACAGAAAGCACAGCAGCACAGGCAGCAAGCACAGGCAGCACAGCAAGCACAGGCAGCAAGCACAGGCAGCACAGCAAACACAGGCAGCACAGCAAGCACAGGCAGCACAGGCAGCACAGCAAGCACAGGCAGCACAGCACAGGCAGCAAGCACAGGCAGTAAGCACAGGCAGCAAGCACAGGCAGCAGAGCAAGCACATGCAGCAATCGCAGACAGCACAGCAAGCACAGGCAGCAAGCACAGGCAGCAAGCACAGGCAGCAAGCACAGGCAGCACAGCAAGCACAGGCAGCAAGCACAGGCAGCACAGCAAGCACAGGCAGCAAGCATAGGCAACACAGCAAGCACAGGCAGCACAGCAAGCACAGGCAGCACAGCACAGGCAGCACAGCAAGCATAGGCAGCACAGCAAGCACAGGCAGCAAGCACAGGCAGCAAGCACAGGCAGCACAGCAAGCACAGGCAGCAAGCACAGGCAGCACAGCAAACACAGGAAGCAAGCACAGGCAGCACAGCAAGCACAGGCAGCAAGCACAGGCAGCACAGCAAGCGCAGGCAGCACAGCACAGGCAGCACAGCAAGCACAGGCAGCACAGGCAGCAAGCACAGGCAGCACAGCAAGCACAGACAGCACAGACAGCACAGCAAGCACAGGGAGCAAGCACAGGCAGCAAAGCAAGCACAGGCAGCAAGCACAGGCAGCACAGCAAGCACAGGCAGCAAGCACAGGCAGCAAGCATAGGCAGCACAGCAAATACAGGCAGCACAGCAAGCACAGGCAGCACAAGAGCACAGGCAGCAAGCACAGGCAGCACAGCAAGCACAGGCAGCAAGCACAGGCAGCACAGCAAGCACAGGCAGCAAGCACAGGCAGCAAGCATAGGCAACACAGCAAGCACAGGCAGCACAGCAAGCACAGGCAGCACAGCACAGGCAGCACAGCAAGCATAGGCAGTACAGCAAGCACAGGCAGCAAGCACCTTCAGCACAGCAAGCACAGGCAGCAAGCACAGGCAGCAAGCACAGGCAGCACAGCAAGCACAGGCAGCAAGCACAGGCAGCACAGCAAACACAGGAAGCAAGCACAGGCAGCACAGCAAGCACAGGCAGCACAGCAAGCACAGGCAGCAATCACAGGCAAAACAGCAAGCACAGGCAGCAAGCACAGGCAGCACAGCAAGCACAGGCAGCACAGCAAGTACAGGCAGCAAGCACAGGCATGTTAGAAACCCGCAAAATAGCTCGACGTGATGTGTTCGTTTTAGCGATTCTGGGGCAAGTGCAGAGGGGTCAAGCTCCGTCCTCTTTCCAACAGGCAAAGCCTGCTCCGATCTTCGGCGAGATTCACTCTCCCATTTGTTTACAATGCTTACTCTTACTGAGACGCAGGTCAATGCACCGGCCGCCGAGGTAAACATATGATCCGCGACTCTCGGCGCATCCAAAAACAGGTGACACAGCAACGCACTGTCGTGTGCCACTGTCGAATTACCGCGTGTTATGGGCGAAATCAAATGAATCGCTAACAGGCAGCACAGCAAGCACAGGCAGCAAGCACAGGCAGCACAGCAAACACAGGCAGTACAGCAAGCACAGGCAGCACAGCAGCACAGGGAGAAAGCACAGGCAGCACAGCAAGCACAGGCAGCATGCACAGGCAGCAAGCACAGGCAGCACAGCAAGCACAGGCAGCACAGCAAACACAGGCAGCAAGCACAGGCAGCACAGCAAGCACAGGCAGCAAGCACAGGCAGCACAGCAAGCACAGGCAGCAAGCACAGGCAGCACAGCAAGCACAGGCAGCACAGCAAACACAGGCAGCAAGCACAGGCAGCACAGCAAGCGCAGGCAGCACAGCACAGGCAGCACAGCAAGCACAGGCAGCACAGGCAGCAAACACAGGCAGCACAGCAAACACAGGCAGCAAGCACAGGCAGCACAGCAAGCACAGGCAGCAAGCATAGGCAACACAGCAAGCACAGGCAGCACAGCAAGCACAGGCAGCACAGCACAGGCAGCACAGCAAGCATAGGCAGCACAGCAAGCACAGGCAGCAAGCACAGGCAGCAAGCACAGGCAGCAAGCACAGGCAGCAAGCACAGGCAGCACAGCAAGCACAGGCAGCAAGCACAGGCAGCACAGCAAACACAGGAAGCAAGCACAGGCAGCACAGCAAGCACAGGCAGCACAGCAAGCACAGGCAGCAAGCACAGGTAACACAGCAAGCACAGGCAGCACAGCAAGCACAGGCAGCACAGCAAACACGGGCAGCACAGCAAGCACAGGCAGCACAGCAGCACAGGCAGCAAGCACAGACAGCAAGCACAGGCAGCACAGCAAGCACAGGCAGCAAGCACAGGCAACACAGCAAGCACAGGCAGCACAGCAAGCACAGGCAGCAAGCACAGGCAGCACAGCAAGCACAGGCAGCATGCACAGGAAGCACAGGCAACACAGCAAGCACAGGCAGCACAGCAAGCACAGGCAGCAAGCACAGGCAGCACAGCAAGCACAGGCAGCAAGCACAGGCAGCACAGCAAGCACAGGCAGCAAGCACAGGCAACACAGCAAGCACAGGCAGCAAGCACAGGCAGCACAGCAAACACAGGCAGCACAGCAAGCACAGGCAGCACAGCAGCACAGGCAGCAAGCAGAGGCAGCAAGCACAGGCAGCACAGCGAGCACAGGCAGCAAGCACAGGCAGCAAGCACAGGCAACAAAGCAAGCACAGGCAGCACAGCAAGCACAGGCAGCAAGCACAGGCAGCACAGCAAGCACAGGCAGCAAGCACAGGCAGCACAGCAAACACAGGCAGCACAGCACAGGCAGCACAGCAAGCACAGGCAGCAAGCACAGGCAGCACAGCAAGCACAGGCAGCAAGCACAGGCAGCACAGGCAGCAAGCACAGGCAGCACAGCAAGCACAGGCAGCAAGCACAGGCAGCACAACAAGCACAGGGAGCAAGCACAGGCAGCACAGCAAGCACAGGCAGCACAGCACAGGCAGCACAGCAAGCACAGGCAGCACAGCAAGCACAGGCAGCAAGCACAGGCAGCACAGCAAGCACAGGCAGCAAGCACAGGCAGCACAGCAAACACAGGCAGTACAGCAAGCACAGGCAGCACAGCAGCACAGGGAGAAAGCACAGGCAGCACAGCAAGCACAGGCAGCATGCACAGGAAGCAAGCACAGGCAACACAGCAAGCACAGGCAACACAGCAAGCACAGGCAGCACAGCAAGCACAGGCAGCAAGCACAGGCAGCACAGCAAGCACAGGCAGCAAGCACAGGCAGCACAGCAAGCACAGGCAGCAAGCACAGGCAACACAGCAAGCACAGGCAGCAAGCACAGGCAGCACAGCAAACACAGGCAGTACAGCAAGCACAGGCAGCACAGCAGCACAGGGAGAAAGCACAGGCAGCACAGCAAGCACAGGCAGCATGCACAGGAAGCAAGCACAGGCAACACAGCAAGCACAGGCAGCACAGCAGCACAGGGAGAAAGCACAGGCAGCACAGCGAGCACAGGCAGCATGCACAGGAAGCAAGCACAGGCAACACAGCAAGCACAGGCAGCACATCAAGCACAGGCAGCGCAGCACAGCAAGCACAGGCAGCAAGCACAGGCAACACAGCAAGCACAGGCAGCAAGCACAGGCAGCACAGCAAACACAGGCAGCACAGCAAGCACAGGCAGCAAGCACAGGCAGCACAGCAAGCACAGGAAGCAAGCACAGGCAGCACAGCAAGCACAGGCAGCACAGCAAGCACAGGCAGCAAGCACAGGCAGCAAGCACAGGCAGCAAGCACAGGCAGCACAGCAAGCACAGGCAGCAAGCACAGGCAGCACAGCAAGCACAGGGAGCAAGCACAGGCAGCACAGCAAGCACAGGCAGCAAGCACAGGCAGCACAGCAAGCACAGGCAGCAAGCACAGGCAGCACAGCAAACACAGGCAGTACAGCAAGCACAGGCAGCACAGCAGCACAGGGAGAAAGCACAGGCAGCACAGCAAGCACAGGCAGCATGCACAGGAAGCAAGCACAGGCAACACAGCAAGCACAGGCAGCACAGCAGCACAGGGAGAAAGCACAGGCAGCACAGCAAGCACAGGCAGCATGCACAGGAAGCAAGCACAGGCAACACAGCAAGCACAGGCAACACAGCAAGCCCAGGCAGCACAGCAAGCACAGGCAGCAAGCACAGGCAGCACAGCAAGCACAGGCAGCAAGCACAGGCAGCACAGCAAGCACAGGCAGCAAGCACAGGCAACACAGCAAGCACAGGCAGCAAGCACAGGCAGCACAGCAAACACAGGCAGCACAGCAAGCACGGGCAGCACAGCAGCACAGGCAGCAAGCACAGGCAGCAAGCACAGGCAGCACAGCGAGCACAGGCAGCAAGCACAGGCAGCAAGCACAGGCAACACAGCAAGCACAGGCAGCACAGCAAGCACAGGCAGCAAGCACAGGCAGCACAGCAAGCACAGGCAGCAAGCACAGGCAGCACAGCAAACACAGGCAGCACAGCACAGGCAGCACAGCAAGCACAGGCAGCAAGCACAGGCAGCACAGCAAGCACAGGCAGCAAGCACAGGCAGCACAGGCAGCAAGCACAGGCAGCACAGCAAGCACAGGCAGCAAGCACAGGCAGCACAGCAAGCACAGGCAGCACAGCACAGGCAGCACAGCAAGCACAGGCAGCAAGCACTGGCAGCACAGCAAGCACAGGCAGCAAGCACAGGCAGCACAGCAAGCACAGGCAGCAAGCACAGGCAGCACAGCAAGCACAGGCAGCACAGCAAACACAGGCAGCAAGCACAGGCAGCAAGCACAGGCAGCACAGCAAGCACAGGCAGCAAGCACAGGCAGCAAGCACAGGCAGCACAGCAAGCACAGGCAGCAAGCACAGGCAACACAGCAAGCATAGGCAGCACAGCAAGCACAGGCAGCAAGCACAGGCAGCACAGCAAGCACAGGCAGCAAGCACAGGCAGCACAGGCAGCACAGCAAGCACAGGCAGCAAGCACAGGCAGCACAGCAAACACAGGCAGCACATCAAGCACAGGCAGCACAGCACAGGCAGCACAGCAAGCACAGGCAGCAAGCACAGGCAGCAAGCACAGGCAGCACAGCAAGCACAGGCAGCAAGCACAGGCAACACAGCAAACACAGGCAGCACAGCAAGCACAGGCAGCAAGCACAGGCAGCACAGCAAGCACAGGCAGCAAGCACAGGCAGCACAGCAAACACAGGCAGCACAGCAAGCAGAGGCAGCAAGCACAGGCAGCACAGCAAACACAGGCAGTACAGCAAGCACAGGCAGCACAGCAGCACAGGCAGCAAGCACAGGCAGCACAGCAAGCACAGGCAGCAAGCACAGGCAGCACAGCAAGCACAGGCAACACAGCAAGCACAGGCAGCAAGCACAGGCAGCACAGCAAGCACAGGAAGCAAGAACAGGCAGCACAGCAAGCACAGGCAGCAAGCACAGGCAGCATGCACAGGCAGCACAGCAAGCACAGGCAGCAAGCACAGGCAGCACAGCAAGCAGAGGCAGCAAGCACAGGCAGCACAGCAAGCACAGGCAGCAAGCACAGGCAGCACAGCAAGCACAGGCAGCAAGCACAGGCAGCACAGCAAGCACAGGCAGCAAGCACAGGCAGCACAGCAAACACAGGCAGCACAGCAAGCACAGGCAGCACAGCACAGGCATCACAGCAAGCACAGGCAGCACAGCAAGCACAGGCAGCAAGCACAGGCAGCACAGCAAGCACAGGCAGCAAGCACAGGCAGCAAGCACAGGCAGCAGAGCAAGCACATGCAGCAAGCGCAGGCAGCACAGCAAGCACAGCAAGCACAGGCAGCAAGCACAGGCAGCACAGCAAGCACAGGCAGCAAGCACAGGCAGCACAGCAAACACAGGCAGAACAGCAAGCACAGGCATCACAGCAAGCACAAGCAGCAAGCACAGGCAGCACAGCAAGCACAGGCAGCACAGCAAACACAGGCAGCACAGCAAGCACAGGCAGCACAGCAGCACAGGCAGCACAGCAAGCACAGGCAGCAAGCACTGGCAGCACAGCAAGCACAGGCAGCAAGCACGGGCAGCACAGCAAGCACAGGCAGCAAGCACAGGCAGCACAGCAAGCACAGGCAGCACAGCAAACACAGGCAGCAAGCACAGGCAGCAAGCACAGGCAGCACAGCAAGCACAGGCAGCAAGCACAGGCAGCAAGCACAGGCAGCACAGCAAGCACAGGCAGCAAGCACAGGCAGCGCAGCAAACACAGGCAGCACAGCAAGCACAGGCAGCACAGCAGCACAGGCAGCAAGCACAGGCAGCACAGCAAGCACAGGCAGCAAGCACAGGCAGCACAGCAACCACAGGCAGCAAGCACAGGCAGCACAGCAAACACAGGCAGCACATCAAGCACAGGCAGCAAGCACAGGCAGCACAGCAAGCACAGGCAGCACAGCAAACACAGGCAGTACAGCAAGCACAGGCAGCACAGCAGCACAGGCAGCAAGCACAGGCAGCACAGCAAGCACAGGCAGCAAGCACAGGCAGCACAGCAAACACAGGCAGCACAGCAAGCACAGGCAGCACAGCAAGCACAGGCAGCACAGCCCAGGCAGCACAGCAAGCACAGGCAGCACAGCAAGCACAGGCAGCAAGCACAGGCAGCACAGCAAGCACAGGCAGCAAGCACAGGCAACACAGCAAGCACAGGCAGCACAGCAAGCACAGGCAGCACAGACAGCACAGCAAGCACAGGCAGCAAGCACAGGCAGCACAGCAAACACAGGAAGCAAGCACAGGCAGCACAGGCAGCAAGCACAGACAGCACAGCAAGCACAGGCAGCAAGCACAGGCAGCACAGCAAGCACAGGCAGCAAGCACAGGCAGCAAGCACAGGCAGCACAGCAAACACAGGCAGCACAGCACAGGCAGCACAGCAAGCACAGGCAGCAAGCACAGGCAGCACAGCAAGCACAGGCAGCAAGCACAGGCAGCACAGGCAGCAAGCACAGGCAGCACAGCAAGCACAGGCAGCAAGCACAGGCAGCACAACAAGCACAGGGAGCAAGCACAGGCAGCACAGCAAGCACAGGCACGTTAGAAACCCGCAAAATAGCTCGACGTGATGTGTTCGTTTTAGCGATTCCGGGGGAAGTGCAGAGGGGTCAAGCTCGGTCCTCTTTCCAACAGGCAAAGCCTGCTCCGATCTTCGGCGAGATTCACTCTCGCATTTGTTTACAATGCTTACTCTTACTGAGACGCAGGTCAATGCACCGGCCGCCGAGGTAAACATATGATCCGCGACTCTCGGCGCCTCCAAAAACAGGTGACACAGCAACGCACTGTCGTGTGCCACTGTCGAATTACCGCGTGTTATGGGCGAAATCAAATGCATTGCTAACAGGCAGCACAGCAAGCACAGGCAGCAAGCACAGGCAGCACAGGCAGCACAGCAAGCACAGGCAGCACAGCAAGCACAGGCAGCAAGCACAGGCAGCACAGCAAGCACAGGCAGCAAGCACAGGCAGCAAGCACAGGCAGCAAGCACAGGCAACACAGCAAGCACAGGCAGCACAGCAAGCACAGGCAGCAAGCACAGGCAGCACAGACAGCACAGCAAGCACAGGCAGCAAGCACAGGCAGCACAGCAAACACAGGAAGCAAGCACAGGCAGCACAGGCAGCAAGCACAGACAGCACAGCAAGCACAGGCAGCAAGCACAGGCAGCACAGCAAGCACAGGCAGCAAGCACAGGCAGCACAGCAAGCACAGGCAGCAAGCACAGGCAGCACAGCAAACACAGGCAGCACAGCACAGGCAGCACAGCAAGCACAGGCAGCAAGCACAGGCAGCACAGCAAGCACAGGCAGCAAGCACAGGCAGCACAGGCAGCAAGCACAGGCAGCACAGCAAGCACAGGCAGCACAACAAGCACAGGGAGCAAGCACAGGCAGCACAGCAAGCACAGGCACGTTAGAAACCCGCAAAATAGCTCGACGTGATGTGTTCGTTTTAGCGATTCCGGGGGAAGTGCAGAGGGGTCAAGCTCGGTCCTCTTTCCAACAGGCAAAGCCTGCTCCGATCTTCGGCGAGATTCACTCTCGCATTTGTTTACAATGCTTACTCTTACTGAGACGCAGGTCAATGCACCGGCCGCCGAGGTAAACATATGATCCGCGACTCTCGGCGCCTCCAAAAACAGGTGACACAGCAACGCACTGTCGTGTGCCACTGTCGAATTACCGCGTGTTATGGGCGAAATCAAATGCATTGCTAACAGGCAGCACAGCAAGCACAGGCAGCAAGCACAGGCAGCACAGCAAGCATAGGCAGCAAGCACAGGCAGCACAGCAAGCACAGGCAGCAAGCACAGGAAGCACAGCAAGCACAGGCAGCAAGCACAGGCAGCAAGCACAGGCAGCACAGCGAGCACAGGCAGCAAGCACAGGCAGCAAGCACAGGCAACACAGCAAGCACAGGCAGCACAGCAAGCACAGGCAGCACAGCACAGGCAGCACAGCAAGCACAGGCAGCAAGCACAGGCAGCACAGCAAGCACAGACAGCAAGCACAGGCAGCACAGCAAGCACAGGCAGCAAGCACAGGCAGCACAGCAAGCACAGGCAGCAAGCACAGGCAGCACAGCAAGCACAGGCAGCAAGCACAGGCAGCACAGCAAACTACAGGCAGCACAGCAAGCACAGGCAGCACAGCACAGGCAGCACAGCAAGCACAGGCAGCACAGCAAGCACAGGCAGCAAGCACAGGCAGCAAGCACAGGCAGCAGAGCAAGCACATGCAGCAAGCGCAGGCAGCACAGCAAGCACAGCAAGCACAGGCAGCAAGCACAGGCAGCACAGCAAGCACAGGCAGCAAGCACAGGCAGCACAGCGAGCACAGACAGCAAGCACAGGCAGCAAGCACAGGCAGCACAGCAGCACAGGCAG
This sequence comes from Priocnemis perturbator, assembly GCA_963942575.1. NCBI lineage: Eukaryota > Metazoa > Arthropoda > Insecta > Hymenoptera > Pompilidae > Priocnemis > Priocnemis perturbator. Next base: position 400,024 of record CAWWDK010000365.1, on the reverse strand, counting down.
CAAGCACAGGCAGCACAGCAAGCACAGGCAGCAAGTACAGACAGCACAGCAAGCACAGGCAGCAAGCCCAGGCAGCACAGCAAGCACAGGCAGCAAGCACATGCAGCACAGCAAGCACAGGCAGCAAGCACAGGCAGCACAGCAAGCACAGGCAGCAAGCACAGGCAGCGCAGCAAACACAGGCAGCACAGCAAGCACAGGCAGCACAGCAGCACAGGCAGCAAGCACAGGCAGCACAGCAAGCACAGGCAGCAAGCACAGGCAGCACAGCAAGCACAGGCAGCAAGCACAGGCAGCAAGCACAGGCAGCACAGCAAGCACAGGCAGCCAGCACAGGCAGACACAAGCAGCACAGCAAGCACAGGCAGCACAGCAAGCACAGGCAGCACAGCAAACACAGGCAGCACAGCAAACACAGGCAGCACAGCAAGCACAGGCAGCACAGCAGCACAGGCAGCAAGCACAGGCAGCACAGCAAACACAGGCAGCACAGCAAGCACAGGCAGCAAGCACAGGCAGCACAGCAAACACAGGCAGCACAGCAAGCACAGGCAGCACAGCAAACACAGGCAGCAGAGCAAGCACAGGCAGCACAGCACAGGCAGCACAGCAAGCACAGGCAGCAAGCACAGGCAGCAAGCACAGGCAGCACAGCAAGCACAGGCAGCAAGCACAGGCAACACAGCAAACACAGGCAGCACAGCAAGCACAGGCAGCAAGCACAGGCAGCACAGCAAGCACAGGCAGCAAGCACAGGCAGCACAGCAAACACAGGCAGCACAGCAAGCAGAGGCAGCAAGCACAGGCAGCACAGCAAACACAGGCAGTACAGCAAGCACAGGCAGCACAGCAGCACAGGCAGCAAGCACAGGCAGCACAGCAAGCACAGGCAGCAAGCACAGGCAGCACAGCAAGCACAGGCAACACAGCAAGCACAGGCAGCAAGCACAGGCAGCACAGCAAGCACAGGAAGCAAGAACAGGCAGCACAGCAAGCACAGGCAGCAAGCACAGGCAGCATGCACAGGCAGCACAGCAAGCACAGGCAGCAAGCACAGGCAGCACAGCAAGCAGAGGCAGCAAGCACAGGCAGCACAGCAAGCACAGGCAGCAAGCACAGGCAGCACAGCAAGCACAGGCAGCAAGCACAGGCAGCACAGCAAGCACAGGCAGCAAGCACAGGCAGCACAGCAAACACAGGCAGCACAGCAAGCACAGGCAGCACAGCACAGGCATCACAGCAAGCACAGGCAGCACAGCAAGCACAGGCAGCAAGCACAGGCAGCACAGCAAGCACAGGCAGCAAGCACAGGCAGCAAGCACAGGCAGCAGAGCAAGCACATGCAGCAAGCGCAGGCAGCACAGCAAGCACAGCAAGCACAGGCAGCAAGCACAGGCAGCACAGCAAGCACAGGCAGCAAGCACAGGCAGCACAGCAAACACAGGCAGAACAGCAAGCACAGGCATCACAGCAAGCACAAGCAGCAAGCACAGGCAGCACAGCAAGCACAGGCAGCACAGCAAACACAGGCAGCACAGCAAGCACAGGCAGCACAGCAGCACAGGCAGCACAGCAAGCACAGGCAGCAAGCACTGGCAGCACAGCAAGCACAGGCAGCAAGCACGGGCAGCACAGCAAGCACAGGCAGCAAGCACAGGCAGCACAGCAAGCACAGGCAGCACAGCAAACACAGGCAGCAAGCACAGGCAGCAAGCACAGGCAGCACAGCAAGCACAGGCAGCAAGCACAGGCAGCAAGCACAGGCAGCACAGCAAGCACAGGCAGCAAGCACAGGCAGCGCAGCAAACACAGGCAGCACAGCAAGCACAGGCAGCACAGCAGCACAGGCAGCAAGCACAGGCAGCACAGCAAGCACAGGCAGCAAGCACAGGCAGCACAGCAACCACAGGCAGCAAGCACAGGCAGCACAGCAAACACAGGCAGCACAGCAAACACAGGCAGCACATCAAGCACAGGCAGCAAGCACAGGCAGCACAGCAAGCACAGGCAGCACAGCAAACACAGGCAGTACAGCAAGCACAGGCAGCACAGCAGCACAGGCAGCAAGCACAGGCAGCACAGCAAGCACAGGCAGCAAGCACAGGCAGCACAGCAAACACAGGCAGCACAGCAAGCACAGGCAGCACAGCAAGCACAGGCAGCACAGCCCAGGCAGCACAGCAAGCACAGGCAGCACAGCAAGCACAGGCAGCAAGCACAGGCAGCACAGCAAGCACAGGCAGCAAGCACAGGCAACACAGCAAGCACAGGCAGCACAGCAAGCACAGGCAGCACAGACAGCACAGCAAGCACAGGCAGCAAGCACAGGCAGCACAGCAAACACAGGAAGCAAGCACAGGCAGCACAGGCAGCAAGCACAGACAGCACAGCAAGCACAGGCAGCAAGCACAGGCAGCACAGCAAGCACAGGCAGCAAGCACAGGCAGCAAGCACAGGCAGCACAGCAAACACAGGCAGCACAGCACAGGCAGCACAGCAAGCACAGGCAGCAAGCACAGGCAGCACAGCAAGCACAGGCAGCAAGCACAGGCAGCACAGGCAGCAAGCACAGGCAGCACAGCAAGCACAGGCAGCAAGCACAGGCAGCACAACAAGCACAGGGAGCAAGCACAGGCAGCACAGCAAGCACAGGCACGTTAGAAACCCGCAAAATAGCTCGACGTGATGTGTTCGTTTTAGCGATTCCGGGGGAAGTGCAGAGGGGTCAAGCTCGGTCCTCTTTCCAACAGGCAAAGCCTGCTCCGATCTTCGGCGAGATTCACTCTCGCATTTGTTTACAATGCTTACTCTTACTGAGACGCAGGTCAATGCACCGGCCGCCGAGGTAAACATATGATCCGCGACTCTCGGCGCCTCCAAAAACAGGTGACACAGCAACGCACTGTCGTGTGCCACTGTCGAATTACCGCGTGTTATGGGCGAAATCAAATGCATTGCTAACAGGCAGCACAGCAAGCACAGGCAGCAAGCACAGGCAGCACAGGCAGCACAGCAAGCACAGGCAGCACAGCAAGCACAGGCAGCAAGCACAGGCAGCACAGCAAGCACAGGCAGCAAGCACAGGCAGCAAGCACAGGCAGCAAGCACAGGCAACACAGCAAGCACAGGCAGCACAGCAAGCACAGGCAGCAAGCACAGGCAGCACAGACAGCACAGCAAGCACAGGCAGCAAGCACAGGCAGCACAGCAAACACAGGAAGCAAGCACAGGCAGCACAGGCAGCAAGCACAGACAGCACAGCAAGCACAGGCAGCAAGCACAGGCAGCACAGCAAGCACAGGCAGCAAGCACAGGCAGCACAGCAAGCACAGGCAGCAAGCACAGGCAGCACAGCAAACACAGGCAGCACAGCACAGGCAGCACAGCAAGCACAGGCAGCAAGCACAGGCAGCACAGCAAGCACAGGCAGCAAGCACAGGCAGCACAGGCAGCAAGCACAGGCAGCACAGCAAGCACAGGCAGCACAACAAGCACAGGGAGCAACCACAGGCAGCACAGCAAGCACAGGCACGTTAGAAACCCGCAAAATAGCTCGACGTGATGTGTTCGTTTTAGCGATTCCGGGGGAAGTGCAGAGGGGTCAAGCTCGGTCCTCTTTCCAACAGGCAAAGCCTGCTCCGATCTTCGGCGAGATTCACTCTCGCATTTGTTTACAATGCTTACTCTTACTGAGACGCAGGTCAATGCACCGGCCGCCGAGGTAAACATATGATCCGCGACTCTCGGCGCCTCCAAAAACAGGTGACACAGCAACGCACTGTCGTGTGCCACTGTCGAATTACCGCGTGTTATGGGCGAAATCAAATGCATTGCTAACAGGCAGCACAGCAAGCACAGGCAGCAAGCACAGGCAGCACAGCAAGCATAGGCAGCAAGCACAGGCAGCACAGCAAGCACAGGCAGCAAGCACAGGAAGCACAGCAAGCACAGGCAGCAAGCACAGGCAGCAAGCACAGGCAGCACAGCGAGCACAGGCAGCAAGCACAGGCAGCAAGCACAGGCAACACAGCAAGCACAGGCAGCACAGCAAGCACAGGCAGCACAGCACAGGCAGCACAGCAAGCACAGGCAGCAAGCACAGGCAGCACAGCAAGCACAGACAGCAAGCACAGGCAGCACAGCAAGCACAGGCAGCAAGCACAGGCAGCACAGCAAGCACAGGCAGCAAGCACAGGCAGCACAGCAAGCACAGGCAGCAAGCACAGGCAGCACAGCAAACTACAGGCAGCACAGCAAGCACAGGCAGCACAGCACAGGCAGCACAGCAAGCACAGGCAGCACAGCAAGCACAGGCAGCAAGCACAGGCAGCAAGCACAGGCAGCAGAGCAAGCACATGCAGCAAGCGCAGGCAGCACAGCAAGCACAGCAAGCACAGGCAGCAAGCACAGGCAGCACAGCAAGCACAGGCAGCAAGCACAGGCAGCACAGCGAGCACAGACAGCAAGCACAGGCAGCAAGCACAGGCAGCACAGCAGCACAGGCAGCAAGCACAGGCAGCACAGCAAGCACAGGCAGCAAGTACAGACAGCACAGCAAGCACAGGCAGCAAGCCCAGGCAGCACAGCAAGCACAGGCAGCAAGCACATGCAGCACAGCAAGCACAGGCAGCAAGCACAGGCAGCACAGCAAGCACAGGCAGCAAGCACAGGCAGCGCAGCAAACACAGGCAGCACAGCAAGCACAGGCAGCACAGCAGCACAGGCAGCAAGCACAGGCAGCACAGCAAGCACAGGCAGCAAGCACAGGCAGCACAGCAAGCACAGGCAGCAAGCACAGGCAGCAAGCACAGGCAGCACAGCAAGCACAGGCAGCCAGCACAGGCAGACACAAGCAGCACAGCAAGCACAGGCAGCACAGCAAGCACAGGCAGCACAGCAAACACAGGCAGCACAGCAAACACAGGCAGCACAGCAAGCACAGGCAGCACAGCAGCACAGGCAGCAAGCACAGGCAGCACAGCAAACACAGGCAGCACAGCAAGCACAGGCAGCAAGCACAGGCAGCACAGCAAACACAGGCAGCACAGCAAGCACAGGCAGCACAGCAAACACAGGCAGCAGAGCAAGCACAGGCAGCACAGCACAGGCAGCACAGCAAGCACAGAAAGCACAGCAGCACAGGCAGCAAGCACAGGCAGCACAGCAAGCACAGGCAGCAAGCACAGGCAGCACAGCAAACACAGGCAGCACAGCAAGCACAGGCAGCACAGGCAGCACAGCAAGCACAGGCAGCACAGCACAGGCAGCAAGCACAGGCAGTAAGCACAGGCAGCAAGCACAGGCAGCAGAGCAAGCACATGCAGCAATCGCAGACAGCACAGCAAGCACAGGCAGCAAGCACAGGCAGCAAGCACAGGCAGCAAGCACAGGCAGCACAGCAAGCACAGGCAGCAAGCACAGGCAGCACAGCAAGCACAGGCAGCAAGCATAGGCAACACAGCAAGCACAGGCAGCAAGCACAGGCAGCACAGCAAGCACAGGCAGCAAGCACAGGCAGCACAGCAAGCACAGGCAGCAAGCACAGGCAGCGCAGCAAACACAGGCAGCACAGCAAGCACAGGCAGCACAGCAGCACAGGCAGCAAGCACAGGCAGCACAGCAAGCACAGGCAGCAAGCACAGGCAGCACAGCAAGCACAGGCAGCAAGCACAGGCAGCACAGCACAGGCAGCACAGCAAGCACAGGCAGCCAGCACAGGCAGAAAGCACAGGCAGCAAGCACAGGCAGCACAGGCAGACACAAGCAGCACAGCAAGCACAGGCAGCAAGCACAGGCAGCACAGCAAACACAGGCAGCACAGCAAGCACAGGCAGCACAGCAGCACAGGCAGCAAGCACAGGCAGCACAGCAAACACAGGCAGCACAGCAAGCACAGGCAGCAAGCACAGGCAGCACAGCAAACACAGGCAGCACAGCAAGCATAGGCAGCACAGCAAACACAGGCAGCAGAGCAAGCACAGGCAGCACAGCACAGGCAGCACAGCAAGCACAGGCAGCACAGCAGCACAGGCAGCAAGCACAGGCAGCACAGCAAACACAGGCAGTAAGCACAGGCAGCACAGCAAACACAGGCAGCACAGCACAGGCAGCACAGCAAGCACAGGCAGCACAGCAAGCACAGGCAGCAAGCACAGGCAGCAAGCACAGGCAGTAAGCACAGGCAGCAAGCACAGGCAGCAGAGCAAGCACATGCAGCAATCGCAGACAGCACAGCAAGCACAGGCAGCAAGCACAGGCAGCACAGCAAGCACAGGCAGCAAGCACAGGCAGCACAGCAAGCACAGGCAGCAAGCACAGGCAGCACAGCAAGCACAGGCAGCACAGCAAGCACAGGCAGCAAGCACAGGCAGCACAGCACAGGCAGCACAGCAAGCACAGGCAGAACAGCAAGCACAGGCAGCAAGCACAGGCAGCACAGCAAGCACAGGCAGCAAGCACAGGCAGCACAGCAAACACAGGCAGCACAGCAAGCACAGGCAGCAAGCACAGGCAGCACAGCGAACACAGGCAGTACAGCAAGCACAGGCAGCACAGCAGCACAGGCAGCAAGCACAGGCAGCACAGCAAGCACAGGCAGCAAGCACAGGCAGCACAGCAAACACAGGCAGCACAGCAAGCACAGGCAGCACAGCAGCACAGGCAGCAAGCACAGGCAGCACAGCAAGCACAGGCAGCAAGCACAGGCAGCACAGCAAACACAGACAGCAAGCACAGGCAGCAAGCATAGGCAACACAGCAAGCACAGGCAGCACAGCACAGGCAGCACAGCAAGCACAGGCAGCACAGCAAGCACAGGCAGCACAGCAAGCACAGGCAGCAAGCACAGGCAGCAAGCACAGGCAGCAAGCACAGGCAGCACAGCAAGCACAGGCAGCAAGCACAGGCAGCACAGCAAGCACAGGCAGCAAGCACAGGCAGCACAGCAAGCACAGGCAGCACAGAAAGCACTGGCAGCAAGCACAGGCAGCACAGCAAGCACAGGCAGCACAGCAAGCATAGGCAGCACAGCAAGCACAGGCAGCAAGCACAGGCAGCACAGCAAGCACAGGCAGCAAGCACAGGCAGCACAGCAAGCACAGGCAGCAAGCACAGGCAGCACAGCAAGCACAGGCAGCAAGCACAGGCAGCGCAGCAAACACAGGCAGCACAGCAAGCACAGGCAGCACAGCAGCACAGGCAGCAAGCACAGGCAGCACAGCAAGCACAGGCAGCAAGCACAGGCAGCACAGCACAGGCAGCACAGCAAGCACAGGCAGCCAGCACAGGCAGCAAGCACAGGCAGCAAGCACAGGCAGCACAGGCAGACACAAGCAGCACAGCAAGCACAGGCAGCACAGCACAGGCAGCACAGCAAGCACAGGCAGCACAGCAAGCACAGGCAGCAAGCACAGGCAGCACAGCAAGCACAGGCAGCACAGCAAACACAGGCAGCACAGCACAGGCAGCACAGCAAGCACAGGCAGCACAGCAAGCACAGGCAGCAAGCACAGGCAGCAAGCACAGTCAGTAAGCACAGGCAGCAAGCACAGGCAGCAGAGCAAGCACATGCAGCAATCGCAGACAGCACAGCAAGCACAGGCAGCAAGCACAGGCAGCAAGCACAGGCAGCACAGCAAGCACAGGCAGCAAGCACAGGCAGCACAGCAAGCACAGGCAGCAAGCACAGGCAGCACAGCAAGCACAGGCAGCAAGCACAGGCAGCACAGCAAACACAGGCAGCACAGCACAGGCAGCACAGCAAGCACAGGCAGCACAGCAAGCACAGGCAGCAAGCACAGGCAGCACAGCAAGCACAGGCAGCAAGCACAGGCAGCACAACAAGCACAGGGAGCAAGCACAGGCAGCACAGCAAGCACAGGCACGTTAGAAACCCGCAAAATAGCTCGACGTGATGTGTTCGTTTTAGCGATTCCGGGGGAAGTCCAGAGGGGTCAAGCTCGGTCCTCTTTCCAACAGGCAAAGCCTGCTCCGATCTTCGGCGAGATTCACTCTCGCATTTGTTTACAATGCTTACTCTTACTGAGACGCAGGTCAATGCACTGGCCGCCGAGGTAAACATATGATCCGCGACTCTCGGCGCCTCCAAAAACAGGTGACACAGCAACGCACTGTCGTGTGCCACTGTCGAATTACCGCGTGTTATGGGCGAAATCAAATGCATCGCTAACAGGCAGCACAGCAAGCACAGGCAGCAAGCACAGGCAGCACAGCAAGCACAAGCAGCAAGCACAGGAAGCACAGCAAGCACAGGCAGCAAGCACAGGCAGCACAGCAAGCACAGGCAGCAAGCACAGGCAGCACAGCAAACACAGGCAGCACAGCACAGGCAGCACAGCAAGCACAGGCAGCAAGCACAGGCAGCACAGCAAGCACAGGCAGCAAGCACAGGCAGCACAGGCAGCAAGCACAGGCAGCACAGCAAGCACAGGCAGCAAGCACAGGCAGCACAACAAGCACAGGGAGCAAGCACAGGCAGCACAGCAAGCACAGGCAGCACAGCACAGGCAGCACAGCAAGCACAGGCAGCACAGCAAGCACAGGCAGCAAGCACAGGCAGCACAGCAAGCACAGGCAGCAAGCACAGGCAGCACAGCAAACACAGGCAGCACAGCACAGGCAGCACAGCAAGCACAGGCAGCAAGCACAGGCAGCACAGCAAGCACAGGCAGCAAGCACAGGCAGCACAGGCAGCAAGCACAGGCAGCACAGCAAGCACAGGCAGCAAGCACAGGCAGCACAACAAGCACAGGGAGCAAGCACAGGCAGCACAGCAAGCACAGGCAGCACAGCACAGGCAGCACAGCAAGCACAGGCAGCACAGCAAGCACAGGCAGCAAGCACAGGCAGCACAGCAAGCACAGGCAGCATGCACAGGAAGCACAGGCAACACAGCAAGCACAGGCAGCACAGCAAGCACAGGCAGCAAGCACAGGCAGCACAGCAAGCACAGGCAGCAAGCACAGGCAGCACAGCAAGCACAGGCAGCAAGCACAGGCAACACAGCAAGCACAGGCAGCAAGCACAGGCAGCACAGCAAACACAGGCAGCACAGCAAGCACAGGCAGCACAGCAGCACAGGCAGCAAGCAGAGGCAGCAAGCACAGGCAGCACAGCGAGCACAGGCAGCAAGCACAGGCAGCAAGCACAGGCAACAAAGCAAGCACTGGCAGCACAGCAAGCACAGGCAGCAAGCACAGGCAGCACAGCAAGCACAGGCAGCAAGCACAGGCAGCACAGCAAACACAGGCAGCACAGCACAGGCAGCACAGCAAGCACAGGCAGCAAGCACAGGCAGCACAGCAAGCACAGGCAGCAAGCACAGGCAGCACAGGCAGCAAGCACAGGCAGCACAGCAAGCACAGGCAGCAAGCACAGGCAGCACAACAAGCACAGGGAGCAAGCACAGGCAGCACAGCAAGCACAGGCAGCACAGCACAGGCAGCACAGCAAGCACAGGCAGCACAGCAAGCACAGGCAGCAAGCACAGGCAGCAAGCACAGGCAGCACAGCAAACACAGGCAGTACAGCAAGCACAGGCAGCACAGCAGCACAGGGAGAAAGCACAGGCAGCATGCACAGGAAGCAAGCACAGGCAACACAGCAAGCACAGGCAACACAGCAAGCACAGGCAGAACAGCAAGCACAGGCAGCAAGCACAGGCAGCACAGCAAGCACAGGCAGCAAGCACAGGCAGCACAGCAAGCACAGGCAGCAAGCACAGGCAACACAGCAAGCACAGGCAGCAAGCACAGGCAGCACAGCAAACACAGGCAGTACAGCAAGCACAGGCAGCACAGCAGCACAGGGAGAAAGCACAGGCAGCACAGCAAGCACAGGCAGCATGCACAGGAAGCAAGCACAGGCAACACAGCAAGCACAGGCAGCAAGCACAGGCAGCACAGCAAACACAGGCAGCACAGCAAGCACAGGCAGCAAGCACAGGCAGCACAGCAAGCACAGGAAGCAAGCACAGGCAGCACAGCAAGCACAGGCAGCACAGCAAGCACAGGCAGCAAGCACAGGCAGCAAGCACAGGCAGCAAGCACAGGCAGCACAGCAAGCACAGGCAGCAAGCACAGGCAGCACAGCAAGCACAGGGAGCAAGCACAGGCAGCACAGCAAGCACAGGCAGCAAGCACAGGCAGCACAGCAAGCACAGGCAGCAAGCACAGGCAGCACAGCAAACACAGGCAGTACAGCAAGCACAGGCAGCACAGCAGCACAGGGAGAAAGCACAGGCAGCACAGCAAGCACAGGCAGCATGCACAGGAAGCAAGCACAGGCAACACAGCAAGCACAGGCAGCACAGCAGCACAGGGAGAAAGCACAGGCAGCACAGCAAGCACAGGCAGCATGCACAGGAAGCAAGCACAGGCAACACAGCAAGCACAGGCAACACAGCAAGCCCAGGCAGCACAGCAAGCACAGGCAGCAAGCACAGGCAGCACAGCAAGCACAGGCAGCAAGCACAGGCAGCACAGCAAGCACAGGCAGCAAGCACAGGCAACACAGCAAGCACAGGCAGCAAGCACAGGCAGCACAGCAAACACAGGCAGCACAGCAAGCACGGGCAGCACAGCAGCACAGGCAGCAAGCACAGGCAGCAAGCACAGGCAGCACAGCGAGCACAGGCAGCAAGCACAGGCAGCAAGCACAGGCAACACAGCAAGCACAGGCAGCACAGCAAGCACAGGCAGCAAGCACAGGCAGCACAGCAAGCACAGGCAGCAAGCACAGGCAGCACAGCAAACACAGGCAGCACAGCACAGGCAGCACAGCAAGCACAGGCAGCAAGCACAGGCAGCACAGCAAACACAGGCAGCACAGCACAGGCAGCACAGCAAGCACAGGCAGCAAGCACAGGCAGCACAGCAAGCACAGGCAGCAAGCACAGGCAGCACAGGCAGCAAGCACAGGCAGCACAGCAAGCACAGGCAGCAAGCACAGGCAGCACAACAAGCACAGGGAGCAAGCACAGGCAGCACAGCAAGCACAGGCAGCACAGCACAGGCAGCACAGCAAGCACAGGCAGCACAGCAAGCACAGGCAGCAAGCACAGGCAGCACAGCAAGCACAGGCAGCAAGCACAGGCAGCACAGCAAACACAGGCAGCACAGCACAGGCAGCACAGCAAGCACAGGCAGCAAGCACAGGCAGCACAGCAAGCACAGGCAGCAAGCACAGGCAGCACAGGCAGCAAGCACAGGCAGCACAGCAAGCACAGGCAGCAAGCACAGGCAGCACAACAAGCACAGGGAGCAAGCACAGGCAGCACAGCAAGCACAGGCAGCACAGCACAGGCAGCACAGCAAGCACAGGCAGCACAGCAAGCACAGGCAGCAAGCACAGGCAGCACAGCAAGCACAGGCAGCATGCACAGGAAGCACAGGCAACACAGCAAGCACAGGCAGCACAGCAAGCACAGGCAGCAAGCACAGGCAGCACAGCAAGCACAGGCAGCAAGCACAGGCAGCACAGCAAGCACAGGCAGCAAGCACAGGCAACACAGCAAGCACAGGCAGCAAGCACAGGCAGCACAGCAAACACAGGCAGCACAGCAAGCACAGGCAGCACAGCAGCACAGGCAGCAAGCAGAGGCAGCAAGCACAGGCAGCACAGCGAGCACAGGCAGCAAGCACAGGCAGCAAGCACAGGCAACAAAGCAAGCACTGGCAGCACAGCAAGCACAGGCAGCAAGCACAGGCAGCACAGCAAGCACAGGCAGCAAGCACAGGCAGCACAGCAAACACAGGCAGCACAGCACAGGCAGCACAGCAAGCACAGGCAGCAAGCACAGGCAGCAAGCACAGGCAGCACAGGCAGCAAGCACAGGCAGCACAGCAAGCACAGGCAGCAAGCACAGGCAGCACAACAAGCACAGGGAGCAAGCACAGGCAGCACAGCAAGCACAGGCAGCACAGCACAGGCAGCACAGCAAGCACAGGCAGCACAGCAAGCACAGGCAGCAAGCACAGGCAGCACAGCAAGCACAGGCAGCAAGCACAGGCAGCACAGCAAACACAGGCAGTACAGCAAGCACAGGCAGCACAGCAGCACAGGGAGAAAGCACAGGCAGCACAGCAAGCACAGGCAGCATGCACAGGAAGCAAGCACAGGCAACACAGCAAGCACAGGCAACACAGCAAGCACAGGCAGCACAGCAAGCACAGGCAGCAAGCACAGGCAGCACAGCAAGCACAGGCAGCAAGCACAGGCAGCACAGGCAGCAAGCACAGGCAGCACAGCAAGCACAGGCAGCAAGCACAGGCAGCACAACAAGCACAGGGAGCAAGCACAGGCAGCACAGCAAGCACAGGCACGTTAGAAACCCGCAAAATAGCTCGACGTGATGTGTTCGTTTTAGCAATTCCGGGGGAAGTGCAGAGGGGTCAAGCTCGGTCCTCTTTCCAACAGGCAAAGCCTGCTCCGATCTTCGGCGAGATTCACTCTCGCATTTGTTTACAATGCTTACTCTTACTGAGACGCAGGTCAATGCACTGGCCGCCGAGGTAAACATATGATCCGCGACTCTCGGCGCCTCCAAAAACAGGTGACACAGCAACGCACTGTCGTGTGCCACTGTCGAATTACCGCGTGTTATGGGCGAAATCAAATGCATCGCTAACAGGCAGCACAGCAAGCACAGGCAGCAAGCACAGGCAGCACAGCAAGCACAGGCAGCAAGCACAGGCAGCACAGCAAGCACAGGCAGCACAGCACAGGCAGCACAGCAAGCACAGGCAGCAAGCACTGGCAGCACAGCAAGCACAGGCAGCAAGCACAGGCAGCACAGCAAGCACAGGCAGCAAGCACAGGCAGCACAGCAAGCACAGGCAGCACAGCAAACACAGGCAGCAAGCACAGGCAGCAAGCACAGGCAGCACAGCAAGCACAGGCAGCAAGCACAGGCAGCAAGCACAGGCAGCACAGCAAGCACAGGCAGCAAGCACAGGCAACACAGCAAGCATAGGCAGCACAGCAAGCACAGGCAGCAAGCACAGGCAGCACAGCAAGCACAGGCAGCAAGCACAGGCAGCACAGGCAGCACAGCAAGCACAGGCAGCAAGCACAGGCAGCACAGCAAACACAGGCAGCACATCAAGCACAGGCAGCACAGCACAGGCAGCACAGCAAGCACAGGCAGCAAGCACAGGCAGCAAGCACAGGCAGCACAGCAAGCACAGGCAGCAAGCACAGGCAACACAGCAAACACAGGCAGCACAGCAAGCACAGGCAGCAAGCACAGGCAGCACAGCAAGCACAGGCAGCAAGCACAGGCAGCACAGCAAACACAGGCAGCACAGCAAGCAGAGGCAGCAAGCACAGGCAGCACAGCAAACACAGGCAGTACAGCAAGCACAGGCAGCACAGCAGCACAGGCAGCAAGCACAGGCAGCACAGCAAGCACAGGCAGCAAGCACAGGCAGCACAGCAAGCACAGGCAACACAGCAAGCACAGGCAGCAAGCACAGGCAGCACAGCAAGCACAGGAAGCAAGCACAGGCAGCACAGCAAGCACAGGCAGCAAGCACAGGCAGCATGCACAGGCAGCACAGCAAGCACAGGCAGCAAGCACAGGCAGCACAGCAAGCAGAGGCAGCAAGCACAGGCAGCACAGCAAGCACAGGCAGCAAGCACAGGCAGCACAGCAAGCACAGGCAGCAAGCACAGGCAGCACAGCAAGCACAGGCAGCAAGCACAGGCAGCACAGCAAACACAGGCAGCACAGCAAGCACAGGCAGCACAGCACAGGCATCACAGCAAGCACAGGCAGCACAGCAAGCACAGGCAGCAAGCACAGGCAGCACAGCAAGCACAGGCAGCAAGCACAGGCAGCAAGCACAGGCAGCAGAGCAAGCACATGCAGCAAGCGCAGGCAGCACAGCAAGCACAGCAAGCACAGGCAGCAAGCACAGGCAGCACAGCAAGCACAGGCAGCAAGCACAGGCAGCACAGCAAACACAGGCAGAACAGCAAGCACAGGCATCACAGCAAGCACAAGCAGCAAGCACAGGCAGCACAGCAAGCACAGGCAGCACAGCAAACACAGGCAGCACAGCAAGCACAGGCAGCACAGCAGCACAGGCAGCACAGCAAGCACAGGCAGCAAGCACTGGCAGCACAGCAAGCACAGGCAGCAAGCACGGGCAGCACAGCAAGCACAGGCAGCAAGCACAGGCAGCACAGCAAGCACAGGCAGCACAGCAAACACAGGCAGCAAGCACAGGCAGCAAGCACAGGCAGCACAGCAAGCACAGGCAGCAAGCACAGGCAGCAAGCACAGGCAGCACAGCAAGCACAGGCAGCAAGCACAGGCAGCGCAGCAAACACAGGCAGCACAGCAAGCACAGGCAGCACAGCAGCACAGGCAGCACAGCAAACACAGGCAGCACAGCAAGCACAGGCAGCAAGCACAGGCAGCACAGCAAGCACAGGCAGCACAGCAAACACAGGCAGTACAGCAAGCACAGGCAGCACAGCAGCACAGGCAGCAAGCACAGGCAGCACAGCAAGCACAGGCAGCAAGCACAGGCAGCACAGCAAACACAGGCAGCACAGCAAACACAGGCAGCACAGCAAGCACAGGCAGCACAGCAGCACAGGCAGCAAGCACAGGCAGCACAGCAAGCACAGGCAGCAAGTACAGACAGCACAGCAAGCACAGGCAGCAAGCCCAGGCAGCACAGCAAGCACAGGCAGCAAGCACAGGCAGCACAGCAAGCACAGGCAGCAAGCACAGGCAGCACAGCAAGCACAGGCAGCAAGCACAGGCAGCGCAGCAAACACAGGCAGCACAGCAAGCACAGGCAGCACAGCAGCACAGGCAGCAAGCACAGGCAGCACAGCAAGCACAGGCAGCAAGCACAGGCAGCACAGCAAGCACAGGCAGCAAGCACAGGCAGCAAGCACAGGCAGCACAGCAAGCACAGGCAGCCAGCACAGGCAGACACAAGCAGCACAGCAAGCACAGGCAGCACAGCAAGCACAGGCAGCACAGCAAACACAGGCAGCACAGCAAACACAGGCAGCACAGCAAGCACAGGCAGCACAGCAGCACAGGCAGCAAGCACAGGCAGCACAGCAAACACAGGCAGCACAGCAAGCACAGGCAGCAAGCACAGGCAGCACAGCAAACACAGGCAGCACAGCAAGCACAGGCAGCACAGCAAACACAGGCAGCAGAGCAAGCACAGGCAGCACAGCACAGGCAGCACAGCAAGCACAGAAAGCACAGCAGCACAGGCAGCAAGCACAGGCAGCACAGCAAGCACAGGCAGCAAGCACAGGCAGCACAGCAAACACAGGCAGCACAGCAAGCACAGGCAGCACAGGCAGCACAGCAAGCACAGGCAGCACAGCACAGGCAGCAAGCACAGGCAGTAAGCACAGGCAGCAAGCACAGGCAGCAGAGCAAGCACATGCAGCAATCGCAGACAGCACAGCAAGCACAGGCAGCAAGCACAGGCAGCAAGCACAGGCAGCACAGCAAGCACAGGCAGCAAGCACAGGCAGCACAGCAAGCACAGGCAGCAAGCATAGGCAACACAGCAAGCACAGGCAGCACAGCAAGCACAGGCAGCACAGCACAGGCAGCACAGCAAGCATAGGCAGCACAGCAAGCACAGGCAGCAAGCACAGGCAGCAAGCACAGGCAGCACAGCAAGCACAGGCAGCAAGCACAGGCAGCACAGCAAACACAGGAAGCAAGCACAGGCAGCACAGCAAGCACAGGCAGCAAGCACAGGCAGCACAGCAAGCGCAGGCAGCACAGCACAGGCAGCACAGCAAGCACAGGCAGCACAGGCAGCAAGCACAGGCAGCACAGCAAGCACAGACAGCACAGACAGCACAGCAAGCACAGGGAGCAAGCACAGGCAGCAAAGCAAGCACAGGCAGCAAGCACAGGCAGCACAGCAAGCACAGGCAGCAAGCACAGGCAGCAAGCATAGGCAGCACAGCAAATACAGGCAGCACAGCAAGCACAGGCAGCACAAGAGCACAGGCAGCAAGCACAGGCAGCACAGCAAGCACAGGCAGCAAGCACAGGCAGCACAGCAAGCACAGGCAGCAAGCACAGGCAGCAAGCATAGGCAACACAGCAAGCACAGGCAGCACAGCAAGCACAGGCAGCACAGCACAGGCAGCACAGCAAGCATAGGCAGTACAGCAAGCACAGGCAGCAAGCACCTTCAGCACAGCAAGCACAGGCAGCAAGCACAGGCAGCAAGCACAGGCAGCACAGCAAGCACAGGCAGCAAGCACAGGCAGCACAGCAAACACAGGAAGCAAGCACAGGCAGCACAGCAAGCACAGGCAGCACAGCAAGCACAGGCAGCAATCACAGGCAAAACAGCAAGCACAGGCAGCAAGCACAGGCAGCACAGCAAGCACAGGCAGCACAGCAAGTACAGGCAGCAAGCACAGGCATGTTAGAAACCCGCAAAATAGCTCGACGTGATGTGTTCGTTTTAGCGATTCTGGGGCAAGTGCAGAGGGGTCAAGCTCCGTCCTCTTTCCAACAGGCAAAGCCTGCTCCGATCTTCGGCGAGATTCACTCTCCCATTTGTTTACAATGCTTACTCTTACTGAGACGCAGGTCAATGCACCGGCCGCCGAGGTAAACATATGATCCGCGACTCTCGGCGCATCCAAAAACAGGTGACACAGCAACGCACTGTCGTGTGCCACTGTCGAATTACCGCGTGTTATGGGCGAAATCAAATGAATCGCTAACAGGCAGCACAGCAAGCACAGGCAGCAAGCACAGGCAGCACAGCAAACACAGGCAGTACAGCAAGCACAGGCAGCACAGCAGCACAGGGAGAAAGCACAGGCAGCACAGCAAGCACAGGCAGCATGCACAGGCAGCAAGCACAGGCAGCACAGCAAGCACAGGCAGCACAGCAAACACAGGCAGCAAGCACAGGCAGCACAGCAAGCACAGGCAGCAAGCACAGGCAGCACAGCAAGCACAGGCAGCAAGCACAGGCAGCACAGCAAGCACAGGCAGCACAGCAAACACAGGCAGCAAGCACAGGCAGCACAGCAAGCGCAGGCAGCACAGCACAGGCAGCACAGCAAGCACAGGCAGCACAGGCAGCAAACACAGGCAGCACAGCAAACACAGGCAGCAAGCACAGGCAGCACAGCAAGCACAGGCAGCAAGCATAGGCAACACAGCAAGCACAGGCAGCACAGCAAGCACAGGCAGCACAGCACAGGCAGCACAGCAAGCATAGGCAGCACAGCAAGCACAGGCAGCAAGCACAGGCAGCAAGCACAGGCAGCAAGCACAGGCAGCAAGCACAGGCAGCACAGCAAGCACAGGCAGCAAGCACAGGCAGCACAGCAAACACAGGAAGCAAGCACAGGCAGCACAGCAAGCACAGGCAGCACAGCAAGCACAGGCAGCAAGCACAGGTAACACAGCAAGCACAGGCAGCACAGCAAGCACAGGCAGCACAGCAAACACGGGCAGCACAGCAAGCACAGGCAGCACAGCAGCACAGGCAGCAAGCACAGACAGCAAGCACAGGCAGCACAGCAAGCACAGGCAGCAAGCACAGGCAACACAGCAAGCACAGGCAGCACAGCAAGCACAGGCAGCAAGCACAGGCAGCACAGCAAGCACAGGCAGCATGCACAGGAAGCACAGGCAACACAGCAAGCACAGGCAGCACAGCAAGCACAGGCAGCAAGCACAGGCAGCACAGCAAGCACAGGCAGCAAGCACAGGCAGCACAGCAAGCACAGGCAGCAAGCACAGGCAACACAGCAAGCACAGGCAGCAAGCACAGGCAGCACAGCAAACACAGGCAGCACAGCAAGCACAGGCAGCACAGCAGCACAGGCAGCAAGCAGAGGCAGCAAGCACAGGCAGCACAGCGAGCACAGGCAGCAAGCACAGGCAGCAAGCACAGGCAACAAAGCAAGCACAGGCAGCACAGCAAGCACAGGCAGCAAGCACAGGCAGCACAGCAAGCACAGGCAGCAAGCACAGGCAGCACAGCAAACACAGGCAGCACAGCACAGGCAGCACAGCAAGCACAGGCAGCAAGCACAGGCAGCACAGCAAGCACAGGCAGCAAGCACAGGCAGCACAGGCAGCAAGCACAGGCAGCACAGCAAGCACAGGCAGCAAGCACAGGCAGCACAACAAGCACAGGGAGCAAGCACAGGCAGCACAGCAAGCACAGGCAGCACAGCACAGGCAGCACAGCAAGCACAGGCAGCACAGCAAGCACAGGCAGCAAGCACAGGCAGCACAGCAAGCACAGGCAGCAAGCACAGGCAGCACAGCAAACACAGGCAGTACAGCAAGCACAGGCAGCACAGCAGCACAGGGAGAAAGCACAGGCAGCACAGCAAGCACAGGCAGCATGCACAGGAAGCAAGCACAGGCAACACAGCAAGCACAGGCAACACAGCAAGCACAGGCAGCACAGCAAGCACAGGCAGCAAGCACAGGCAGCACAGCAAGCACAGGCAGCAAGCACAGGCAGCACAGCAAGCACAGGCAGCAAGCACAGGCAACACAGCAAGCACAGGCAGCAAGCACAGGCAGCACAGCAAACACAGGCAGTACAGCAAGCACAGGCAGCACAGCAGCACAGGGAGAAAGCACAGGCAGCACAGCAAGCACAGGCAGCATGCACAGGAAGCAAGCACAGGCAACACAGCAAGCACAGGCAGCACAGCAGCACAGGGAGAAAGCACAGGCAGCACAGCGAGCACAGGCAGCATGCACAGGAAGCAAGCACAGGCAACACAGCAAGCACAGGCAGCACATCAAGCACAGGCAGCGCAGCACAGCAAGCACAGGCAGCAAGCACAGGCAACACAGCAAGCACAGGCAGCAAGCACAGGCAGCACAGCAAACACAGGCAGCACAGCAAGCACAGGCAGCAAGCACAGGCAGCACAGCAAGCACAGGAAGCAAGCACAGGCAGCACAGCAAGCACAGGCAGCACAGCAAGCACAGGCAGCAAGCACAGGCAGCAAGCACAGGCAGCAAGCACAGGCAGCAAGCACAGGCAGCACAGCAAGCACAGGCAGCAAGCACAGGCAGCACAGGGAGCAAGCACAGGCAGCACAGCAAGCACAGGCAGCAAGCACAGGCAGCACAGCAAGCACAGGCAGCAAGCACAGGCAGCACAGCAAACACAGGCAGTACAGCAAGCACAGGCAGCACAGCAGCACAGGGAGAAAGCACAGGCAGCACAGCAAGCACAGGCAGCATGCACAGGAAGCAAGCACAGGCAACACAGCAAGCACAGGCAGCACAGCAGCACAGGGAGAAAGCACAGGCAGCACAGCAAGCACAGGCAGCATGCACAGGAAGCAAGCACAGGCAACACAGCAAGCACAGGCAACACAGCAAGCCCAGGCAGCACAGCAAGCACAGGCAGCAAGCACAGGCAGCAAGCACAGGCAGCACAGCAAGCACAGGCAGCAAGCACAGGCAGCGCAGCAAACACAGGCAGCACAGCAAGCACAGGCAGCACAGCAGCACAGGCAGCACAGCAAACACAGGCAGCACAGCAAGCACAGGCAGCAAGCACAGGCAGCACAGCAAGCACAGGCAGCACAGCAAACACAGGCAGTACAGCAAGCACAGGCAGCACAGCAGCACAGGCAGCAAGCACAGGCAGCACAGCAAGCACAGGCAGCAAGCACAGGCAGCACAGCAAACACAGGCAGCACAGCAAACACAGGCAGCACAGCAAGCACAGGCAGCACAGCAGCACAGGCAGCAAGCACAGGCAGCACAGCAAGCACAGGCAGCAAGTACAGACAGCACAGCAAGCACAGGCAGCAAGCCCAGGCAGCACAGCAAGCACAGGCAGCAAGCACAGGCAGCACAGCAAGCACAGGCAGCAAGCACAGGCAGCACAGCAAGCACAGGCAGCAAGCACAGGCAGCGCAGCAAACACAGGCAGCACAGCAAGCACAGGCAGCACAGCAGCACAGGCAGCAAGCACAGGCAGCACAGCAAGCACAGGCAGCAAGCACAGGCAGCACAGCAAGCACAGGCAGCAAGCACAGGCAGCAAGCACAGGCAGCACAGCAAGCACAGGCAGCCAGCACAGGCAGACACAGCAAACACAGGCAGAACAGCAAGCACAGGCATCACAGCAAGCACAAGCAGCAAGCACAGGCAGCACAGCAAGCACAGGCAGCACAGCAAACACAGGCAGCACAGCAAGCACAGGCAGCACAGCAGCACAGGCAGCACAGCAAGCACAGGCAGCAAGCACTGGCAGCACAGCAAGCACAGGCAGCAAGCACGGGCAGCACAGCAAGCACAGGCAGCAAGCACAGGCAGCACAGCAAGCACAGGCAGCACAGCAAACACAGGCAGCAAGCACAGGCAGCAAGCACAGGCAGCACAGCAAGCACAGGCAGCAAGCACAGGCAGCAAGCACAGGCAGCACAGCAAGCACAGGCAGCACAGCAAACACAGGCAGCACAGCAAGCACAGGCAGCAAGCACAGGCAGCACAGCAAGCACAGGCAGCACAGCAAACACAGGCAGTACAGCAAGCACAGGCAGCACAGCAGCACAGGCAGCAAGCACAGGCAGCACAGCAAGCACAGGCAGCAAGCACAGGCAGCACAGCAAACACAGGCAGCACAGCAAACACAGGCAGCACAGCAAGCACAGGCAGCACAGCAGCACAGGCAGCAAGCACAGGCAGCACAGCAAGCACAGGCAGCAAGTACAGACAGCACAGCAAGCACAGGCAGCAAGCCCAGGCAGCACAGCAAGCACAGGCAGCAAGCACAGGCAGCACAGCAAGCACAGGCAGCAAGCACAGGCAGCACAGCAAGCACAGGCAGCAAGCACAGGCAGCGCAGCAAACACAGGCAGCACAGCAAGCACAGGCAGCACAGCAGCACAGGCAGCAAGCACAGGCAGCACAGCAAGCACAGGCAGCAAGCACAGGCAGCACAGCAAGCACAGGCAGCAAGCACAGGCAGCAAGCACAGGCAGCACAGCAAGCACAGGCAGCCAGCACAGGCAGACACAAGCAGCACAGCAAGCACAGGCAGCACAGCAAGCACAGGCAGCACAGCAAACACAGGCAGCACAGCAAACACAGGCAGCACAGCAAGCACAGGCAGCACAGCAGCACAGGCAGCAAGCACAGGCAGCACAGCAAACACAGGCAGCACAGCAAGCACAGGCAGCAAGCACAGGCAGCACAGCAAACACAGGCAGCACAGCAAGCACAGGCAGCACAGCAAACACAGGCAGCAGAGCAAGCACAGGCAGCACAGCACAGGCAGCACAGCAAGCACAGAAAGCACAGCAGCACAGGCAGCAAGCACAGGCAGCACAGCAAGCACAGGCAGCAAGCACAGGCAGCACAGCAAACACAGGCAGCACAGCAAGCACAGGCAGCACAGGCAGCACAGCAAGCACAGGCAGCACAGCACAGGCAGCAAGCACAGGCAGTAAGCACAGGCAGCAAGCACAGGCAGCAGAGCAAGCACATGCAGCAATCGCAGACAGCACAGCAAGCACAGGCAGCAAGCACAGGCAGCAAGCACAGGCAGCACAGCAAGCACAGGCAGCAAGCACAGGCAGCACAGCAAGCACAGGCAGCAAGCATAGGCAACACAGCAAGCACAGGCAGCACAGCAAGCACAGGCAGCACAGCACAGGCAGCACAGCAAGCATAGGCAGCACAGCAAGCACAGGCAGCAAGCACAGGCAGCAAGCACAGGCAGCACAGCAAGCACAGGCAGCAAGCACAGGCAGCACAGCAAACACAGGAAGCAAGCACAGGCAGCACAGCAAGCACAGGCAGCAAGCACAGGCAGCACAGCAAGCGCAGGCAGCACAGCACAGGCAGCACAGCAAGCACAGGCAGCACAGGCAGCAAGCACAGGCAGCACAGCAAGCACAGACAGCACAGACAGCACAGCAAGCACAGGGAGCAAGCACAGGCAGCAAAGCAAGCACAGGCAGCAAGCACAGGCAGCACAGCAAGCACAGGCAGCAAGCACAGGCAGCAAGCATAGGCAGCACAGCAAATACAGGCAGCACAGCAAGCACAGGCAGCACAAGAGCACAGGCAGCAAGCACAGGCAGCACAGCAAGCACAGGCAGCAAGCACAGGCAGCACAGCAAGCACAGGCAGCAAGCACAGGCAGCAAGCATAGGCAACACAGCAAGCACAGGCAGCACAGCAAGCACAGGCAGCACAGCACAGGCAGCACAGCAAGCATAGGCAGTACAGCAAGCACAGGCAGCAAGCACCTTCAGCACAGCAAGCACAGGCAGCAAGCACAGGCAGCAAGCACAGGCAGCACAGCAAGCACAGGCAGCAAGCACAGGCAGCACAGCAAACACAGGAAGCAAGCACAGGCAGCACAGCAAGCACAGGCAGCACAGCAAGCACAGGCAGCAATCACAGGCAAAACAGCAAGCACAGGCAGCAAGCACAGGCAGCACAGCAAGCACAGGCAGCACAGCAAGTACAGGCAGCAAGCACAGGCATGTTAGAAACCCGCAAAATAGCTCGACGTGATGTGTTCGTTTTAGCGATTCTGGGGCAAGTGCAGAGGGGTCAAGCTCCGTCCTCTTTCCAACAGGCAAAGCCTGCTCCGATCTTCGGCGAGATTCACTCTCCCATTTGTTTACAATGCTTACTCTTACTGAGACGCAGGTCAATGCACCGGCCGCCGAGGTAAACATATGATCCGCGACTCTCGGCGCATCCAAAAACAGGTGACACAGCAACGCACTGTCGTGTGCCACTGTCGAATTACCGCGTGTTATGGGCGAAATCAAATGAATCGCTAACAGGCAGCACAGCAAGCACAGGCAGCAAGCACAGGCAGCACAGCAAACACAGGCAGTACAGCAAGCACAGGCAGCACAGCAGCACAGGGAGAAAGCACAGGCAGCACAGCAAGCACAGGCAGCATGCACAGGCAGCAAGCACAGGCAGCACAGCAAGCACAGGCAGCACAGCAAACACAGGCAGCAAGCACAGGCAGCACAGCAAGCACAGGCAGCAAGCACAGGCAGCACAGCAAGCACAGGCAGCAAGCACAGGCAGCACAGCAAGCACAGGCAGCACAGCAAACACAGGCAGCAAGCACAGGCAGCACAGCAAGCGCAGGCAGCACAGCACAGGCAGCACAGCAAGCACAGGCAGCACAGGCAGCAAACACAGGCAGCACAGCAAACACAGGCAGCAAGCACAGGCAGCACAGCAAGCACAGGCAGCAAGCATAGGCAACACAGCAAGCACAGGCAGCACAGCAAGCACAGGCAGCACAGCACAGGCAGCACAGCAAGCATAGGCAGCACAGCAAGCACAGGCAGCAAGCACAGGCAGCAAGCACAGGCAGCAAGCACAGGCAGCAAGCACAGGCAGCACAGCAAGCACAGGCAGCAAGCACAGGCAGCACAGCAAACACAGGAAGCAAGCACAGGCAGCACAGCAAGCACAGGCAGCACAGCAAGCACAGGCAGCAAGCACAGGTAACACAGCAAGCACAGGCAGCACAGCAAGCACAGGCAGCACAGCAAACACGGGCAGCACAGCAAGCACAGGCAGCACAGCAGCACAGGCAGCAAGCACAGACAGCAAGCACAGGCAGCACAGCAAGCACAGGCAGCAAGCACAGGCAACACAGCAAGCACAGGCAGCACAGCAAGCACAGGCAGCAAGCACAGGCAGCACAGCAAGCACAGGCAGCATGCACAGGAAGCACAGGCAACACAGCAAGCACAGGCAGCACAGCAAGCACAGGCAGCAAGCACAGGCAGCACAGCAAGCACAGGCAGCAAGCACAGGCAGCACAGCAAGCACAGGCAGCAAGCACAGGCAACACAGCAAGCACAGGCAGCAAGCACAGGCAGCACAGCAAACACAGGCAGCACAGCAAGCACAGGCAGCACAGCAGCACAGGCAGCAAGCAGAGGCAGCAAGCACAGGCAGCACAGCGAGCACAGGCAGCAAGCACAGGCAGCAAGCACAGGCAACAAAGCAAGCACAGGCAGCACAGCAAGCACAGGCAGCAAGCACAGGCAGCACAGCAAGCACAGGCAGCAAGCACAGGCAGCACAGCAAACACAGGCAGCACAGCACAGGCAGCACAGCAAGCACAGGCAGCAAGCACAGGCAGCACAGCAAGCACAGGCAGCAAGCACAGGCAGCACAGGCAGCAAGCACAGGCAGCACAGCAAGCACAGGCAGCAAGCACAGGCAGCACAACAAGCACAGGGAGCAAGCACAGGCAGCACAGCAAGCACAGGCAGCACAGCACAGGCAGCACAGCAAGCACAGGCAGCACAGCAAGCACAGGCAGCAAGCACAGGCAGCACAGCAAGCACAGGCAGCAAGCACAGGCAGCACAGCAAACACAGGCAGTACAGCAAGCACAGGCAGCACAGCAGCACAGGGAGAAAGCACAGGCAGCACAGCAAGCACAGGCAGCATGCACAGGAAGCAAGCACAGGCAACACAGCAAGCACAGGCAACACAGCAAGCACAGGCAGCACAGCAAGCACAGGCAGCAAGCACAGGCAGCACAGCAAGCACAGGCAGCAAGCACAGGCAGCACAGCAAGCACAGGCAGCAAGCACAGGCAACACAGCAAGCACAGGCAGCAAGCACAGGCAGCACAGCAAACACAGGCAGTACAGCAAGCACAGGCAGCACAGCAGCACAGGGAGAAAGCACAGGCAGCACAGCAAGCACAGGCAGCATGCACAGGAAGCAAGCACAGGCAACACAGCAAGCACAGGCAGCACAGCAGCACAGGGAGAAAGCACAGGCAGCACAGCGAGCACAGGCAGCATGCACAGGAAGCAAGCACAGGCAACACAGCAAGCACAGGCAGCACATCAAGCACAGGCAGCGCAGCACAGCAAGCACAGGCAGCAAGCACAGGCAACACAGCAAGCACAGGCAGCAAGCACAGGCAGCACAGCAAACACAGGCAGCACAGCAAGCACAGGCAGCAAGCACAGGCAGCACAGCAAGCACAGGAAGCAAGCACAGGCAGCACAGCAAGCACAGGCAGCACAGCAAGCACAGGCAGCAAGCACAGGCAGCAAGCACAGGCAGCAAGCACAGGCAGCAAGCACAGGCAGCACAGCAAGCACAGGCAGCAAGCACAGGCAGCACAGGGAGCAAGCACAGGCAGCACAGCAAGCACAGGCAGCAAGCACAGGCAGCACAGCAAGCACAGGCAGCAAGCACAGGCAGCACAGCAAACACAGGCAGTACAGCAAGCACAGGCAGCACAGCAGCACAGGGAGAAAGCACAGGCAGCACAGCAAGCACAGGCAGCATGCACAGGAAGCAAGCACAGGCAACACAGCAAGCACAGGCAGCACAGCAGCACAGGGAGAAAGCACAGGCAGCACAGCAAGCACAGGCAGCATGCACAGGAAGCAAGCACAGGCAACACAGCAAGCACAGGCAACACAGCAAGCCCAGGCAGCACAGCAAGCACAGGCAGCAAGCACAGGCAGCAAGCACAGGCAGCACAGCAAGCACAGGCAGCAAGCACAGGCAGCGCAGCAAACACAGGCAGCACAGCAAGCACAGGCAGCACAGCAGCACAGGCAGCACAGCAAACACAGGCAGCACAGCAAGCACAGGCAGCAAGCACAGGCAGCACAGCAAGCACAGGCAGCACAGCAAACACAGGCAGTACAGCAAGCACAGGCAGCACAGCAGCACAGGCAGCAAGCACAGGCAGCACAGCAAGCACAGGCAGCAAGCACAGGCAGCACAGCAAACACAGGCAGCACAGCAAACACAGGCAGCACAGCAAGCACAGGCAGCACAGCAGCACAGGCAGCAAGCACAGGCAGCACAGCAAGCACAGGCAGCAAGTACAGACAGCACAGCAAGCACAGGCAGCAAGCCCAGGCAGCACAGCAAGCACAGGCAGCAAGCACAGGCAGCACAGCAAGCACAGGCAGCAAGCACAGGCAGCACAGCAAGCACAGGCAGCAAGCACAGGCAGCGCAGCAAACACAGGCAGCACAGCAAGCACAGGCAGCACAGCAGCACAGGCAGCAAGCACAGGCAGCACAGCAAGCACAGGCAGCAAGCACAGGCAGCACAGCAAGCACAGGCAGCAAGCACAGGCAGCAAGCACAGGCAGCACAGCAAGCACAGGCAGCCAGCACAGGCAGACACAAGCAGCACAGCAAGCACAGGCAGCACAGCAAGCACAGGCAGCACAGCAAACACAGGCAGCACAGCAAACACAGGCAGCACAGCAAGCACAGGCAGCACAGCAGCACAGGCAGCAAGCACAGGCAGCACAGCAAACACAGGCAGCACAGCAAGCACAGGCAGCAAGCACAGGCAGCACAGCAAACACAGGCAGCACAGCAAGCACAGGCAGCACAGCAAACACAGGCAGCAGAGCAAGCACAGGCAGCACAGCACAGGCAGCACAGCAAGCACAGAAAGCACAGCAGCACAGGCAGCAAGCACAGGCAGCACAGCAAGCACAGGCAGCAAGCACAGGCAGCACAGCAAACACAGGCAGCACAGCAAGCACAGGCAGCACAGGCAGCACAGCAAGCACAGGCAGCACAGCACAGGCAGCAAGCACAGGCAGTAAGCACAGGCAGCAAGCACAGGCAGCAGAGCAAGCACATGCAGCAATCGCAGACAGCACAGCAAGCACAGGCAGCAAGCACAGGCAGCAAGCACAGGCAGCACAGCAAGCACAGGCAGCAAGCACAGGCAGCACAGCAAGCACAGGCAGCAAGCATAGGCAACACAGCAAGCACAGGCAGCACAGCAAGCACAGGCAGCACAGCACAGGCAGCACAGCAAGCATAGGCAGCACAGCAAGCACAGGCAGCAAGCACAGGCAGCAAGCACAGGCAGCACAGCAAGCACAGGCAGCAAGCACAGGCAGCACAGCAAACACAGGAAGCAAGCACAGGCAGCACAGCAAGCACAGGCAGCAAGCACAGGCAGCACAGCAAGCGCAGGCAGCACAGCACAGGCAGCACAGCAAGCACAGGCAGCACAGGCAGCAAGCACAGGCAGCACAGCAAGCACAGACAGCACAGACAGCACAGCAAGCACAGGGAGCAAGCACAGGCAGCAAAGCAAGCACAGGCAGCAAGCACAGGCAGCACAGCAAGCACAGGCAGCAAGCACAGGCAGCAAGCATAGGCAGCACAGCAAATACAGGCAGCACAGCAAGCACAGGCAGCACAAGAGCACAGGCAGCAAGCACAGGCAGCACAGCAAGCACAGGCAGCAAGCACAGGCAGCACAGCAAGCACAGGCAGCAAGCACAGGCAGCAAGCATAGGCAACACAGCAAGCACAGGCAGCACAGCAAGCACAGGCAGCACAGCACAGGCAGCACAGCAAGCATAGGCAGTACAGCAAGCACAGGCAGCAAGCACCTTCAGCACAGCAAGCACAGGCAGCAAGCACAGGCAGCAAGCACAGGCAGCACAGCAAGCACAGGCAGCAAGCACAGGCAGCACAGCAAACACAGGAAGCAAGCACAGGCAGCACAGCAAGCACAGGCAGCACAGCAAGCACAGGCAGCAATCACAGGCAAAACAGCAAGCACAGGCAGCAAGCACAGGCAGCACAGCAAGCACAGGCAGCACAGCAAGTACAGGCAGCAAGCACAGGCATGTTAGAAACCCGCAAAATAGCTCGACGTGATGTGTTCGTTTTAGCGATTCTGGGGCAAGTGCAGAGGGGTCAAGCTCCGTCCTCTTTCCAACAGGCAAAGCCTGCTCCGATCTTCGGCGAGATTCACTCTCCCATTTGTTTACAATGCTTACTCTTACTGAGACGCAGGTCAATGCACCGGCCGCCGAGGTAAACATATGATCCGCGACTCTCGGCGCATCCAAAAACAGGTGACACAGCAACGCACTGTCGTGTGCCACTGTCGAATTACCGCGTGTTATGGGCGAAATCAAATGAATCGCTAACAGGCAGCACAGCAAGCACAGGCAGCAAGCACAGGCAGCACAGCAAACACAGGCAGTACAGCAAGCACAGGCAGCACAGCAGCACAGGGAGAAAGCACAGGCAGCACAGCAAGCACAGGCAGCATGCACAGGCAGCAAGCACAGGCAGCACAGCAAGCACAGGCAGCACAGCAAACACAGGCAGCAAGCACAGGCAGCACAGCAAGCACAGGCAGCAAGCACAGGCAGCACAGCAAGCACAGGCAGCAAGCACAGGCAGCACAGCAAGCACAGGCAGCACAGCAAACACAGGCAGCAAGCACAGGCAGCACAGCAAGCGCAGGCAGCACAGCACAGGCAGCACAGCAAGCACAGGCAGCACAGGCAGCAAACACAGGCAGCACAGCAAACACAGGCAGCAAGCACAGGCAGCACAGCAAGCACAGGCAGCAAGCATAGGCAACACAGCAAGCACAGGCAGCACAGCAAGCACAGGCAGCACAGCACAGGCAGCACAGCAAGCATAGGCAGCACAGCAAGCACAGGCAGCAAGCACAGGCAGCAAGCACAGGCAGCAAGCACAGGCAGCAAGCACAGGCAGCACAGCAAGCACAGGCAGCAAGCACAGGCAGCACAGCAAACACAGGAAGCAAGCACAGGCAGCACAGCAAGCACAGGCAGCACAGCAAGCACAGGCAGCAAGCACAGGTAACACAGCAAGCACAGGCAGCACAGCAAGCACAGGCAGCACAGCAAACACGGGCAGCACAGCAAGCACAGGCAGCACAGCAGCACAGGCAGCAAGCACAGACAGCAAGCACAGGCAGCACAGCAAGCACAGGCAGCAAGCACAGGCAACACAGCAAGCACAGGCAGCACAGCAAGCACAGGCAGCAAGCACAGGCAGCACAGCAAGCACAGGCAGCATGCACAGGAAGCACAGGCAACACAGCAAGCACAGGCAGCACAGCAAGCACAGGCAGCAAGCACAGGCAGCACAGCAAGCACAGGCAGCAAGCACAGGCAGCACAGCAAGCACAGGCAGCAAGCACAGGCAACACAGCAAGCACAGGCAGCAAGCACAGGCAGCACAGCAAACACAGGCAGCACAGCAAGCACAGGCAGCACAGCAGCACAGGCAGCAAGCAGAGGCAGCAAGCACAGGCAGCACAGCGAGCACAGGCAGCAAGCACAGGCAGCAAGCACAGGCAACAAAGCAAGCACAGGCAGCACAGCAAGCACAGGCAGCAAGCACAGGCAGCACAGCAAGCACAGGCAGCAAGCACAGGCAGCACAGCAAACACAGGCAGCACAGCACAGGCAGCACAGCAAGCACAGGCAGCAAGCACAGGCAGCACAGCAAGCACAGGCAGCAAGCACAGGCAGCACAGGCAGCAAGCACAGGCAGCACAGCAAGCACAGGCAGCAAGCACAGGCAGCACAACAAGCACAGGGAGCAAGCACAGGCAGCACAGCAAGCACAGGCAGCACAGCACAGGCAGCACAGCAAGCACAGGCAGCACAGCAAGCACAGGCAGCAAGCACAGGCAGCACAGCAAGCACAGGCAGCAAGCACAGGCAGCACAGCAAACACAGGCAGTACAGCAAGCACAGGCAGCACAGCAGCACAGGGAGAAAGCACAGGCAGCACAGCAAGCACAGGCAGCATGCACAGGAAGCAAGCACAGGCAACACAGCAAGCACAGGCAACACAGCAAGCACAGGCAGCACAGCAAGCACAGGCAGCAAGCACAGGCAGCACAGCAAGCACAGGCAGCAAGCACAGGCAGCACAGCAAGCACAGGCAGCAAGCACAGGCAACACAGCAAGCACAGGCAGCAAGCACAGGCAGCACAGCAAACACAGGCAGTACAGCAAGCACAGGCAGCACAGCAGCACAGGGAGAAAGCACAGGCAGCACAGCAAGCACAGGCAGCATGCACAGGAAGCAAGCACAGGCAACACAGCAAGCACAGGCAGCACAGCAGCACAGGGAGAAAGCACAGGCAGCACAGCGAGCACAGGCAGCATGCACAGGAAGCAAGCACAGGCAACACAGCAAGCACAGGCAGCACATCAAGCACAGGCAGCGCAGCACAGCAAGCACAGGCAGCAAGCACAGGCAACACAGCAAGCACAGGCAGCAAGCACAGGCAGCACAGCAAACACAGGCAGCACAGCAAGCACAGGCAGCAAGCACAGGCAGCACAGCAAGCACAGGAAGCAAGCACAGGCAGCACAGCAAGCACAGGCAGCACAGCAAGCACAGGCAGCAAGCACAGGCAGCAAGCACAGGCAGCAAGCACAGGCAGCACAGCAAGCACAGGCAGCAAGCACAGGCAGCACAGCAAGCACAGGGAGCAAGCACAGGCAGCACAGCAAGCACAGGCAGCAAGCACAGGCAGCACAGCAAGCACAGGCAGCAAGCACAGGCAGCACAGCAAACACAGGCAGTACAGCAAGCACAGGCAGCACAGCAGCACAGGGAGAAAGCACAGGCAGCACAGCAAGCACAGGCAGCATGCACAGGAAGCAAGCACAGGCAACACAGCAAGCACAGGCAGCACAGCAGCACAGGGAGAAAGCACAGGCAGCACAGCAAGCACAGGCAGCATGCACAGGAAGCAAGCACAGGCAACACAGCAAGCACAGGCAACACAGCAAGCCCAGGCAGCACAGCAAGCACAGGCAGCAAGCACAGGCAGCACAGCAAGCACAGGCAGCAAGCACAGGCAGCACAGCAAGCACAGGCAGCAAGCACAGGCAACACAGCAAGCACAGGCAGCAAGCACAGGCAGCACAGCAAACACAGGCAGCACAGCAAGCACGGGCAGCACAGCAGCACAGGCAGCAAGCACAGGCAGCAAGCACAGGCAGCACAGCGAGCACAGGCAGCAAGCACAGGCAGCAAGCACAGGCAACACAGCAAGCACAGGCAGCACAGCAAGCACAGGCAGCAAGCACAGGCAGCACAGCAAGCACAGGCAGCAAGCACAGGCAGCACAGCAAACACAGGCAGCACAGCACAGGCAGCACAGCAAGCACAGGCAGCAAGCACAGGCAGCACAGCAAGCACAGGCAGCAAGCACAGGCAGCACAGGCAGCAAGCACAGGCAGCACAGCAAGCACAGGCAGCAAGCACAGGCAGCACAGCAAGCACAGGCAGCACAGCACAGGCAGCACAGCAAGCACAGGCAGCAAGCACTGGCAGCACAGCAAGCACAGGCAGCAAGCACAGGCAGCACAGCAAGCACAGGCAGCAAGCACAGGCAGCACAGCAAGCACAGGCAGCACAGCAAACACAGGCAGCAAGCACAGGCAGCAAGCACAGGCAGCACAGCAAGCACAGGCAGCAAGCACAGGCAGCAAGCACAGGCAGCACAGCAAGCACAGGCAGCAAGCACAGGCAACACAGCAAGCATAGGCAGCACAGCAAGCACAGGCAGCAAGCACAGGCAGCACAGCAAGCACAGGCAGCAAGCACAGGCAGCACAGGCAGCACAGCAAGCACAGGCAGCAAGCACAGGCAGCACAGCAAACACAGGCAGCACATCAAGCACAGGCAGCACAGCACAGGCAGCACAGCAAGCACAGGCAGCAAGCACAGGCAGCAAGCACAGGCAGCACAGCAAGCACAGGCAGCAAGCACAGGCAACACAGCAAACACAGGCAGCACAGCAAGCACAGGCAGCAAGCACAGGCAGCACAGCAAGCACAGGCAGCAAGCACAGGCAGCACAGCAAACACAGGCAGCACAGCAAGCAGAGGCAGCAAGCACAGGCAGCACAGCAAACACAGGCAGTACAGCAAGCACAGGCAGCACAGCAGCACAGGCAGCAAGCACAGGCAGCACAGCAAGCACAGGCAGCAAGCACAGGCAGCACAGCAAGCACAGGCAACACAGCAAGCACAGGCAGCAAGCACAGGCAGCACAGCAAGCACAGGAAGCAAGAACAGGCAGCACAGCAAGCACAGGCAGCAAGCACAGGCAGCATGCACAGGCAGCACAGCAAGCACAGGCAGCAAGCACAGGCAGCACAGCAAGCAGAGGCAGCAAGCACAGGCAGCACAGCAAGCACAGGCAGCAAGCACAGGCAGCACAGCAAGCACAGGCAGCAAGCACAGGCAGCACAGCAAGCACAGGCAGCAAGCACAGGCAGCACAGCAAACACAGGCAGCACAGCAAGCACAGGCAGCACAGCACAGGCATCACAGCAAGCACAGGCAGCACAGCAAGCACAGGCAGCAAGCACAGGCAGCACAGCAAGCACAGGCAGCAAGCACAGGCAGCAAGCACAGGCAGCAGAGCAAGCACATGCAGCAAGCGCAGGCAGCACAGCAAGCACAGCAAGCACAGGCAGCAAGCACAGGCAGCACAGCAAGCACAGGCAGCAAGCACAGGCAGCACAGCAAACACAGGCAGAACAGCAAGCACAGGCATCACAGCAAGCACAAGCAGCAAGCACAGGCAGCACAGCAAGCACAGGCAGCACAGCAAACACAGGCAGCACAGCAAGCACAGGCAGCACAGCAGCACAGGCAGCACAGCAAGCACAGGCAGCAAGCACTGGCAGCACAGCAAGCACAGGCAGCAAGCACGGGCAGCACAGCAAGCACAGGCAGCAAGCACAGGCAGCACAGCAAGCACAGGCAGCACAGCAAACACAGGCAGCAAGCACAGGCAGCAAGCACAGGCAGCACAGCAAGCACAGGCAGCAAGCACAGGCAGCAAGCACAGGCAGCACAGCAAGCACAGGCAGCAAGCACAGGCAGCGCAGCAAACACAGGCAGCACAGCAAGCACAGGCAGCACAGCAGCACAGGCAGCAAGCACAGGCAGCACAGCAAGCACAGGCAGCAAGCACAGGCAGCACAGCAACCACAGGCAGCAAGCACAGGCAGCACAGCAAACACAGGCAGCACATCAAGCACAGGCAGCAAGCACAGGCAGCACAGCAAGCACAGGCAGCACAGCAAACACAGGCAGTACAGCAAGCACAGGCAGCACAGCAGCACAGGCAGCAAGCACAGGCAGCACAGCAAGCACAGGCAGCAAGCACAGGCAGCACAGCAAACACAGGCAGCACAGCAAGCACAGGCAGCACAGCAAGCACAGGCAGCACAGCCCAGGCAGCACAGCAAGCACAGGCAGCACAGCAAGCACAGGCAGCAAGCACAGGCAGCACAGCAAGCACAGGCAGCAAGCACAGGCAACACAGCAAGCACAGGCAGCACAGCAAGCACAGGCAGCACAGACAGCACAGCAAGCACAGGCAGCAAGCACAGGCAGCACAGCAAACACAGGAAGCAAGCACAGGCAGCACAGGCAGCAAGCACAGACAGCACAGCAAGCACAGGCAGCAAGCACAGGCAGCACAGCAAGCACAGGCAGCAAGCACAGGCAGCAAGCACAGGCAGCACAGCAAACACAGGCAGCACAGCACAGGCAGCACAGCAAGCACAGGCAGCAAGCACAGGCAGCACAGCAAGCACAGGCAGCAAGCACAGGCAGCACAGGCAGCAAGCACAGGCAGCACAGCAAGCACAGGCAGCAAGCACAGGCAGCACAACAAGCACAGGGAGCAAGCACAGGCAGCACAGCAAGCACAGGCACGTTAGAAACCCGCAAAATAGCTCGACGTGATGTGTTCGTTTTAGCGATTCCGGGGGAAGTGCAGAGGGGTCAAGCTCGGTCCTCTTTCCAACAGGCAAAGCCTGCTCCGATCTTCGGCGAGATTCACTCTCGCATTTGTTTACAATGCTTACTCTTACTGAGACGCAGGTCAATGCACCGGCCGCCGAGGTAAACATATGATCCGCGACTCTCGGCGCCTCCAAAAACAGGTGACACAGCAACGCACTGTCGTGTGCCACTGTCGAATTACCGCGTGTTATGGGCGAAATCAAATGCATTGCTAACAGGCAGCACAGCAAGCACAGGCAGCAAGCACAGGCAGCACAGGCAGCACAGCAAGCACAGGCAGCAAGCACAGGCAGCACAGCAAGCACAGGCAGCAAGCACAGGCAGCGCAGCAAACACAGGCAGCACATCAGGCACAGGCAGCACAGCAAGCACAGGCATGTTAGAAACCCGCAAAATAGCTCGACGAGATGTGTTCGTTTTTTAGCGATTCTCGGGGAAGTGCAGAGGGGTCAAGCTCCGTCCTCTTTCCAACAGGCAAAGCCTGCTCCGATCTTCGGCGAGATTCACTCTCGCATTTGTTTACAATGCTTACTCTTACTGAGACGCAGGTCAATGCACCGGCCGCCGAGGTAAACATATGATCCGCGACTCTCGGCGCATCCAAAAACAGGTGACACAGCAACGCACTGTCTTGTGCCACTGTCGAATTACCGCGTGTTATGGGCGAAATCAAATGCATCGCTAACAAGCAGCACAGCAAGCACAGGCAGCAAGCACAGGCAGCACAGCAATCACAGGCATCAAGCACAGGCAGCACAGCAAGCACAGGCAGCAAGCACAGGCAGCACAGCAAGCACAGGCAGCAAGCACAGGCAGCAAGCACAGGCAGCACAGCAAGCACAGGCAGCAAGCACAGGCAACACAGCAAGCACAGGCAGCACAGCAAGCACAGGCAGCAAGCACAGGCAGCACAGACAGCACAGCAAGCACAGGCAGCAAGCACAGGCAGCACAGCAAACACAGGAAGCAAGCACAGGCAGCACAGGCAGCAAGCACAGACAGCACAGCAAGCACAGGCAGCAAGCACAGGCAGCACAGGAAGCACAGGCAGCAAGCACAGGCAGCACAGCAAGCACAGGCAGCAAGCACAGGCAGCACAGCAAACACAGGCAGCACAGCACAGGCAGCACAGCAAGCACAGGCAGCAAGCACAGGCAGCACAGCAAGCACAGGCAGCAAGCACAGGCAGCACAGGCAGCAAGCACAGGCAGCACAGCAAGCACAGGCAGCACAACAAGCACAGGGAGCAAGCACAGGCAGCACAGCAAGCACAGGCACGTTAGAAACCCGCAAAATAGATCGACGTGATGTGTTCGTTTTAGCGATTCCGGGGGAAGTGCAGAGGGGTCAAGCTCGGTCCTCTTTCCAACAGGCAAAGCCTGCTCCGATCTTCGGCGAGATTCACTCTCGCATTTGTTTACAATGCTTACTCTTACTGAGACGCAGGTCAATGCACCGGCCGCCGAGGTAAACATATGATCCGCGACTCTCGGCGCCTCCAAAAACAGGTGACACAGCAACGCACTGTCGTGTGCCACTGTCGAATTACCGCGTGTTATGGGCGAAATCAAATGCATTGCTAACAGGCAGCACAGCAAGCACAGGCAGCAAGCACAGGCAGCACAGCAAGCATAGGCAGCAAGCACAGGCAGCACAGCAAGCACAGGCAGCAAGCACAGGAAGCACAGCAAGCACAGGCAGCAAGCACAGGCAGCAAGCACAGGCAGCACAGCGAGCACAGGCAGCAAGCACAGGCAGCAAGCACAGGCAACACAGCAAGCACAGGCAGCACAGCAAGCACAGGCAGCACAGCACAGGCAGCACAGCAAGCACAGGCAGCAAGCACAGGCAGCACAGCAAGCACAGACAGCAAGCACAGGCAGCACAGCAAGCACAGGCAGCAAGCACAGGCAGCACAGCAAGCACAGGCAGCAAGCACAGGCAGCACAGCAAGCACAGGCAGCAAGCAC
The DNA here is from genome assembly GCA_963942575.1 of Priocnemis perturbator. Classification (NCBI taxonomy): domain Eukaryota; kingdom Metazoa; phylum Arthropoda; class Insecta; order Hymenoptera; family Pompilidae; genus Priocnemis; species Priocnemis perturbator. The sequence continues at coordinate 364,392 of CAWWDK010000365.1, read as the reverse complement.
AGGCAGCACAGCAAACTACAGGCAGCACAGCAAGCACAGGCAGCACAGCACAGGCAGCACAGCAAGCACAGGCAGCACAGCAAGCACAGGCAGCAAGCACAGGCAGCAAGCACAGGCAGCAGAGCAAGCACATGCAGCAAGCGCAGGCAGCACAGCAAGCACAGCAAGCACAGGCAGCAAGCACAGGCAACACAGCAAGCACAGGCAGCAAGCACAGCGAGCACAGACAGCAAGCACATGCAGCAAGCACAGGCAGTACAGCAAACACAGGCAGCACAGCAAGCACAGACAGCACAGCAAACACAGGCAGCACAGCAAGCACAGGCAGCACAGCAGCACAGGCAGCAAGCACAGGCAGCACAGCAAGCACAGGCAGCAAGTACAGACAGCACAGCAAGCACAGGCAGCAAGCCCAGGCAGCACAGCAAGCACAGGCAGCAAGCACAGGCAGCACAGCAAGCACAGGCAGCAAGCACAGGCAGCACAGCAAGCACAGGCAGCAAGCACAGGCAGCGCAGCAAACACAGGCAGCACAGCAAGCACAGGCAGCACAGCAGCACAGGCAGCAAGCACAGGCAGCACAGCAAGCACAGGCAGCAAGCACAGGCAGCACAGCAAGCACAGGCAGCAAGCACAGGCAGCAAGCACAGGCAGCACAGCAAGCACAGGCAGCCAGCACAGGCAGACACAAGCAGCACAGCAAGCACAGGCAGCACAGCAAGCACAGGCAGCACAGCAAACACAGGCAGCACAGCAAGCACAGGCAGCACAGCAGCACAGGCAGCAAGCACAGGCAGCACAGCAAACACAGGCAGCACAGCAAGCACAGGCAGCAAGCACAGGCAGCACAGCAAACACAGGCAGCACAGCAAGCACAGGCAGCACAGCAAACACAGGCAGCAGAGCAAGCACAGGCAGCACAGCACAGGCAGCACAGCAAGCACAGAAAGCACAGCAGCACAGGCAGCAAGCACAGGCAGCACAGCAAGCACAGGCAGCAAGCACAGGCAGCACAGCAAACACAGGCAGCACAGCAAGCACAGGCAGCACAGGCAGCACAGCAAGCACAGGCAGCACAGCACAGGCAGCAAGCACAGGCAGTAAGCACAGGCAGCAAGCACAGGCAGCAGAGCAAGCACATGCAGCAATCGCAGACAGCACAGCAAGCACAGGCAGCAAGCACAGGCAGCAAGCACAGGCAGCAAGCACAGGCAGCACAGCAAGCACAGGCAGCAAGCACAGGCAGCACAGCAAGCACAGGCAGCAAGCATAGGCAACACAGCAAGCACAGGCAGCACAGCAAGCACAGGCAGCACAGCACAGGCAGCACAGCAAGCATAGGCAGCACAGCAAGCACAGGCAGCAAGCACAGGCAGCAAGCACAGGCAGCAAGCACAGGCAGCAAGCACAGGCAGCACAGCAAGCACAGGCAGCAAGCACAGGCAGCACAGCAAACACAGGAAGCAAGCACAGGCAGCACAGCAAGCACAGGCAGCAAGCACAGGCAGCACAGCAAGCGCAGGCAGCACAGCACAGGCAGCACAGCAAGCACAGGCAGCACAGGCAGCAAGCACAGGCAGCACAGCAAGCACAGACAGCACAGACAGCACAGCAAGCACAGGGAGCAAGCACAGGCAGCAAAGCAAGCACAGGCAGCAAGCACAGGCAGCACAGCAAGCACAGGCAGCAAGCACAGGCAGCAAGCATAGGCAGCACAGCAAATACAGGCAGCACAGCAAGCACAGGCAGCACAGGAGCACAGGCAGCAAGCACAGGCAGCACAGCAAGCACAGGCAGCAAGCACAGGCAGCACAGCAAGCACAGGCAGCAAGCACAGGCAGCACAGCAAGCACAGGCAGCAAGCATAGGCAACACAGCAAGCACAGGCAGCACAGCAAGCACAGGCAGCACAGCACAGGCAGCACAGCAAGCATAGGCAGTACAGCAAGCACAGGCAGCAAGCACCTTCAGCACAGCAAGCACAGGCAGCAAGCACAGGCAGCACAGCAAGCACAGGCAGCAAGCACAGGCAGCACAGCAAACACAGGAAGCAAGCACAGGCAGCACAGCAAGCACAGGCAGCACAGCAAGCACAGGCAGCAAGCACAGGCAAAACAGCAAGCACAGGCAGCAAGCACAGGCAGCACAGCAAGCACAGGCAGCACAGCAAGTACAGGCAGCAAGCACAGGCATGTTAGAAACCCGCAAAATAGCTCGACGTGATGTGTTCGTTTTAGCGATTCTGGGGCAAGTGCAGAGGGGTCAAGCTCCGTCCTCTTTCCAACAGGCAAAGCCTGCTCCGATCTTCGGCGAGATTCACTCTCCCATTTGTTTACAATGCTTACTCTTACTGAGACGCAGGTCAATGCACCGGCCGCCGAGGTAAACATATGATCCGCGACTCTCGGCGCATCCAAAAACAGGTGACACAGCAACGCACTGTCGTGTGCCACTGTCGAATTACCGCGTGTTATGGGCGAAATCAAATGCATCGCTAACAGGCAGCACAGCAAGCACAGGCAGCAAGCACAGGCAGCACAGCAAGCACAGGCAGCACAGACAGCAAGCACAGGCAGCACAGCAAGCACAGGCAGCAAGCACAGGCAGCACAGCAAGCACAGGCAGCACAGCACAGGCAGCACAGCAAGCACAGGCAGCAAGCACAGGCAGCACAGCAAGCACAGGCAGCACAGCAAACACAGGCAGCAAGCACAGGCAGCACAGCAAGCACAGGCAGCAAGCACAGGCAGCACAGCAAGCACAGGCAGCAAGCACAGGCAGCACAGCAAGCACAGGCAGCACAGCAAACACAGGCAGCAAGCACAGGCAGCACAGCAAGCGCAGGCAGCACAGCACAGGCAGCACAGCAAGCACAGGCAGCACAGGCAGCAAGCACAGGCAGCACAGCAAACACAGGCAGCAAGCACAGGCAGCACAGCAAGCACAGGCAGCAAGCATAGGCAACACAGCAAGCACAGGCAGCACAGCAAGCACAGGCAGCACAGCACAGGCAGCACAGCAAGCATAGGCAGCACAGCAAGCACAGGCAGCAAGCACAGGCAGCAAGCACAGGCAGCAAGCACAGGCAGCACAGCAAGCACAGGCAGCAAGCACAGGCAGCACAGCAAACACAGGAAGCAAGCACAGGCAGCACAGCAAGCACAGGCAGCACAGCAAGCACAGGCAGCAAGCACAGGTAACACAGCAAGCACAGGCAGCACAGCAAGCACAGGCAGCACAGCAAACACAGGCAGCACAGCAAGCACAGGCAGCACAGCAGCACAGGCAGCAAGCACAGACAGCAAGCACAGGCAGCACAGCAAGCACAGGCAGCAAGCACAGGCAACACAGCAAGCACAGGCAGCACAGCAAGCACAGGCAGCACAGCAAGCACAGGCAGCAAGCACAGGCAGCACAGCAAGCACAGGCAGCAAGCACAGGCAGCACAGCAAGTACAGGCAGCAAGCACAGGCAACACAGCAAGCACAGGCAGCACAGCAGGCACAGGCAGCACAGCAAGCACAGGCAGCAAGCACAGGCAGCACAGCAAGCACAGGCAGCAAGCACAGGCAGCACAGGCAGCACAGCAAGCACAGGCAGCAAGCACAGGCAGCACAGCAAACACAGGCAGCACATCAAGCACAGGCAGCACAGCACAGGCAGCACAGCAAGCACAGGCAGCAAGCACAGGCAGCACAGGCAGCACAGCAAGCACAGGCAGCAAGCACAGGCAGCACAGCAAGCACAGGCAGCAAGCACAGGCAGCACAGCAAAGCACAGGCAGCAAGCACAGGCAACACAGCAAGCACAGGCAGCACAGCAAGCACAGGCAGCAAGCACAGGCAGCACAGCAAGCACAGGCAGCAAGCACAGGCAGCACAGCAAACACAGGAAGCAAGCACAGGCAGCACAGCCAGCACAGGCAGCAAGCACAGGTAACACAGCAAGCACAGGCAGCAAGCACAGGCAGCACAGCAAGCACAGGCAGCACAGCAAGTACAGGCAGCAAGCACAAGCATGTTAGAAACCCGCAAAATAGCTCGACGTGATGTGTTCGTTTTAGCGATTCTGGGGGAAGTGCAGAGGGGTCAAGCTCCGTCCTCTTTCCAACAGGCAAAGCCTGCTCCGATCTTCGGCGAGATTCACTCTCGCATTTGTTAACAATGCTTACTCTTACTGAGACGCAGGTCAATGCACCGGCCGCCGAGGTAAACATATGATCCGCGACTCTCGGCGTATCCAAAAACAGGTGACACAGCAACGCACTGTCGTGTGCCACTGTCGAATTACCGCGTGTTATGGGCGAAATCAAATGCATCGCTAACAGGCAGCACAGCAAGCACAGGCAGCAAGCACAGGCAGCACAGCAAGCACAGGCAGCAAGCACAGGCAGCACAGCAAGCACAGGCAGCACAGCAAGCACAGGCAGCAAGCACAGGCAGCACAGCAAGCACAGGCAGCACAGCAAGCACAGGCAGCAAGCACAGGCAGCACAGGCAGCACAGCAAACACAGGCAGCAAGCACAGGCAGCACAGCGAGCACAGGCAGCAAGCACAGGCAGCACAGCAAGCACAGGCAGCCCAGCAAGCACAGGCAGCAAGCACAGGCAGCACAGCAAGCACAGGCAGCACAGCAAACACAGGCAGCAAGCACAGGCAGCACAGCAAGCGCAGGCAGCACAGCACAGGCAGCGCAGCAAGCACAGGCAGCACAGGCAGCAAGCACAGGCAGCACAGCAAGCACAGACAGCACAGACAGCACAGCAAGCACAGGGAGCAAGCACAGGCAGCAAAGCAAGCACAGGCAGCAAGAACAGGCAGCACAGCAAGCACAGGCAGCAAGCACAGGCAGCAAGCATAGGCAGCACAGCAAATACAGGCAGCACAGCAAGCACAGGCAGCACAGCAGCACAGGCAGCAAGCACAGGCAGCACAGCAAGCACAGGCAGCAAGCACAGGCAGCACAGCAAGCACAGGCAGCAAGCACAGGCAGCACAGCAAGCACAGGCAGCAAGCACAGGCAGCACAGCAAGCACAGGCAGCACAGCAAGCACAGGCAGCAAGCACAGGCAGCACAGGCAGCACAGCAAGCACAGGCAGCAAGCACAGGCAGCACAGCAAGCACAGGCAGCAAGCACAGGCAGCACAGCACAGGCAGCACAGCAAGCACAGGCAGCAAGCACAGGCAGCACAGGCAGCACAGCAAGCACAGGCAGCAAGCACAGGCAGCACAGCAAGCACAGGCAGCAAGCACAGGCAGCACAGCAAGCACAGGCAGCAAGCACAGGCAACACAGCAAGCACAGGCAGCACAGCAAGCACAGGCAGCACAGCAAGCACAGGCAGCAAGCACAGGCAGCACAGCAAGCACAGGCAGCACAGCAAACACAGGAAGCAAGCACAGGCAGCACAGCCAGCACAGGCAGCAAGCACAGGTAACACAGCAAGCACAGGCAGCAAGCACAGGCAGCACAGCAAGCACAGGCAGCACAGCAAGTACAGGCAGCAAGCACAAGCATGTTAGAAACCCGCAAAATAGCTCGACGTGATGTGTTCGTTTTAGCGATTCTGGGGGAAGTGCAGAGGGGTCAAGCTCCGTCCTCTTTCCAACAGGCAAAGCCTGCTCCGATCTTCGGCGAGATTCACTCTCGCATTTGTTAACAATGCTTACTCTTACTGAGACGCAGGTCAATGCACCGGCCGCCGAGGTAAACATATGATCCGCGACTCTCGGCGTATCCAAAAACAGGTGACACAGCAACGCACTGTCGTGTGCCACTGTCGAATTACCGCGTGTTATGGGCGAAATCAAATGCATCGCTAACAGGCAGCACAGCAAGCACAGGCAGCAAGCACAGGCAGCACAGCAAGCACAGGCAGCACAGCAAGCACAGGCAGCAAGCACAGGCAGCACAGGCAGCACAGCAAACACAGGCAGCAAGCACAGGCAGCACAGCGAGCACAGGCAGCAAGCACAGGCAGCACAGCAAGCACAGGCAGCCCAGCAAGCACAGGCAGCAAGCACAGGCAGCACAGCAAGCACAGGCAGCACAGCAAACACAGGCAGCAAGCACAGGCAGCACAGCAAGCGCAGGCAGCACAGCACAGGCAGCGCAGCAAGCACAGGCAGCACAGGCAGCAAGCACAGGCAGCACAGCAAGCACAGACAGCACAGACAGCACAGCAAGCACAGGGAGCAAGCACAGGCAGCAAAGCAAGCACAGGCAGCAAGAACAGGCAGCACAGCAAGCACAGGCAGCAAGCACAGGCAGCAAGCATAGGCAGCACAGCAAATACAGGCAGCACAGCAAGCACAGGCAGCACAGCAGCACAGGCAGCAAGCACAGGCAGCACAGCAAGCACAGGCAGCAAGCACAGGCAGCACAGCAAGCACAGGCAGCAAGCACAGGCAGCACAGCAAGCACAGGCAGCAAGCATAGGCAACACAGCAAGCACAGGCAGCACAGCAAGCACAGGCAGCAAGCACAGGCAGCAAGCACAGGCAGCAAGCACAGGCAGCACAGCAAGCACAGGCAGCAAGCACAGGCAGCACAGCAAGCACAGGCAGCACAGCAAGCACAGGCAGCAAGCACAGGTAACACAGCAAGCACAGGCAGCAAGCACAGGCAGCACAGCAAGCACAGGCAGCAAGCACAGGCAGCACAGCAAGCACAGGCAGCAAGCACAGGCAACACAGCAAGCACAGGCAGCACAGCAAGCACAGGCAGCACAGCAAGCACAGGCAGCACAGCAAACACAGGCAGCAAGCACAGGCAACACAGCAAGCACAGGCAGCACAGCAAGCACAGGCAGCACAGCAAGCACAGGCAGCAAGCACAGGCAGCACAGCAAGCACAGGCAGCAAGCACAGGCAGCACAGCAAACACAGGAAGCAAGCACAGGCAGCACAGCCAGCACAGGCAGCAAGCACAGGTAACACAGCAAGCACAGGCAGCAAGCACAGGCAGCACAGCAAGCACAGGCAGCACAGCAAGTACAGGCAGCAAGCACAAGCATGTTAGAAACCCGCAAAATAGCTCGACGTGATGTGTTCGTTTTAGCGATTCTGGGGGAAGTGCAGAGGGGTCAAGCTCCGTCCTCTTTCCAACAGGCAAAGCCTGCTCCGATCTTCGGCGAGATTCACTCTCGCATTTGTTAACAATGCTTACTCTTACTGAGACGCAGGTCAATGCACCGGCCGCCGAGGTAAACATATGATCCAGGACTCTCGGCGCATCCAAAAACAGGTGACACAGCAACGCACTGTCGTGTGCCACTGTCGAATTACCGCGTGTTATGGGCGAAATCAAATGCATCGCTAACAGGCAGCACAGCAAGCACAGGCAGCAAGCACAGGCAGCACAGCAAGCACAGGCAGCAAGCACAGGCAGCACAGCAAGCACAGGCAGCAAGCACAGGCAACACAGCAAGCACAGGCAGCACAGCAAGCACAGGCAGCAAGCACAGGCAGCACAGACAGCACAGCAAGCACAGGCAGCAAGCACAGGCAGCACAGCAAACACAGGAAGCAAGCACAGGCAGCACAGCAAGCACAGGCAGCAAGCACAGACAGCACAGCAAGCACAGGCAGCAAGCACAGGCAGCAAAGCAAGCACAGGCAGCACAGCAAGCACAGGCAGCAAGCACAGGCAACACAGCAAGCACAGGCAGCAAGCACAGGCAGCACAGCAAGCACAGGCAGCACAGCAAGCACAGGCAGCAAGCACAGGCAGCACAGCAAGCACAGGCAGCACAGCAAACACAGGCAGCCCAGCAAGCACAGGCAGCACAGCAGCACAGACAGCAAGCACAGGCAGCACAGCAAGCACAGGCAGCAAGCACAGGCAGCACAGCAAACACAGGCAGCACAGCAAGCACAGGCAGCAAGCACAGGCAGCACAGCAAACACAGGCAGTACAGCAAGCACAGGCAGCACAGCAGCACAGGCAGCAAGCACAGGCAGCAAGCACAGGCAGCACAGCAAGCACAGGCAGCACAGCAAGCACAGGCAACACAGCAAACACAGGCAGCACAGCAAGTACAGGCAGCACAGCAAGCACAGGCAGCAAGCACAGGCAGCACAGCAAACACAGGCAGCACAGCAAGCACAGGCAGCAAGCACAGGCAGCACAGCAAACACAGGGAGTACAGCAAGCACAGGCAGCACAGCAGCACAGGCAGCAAGCACAGGCAGCACAGCAAGCACAGGCAGCAAGCACAGGCAGCACAGCAAGCACAGGCAACACAGCAAACACAGGCAGCACAGCAAGCACAGGCAGCACAGCAGCACAGGCAGCAAGCACAGGCAGCACAGCAAGCACAGGCAGCAAGCACAGGCAGCACAGCAAACACAGGCAGCAAGCACAGGCAGCAAGCATAGGGAACACAGCAAGCACAGGCAGCATAGCAAGCACAGCCAGCACAGCACAGCCAGCACAGCAAGCATAGGCTGCACAGCAAGCACAGGCAGCAAGCACCTTCAGCACAGCAAGCACAGGCAGCAAGCACAGGCAGCACAGCAAGCACAGGCAGCAAGCACAGGCAGCACAGCAAACACAGGCAGCACAGCAAGCACAGGCAGCAAGCACAGGCAGCAAGCACAGGCAGCAAGCACAGGCAGCACAGCAAGCACAGGCAGCACAGCAAGCACAGGCAGCAAGCACAGGTAACACAGCAAGCACAGGCAGCACAGCAAGCACAGGCAGCAAGCACAGGCAGCACAGCAAGCACAGGCAGCAAGCACAGGCAACACAGCAAGCACAGGCAGCACAGCAAGCACAGGCAGCAAGCACAGGCAACACAGCAAGCACAGGCAGCAAGCACAGGCAGCACAGCAAGCACAGGCAGCACAGCAAGTACAGGCAGCAAGCACAGGCAACACAGCAAGCACAGGCAGCACAGCAGGCACAGGCAGCACAGCAAGCACAGGCAGCAAGCACAGGCAGCACAGGCAGCACAGCAAGCACAGGCAGCAAGCACAGGCAGCACAGCAAACACAGGCAGCACATCAAGCACAGGCAGCACAGCACAGGCAGCACAGCAAGCACAGGCAGCAAGCACAGGCAGCACAGCAAGCACAGGCAGCAAGCACAGGCAGCACAGCAAGCACAGGCAGCAAGCACAGGCAGCACAGCAAGCACAGGCAACAAGCACAGGCAACACAGCAAGCACAGGCAGCACAGCAAGCACAGGCAGCAAGCACAGGCAGCACAGCAAGCACAGGCAGCAAGCACAGGCAGCACAGCAAGCACAGGCAGCAAGCACAGGCAGCACAGCAAACACAGCAAGCAAGCACAGGCAGCACAGCCAGCACAGGCAGCACAGCAAGCACAGGCAGCACAGCAAGCACAGGCAGCAAGCACAGGCAGCACAGCAAACACAGGCAGCACAGCAAGCACAGGCAGCACAGCAAACACAGGCAGCAAGCACAGGCAGCAAGCACAGGCAGCAAGCACAGGCAGCACAGCAAGCACAGGCAGCACAGCAAGCACAGGCAGCAAGCACAGGCAGCACAGCAAGCACAGGCAGCAAGCACAGGCAGCAAGCACAGGCAGCAAGCACAGGCAGCACAGCAAGCACAGGCAGCAAGCACAGGCAGCACAGCAAGCACAGGCAGCAAGCACAGGTAACACAGCAAGCACAGGCAGCACAGCAAGCACAGGCAGCAAGCACAGGCAGCACAGCAAGCACAGGCAGCAAGCACAGGCAGCACAGCAAGCACAGGCAGCAAGCACAGGCAACACAGCAAGCACAGGCAGCACAGCAAGCACAGGCAGCACAGCAAGCACAGGCAGCAAGCACAGGCAACACAGCAAGCACAGGCAGCAAGCACAGGCAGCACAGCAAGCACAGGCAGCACAGCAAGTACAGGCAGCAAGCACAGGCAACACAGCAAGCACAGGCAGCACAGCAGGCACAGGCAGCACAGCAAGCACAGGCAGCAAGCACAGGCAGCACAGGCAGCACAGCAAGCACAGGCAGCAAGCACAGGCAGCACAGCAAACACAGGCAGCACATCAAGCACAGGCAGCACAGCACAGGCAGCACAGCAAGCACAGGCAGCAAGCACAGGCAGCACAGCAAGCACAGGCAGCAAGCACAGGCAGCACAGCAAGCACAGGCAGCAAGCACAGGCAGCACAGCAAGCACAGGCAGCAAGCACAGGCAACACAGCACAGCACAGGCAGCACAGCAAGCACAGGCAGCAAGCACAGGCAGCACAGCAAGCACAGGCAGCAAGCACAGGCAGCACAGCAAGCACAGGCAGCAAGCACAGGCAGCACAGCAAACACAGCAAGCAAGCACAGGCAGCACAGCCAGCACAGGCAGCACAGCAGGCACAGGCAGCACAGCAAGCACAGGCAGCACAGCAAGCACAGGCAGCAAGCACAGGCAGCACAGGCAGCACAGGCAGCACAGCAAGCACAGGCAGCAAGCACAGGCAGCACAGCAAACACAGGCAGCACATCAAGTACAGGCAGCACAGCACAGGCAGCACAGCAAGCACAGGCAGCAAGCACAGGCAGCAAGCACAGGCAGGACAGCAAGCACAGGCAGCAAGCACAGGCAGCAAGCACAGGCAACACAGCAAGCACAGGCAGCACAGCAAGCACAGGCAGCACAGCAAGCACAGGCAGCAAGCACAGGCAGCACAGCAAGCACAGGCAGCAAGCACAGGCAGCACAGCAAGCACAGGCAGCAAGCACAGGCAACACAGCAAGCACAGGCAGCAAGCACAGGCAGCACAGCAAGCACAGGCAGCACAGCAAGCACAGGCAGCACAGCAAGTACAGGCAGCAAGCACAAGCATGTTAGAAACCCGCAAAATAGCTCGACGTGAAGTGTTCGTTTTAGCGATTCTGGGGGAAGTGCAGAGGGGTCAAGCTCCGTCCTCTTTCCAACAGGCAAAGCCTGCTCCGACCTTCGGCGAGATTCACTCTCGCATTTGTTTACAATGCTTACTCTTACTGAGACGCAGGTCAATGCACCGGCCGCCGAGGTAAACATATGATCCGTGACTCTCGGCGCATCCAAAAACAGGTGACACAGCAACGCACTGTCGTGTGCCACTGTCGAATTACCGCGTGTTATGGGCGAAATCAAATGCATCGCTAACAGGCAGCACAGCAAGCACAGGCAGCAAGCACAGGCAGCACAGCAAGCACAGGCAGCAAGCACAGGCAGCACAGCAAGCACAGGCAGCACAGCAAGCACAGGCAGCAAGCACAGGCAGCACAGCAAGCACAGGCAGCACAGCAAGCACAGGCAGCAAGCACAGGCAGCACAGGCAGCACAGCAAACACAGGCAGCAAGCACAGGCAGCACAGCGAGCACAGGCAGCAAGCACAGGCAGCACAGCAAGCACAGGCAGCCCAGCAAGCACAGGCAGCAAGCACAGGCAGCACAGCAAGCACAGGCAGCACAGCAAACACAGGCAGCAAGCACAGGCAGCACAGCAAGCGCAGGCAGCACAGCACAGGCAGCGCAGCAAGCACAGGCAGCACAGGCAGCAAGCACAGGCAGCACAGCAAGCACAGACAGCACAGACAGCACAGCAAGCACAGGGAGCAAGCACAGGCAGCAAAGCAAGCACAGGCAGCAAGAACAGGCAGCACAGCAAGCACAGGCAGCAAGCACAGGCAGCAAGCATAGGCAGCACAGCAAATACAGGCAGCACAGCAAGCACAGGCAGCACAGCAGCACAGGCAGCAAGCACAGGCAGCACAGCAAGCACAGGCAGCAAGCACAGGCAGCACAGCAAGCACAGGCAGCAAGCACAGGCAGCACAGCAAGCACAGGCAGCAAGCACAGGCAGCACAGCAAGCACAGGCAGCACAGCAAGCACAGGCAGCAAGCACAGGCAGCACAGGCAGCACAGCAAGCACAGGCAGCAAGCACAGGCAGCACAGCAAGCACAGGCAGCAAGCACAGGCAGCACAGCACAGGCAGCACAGCAAGCACAGGCAGCAAGCACAGGCAGCACAGGCAGCACAGCAAGCACAGGCAGCAAGCACAGGCAGCACAGCAAGCACAGGCAGCAAGCACAGGCAGCACAGCAAGCACAGGCAGCAAGCACAGGCAACACAGCAAGCACAGGCAGCACAGCAAGCACAGGCAGCACAGCAAGCACAGGCAGCAAGCACAGGCAGCACAGCAAGCACAGGCAGCACAGCAAACACAGGAAGCAAGCACAGGCAGCACAGCCAGCACAGGCAGCAAGCACAGGTAACACAGCAAGCACAGGCAGCAAGCACAGGCAGCACAGCAAGCACAGGCAGCACAGCAAGTACAGGCAGCAAGCACAAGCATGTTAGAAACCCGCAAAATAGCTCGACGTGATGTGTTCGTTTTAGCGATTCTGGGGGAAGTGCAGAGGGGTCAAGCTCCGTCCTCTTTCCAACAGGCAAAGCCTGCTCCGATCTTCGGCGAGATTCACTCTCGCATTTGTTAACAATGCTTACTCTTACTGAGACGCAGGTCAATGCACCGGCCGCCGAGGTAAACATATGATCCGCGACTCTCGGCGTATCCAAAAACAGGTGACACAGCAACGCACTGTCGTGTGCCACTGTCGAATTACCGCGTGTTATGGGCGAAATCAAATGCATCGCTAACAGGCAGCACAGCAAGCACAGGCAGCAAGCACAGGCAGCACAGCAAGCACAGGCAGCACAGCAAGCACAGGCAGCAAGCACAGGCAGCACAGGCAGCACAGCAAACACAGGCAGCAAGCACAGGCAGCACAGCGAGCACAGGCAGCAAGCACAGGCAGCACAGCAAGCACAGGCAGCCCAGCAAGCACAGGCAGCAAGCACAGGCAGCACAGCAAGCACAGGCAGCACAGCAAACACAGGCAGCAAGCACAGGCAGCACAGCAAGCGCAGGCAGCACAGCACAGGCAGCGCAGCAAGCACAGGCAGCACAGGCAGCAAGCACAGGCAGCACAGCAAGCACAGACAGCACAGACAGCACAGCAAGCACAGGGAGCAAGCACAGGCAGCAAAGCAAGCACAGGCAGCAAGAACAGGCAGCACAGCAAGCACAGGCAGCAAGCACAGGCAGCAAGCATAGGCAGCACAGCAAATACAGGCAGCACAGCAAGCACAGGCAGCACAGCAGCACAGGCAGCAAGCACAGGCAGCACAGCAAGCACAGGCAGCAAGCACAGGCAGCACAGCAAGCACAGGCAGCAAGCACAGGCAGCACAGCAAGCACAGGCAGCAAGCATAGGCAACACAGCAAGCACAGGCAGCACAGCAAGCACAGGCAGCAAGCACAGGCAGCAAGCACAGGCAGCAAGCACAGGCAGCACAGCAAGCACAGGCAGCAAGCACAGGCAGCACAGCAAGCACAGGCAGCACAGCAAGCACAGGCAGCAAGCACAGGTAACACAGCAAGCACAGGCAGCAAGCACAGGCAGCACAGCAAGCACAGGCAGCAAGCACAGGCAGCACAGCAAGCACAGGCAGCAAGCACAGGCAACACAGCAAGCACAGGCAGCACAGCAAGCACAGGCAGCACAGCAAGCACAGGCAGCACAGCAAACACAGGCAGCAAGCACAGGCAACACAGCAAGCACAGGCAGCACAGCAAGCACAGGCAGCACAGCAAGCACAGGCAGCAAGCACAGGCAGCACAGCAAGCACAGGCAGCAAGCACAGGCAGCACAGCAAACACAGGAAGCAAGCACAGGCAGCACAGCCAGCACAGGCAGCAAGCACAGGTAACACAGCAAGCACAGGCAGCAAGCACAGGCAGCACAGCAAGCACAGGCAGCACAGCAAGTACAGGCAGCAAGCACAAGCATGTTAGAAACCCGCAAAATAGCTCGACGTGATGTGTTCGTTTTAGCGATTCTGGGGGAAGTGCAGAGGGGTCAAGCTCCGTCCTCTTTCCAACAGGCAAAGCCTGCTCCGATCTTCGGCGAGATTCACTCTCGCATTTGTTAACAATGCTTACTCTTACTGAGACGCAGGTCAATGCACCGGCCGCCGAGGTAAACATATGATCCAGGACTCTCGGCGCATCCAAAAACAGGTGACACAGCAACGCACTGTCGTGTGCCACTGTCGAATTACCGCGTGTTATGGGCGAAATCAAATGCATCGCTAACAGGCAGCACAGCAAGCACAGGCAGCAAGCACAGGCAGCACAGCAAGCACAGGCAGCAAGCACAGGCAGCACAGCAAGCACAGGCAGCAAGCACAGGCAACACAGCAAGCACAGGCAGCACAGCAAGCACAGGCAGCAAGCACAGGCAGCACAGACAGCACAGCAAGCACAGGCAGCAAGCACAGGCAGCACAGCAAACACAGGAAGCAAGCACAGGCAGCACAGCAAGCACAGGCAGCAAGCACAGACAGCACAGCAAGCACAGGCAGCAAGCACAGGCAGCAAAGCAAGCACAGGCAGCACAGCAAGCACAGGCAGCAAGCACAGGCAACACAGCAAGCACAGGCAGCAAGCACAGGCAGCACAGCAAGCACAGGCAGCACAGCAAGCACAGGCAGCAAGCACAGGCAGCACAGCAAGCACAGGCAGCACAGCAAACACAGGCAGCCCAGCAAGCACAGGCAGCACAGCAGCACAGACAGCAAGCACAGGCAGCACAGCAAGCACAGGCAGCAAGCACAGGCAGCACAGCAAACACAGGCAGCACAGCAAGCACAGGCAGCAAGCACAGGCAGCACAGCAAACACAGGCAGTACAGCAAGCACAGGCAGCACAGCAGCACAGGCAGCAAGCACAGGCAGCAAGCACAGGCAGCACAGCAAGCACAGGCAGCACAGCAAGCACAGGCAACACAGCAAACACAGGCAGCACAGCAAGTACAGGCAGCACAGCAAGCACAGGCAGCAAGCACAGGCAGCACAGCAAACACAGGCAGCACAGCAAGCACAGGCAGCAAGCACAGGCAGCACAGCAAACACAGGGAGTACAGCAAGCACAGGCAGCACAGCAGCACAGGCAGCAAGCACAGGCAGCACAGCAAGCACAGGCAGCAAGCACAGGCAGCACAGCAAGCACAGGCAACACAGCAAACACAGGCAGCACAGCAAGCACAGGCAGCACAGCAGCACAGGCAGCAAGCACAGGCAGCACAGCAAGCACAGGCAGCAAGCACAGGCAGCACAGCAAACACAGGCAGCAAGCACAGGCAGCAAGCATAGGGAACACAGCAAGCACAGGCAGCATAGCAAGCACAGCCAGCACAGCACAGCCAGCACAGCAAGCATAGGCTGCACAGCAAGCACAGGCAGCAAGCACCTTCAGCACAGCAAGCACAGGCAGCAAGCACAGGCAGCACAGCAAGCACAGGCAGCAAGCACAGGCAGCACAGCAAACACAGGCAGCACAGCAAGCACAGGCAGCAAGCACAGGCAGCAAGCACAGGCAGCAAGCACAGGCAGCACAGCAAGCACAGGCAGCACAGCAAGCACAGGCAGCAAGCACAGGTAACACAGCAAGCACAGGCAGCACAGCAAGCACAGGCAGCAAGCACAGGCAGCACAGCAAGCACAGGCAGCAAGCACAGGCAACACAGCAAGCACAGGCAGCACAGCAAGCACAGGCAGCAAGCACAGGCAACACAGCAAGCACAGGCAGCAAGCACAGGCAGCACAGCAAGCACAGGCAGCACAGCAAGTACAGGCAGCAAGCACAGGCAACACAGCAAGCACAGGCAGCACAGCAGGCACAGGCAGCACAGCAAGCACAGGCAGCAAGCACAGGCAGCACAGGCAGCACAGCAAGCACAGGCAGCAAGCACAGGCAGCACAGCAAACACAGGCAGCACATCAAGCACAGGCAGCACAGCACAGGCAGCACAGCAAGCACAGGCAGCAAGCACAGGCAGCACAGCAAGCACAGGCAGCAAGCACAGGCAGCACAGCAAGCACAGGCAGCAAGCACAGGCAGCACAGCAAGCACAGGCAACAAGCACAGGCAACACAGCAAGCACAGGCAGCACAGCAAGCACAGGCAGCAAGCACAGGCAGCACAGCAAGCACAGGCAGCAAGCACAGGCAGCACAGCAAGCACAGGCAGCAAGCACAGGCAGCACAGCAAACACAGCAAGCAAGCACAGGCAGCACAGCCAGCACAGGCAGCACAGCAAGCACAGGCAGCACAGCAAGCACAGGCAGCAAGCACAGGCAGCACAGCAAACACAGGCAGCACAGCAAGCACAGGCAGCACAGCAAACACAGGCAGCAAGCACAGGCAGCAAGCACAGGCAGCAAGCACAGGCAGCACAGCAAGCACAGGCAGCACAGCAAGCACAGGCAGCAAGCACAGGCAGCACAGCAAGCACAGGCAGCAAGCACAGGCAGCAAGCACAGGCAGCAAGCACAGGCAGCACAGCAAGCACAGGCAGCAAGCACAGGCAGCACAGCAAGCACAGGCAGCAAGCACAGGTAACACAGCAAGCACAGGCAGCACAGCAAGCACAGGCAGCAAGCACAGGCAGCACAGCAAGCACAGGCAGCAAGCACAGGCAGCACAGCAAGCACAGGCAGCAAGCACAGGCAACACAGCAAGCACAGGCAGCACAGCAAGCACAGGCAGCACAGCAAGCACAGGCAGCAAGCACAGGCAACACAGCAAGCACAGGCAGCAAGCACAGGCAGCACAGCAAGCACAGGCAGCACAGCAAGTACAGGCAGCAAGCACAGGCAACACAGCAAGCACAGGCAGCACAGCAGGCACAGGCAGCACAGCAAGCACAGGCAGCAAGCACAGGCAGCACAGGCAGCACAGCAAGCACAGGCAGCAAGCACAGGCAGCACAGCAAACACAGGCAGCACATCAAGCACAGGCAGCACAGCACAGGCAGCACAGCAAGCACAGGCAGCAAGCACAGGCAGCACAGCAAGCACAGGCAGCAAGCACAGGCAGCACAGCAAGCACAGGCAGCAAGCACAGGCAGCACAGCAAGCACAGGCAGCAAGCACAGGCAACACAGCACAGCACAGGCAGCACAGCAAGCACAGGCAGCAAGCACAGGCAGCACAGCAAGCACAGGCAGCAAGCACAGGCAGCACAGCAAGCACAGGCAGCAAGCACAGGCAGCACAGCAAACACAGCAAGCAAGCACAGGCAGCACAGCCAGCACAGGCAGCACAGCAGGCACAGGCAGCACAGCAAGCACAGGCAGCACAGCAAGCACAGGCAGCAAGCACAGGCAGCACAGGCAGCACAGGCAGCACAGCAAGCACAGGCAGCAAGCACAGGCAGCACAGCAAACACAGGCAGCACATCAAGTACAGGCAGCACAGCACAGGCAGCACAGCAAGCACAGGCAGCAAGCACAGGCAGCAAGCACAGGCAGGACAGCAAGCACAGGCAGCAAGCACAGGCAGCAAGCACAGGCAACACAGCAAGCACAGGCAGCACAGCAAGCACAGGCAGCACAGCAAGCACAGGCAGCAAGCACAGGCAGCACAGCAAGCACAGGCAGCAAGCACAGGCAGCACAGCAAGCACAGGCAGCAAGCACAGGCAACACAGCAAGCACAGGCAGCAAGCACAGGCAGCACAGCAAGCACAGGCAGCACAGCAAGCACAGGCAGCACAGCAAGTACAGGCAGCAAGCACAAGCATGTTAGAAACCCGCAAAATAGCTCGACGTGAAGTGTTCGTTTTAGCGATTCTGGGGGAAGTGCAGAGGGGTCAAGCTCCGTCCTCTTTCCAACAGGCAAAGCCTGCTCCGACCTTCGGCGAGATTCACTCTCGCATTTGTTTACAATGCTTACTCTTACTGAGACGCAGGTCAATGCACCGGCCGCCGAGGTAAACATATGATCCGTGACTCTCGGCGCATCCAAAAACAGGTGACACAGCAACGCACTGTCGTGTGCCACTGTCGAATTACCGCGTGTTATGGGCGAAATCAAATGCATCGCTAACAGGCAGCACAGCAAGCACAGGCAGCAAGCACAGGCAGCACAGCAAGCACAGGCAGCAAGCACAGGCAGCACAGCAAGCACAGGCAGCACAGCAAGCACAGGCAGCAAGCACAGGCAGCACAGCAAGCACAGGCAGCACAGCAAACACAGGCAGCACAGCAAGCACAAGCAGCAAGCACAGGCAGCACAGCAAGCATAGGCAGCAAGCACAGGCAGCACAGCAAACACAGGCAGCACAGCAAGCACAGGCAGCACAGCAGCACAGGCAGCACAGCAAGCACAGGCAGCAAGCACTGGCAGCACAGCAAGCACAGGCAGCAAGCACAGGCAGCACAGCAAGCACAGGCAGCAAGCACAGGCAGCACAGCAAGCACAGGCAGCACAGCAAACACAGGCAGCAAGCACAGGCAGCAAGCACAGGCAGCACAGCAAGCACAGGCAGCAAGCACAGGCAGCACAGCAAGCACAGGCAGCAAGCACAGGCAACACAGCAAGCATAGGCAGCACAGCAAGCACAGGCAGCAAGCACAGGCAGCACAGCAAGCACAGGCAGCAAGCACAGGCAGCACAGGCAGCACAGCAAGCACAGGCAGCAAGCACAGGCAGCACAGCAAACACAGGCAGCACATCAAGCACAGGCAGCACAGCACAGGCAGCACAGCAAGCACAGGCAGCAAGCACAGGCAGCAAGCACAGGCAGCACAGCAAGCACAGGCAGCAAGCACAGGCAGCACAGCAAGCACAGGCAGCAAGCACAGGCAGCACAGCAAGCACAGGCAGCAAGCACAGGCAGCACAGCAAGCACAGGCAACAAGCACAGGCAACACAGCAAGCACAGGCAGCACAGCAAGCACAGGCAGCAAGCACAGGCAGCACAGCAAGCACAGGCAGCAAGCACAGGCAGCACAGCAAGCACAGGCAGCAAGCACAGGCAGCACAGCAAACACAGCAAGCAAGCACAGGCAGCACAGCCAGCACAGGCAGCACAGCAAGCACAGGCAGCACAGCAAGCACAGGCAGCAAGCACAGGCAGCACAGCAAACACAGGCAGCACAGCAAGCACAGGCAGCACAGCAAACACAGGCAGCAAGCACAGGCAGCAAGCACAGGCAGCAAGCACAGGCAGCAAGCACAGGCAGCACAGCATGCACAGGCAGCACAGCAAGCACAGGCAGCAAGCACAGGCAGCACAGCAAGCACAGGCAGCAAGCACAGGCAGCAAGCACAGGCAGCAAGCACAGGCAGCACAGCAAGCACAGGCAGCAAGCACAGGCAGCACAGCAAGCACAGGCAGCAAGCACAGGTAACACAGCAAGCACAGGCAGCACAGCAAGCACAGGCAGCAAGCACAGGCAGCACAGCAAGCACAGGCAGCAAGCACAGGCAGCACAGCAAGCACAGGCAGCAAGCACAGGCAACACAGCAAGCACAGGCAGCACAGCAAGCACAGGCAGCACAGCAAGCACAGGCAGCAAGCACAGGCAACACAGCAAGCACAGGCAGCAAGCACAGGCAGCACAGCAAGCACAGGCAGCACAGCAAGTACAGGCAGCAAGCACAGGCAACACAGCAAGCACAGGCAGCACAGCAGGCACAGGCAGCACAGCAAGCACAGGCAGCAAGCACAGGCAGCACAGGCAGCACAGCAAGCACAGGCAGCAAGCACAGGCAGCACAGCAAACACAGGCAGCACATCAAGCACAGGCAGCACAGCACAGGCAGCACAGCAAGCACAGGCAGCAAGCACAGGCAGCACAGCAAGCACAGGCAGCAAGCACAGGCAGCACAGCAAGCACAGGCAGCAAGCACAGGCAGCACAGCAAGCACAGGCAGCAAGCACAGGCAACACAGCACAGCACAGGCAGCACAGCAAGCACAGGCAGCAAGCACAGGCAGCACAGCAAGCACAGGCAGCAAGCACAGGCAGCACAGCAAGCACAGGCAGCAAGCACAGGCAGCACAGCAAACACAGCAAGCAAGCACAGGCAGCACAGCCAGCACAGGCAGCACAGCAGGCACAGGCAGCACAGCAAGCACAGGCAGCACAGCAAGCACAGGCAGCAAGCACAGGCAGCACAGGCAGCACAGGCAGCACAGCAAGCACAGGCAGCAAGCACAGGCAGCACAGCAAACACAGGCAGCACATCAAGTACAGGCAGCACAGCACAGGCAGCACAGCAAGCACAGGCAGCAAGCACAGGCAGCAAGCACAGGCAGGACAGCAAGCACAGGCAGCAAGCACAGGCAGCAAGCACAGGCAACACAGCAAGCACAGGCAGCACAGCAAGCACAGGCAGCACAGCAAGCACAGGCAGCAAGCACAGGCAGCACAGCAAGCACAGGCAGCAAGCACAGGCAGCACAGCAAGCACAGGCAGCAAGCACAGGCAACACAGCAAGCACAGGCAGCAAGCACAGGCAGCACAGCAAGCACAGGCAGCACAGCAAGCACAGGCAGCACAGCAAGTACAGGCAGCAAGCACAAGCATGTTAGAAACCCGCAAAATAGCTCGACGTGAAGTGTTCGTTTTAGCGATTCTGGGGGAAGTGCAGAGGGGTCAAGCTCCGTCCTCTTTCCAACAGGCAAAGCCTGCTCCGACCTTCGGCGAGATTCACTCTCGCATTTGTTTACAATGCTTACTCTTACTGAGACGCAGGTCAATGCACCGGCCGCCGAGGTAAACATATGATCCGTGACTCTCGGCGCATCCAAAAACAGGTGACACAGCAACGCACTGTCGTGTGCCACTGTCGAATTACCGCGTGTTATGGGCGAAATCAAATGCATCGCTAACAGGCAGCACAGCAAGCACAGGCAGCAAGCACAGGCAGCACAGCAAGCACAGGCAGCAAGCACAGGCAGCACAGCAAGCACAGGCAGCACAGCAAGCACAGGCAGCAAGCACAGGCAGCACAGCAAGCACAGGCAGCACAGCAAACACAGGCAGCACAGCAAGCACAAGCAGCAAGCACAGGCAGCACAGCAAGCATAGGCAGCAAGCACAGGCAGCACAGCAAACACAGGCAGCACAGCAAGCACAGGCAGCACAGCAGCACAGGCAGCACAGCAAGCACAGGCAGCAAGCACTGGCAGCACAGCAAGCACAGGCAGCAAGCACAGGCAGCACAGCAAGCACAGGCAGCAAGCACAGGCAGCACAGCAAGCACAGGCAGCACAGCAAACACAGGCAGCAAGCACAGGCAGCAAGCACAGGCAGCACAGCAAGCACAGGCAGCAAGCACAGGCAGCACAGCAAGCACAGGCAGCAAGCACAGGCAACACAGCAAGCATAGGCAGCACAGCAAGCACAGGCAGCAAGCACAGGCAGCACAGCAAGCACAGGCAGCAAGCACAGGCAGCACAGGCAGCACAGCAAGCACAGGCAGCAAGCACAGGCAGCACAGCAAACACAGGCAGCACATCAAGCACAGGCAGCACAGCACAGGCAGCACAGCAAGCACAGGCAGCAAGCACAGGCAGCAAGCACAGGCAGCACAGCAAGCACAGGCAGCAAGCACAGGCAGCACAGCAAGCACAGGCAGCACAGCACAGGCAGCACAGCAAGCACAGGCAGCACAGCAAGCACCGGCAGCAAGCACAGGCAGCACAGCAAGCACAGACAGCACAGCAAGCACAGGCAGCAAGCACAGGCAGCACAGCAAACACGGGAAGCAAGCACAGGCAGCACAGCAAGCACAGGCAGCAAGCACAGGCAGCACAGCAAGCGCAGGCAGCACAGCACAGGCAGCACAGCAAGCACAGGCAGCACAGGCAGCAAGCACAGGCAGCACAGCAAGCACAGACAGCACAGCAAGCACAGGGAGCAAGCACAGGCAGCAAAGCAAGCACAGGCAGCAAGCACAGGCAGCACAGCAAGCACAGGCAGCAAGCACAGGCAGCAAGCACCGGCAGCAAGCACAGGCAGCACAGGCAAACACAAGCAGCACAGTAAGCACAGGCAGCACAGCAAGCACAGGCAGCACAGCAAACACAGGCAGCAAGCACAGGCAGCACAGCAAGCACAGGCAGCAAGCACGGGCAGCAAGCACAGGCAGCACAGCAAGCACAGGCAGCACAGCAAGCACAGGCAGCACAGCAAACACAGGCAGCACAGCAAGCACAGGCAGCACAGCAGCACAGGCAGCAAGCACAGGCAGCACAGCAAACACAGGCAGCACAGCAGCACAGGCAGCAAGCACAGGCAGCACAGCAAGCACAGGCAGCAAGCACAGGCAGCACAGCAAACACAGGCAGCACAGCAAGCACAGGCAGCACAGCAGCACAGGCAGCAAGCACAGGCAGCGCAGCAAACACAGGCAGCACATCAGGCACAGGCAGCACAGCAAGCACAGGCATGTTAGAAACACGCAAAATAGCTCGACGAGATGTGTTCGTTTTTTAGCGATTCTCGGGGAAGTGCAGAGGGGTCAAGCTCCGTCCTCTTTCCAACAGGCAAAGCCTGCTCCGATCTTCGGCGAGATTCACTCTCGCATTTGTTTACAATGCTTACTCTTACTGAGACGCAGGTCAATGCACCGGCCGCCGAGGTAAACATATGATCCGCGATTCTCGGCGCATCCAAAAACAGGTGACACAGCAACGCACTGTCTTGTGCCACTGTCGAATTACCGCGTGTTATGGGCGAAATCAAATGCATCGCTAACAAGCAGCACAGCAAGCACAGGCAGCAAGCACAGGCAGCACAGCAATCACAGGCATCAAGCACAGGCAGCACAGCAAGCACAGGCAGCAAGCACAGGCAGCACAGCAAGCACAGGCAGCAAGCACAGGCAGCAAGCACAGGCAGCACAGCAAGCACAGGCAGCAAGCACAGGCAGCACAGACAGCACAGCAAGCACAGGCAGCAAGCACAGGCAGCACAGCAAACACAGGAAGCAAGCACAGGCAGCACAGCAAACACAGGCAGCAAGCACAGGCAGCACAGCAAGCACAGGCAACACAGCAAGCACAGGCAGCACAGCAAGCATAGGCCGCACAGCAAGCACAGGCAGCACAGCAAGCACAGGCAGCACAGCAAGCACAGCACAGGCAGCACAGCAAGCACAGGCAGCAAGCACAGGCAGCACAGCAAGCACAGGCAGCAAGCACAGGCAGCACAGGCAGCAATCACGGGCAGCACAGCAAGCACAGGCAGCAAGCACAGGCAGCACAGCAAGCACAGGCAGCAAGCACAGGCAGCACAGCAAACACAGGCAGCACGGCAAGCACAGACAGCACAGCAAACACAGGCAGTACAGCAAGCACAGGCAGCACAGCAGCACAGGCAGCAAGCACAGGCAGCACAGCAAGCACAGGCAGCAAGTACAGACAGCACAGCAAGCACAGGCAGCAAGCACAGGCAGCACAGCAAGCACAGGCAGCAAGCACAGGCAGCACAGCAAGCACAGGCAGCAAGCACAGGCAGCACAGCGAGCACAGGCAGCAAGCACAGGCAGCAAGCACAGGCAACACAGCAAGCACGGGTAGCACAGCAAGCACAGGCAGCAAGCACAGGCAGCACAGCAAGCACAGGCAGCAAGCACAGGCAGCACAGCAAGCACAGGCAGCACAGCAAGCACAGGCAGCAAGCACAGGCAGCACAGCAAGCACAGGCAGCACAGCAAACACAGGCAGCACAGCAAGCACAGGCAGCACAGCAGCACAGGCAGCAAGCACAGGCAGCACAGCAAGCACAGGCAGCAAGCACAGGCAGCACAGCAAACACAGGCAGCACAGCAAGCACAGGCAGCACAGCAGCACAGGCAGCAAGCACAGGCAGCACAGCAAGCACAGGCAGCAAGCACAGGCAGCACAGCAAACACAGGCAGCAAGCACAGGCAGCACAGCAAGCACAGGCAGCAAGCACAGGCAACACAGCAAGCACAGGCAGCACAGCAAGCATAGGCCGCACAGCAAGCACAGGCAGCACAGCAAGCACAGGCAGCAAGCACAGGCAGCAAGCACAGGCAGCACAGCAAGCACAGGCAGCAAGCACAGGCAGCACAGCAAGCATAGGCAGCACAGCAAGCACAGGCAGCAAGCACAGGCAGCACAGCAAGCACAGGCAGCAAGCACAGGCAGCACAGCAAGCACAGGCAGCACAGCAGCACAGGCAGCAAGCTCAGGCAGCACAGCAAGCACAGGCAGCAAGCACAGGCAGCACAGCAAGCACAGGCAGCAAGCACAGGCAGCACAGCAAACACAGGCAGCACAGCAAGCACAGGCAGCACAGCAAACACAGGCAGCAGAGCAAGCACAGGCAGCACAGCAAGCACAGGCAGCACAGCAAACACAGGCAGCAGAGCAAGCACAGGCAGCACAGCACAGGCAGCACAGCAAGCACAGGCAGCACAGCAAACACAGGCAGCACAGCAAGCACAGGCAGCACAGCAAACACAGGCAGTACAGCAAGCACAGGCAGCACAGCAGCACAGGCAGCAAGCACAGGCAGCACAGCAAGCACAGGCAGCAAGCACAGGCAGCACAGCAAACACAGGCAGCACAGCAAGCACAGGCAGCACAGCACAGGCAGCACAGCAAGCACAGGCAGCACAGCAAGCACAGGCAGCAAGCACAGGCAGCACAGCAAACACAGGCAGCACAGCACAGGCAGCACAGCAAGCACAGGCAGCACAGCAAGCACAGGCAGCAAGCACAGGCAGCACAGCAAGCACAGGCAGCAAGCACAGGCAGCACAGGCAGCAAGCACAGGCAGCACAGCAAGCACAGGCAGCACAGCAAGCACAGGCAGCACAGCAAACACAGGCAGTACAGCAAGCACAGGCAGCACAGCAGCACAGGCAGCAAGCACAGGCAGCACAGCACAGGCAGCACAGCAAGCACAGGCAGCACAGCAAGCACAGGCAGCAAGCACAGGCAGCACAGGCAGCAAGCACAGGCAGCACAGCAAGCACAGGCAGCAAGCACAGGCAGCACAACAAGCACAGGGCGCAAGCACAGGCAGCACAGCAAGCACAGGCAGCAAGCACAGGCAGCACAGCAAGCACAGGCAACACAGCAAACACAGGCAGCACAGCAGCACAGGCAGCAAGCACAGGCAGCACAGCAAGCACAGGCAGCACAGCAAACACAGGCAGCAAGCACAGGCAGCACAGCAAGCACAGGCAGCAAGCATAGGCAACACAGCAAGCACAGGCAGCAAGCACAGGCAGCACAGCAAGCACAGGCAGCACAGCAAACACAGGCAGCAAGCACAGGCAGCACAGCAAGCACAGGCAGCAAGCACAGGCAGCAAGCACAGGCAGCAAGCACAGGCAGCACAGCAAGCACAGGCAGCAAGCACAGGCAACACAGCAAGCATAGGCAGCACAGCAAGCACAGGCAGCAAGCACAGGCAGCACAGCAAGCACAGATAACAAGCACAGGCAGCACAGGCAGCACAGCAAGCACAGGCAGCAAGCACAGGCAGCACAGCAAGCACAGGCAGCAAGCACAGGCAACACAGCAAGCATAGGCAGCACAGCAAGCACAGGCAGCAAGCACAGGCAGCACAGCAAGCACAGGCAGCAAGCACAGGCAGCACAGGCAGCACAGCAAGCACAGGCAGCAAGCACAGGCAGCACAGCAAACACAGGCAGCACATCAAGCACAGGCAGCACAGCACAGGCAGCACAGCAAGCACAGGCAGCAAGCACAGGCAGCAAGCACAGGCAGCACAGCAAGCACAGGCAGCAAGCACAGGCAACACAGCAAGCACAGGCAGCAAGCACAGGCAGCACAGACAGCACAGCAAGCACAGGCAGCAAGCACAGGCAGCACAGCAAACACAGGCAGCAAGCACAGGCAGCACAGCAAGCACAGGCAGCAAGCACAGGCAACACAGCAAGCACAGGCAGCACAGCACAGGCAGCACAGCAAGCATAGGCCGCACAGCAAGCACAGGCAGCACAGCAAGCACAGGCAGCAAGCACAGGCAGCAAGCACAGGCAGCACAGCAAGCACAGGCAGCAAGCACAGGCAGCACAGCAAGCATAGGCAGCACAGCAAGCACAGGCAGCAAGCACAGGCAGCACAGCAAGCACAGGCAGCAAGCACAGGCAGCACAGCAAGCACAGGCAGCACAGCAGCACAGGCAGCAAGCTCAGGCAGCACAGCAAGCACAGGCAGCAAGCACAGGCAGCACAGCAAGCACAGGCAGCAAGCACAGGCAGCACAGCAAACACAGGCAGCACAGCAAGCACAGGCAGCAAGCACAGGCAGCACAGCAAACACAGGCAGCACAGCAAGCACAGGCAGCACAGCAAACACAGGCAGCAGAGCAAGCACAGGCAGCACAGCACAGGCAGCACAGCAAGCACAGGCAGCACAGCAAACACAGGCAGCACAGCAAGCACAGGCAGCACAGCAAACACAGGCAGTACAGCAAGCACAGGCAGCACAGCAGCACAGGCAGCAAGCACAGGCAGCACAGCAAGCACAGGCAGCAAGCACAGGCAGCACAGCAAACACAGGCAGCACAGCAAGCACAGGCAGCACAGCACAGGCAGCACAGCAAGCACAGGCAGCACAGCAAGCACAGGCAGCAAGCACAGGCAGCACAGCAAACACAGGCAGCACAGCACAGGCAGCACAGCAAGCACAGGCAGCACAGCAAGCACAGGCAGCAAGCACAGGCAGCACAGCAAGCACAGGCAGCAAGCACAGGCAGCACAGGCAGCAAGCACAGGCAGCACAGCAAGCACAGGCAGCACAGCAAGCACAGGCAGCACAGCAAACACAGGCAGTACAGCAAGCACAGGCAGCACAGCAGCACAGGCAGCAAGCACAGGCAGCACAGCAAGCACAGGCAGCACAGCACAGGCAGCACAGCAAGCACAGGCAGCACAGCAAGCACAGGCAGCAAGCACAGGCAGCACAGCAAGCACAGGCAGCAAGCACAGGCAGCACAGGCAGCAAGCACAGGCAGCACAGCAAGCACAGGCAGCAAGCACAGGCAGCACAACAAGCACAGGGCGCAAGCACAGGGCGCAAGCACAGGCAGCACAGCAAGCACAGGCAGCAAGCACAGGCAGCACAGCAAGCACAGGCAACACAGCAAACACAGGCAGCACAGCAGCACAGGCAGCAAGCACAGGCAGCACAGCAAACACAGGCAGCACAGCAGCACAGGCAGCAAGCACAGGCAGCACAGCAAGCACAGCAAACACAGCAAACACAGGCAGCAAGCACAGGCAGCACAGCAAGCACAGGCAGCAAGCATAGGCAACACAGCAAGCACAGGCAGCAAGCACAGGCAGCACAGCAAGCACAGGCAGCACAGCAAACACAGGCAGCAAGCACAGGCAGCAAGCACAGGCAGCACAGCAAGGACAGGCAGCAAGCACAGGCAACACAGCAAGCATAGGCAGCACAGCAAGCACAGGCAGCAAGCACAGGCAGCACAGCAAGCACAGGCAACAAGCACAGGCAGCACAGGCAGCACAGCAAGCACAGGCAGCAAGCACAGGCAGCACAGCAAACACAGGCAGCACATCAAGCACAGGCAGCACAGCACAGGCAGCACAGCAAGCACAGGCAGCAAGCACAGGCAGCAAGCACAGGCAGCACAGCAAGCACAGGCAGCAAGCACAGGCAGCAAGCACAGGCAGCACAGCAAGCACAGGCAGCACAGGCAGCACAGCAAGCACAGGCAGCACAGGCAGCAAGCACAGGCAGCACAGCAAGCACAGGCAGCAAGCACAGGCAGCAAGCACAGGCAGCACAGGCAAACACAAGCAGCACAGCAAGCACAGGCAGCACAGCAAGCACAGGCAGCACAGCAAACACAGGCAGCAAGCACAGGCAGCAAGCACAGGCAGCAAGCACAGGCAGCAAGCACAGGCAACACAGCAAGCATAGGCAGCACAGCAAGCACAGGCAGCAAGCACAGGCAGCACAGCAAGCACAGGCAGCAAGCACAGGCAGCACAGGCAGCACAGCAAGCACAGGCAGCAAGCACAGGCAGCACAGCAAACACAGGCAGCACATCAAGCACAGGCAGCACAGCACAGGCAGCACAGCAAGCACAGGCAGCAAGCACAGGCAGCAAGCACAGGCAGCACAGCAAGCACAGGCAGCAAGCACAGGCAACACAGCAAGCACAGGCAGCACAGCAAGCACAGGCAGCACAGCAAGCACAGACAGCACAGCAAGCACAGGCAGCAAGCAGAGGCAGCACAGCAAACACGGGAAGCAAGCACAGGCAGCACAGCAAGCACAGGCAGCAAGCACAGGCAGCACAGCAAGCGCAGGCAGCACAGCACAGGCAGCACAGCAAGCACAGGCAGCACAGGCAGCAAGCACAGGCAGCACAGCAAGCACAGACAGCGCAGACAGCGCAGACAGCACAGGGAGCAAGCACAGGCAGCAAAGCAAGCACAGGCAGCAAGCACAGGCAGCACAGCAAGCACAGGCAGCACAGCAAGCACAGGCAGCAAGCACAGGCAGCACAGGCAGCAAGCACAGGCAGCACAGCAAGCACAGGCAGCACAGGCAAACACATGCAGCACAGTAAGCACAGGCAGCACAGCAAGCACAGGCAGCAAGCACAGGCAGCACAGGCAGCAAGCACAGGCAGCACAGCAAACACAGGCAGCACAGCAAGCACAGGCAGCACAGCAGCACAGGCAGCAAGCACAGGCAGCACAGCAAGCACAGGCAGCAAGCACAGGCAGCACAGCAAACACAGGCAGCAAGCACAGGCAGCACAGCAAGCACAGGCAGCAAGCACAGGCAACACAGCAAGCACAGGCAGCACAGCACAGGCAGCACAGCAAGCATAGGCCGCACAGCAAGCACAGGCAGCACAGCAAGCACAGGCAGCAAGCACAGGCAGCAAGCACAGGCAGCACAGCAAGCACAGGCAGCAAGCACAGGCAGCACAGCAAGCATAGGCAGCACAGCAAGCACAGGCAGCAAGCACAGGCAGCACAGCAAGCACAGGCAGCAGGCACAGGCAGCACAGCAAGCACAGGCAGCACAGCAGCACAGGCAGCAAGCTCAGGCAGCACAGCAAGCACAGGCAGCAAGCACAGGCAGCACAGCAAGCACAGGCAGCAAGCACAGGCAGCACAGCAAACACAGGCAGCACAGCAAGCACAGGCAGCAAGCACAGGCAGCACAGCAAACACAGGCAGCACAGCAAGCACAGGCAGCACAGCAAACACAGGCAGCAGAGCAAGCACAGGCAGCACAGCACAGGCAGCACAGCAAGCACAGGCAGCACAGCAAACACAGGCAGCACAGCAAGCACAGGCAGCACAGCAAACACAGGCAGTACAGCAAGCACAGGCAGCACAGCAGCACAGGCAGCAAGCACAGGCAGCACAGCAGCACAGGCAGCAAGCACAGGCAGCAAGCACAGGCAGCACAGCAAACACAGGCAGCACAGCAAGCACAGGCAGCACAGCACAGGCAGCACAGCAAGCACAGGCAGCAAGCACAGGCAGCACAGCAAACACAGGCAGCACAGCACAGGCAGCACAGCAAGCACAGGCAGCAAGCACAGGCAGCACAGCAAGCACAGGCAGCAAGCACAGGCAGCACAGGCAGCAAGCACAGGCAGCACAGCAAGCACAGGCAGCAAGCACAGGCAGCACAACAAGCACAGGCCGCAAGCACAGGCAGCACAGCAAGCACAGGCACGTTAGAAACCCGCAGAATAGCTCGACGTGATGTGTTCGTTTTAGCGATTCCGGGGGAAGTGCAGAGGGGTTAAGCTCGGTCCTCTTTCCAACAGGCAAAGCCTGCTCCGATCTTCGGCGAGATTCACTCTCGCATTTGTTTACAATGCTTACTCTTACTGAGACGCAGGTCAATGCACTGGCCGCCGAGGTAAACATATGATCCGCGACTCTCGGCGCCTCCAAAAACAGGTGACACAGCAACGCACTGTCGTGTGCCACTGTCGAATTACCGCGTGTTATGGGCGAAATCAAATGCATCGCTGACAGGCAGCACAGCAAGCACAGGCAGCAAGCACAGGCAGCACAGGCAGCACAGCAAGCACAGGCAGCAAGCACAGGCAGCACAGCAAGCACAGGCAGCAAGCACAGGCAGCACAGCAAGCACAGGCAGCACAGCACAGGCAGCACAGCAAGCACAGGCAACACAGCAAGCACAGGCAGCAAGCACAGGCAGCACAGCAAACACAGGCAGCACAGGCAGCACAGCACAGGCAGCACAGCAAGCATATGCAGAACAGCAAGCACAGGCAGCAAGCACAGGCAGCACAGCAAGCACAGGCAGCACAGCAAGCACAGGCAGCAAGCACAGGCAGCACAGCAAGCACAGGCAACACAGCAAACAGAGGCAGCACAGCAAGCACAGGCAGCACAGCAGCACAGGCAGCAAGCACAGGCAGCACAGCAAGCACAGGCAGCAAGCACAGGCAGCACAGCAAACACAGGCAGCAAGCACAGGCAGCACAGCAAGCACAGGCAGCAAGCATAGGCAACACAGCAAGCACAGGCAGCACAGCAAGCACAGGCAGCACAGCACAGGCAGCACAGCAAGCACCGGCAGCAAGCACAGGCAGCACAGGCAAACACAAGCAGCACAGTAAGCACAGGCAGCACAGCAAGCACAGGCAGCACAGCAAACACAGGCAGCAAGCACAGGCAACACAGCAAGCACAGGCAGCACAGGCAGAACAGCAAGCACAGGCAGCAAGCACAGGCAGCACAGCAAGCACAGGCAGCAAGCACAGGCAGCAAGCACAGGCAGCAAGCACAGGCAGCACAGCAAGCACAGGCAGCACAGCAAGTACAGGCAGCAAGCACAAGCATGTTAGAAACCCGCAAAATTGCTCGACGTGATGTGTTCGTTTTAGCGATTCTGGGGGAAGTGCAGAGGGGTCAAGCTCCGTCCTCTTTCCAACAGGCAAAGCCTGCTCCGATCTTCGGCGAGATTCACTCTCGCATTTGTTTACAATGCTTACTCTTACTGAGACGCAGGTCAATGCACCGGCCGCCGAGGTAAACATATGATCCGCGACTCTCGGCGCATCCAAAAACAGGTGACACAGCAACGCACTGTCGTGTGCCACTGTCGAATTACCGCGTGTTATGGGCGAAATCAAATGCATCGCTAACAGGCAGCACAGCAAGCACAGGCAGCAAGCACAGGCAGCAAGCACAGGCAGCACAGCAAGCACAGGCAGCACAGCAAGCACAGGCAGCAAGCACAGGCAGCACAGCAAGCACAGGCAGCACAGCAAACACAGGCAGCACAGCAAGCACAGGCAGCACATCAGCACAGACAGCAAGCACAGGCAGCACAGCAAGCACAGGCAGCACAGCAAGCACAGGCAGCAAGCACAGGCAGCACAGCAAACACAGGCAGCACAGCAAGCATAGGCCGCACAGCAAGCACAGGCAGCACAGCAAGCACAGGCAGCACAGCAAGCACAGCACAGGCAGCACAGCAAGCACAGGCAGCAAGCACAGGCAGCACAGCAAGCACAGGCAGCAAGCACAGGCAGCACAGGCAGCAAGCACGGGCAGCACAGCAAGCACAGGCAGCAAGCACAGGCAGCACAGCAAGCACAGGCAGCAAGCACAGGCAGCACAGCAAACACAGGCAGCACGGCAAGCACAGACAGCACAGCAAACACAGGCAGTACAGCAAGCACAGGCAGCACAGCAGCACAGGCAGCAAGCACAGGCAGCACAGCAAGCACAGGCAGCAAGTACAGACAGCACAGCAAGCACAGGCAGCAAGCACAGGCAGCACAGCAAGCACAGGCAGCAAGCACAGGCAGCACAGCAAGCACAGGCAGCAAGCACAGGCAGCAAGCACAGGCAGCACAGCGAGCACAGGCAGCAAGCACAGGCAACACAGCAAGCACAGGCAGCACAGCAAGCACAGGCAGCAAGCACAGGCAGCACAGCAAGCACAGGCAGCAAGCACAGGCAGCACAGCAAGCACAGGCAGCACAGCAAGCACAGGCAGCACAGCAAGCACAGGCAGCAAGCACAGGCAGCACAGCAAACACAGGCAGCACAGCAAGCACAGGCAGCACAGGCAGCACAGGCAGCAAGCACAGGCAGCACAGCAAGCACAGGCAGCAAGCACAGGCAGCACAGCAAACACAGGCAGCACAGCAAGCACAGGCAGCACAGCAGCACAGGCAGCAAGCACAGGCAGCACAGCAAGCACAGGCAGCAAGCACAGGCAGCACAGCAAATACAGGTAGCAAGCACAGGCAGCACAGCAAGCACAGGCAGCAAGCACAGGCAACACAGCAAGCACAGGCAGCACAGCACAGGCAGCACAGCAAGCATAGGCCGCACAGCAAGCACAGGCAGCACAGCAAGCACAGGCAGCAAGCACAGGCAGCAAGCACAGGCAGCACAGCAAGCACAGGCAGCAAGCACAGGCAGCACAGCAAGCATAGGCAGCACAGCAAGCACAGGCAGCAAGCACAGGCAGCACAGCAAGCACAGGCAGCAAGCACAGGCAGCACAGCAAGCACAGGCAGCACAGCAAACACAGGCAGCACAGCAAGCACAGGCAGCACATCAGCACAGACAGCAAGCACAGGCAGCACAGCAAGCACAGGCAGCAAGCACAGGCAGCACAGCAAACACAGGCAGCACAGCAAGCATAGGCCGCACAGCAAGCACAGGCAGCACAGCAAGCACAGCACAGGCAGCACAGCAAGCACAGGCAGCAAGCACAGGCAGCACAGCAAGCACAGGCAGCAAGCACAGGCAGCACAGGCAGCAAGCACGGGCAGCACAGCAAGCACAGGCAGCAAGCACAGGCAGCACAGCAAGCACAGGCAGCAAGCACAGGCAGCACAGCAAACACAGGCAGCACGGCAAGCACAGACAGCACAGCAAACACAGGCAGTACAGCAAGCACAGGCAGCACAGCAGCACAGGCAGCAAGCACAGGCAGCACAGCAAGCACAGGCAGCAAGTACAGACAGCACAGCAAGCACAGGCAGCAAGCACAGGCAGCACAGCAAGCACAGGCAGCAAGCACAGGCAGCACAGCAAGCACAGGCAGCAAGCACAGGCAGCAAGCACAGGCAGCACAGCGAGCACAGGCAGCAAGCACAGGCAGCAAGCACAGGCAACACAGCAAGCACAGGCAGCACAGCAAGCACAGGCAGCAAGCACAGGCAGCACAGCAAGCACAGGCAGCAAGCACAGGCAGCACAGCAAGCACAGGCAGCAAGCACAGGCAGCACAGCAAGCACAGGCAGCACAGCAAGCACAGGCAGCAAGCACAGGCAGCACAGCAAACACAGGCAGCACAGCAAGCACAGGCAGCACAGCAGCACAGGCAGCAAGCACAGGCAGCACAGCAAGCACAGGCAGCAAGCACAGGCAGCACAGCAAACACAGGCAGCACAGCAAGCACAGGCAGCACAGCAGCACAGGCAGCAAGCACAGGCAGCACAGCAAGCACAGGCAGCAAGCACAGGCAGCACAGCAAATACAGGCAGCAAGCACAGGCAGCACAGCAAGCACAGGCAGCAAGCACAGGCAACACAGCAAGCACAGGCAGCACAGCACAGGCAGCACAGCAAGCATAGGCCGCACAGCAAGCACAGGCAGCACAGCAAGCACAGGCAGCAAGCACAGGCAGCAAGCACAGGCAGCACAGCAAGCACAGGCAGCAAGCACAGGCAGCACAGCAAGCATAGGCAGCACAGCAAGCACAGGCAGCAAGCACAGGCAGCACAGCAAGCACAGGCAGCAAGCACAGGCAGCACAGCAAGCACAGGCAGCACAGCAGCACAGGCAGCAGAGCAAGCACAGGCAGCACAGCACAGGCAGCACAGCAAGCACAGGCAGCACAGCAAACACAGGCAGCACAGCAAGCACAGGCAGCACAGCAAACACAGGCAGTACAGCAAGCACAGGCAGCACAGCAGCACAGGCAGCAAGCACAGGCAGCAAGCACAGGCAGCACAGCAAACACAGGCAGCACAGCAAGCACAGGCAGCACAGCACAGGCAGCACAGCAAGCACAGGCAGCAAGCACAGGCAGCACAGCAAACACAGGCAGCACAGCACAGGCAGCACAGCAAGCACAGGCAGCAAGCACAGGCAGCAAGCACAGGCAGCACAGCAAGCACAGGCAGCAAGCACAGGCAGCACAGGCAGCAAGCACAGGCAGCACAGCAAGCACAGGCAGCAAGCACAGGCAGCACAACAAGCACAGGCCGCAAGCACAGGCAGCACAGCAAGCACAGGCACGTTAGAAACCCGCAGAATAGCTCGACGTGATGTGTTCGTTTTAGCGATTCCGGGGGAAGTGCAGAGGGGTTAAGCTCGGTCCTCTTTCCAACAGGCAAAGCCTGCTCCGATCTTCGGCGAGATTCACTCTCGCATTTGTTTACAATGCTTACTCTTACTGAGACGCAGGTCAATGCACTGGCCGCCGAGGTAAACATATGATCCGCGACTCTCGGCGCCTCCAAAAACAGGTGACACAGCAACGCACTGTCGTGTGCCACTGTCGAATTACCGCGTGTTATGGGCGAAATCAAATGCATCGCTAACAGGCAGCACAGCAAGCACAGGCAGCAAGCACAGGCAGCACAGGCAGCACAGCAAGCACAGGCAGCAAGCACAGGCAGCAAGCACAGGCAGCACAGCAAGCACAGGCAGCAAGCACAGGCAGCACAGCAAGCACAGGCAGCACAGCACAGGCAGCACAGCAAGCACAGGCAGCAAGCACAGGCAGCACAGGCAGCACAGCAAGCACAGGCAGCACAGGCAGCACAGCACAGGCAGCACAGCAAGCATATGCAGAACAGCAAGCACAGGCAGCAAGCACAGGCAGCACAGCAAGCACAGGCAGCAAGCACAGGCAGCACAGCAAGCACAGGCAACACAGCAAACACAGGCAGCACAGCAAGCACAGGCAGCACAGCAGCACAGGCAGCAAGCACAGGCAGCACAGCAAGCACAGGCAGCAAGCACAGGCAGCACAGCAAACACAGGCAGCAAGCACAGGCAGCACAGCAAGCACAGGCAGCAAGCATAGGCAACACAGCAAGCACAGGCAGCACAGCAAGCACAGGCAGCACAGCACAGGCAGCACAGCAAGCACCGGCAGCAAGCACAGGCAGCACAGCAAACACAGGAAGCAAGCACAGGCAGCACAGCCAGCTAAGGCAGCACAGCAAACACAGGCAGCACAGCAAGCATATGCAGAACAGCAAGCACAGGCAGCAAGCACAGGCAGCACAGCAAGCACAGGCAGCACAGCAAGCACAGGCAGCAAGCACAGGCAGCACAGCAAGCACAGGCAACACAGCAAACACAGGCAGCACAGCAAGCACAGGCAGCACAGCAGCACAGGCAGCAAGCACAGGCAGCACAGCAAGCACAGGCAGCAAGCACAGGCAGCACAGCAAACACAGGCAGCAAGCACAGGCAGCACAGCAAGCACAGGCAGCAAGCATAGGCAACACAGCAAGCACAGGCAGCACAGCAAGCACAGGCAGCACAGCACAGGCAGCACAGCAAGCACCGGCAGCAAGCACAGGCAGCACAGCAAACACAGGAAGCAAGCACAGGCAGCACAGCCAGCTCAGGCAGCAAGCACAGGTAACACAGCAAGCACAGGCAGCAAGCACAGGCAGCACAGCAAGCACAGGCAGCAAGCACAGGCAGCACAGCAAGCACAGGCAGCACAGCAAACACAGGCAGCAAGCACAGGCAGCAAGCACAGGCAGCACAGCAAGCACAGGCAGCAAGCACAGGCAGCAAGCACAGGCAGCACAGCAAGCACAGGCAGCAAGCACAGGCAACACAGCAAGCATAGGCAGCACAGCAAGCACAGGCAGCAAGCACAGGCAGCACAGCAAGCACAGGCAGCAAGCACAGGCAGCACAGGCAGCAAGCACGGGCAGCACAGCAAGCACAGGCAGCAAGCACAGGCAGCACAGCAAGCGCAGGCAGCACAGCACAGGCAGCACAGCAAGCACAGGCAGCACAGGCAGCAAGCACAGGCAGCACAGCAAGCACAGACAGCACAGCAAGCACAGGGAGCAAGCACAGGCAGCAAAGCAAGCACAGGCAGCAAGCACAGGCAGCACAGCAAGCACAGGCAGCAAGCAGAGGCAGCAAGCACCGGCAGCAAGCACAGGCAGCACAGGCAAACACAAGCAGCACAGTAAGCACAGGCAGCACAGCAAGCACAGGCAGCACAGCAAACACAGGCAGCAAGCACAGGCAACACAGCAAGCACAGGCAGCACAGCAAGCACAGGCAGAACAGCAAGCACAGGCAGCAAGCACAGGCAGCACAGCAAGCACAGGCAGCAAGCACAGGCAGCACAGCAAACACAGGAAGCAAGCACAGGCAGCACAGCCAGCACAGGCAGCAAGCACAGGTAACACAGCAAGCACAGGCAGCAAGCACAGGCAGCACAGCAAGCACAGGCAGCACAGCAAGTACAGGCAACAAGCACAAGCATGTTAGAAACCCGCAAAATAGCTCGACGTGATGTGTTCGTTTTAGCGATTCTGGGGGAAGTGCAGAGGGGTCAAGCTCCGTCCTCTTTCCAACAGGCAAAGCCTGCTCCGATCTTCGGCGAGATTCACTCTCGCTTTTGTTTACAATGCTTACTCTTACTGAGACGCAGGTCAATGCACCGGCCGCCGAGGTAAACAAATGATCCGCGACTCTCGGCGCATCCAAAAACAGGTGACACAGCAACGCACTGTCGTGTGCCACTGTCGAATTACCGCGTGTTATGGGCGAAATCAAATGCATCGCTAACAGGCAGCACAGCAAGCACAGGCAGCAAGCACAGGCAGCAAGCACAGGCAGCACAGCAAGCACAGGCAGCACAGCAAGCACAGGCAGCAAGCACAGGCAGCACAGCAAGCACAGGCAGCACAGCAAACACAGGCAGCACAGCAAGCACAGGCAGCACAGCAGCACAGGCAGCACAGCAAGCACAGGCAGCAAGCACTGGCAGCACAGCAAGCACAGGCAGCAAGCACAGGCAGCACAGCAAGCACAGGCAGCAAGCACAGGCAGCACAGCAAGCACAGGCAGCACAGCAAACGCAGGCAGCAAGCACAGGCAGCAAGCACAGGCAGCACAGCAAGCACAGGCAGCAAGCACAGGCAGCAAGCACAGGCAGTAAGCACAGGCAACACAGCAAGCATAGGCAGCACAGCAAGCACAGGCAGCAAGCACAGGCAGCACAGCAAGCACAGGCAGCAAGCACAGGCAGCACAGGCAGCACAGCAAGCACAGGCAGCAAGCACAGGCAGCACAGCAAACACAGGCAGCACATCAAGCACAGGCAGCACAGCACAGGCAGCACAGCAAGCACAGGCAGCAAGCACAGGCAGCAAGCACAGGCAGCACAGCAAGCACAGGCAGCAAGCACAGGCAACACAGCAAACACAGGCAGCACAGCAAGCACAGGCAGCACAGCACAGGCAGCACAGCAAGCACAGGCAGCACAGCAAGCACAGGCAGCACAGCAAACACAGGCAGCAAGCACAGGCAGCAAGCACAGGCAGCACAGCAAGCACAGGCAGCAAGCACAGGCAGCAAGCACAGGCAGCACAGCAAGCACAGGCAGCACAGCAAGCACAGGCAGCAAGCACAGGCAACACAGCAAGCATAGGCAGCACAGCAAGCACAGGCAGCAAGCACAGGCAGCACAGCAAGCACAGGCAGCAAGCACAGGCAGCACAGGCAGCAAGCACGGGCAGCACAGCAAGCACAGGCAGCAAGCACAGGCAGCACAGCAAGCGCAGGCAGCACAGCACAGGCAGCACAGCAAGCACAGGCAGCACAGGCAGCAAGCACAGGCAGCACAGCAAGCACAGGCAGAACAGCAAGCACAGGCAGCAAGCACAGGCAGCACAGCAAGCACAGGCAGCAAGCACAGGCAGCACAGCAAACACAGGAAGCAAGCACAGGCAGCACAGCCAGCACAGGCAGCAAGCACAGGTAACACAGCAAGCACAGGCAGCAAGCACAGGCAGCACAGCAAGCACAGGCAGCACAGCAAGTACAGGCAACAAGCACAAGCATGTTAGAAACCCGCAAAATAGCTCGACGTGATGTGTTCGTTTTAGCGATTCTGGGGGAAGTGCAGAGGGGTCAAGCTCCGTCCTCTTTCCAACAGGCAAAGCCTGCTCCGATCTTCGGCGAGATTCACTCTCGCTTTTGTTTACAATGCTTACTCTTACTGAGACGCAGGTCAATGCACCGGCCGCCGAGGTAAACATATGATCCGCGACTCTCGGCGCATCCAAAAACAGGTGACACAGCAACGCACTGTCGTGTGCCACTGTCGAATTACCGCGTGTTATGGGCGAAATCAAATGCATCGCTAACAGGCAGCACAGCAAGCACAGGCAGCAAGCACAGGCAGCAAGCACAGGCAGCACAGCAAGCACAGGCAGCACAGCAAGCACAGGCAGCAAGCACAGGCAGCACAGCAAGCACAGGCAGCACAGCAAACACAGGCAGCACAGCAAGCACAGGCAGCACAGCAGCACAGGCAGCACAGCAAGCACAGGCAGCAAGCACAGGCAGCAAGCACAGGCAGTAAGCACAGGCAACACAGCAAGCATAGGCAGCACAGCAAGCACAGGCAGCAAGCACAGGCAGCACAGCAAGCACAGGCAGCAAGCACAGGCAGCACAGGCAGCACAGCAAGCACAGGCAGCAAGCACAGGCAGCACAGCAAACACAGGCAGCACATCAAGCACAGGCAGCACAGCACAGGCAGCACAGCAAGCACAGGCAGCAAGCACAGGCAGCAAGCACAGGCAGCACAGCAAGCACAGGCAGCAAGCACAGGCAACACAGCAAACACAGGCAGCACAGCAAGCACAGGCAGCACAGCACAGGCAGCACAGCAAGCACAGGCAGCACAGCAAGCACAGGCAGCAAGCACAGGCAGCACAGCAAGCACAGACAGCACAGCAAGCACAGGCAGCAAGCACAGGCAGCACAGCAAACAGGGGAAGCAAGCACAGGCAGCACAGCAAGCACAGGCAGCACAGCAAGCGCAGGCAGCACAGCACAGGCAGCACAGCAAGCACAGGCAGCACAGGCAGCACAGGCAGCAAGCACAGGCAACACAGGCAAACACAAGCAGCACAGTAAGCACAGGCAGCACAGCAAGCACAGGCAGCAAGCACAGGCAGCACAGCAAGCGCAGGCAGCACAGGCAGCAAGCACAGGCAGCACAGCAAGCACAGACAGCACAGACAGCACAGCAAGCACAGGGAGCAAGCACAGGCAGCAAAGCAAGCACAGGCAGCAAGCACAGGCAGCACAGCAAGCACAGGCAGCAAGCACAGGCAGCACAGGCAAACACGAGCAGCACAGTAAGCACAGGCAGCACAGCAAGCACAGGCAGCACAGCAAACACAGGCAGCACAGCAAGCACAGGCAGCACAGCAGCACAGGCAGCAAGCACAGGCAGCGCAGCAAACACAGGCAGAACAGCAAGCACAGGCAGCACAGCAAGCAGCAAGCACAGGCAGCACAGCAAGCACAGGCAGCAAGCACAGGCAGCACAGCAAGCACAGGCAGCAAGCACAGGCAGCACAGCAAGCACAGGCAGCAAGCACAGGCAACACAGCAAGCACAGGCAGCACAGCAAGCACAGGCAGCAAGCACAGGCAGCACAGACAGCACAGCAAGCACAGGCAGCAAGCACAGGCAGCACAGCAAACACAGGAAGCAAGCACAGGCAGCACAGGCCGCAAGCACAGACAGCACAGCAAGCACAGGCAGCAAGCACAGGCAGCAAAGCAAGCACAGGCAGCACAGCAAGCACAGGCAGCAAGCACAGCAAACACAGGCAGAACAGCAAGCACAGGCAGCACAGCAAGCACAAGCAGCAAGCACAGGCAGCACAGCAAGCACAGGCAGCAAGCACAGGCAGCACAGCAAACACAGGCAGCACAGCAAGCACAGGCAGCACAGGCAGCAAGCTCAGGCAGCACAGCAAGCACAGGCAGCAAGCACAGGCAACACAGCAGCACAGGCAGCAAGCACAGGCAGCACAGCAAGCACAGGCAACACAGCAAGCACAGGCAGCAAGCACAGCAAACACAGGCAGAACAGCAAGCACAGGCAGCACAGCAAGCACAAGCAGCAAGCACAGGCAGCACAGCAAGCACAGGCAGCAAGCAGAGGCAGCAAGCACCGGCAGCAAGCACAGGCAGCACAGGCAAACACAAGCAGCACAGTAAGCACAGGCAGCACAGCAAGCACAGGCAGCACAGCAAACACAGGCAGCAAGCACAGGCAACACAGCAAGCACAGGCAGCACAGCAAGCACAGGCAGAACAGCAAGCACAGGCAGCAAGCACAGGCAGCACAGCAAGCACAGGCAGCAAGCACAGGCAGCACAGCAAACACAGGAAGCAAGCACAGGCAGCACAGCCAGCACAGGCAGCAAGCACAGGTAACACAGCAAGCACAGGCAGCAAGCACAGGCAGCACAGCAAGCACAGGCAGCACAGCAAGTACAGGCAACAAGCACAAGCATGTTAGAAACCCGCAAAATAGCTCGACGTGATGTGTTCGTTTTAGCGATTCTGGGGGAAGTGCAGAGGGGTCAAGCTCCGTCCTCTTTCCAACAGGCAAAGCCTGCTCCGATCTTCGGCGAGATTCACTCTCGCTTTTGTTTACAATGCTTACTCTTACTGAGACGCAGGTCAATGCACCGGCCGCCGAGGTAAACATATGATCCGCGACTCTCGGCGCATCCAAAAACAGGTGACACAGCAACGCACTGTCGTGTGCCACTGTCGAATTACCGCGTGTTATGGGCGAAATCAAATGCATCGCTAACAGGCAGCACAGCAAGCACAGGCAGCAAGCACAGGCAGCAAGCACAGGCAGCACAGCAAGCACAGGCAGCACAGCAAGCACAGGCAGCAAGCACAGGCAGCACAGCAAGCACAGGCAGCACAGCAAACACAGGCAGCACAGCAAGCACAGGCAGCACAGCAGCACAGGCAGCACAGCAAGCACAGGCAGCAAGCACTGGCAGCACAGCAAGCACAGGCAGCAAGCACAGGCAGCACAGCAAGCACAGGCAGCAAGCACAGGCAGCACAGCAAGCACAGGCAGCAAGCACAGGCAGCAAGCACAGGCAGTACGCACAGGCAACACAGCAAGCATAGGCAGCACAGCAAGCACAGGCAGCAAGCACAGGCAGCACAGCAAGCACAGGCAGCAAGCACAGGCAGCACAGGCAGCACAGCAAGCACAGGCAGCAAGCACAGGCAGCACAGCAAACACAGGCAGCACATCAAGCACAGGCAGCACATCAAGCACAGGCAGCACAGCACAGGCAGCACAGCAAGCACAGGCAGCAAGCACAGGCAGCAAGCACAGGCAGCACAGCAAGCACAGGCAGCAAGCACAGGCAACACAGCAAACACAGGCAGCACAGCAAGCACAGGCAGCACAGCACAGGCAGCACAGCAAGCACAGGCAGCACAGCAAGCACAGGCAGCAAGCACAGGCAGCACAGCAAGCACAGACAGCACAGCAAGCACAGGCAGCAAGCACAGGCAGCACAGCAAACAGGGGAAGCAAGCACAGGCAGCACAGCAAGCACAGGCAGCACAGCAAGCGCAGGCAGCACAGCAAGCGCAGGCAGCACAGCACAGGCAGCACAGCAAGCACAGGCAGCACAGGCAGCACAGGCAGCAAGCACAGGCAACACAGGCAAACACAAGCAGCACAGTAAGCACAGGCAGCACAGCAAGCACAGGCAGCAAGCACAGGCAGCACAGCAAGCGCAGGCAGCACAGGCAGCAAGCACAGGCAGCACAGCAAGCACAGACAGCACAGACAGCACAGCAAGCACAGGGAGCAAGCACAGGCAGCAAAGCAAGCACAGGCAGCAAGCACAGGCAGCACAGCAAGCACAGGCAGCAAGCACAGGCAGCAAGCACAGGCAGCACAGCAAACACAGGCAGCACAGCAAGCACAGGCAGCACAGCAGCACAGGCAGCAAGCACAGGCAGCAAGCACAGGCAGCACAGCGAGCACAGGCAGCAAGCACAGGCAGCAAGCACAGGCAGCACAGCGAGCACAGGCAGCAAGCACAGGCAGCAAGCACAGGCAACACAGCAAGCACAGGCAGCACAGCAAGCACAGGCAGCAAGCACAGGCAGCACAGCAAGCACAGGCAGCAAGCACAGGCAGCACAGCAAGCACAGGCAGCACAGCACAGGCAGCACAGCAAGCACAGGCAGCAAGCACTGGCAGCACAGCAAGCACAGGCAGCAAGCACAGGCAGCACAGCAAGCACAGGCAGCACAGCAAACACAGGCAGCAAGCACAGGCAGCAAGCACAGGCAGCACAGCAAGCACAGGCAGCAAGCACAGGCAGCAAGCACAGGCAGCACAGCAAGCACAGGCAACAAGCACAGGCAACACAGCAAGCACAGGCAGCAGAGCAAGCACAGGCAGCAAGCACAGGCAGCACAGCAAGCATAGGCAGCACAGCAAGCACAGGCAGCAAGCACAGGAAGCACAGCAAACACAGGCAGCACAGGCAGCACAGCACAGGCAGCACAGCAAGCACATGCAGAACAGTAAGCACAGGCAGCAAGCACAGGCAGCACAGCAAGCACAGGCAGCAAGCACAGGCAGCACAACAAACACAGGCATCACAGCAAGCACAGGCAGCAAGCACAGGCAGCACAGCAAATACAGGCAGCACAGCATCACAGGCAGCAAGCACAGGCAGCACAGCAAACACAGGCAGAACAGCAAGCACAGGCAGCAAGCACAGGCAGCACAGCAAGCACAGGCAGCAAGCACAGGCAGCACAGCAAACACAGGCAGCACAGCAAGCACAGGCAGCACAGCAGCACAGGCAGCACAGCAAGCACAGGCAGCAAGCACTGGCAGCACAGCAAGCACAGGCAGCAAGCACAGGCAGCACAGCAAGCACAGGCAGCAAGCACAGGCAGCACAGCAAGCACAGGCAGCACAGCAAACACAGGCAGCAAGCACAGGCAGCAAGCACAGGCAGCACAGCAAGCACAGGCAGCAAGCACAGGCAGCAAGCACAGGCAGCACAGCAAGCACAGGCAGCAAGCACAGGCAACACAGCAAGCATAGGCAGCACAGCAAGCGCAGGCAGCAAGCACAGGCAGCACAGCAAGCACAGGCAGCAAGCACAGGCAGCACAGCAAACACAGGCAGCACATCAAGCACAGGCAGCGCAGCACAGCAAGCACAGGCAGCAAGCACAGGCAGCAAGCACAGGCAGCACAGCAAGCACAGGCAGCAAGCACAGGCAGCACAGCAAACACAGGCAGCACAGCAAGCACAGGCAGCACAGCACAGGCAGCACAGCAAGCACAGGCAGCACAGCAAGCACAGGCAACAAGCACAGGCAGCACAGCAAACACAGGCAGCACAGCACAGGCAGCACAGCAAGCACAGGCAGCAAGCACAGGCAGCACAGCAAGCACAGGCAGCAAGCACAGGCAGCACAGGCAGCAAGCACAGGCAGCACAGCAAGCACAGGCAGCAAGCACAGGCAGCACAACAAGCACAGGGAGCAAGCACAGGCAGCACAGCAAGCACAGGCACGTTAGAAACCCGCAAAATAGCTCGACGTGATGTGTTCGTTTTAGCGATTCCGGGGGAAGTGCAGAGGGGTCAAGCTCGGTCCTCTTTCCAACAGGCAAAGCCTGCTCCGATCTTCGGCGAGATTCACTCTCGCATTTGTTTACAATGCTTACTCTTACTGAGACGCAGGTCAATGCACTGGCCGCCGAGGTAAACATATGATCCGCGACTCTCGGCGCCTCCAAAAACAGGTGACACAGCAACGCACTGTCGTGTGCCACTGTCGAATTACCGCGTGTTATGGGCGAAATCAAATGCATCGCTAACAGGCAGCACAGCAAGCACAGGCAGCAAGCACAGGCAGCACAGCAAGCACAGGCAGCAAGCACAGGCAGCACAGCAAGCACAGGCAGCAAGCACAGGCAGCACAGCAAGCACAGGCAGCACAGCAAGCACAGGCAGCAAGCACAGGCAGCACAGGCAGCACAGCAAACACAGGCAGCAAGCACAGGCAGCACAGCGAGCACAGGCAGCAAGCACAGGCAGCACAGCAAGCACAGGCAGCCCAGCAAGCACAGGAAGCAAGCACAGGCAGCACAGCAAGCACAGGCAGCACAGCAAACACAGGCAGCAAGCACAGGCAGCACAGCAAGCGCAGGCAGCACAGCACAGGCAGCGCAGCAAGCACAGGCAGCACAGGCAGCAAGCACAGGCAGCACAGCAAGCACAGACAGCACAGACAGCACAGCAAGCACAGGGAGCAAGCACAGGCAGCAAAGCAAGCACAGGCAGCAAGAACAGGCAGCACAGCAAGCACAGGCAGCAAGCACAGGCAGCAAGCATAGGCAGCACAGCAAATACAGGCAGCACAGCAAGCACAGGCAGCACAGCAGCACAGGCAGCAAGCACAGGCAGCACAGCAAGCACAGGCAGCAAGCACAGGCAGCACAGCAAGCACAGGCAGCAAGCACAGGCAGCACAGCAAGCACAGGCAGCAAGCGTAGGCAACACAGCA
Source organism: Priocnemis perturbator (assembly GCA_963942575.1). Lineage (NCBI taxonomy): Eukaryota > Metazoa > Arthropoda > Insecta > Hymenoptera > Pompilidae > Priocnemis > Priocnemis perturbator. Next base: position 319,917 of record CAWWDK010000365.1, on the reverse strand, counting down.
AGCACAGGCAGCACAGCAAGCACAGGCAGCAAGCACAGGCAGCAAGCACAGGCAGCAAGCACAGGCAGCACAGCAAGCACAGGCAGCAAGCACAGGCAGCACAGCAAGCACAGGCAGCACAGCAAGCACAGGCAGCACAGCAAGCACAGGCAGCAAGCACAGTTAACACAGCAAGCACAGGCAGCAAGCACAGGCAGCACAGCAAGCACAGGCAGCAAGCACAGGCAGCACAGCAAGCACAGGCAGCAAGCACAGGCAGCACAGCAAGCACAGGCAGCAAGCACAGGCAACACAGCAAGCACAGGCAGCACAGCAAGCACAGGCAGCACAGCAAGCACAGGCAGCACAGCAAACACAGGCAGCAAGCACAGGCAACACAGCAAGCACAGGCAGCACAGCAAGCACAGGCAGCACAGCAAGCACAGGCAGCAAGCACAGGCAGCACAGCAAGCACAGGCAGCAAGCACAGGCAGCACAGCAAACACAGGAAGCAAGCACAGGCAGCACAGCCAGCACAGGCAGCAAGCACAGGTAACACAGCAAGCACAGGCAGCAAGCACAGGCAGCACAGCAAGCACAGGCAGCACAGCAAGTACAGGCAGCAAGCACAAGCATGTTAGAAACCCGCAAAATAGCTCGACGTGATGTGTTCGTTTTAGCGATTCTGGGGGAAGTGCAGAGGGGTCAAGCTCCGTCCTCTTTCCAACAGGCAAAGCCTGCTCCGATCTTCGGCGAGATTCACTCTCGCATTTGTTAACAATGCTTACTCTTACTGAGACGCAGGTCAATGCACCGGCCGCCGAGGTAAACATATGATCCAGGACTCTCGGCGCATCCAAAAACAGGTGACACAGCAACGCACTGTCGTGTGCCACTGTCGAATTACCGCGTGTTATGGGCGAAATCAAATGCATCGCTAACAGGCAGCACAGCAAGCACAGGCAGCAAGCACAGGCAGCACAGCAAGCACAGGCAGCAAGCACAGGCAGCACAGCAAGCACAGGCAGCAAGCACAGGCAACACAGCAAGCACAGGCAGCACAGCAAGCACAGGCAGCAAGCACAGGCAGCACAGACAGCACAGGAAGCACAGGCAGCAAGCACAGGCAGCACAGCAAACACAGGAAGCAAGCACAGGCAGCACAGCAAGCACAGGCAGCAAGCACAGACAGCACAGCAAGCACAGGCAGCAAGCACAGGCAGCAAAGCAAGCACAGGCAGCACAGCAAGCACAGGCAGCAAGCACAGGCAACACAGCAAGCACAGGCAGCAAGCACAGGCAGCACAGCAAGCACAGGCAGCACAGCAAGCACAGGCAGCAAGCACAGGCAGCACAGCAAGCACAGGCAGCACAGCAAACACAGGCAGCCCAGCAAGCACAGGCAGCACAGCAGCACAGACAGCAAGCACAGGCAGCACAGCAAGCACAGGCAGCAAGCACAGGCAGCACAGCAAACACAGGCAGCACAGCAAGCACAGGCAGCAAGCACAGGCAGCACAGCAAACACAGGCAGTACAGCAAGCACAGGCAGCACAGCAGCACAGGCAGCAAGCACAGGCAGCAAGCACAGGCAGCACAGCAAGCACAGGCAACACAGCAAACACAGGCAGCACAGCAAGTACAGGCAGCACAGCAAGCACAGGCAGCAAGCACAGGCAGCACAGCAAACACAGGCAGCACAGCAAGCACAGGCAGCAAGCACAGGCAGCACAGCAAACACAGGGAGTACAGCAAGCACAGGCAGCACAGCAGCACAGGCAGCAAGCACAGGCAGCACAGCAAGCACAGGCAGCAAGCACAGGCAGCACAGCAAGCACAGGCAACACAGCAAACACAGGCAGCACAGCAAGCACAGGCAGCACAGCAGCACAGGCAGCAAGCACAGGCAGCACAGCAAGCACAGGCAGCAAGCACAGGCAGCACAGCAAACACAGGCAGCAAGCACAGGCAGCAAGCATAGGGAACACAGCAAGCACAGGCAGCATAGCAAGCACAGCCAGCACAGCACAGCCAGCACAGCAAGCATAGGCTGCACAGCAAGCACAGGCAGCAAGCACCTTCAGCACAGCAAGCACAGGCAGCAAGCACAGGCAGCACAGCAAGCACAGGCAGCACAGCAAGCACAGGCAGCAAGCACAGGCAGCAAAGCAAGCACAGGCAGCACAGCAAGCACAGGCAGCAAGCACAGGCAGCACAGCAAGCACAGGCAGCAAGCACAGGCAGCACAGCAAGCACAGGCAGCACAGCAAGCACAGGCAGCAAGCACAGGCAGCACAGGCAGCACAGCAAACACAGGCAGCAAGCACAGGCAGCACAGCGAGCACAGGCAGCAAGCACAGGCAGCACAGCAAGCACAGGCAGCCCAGCAAGCACAGGAAGCAAGCACAGGCAGCACAGCAAGCACAGGCAGCACAGCAAACACAGGCAGCAAGCACAGGCAGCACAGCAAGCGCAGGCAGCACAGCACAGGCAGCGCAGCAAGCGCAGGCAGCACAGCACAGGCAGCGCAGCAAGCACAGGCAGCACAGGCAGCAAGCACAGGCAGCACAGCAAGCACAGACAGCACAGACAGCACAGCAAGCACAGGGAGCAAGCACAGGCAGCAAAGCAAGCACAGGCAGCAAGAACAGGCAGCACAGCAAGCACAGGCAGCAAGCACAGGCAGCAAGCATAGGCAGCACAGCAAATACAGGCAGCACAGCAAGCACAGGCAGCACAGCAGCACAGGCAGCAAGCACAGGCAGCACAGCAAGCACAGGCAGCAAGCACAGGCAGCACAGCAAGCACAGGCAGCAAGCACAGGCAGCACAGCAAGCACAGGCAGCAAGCATAGGCAACACAGCAAGCACAGGCAGCACAGCAAGCACAGGCAGCAAGCACAGGCAGCAAGCACAGGCAGCAAGCACAGGCAGCACAGCAAGCACAGGCAGCAAGCACAGGCAGCACAGCAAGCACAGGCAGCACAGCAAGCACAGGCAGCAAGCACAGGTAACACAGCAAGCACAGGCAGCAAGCACAGGCAGCACAGCAAGCACAGGCAGCAAGCACAGGCAGCACAGCAAGCACAGGCAGCAAGCACAGGCAGCACAGCAAGCACAGGCAGCAAGCACAGGCAACACAGCAAGCACAGGCAGCACAGCAAGCACAGGCAGCACAGCAAGCACAGGCAGCACAGCAAACACAGGCAGCAAGCACAGGCAACACAGCAAGCACAGGCAGCACAGCAAGCACAGGCAGCACAGCAAGCACAGGCAGCAAGCACAGGCAGCACAGCAAGCACAGGCAGCAAGCACAGGCAGCACAGCAAACACAGGAAGCAAGCACAGGCAGCACAGCCAGCACAGGCAGCAAGCACAGGTAACACAGCAAGCACAGGCAGCAAGCACAGGCAGCACAGCAAGCACAGGCAGCACAGCAAGTACAGGCAGCAAGCACAAGCATGTTAGAAACCCGCAAAATAGCTCGACGTGATGTGTTCGTTTTAGCGATTCTGGGGGAAGTGCAGAGGGGTCAAGCTCCGTCCTCTTTCCAACAGGCAAAGCCTGCTCCGATCTTCGGCGAGATTCACTCTCGCATTTGTTAACAATGCTTACTCTTACTGAGACGCAGGTCAATGCACCGGCCGCCGAGGTAAACATATGATCCAGGACTCTCGGCGCATCCAAAAACAGGTGACACAGCAACGCACTGTCGTGTGCCACTGTCGAATTACCGCGTGTTATGGGCGAAATCAAATGCATCGCTAACAGGCAGCACAGCAAGCACAGGCAGCAAGCACAGGCAGCACAGCAAGCACAGGCAGCAAGCACAGGCAGCACAGCAAGCACAGGCAGCAAGCACAGGCAACACAGCAAGCACAGGCAGCACAGCAAGCACAGGCAGCAAGCACAGGCAGCACAGACAGCACAGCAAGCACAGGCAGCAAGCACAGGCAGCACAGCAAACACAGGAAGCAAGCACAGGCAGCACAGCAAGCACAGGCAGCAAGCACAGACAGCACAGCAAGCACAGGCAGCAAGCACAGGCAGCAAAGCAAGCACAGGCAGCACAGCAAGCACAGGCAGCAAGCACAGGCAACACAGCAAGCACAGGCAGCACAGCAAGCACAGGCAGCACAGCAAGCACAGGCAGCAAGCACAGGCAGCACAGCAAGCACAGGCAGCACAGCAAACACAGGCAGCCCAGCAAGCACAGGCAGCACAGCAGCACAGACAGCAAGCACAGGCAGCACAGCAAGCACAGGCAGCAAGCACAGGCAGCACAGCAAACACAGGCAGCACAGCAAGCACAGGCAGCAAGCACAGGCAGCACAGCAAACACAGGCAGTACAGCAAGCACAGGCAGCACAGCAGCACAGGCAGCAAGCACAGGCAGCAAGCACAGGCAGCACAGCAAGCACAGGCAACACAGCAAACACAGGCAGCACAGCAAGTACAGGCAGCACAGCAAGCACAGGCAGCAAGCACAGGCAGCACAGCAAACACAGGCAGCACAGCAAGCACAGGCAGCAAGCACAGGCAGCACAGCAAACACAGGGAGTACAGCAAGCACAGGCAGCACAGCAGCACAGGCAGCAAGCACAGGCAGCACAGCAAGCACAGGCAGCAAGCACAGGCAGCACAGCAAGCACAGGCAACACAGCAAACACAGGCAGCACAGCAAGCACAGGCAGCACAGCAGCACAGGCAGCAAGCACAGGCAGCACAGCAAGCACAGGCAGCAAGCACAGGCAGCACAGCAAACACAGGCAGCAAGCACAGGCAGCAAGCATAGGGAACACAGCAAGCACAGGCAGCATAGCAAGCACAGCCAGCACAGCACAGCCAGCACAGCAAGCATAGGCTGCACAGCAAGCACAGGCAGCAAGCACCTTCAGCACAGCAAGCACAGGCAGCAAGCACAGGCAGCACAGCAAACACAGGCAGCACAGCAAGCACAGGCAGCACAGCAAACACAGGCAGCAAGCACAGGCAGCAAGCACAGGCAGCACAGCAAGCACAAGCAGCAAGCACAGGCAGCACAGCAAGCACAGGCAGCAAGCACAGGCAGCACAGCAAGCACAGGCAGCAAGCACAGGCAGCACAGCAAGCACAGGCAGCAAGCACAGGCAGCAAGCACAGGCAGCAAGCACAGGCAGCACAGCAAGCACAGGCAGCACAGCAAGCACAGGCAGCAAGCACAGGTAACACAGCAAGCACAGGCAGCACAGCAAGCACAGGCAGCAAGCACAGGCAGCACAGCAAGCACAGGCAGCAAGCACAGGCAGCACAGCAAGCACAGGCAGCAAGCACAGGCAACACAGCAAGCACAGGCAGCAAGCACAGGCAACACAGCAAGCACAGGCAGCAAGCACAGGCAGCACAGCAAGCACAGGCAGCACAGCAAGTACAGGCAGCAAGCACAGGCAACACAGCAAGCACAGGCAGCACAGCAGGCACAGGCAGCACAGCAAGCACAGGCAGCAAGCACAGGCAGCACAGGCAGCACAGCAAGCACAGGCAGCAAGCACAGGCAGCACAGCAAACACAGGCAGCACATCAAGCACAGGCAGCACAGCACAGGCAGCACAGCAAGCACAGGCAGCAAGCACAGGCAGCACAGCAAGCACAGGCAGCAAGCACAGGCAGCACAGCAAGCACAGGCAGCAAGCACAGGCAGCACAGCAAGCACAGGCAGCAAGCACAGGCAACACAGCAAGCACAGGCAGCACAGCAAGCACAGGCAGCAAGCACAGGCAGCACAGCAAGCACAGGCAGCAAGCACAGGCAGCACAGCAAGCACAGGCAGCAAGCACAGGCAGCACAGCAAACACAGCAAGCAAGCACAGGCAGCACAGCCAGCACAGGCAGCACAGCAAGCACAGGCAGCAAGCACAGGCAGCACAGCAAACACAGGCAGCACAGCAAGCACAGGCAGCACAGCAAACACAGGCAGCAAGCACAGGCAGCAAGCACAGGCAGCAAGCACAGGCAGCAAGCACAGGCAGCACAGCAAGCACAGGCAGCACAGCAAGCACAGGCAGCAAGCACAGGCAGCACAGCAAGCACAGGCAGCAAGCACAGGCAACACAGCACAGCACAGGCAGCACAGCAAGCACAGGCAGCAAGCACAGGCAGCACAGCAAGCACAGGCAGCAAGCACAGGCAGCACAGCAAGCACAGGCAGCAAGCACAGGCAGCACAGCAAACACAGCAAGCAAGCACAGGCAGCACAGCCAGCACAGGCAGCACAGCAGGCACAGGCAGCACAGCAAGCACAGGCAGCAAGCACAGGCAGCACAGGCAGCACAGGCAGCACAGCAAGCACAGGCAGCAAGCACAGGCAGCACAGCAAACACAGGCAGCACATCAAGTACAGGCAGCACAGCACAGGCAGCACAGCAAGCACAGGCAGCAAGCACAGGCAGCAAGCACAGGCAGGACAGCAAGCACAGGCAGCAAGCACAGGCAGCAAGCACAGGCAGCAAGCACAGGCAACACAGCAAGCACAGGCAGCACAGCAAGCACAGGCAGCACAGCAAGCACAGGCAGCAAGCACAGGCAGCACAGCAAGCACAGGCAGCAAGCACAGGCAGCACAGCAAGCACAGGCAGCACAGCAAGCACAGGCAGCAAGCACAGGCAACACAGCAAGCACAGGCAGCAAGCACAGGCAGCACAGCAAGCACAGGCAGCACAGCAAGCACAGGCAGCACAGCAAGTACAGGCAGCAAGCACAAGCATGTTAGAAACCCGCAAAATAGCTCGACGTGATGTGTTCGTTTTAGCGATTCTGGGGGAAGTGCAGAGGGGTCAAGCTCCGTCCTCTTTCCAACAGGCAAAGCCTGCTCCGACCTTCGGCGAGATTCACTCTCGCATTTGTTTACAATGCTTACTCTTACTGAGACGCAGGTCAATGCACCGGCCGCCGAGGTAAACATATGATCCGCGACTCTCGGCGCATCCAAAAACAGGTGACACAGCAACGCACTGTCGTGTGCCACTGTCGAATTACCGCGTGTTATGGGCGAAATCAAATGCATCGCTAACAGGCAGCACAGCAAGCACAGGCAGCAAGCACAGGCAGCAGAGCAAGCACAGGCAGCAAGCACAGGCAGCACAGCAAGCACAGGCAGCACAGCAAGCACAGGCAGCAAGCACAGGCAGCACAGCAAGCACAGGCAGCACAGCAAACACAGGCAGCACAGCAAGCACAAGCAGCAAGCACAGGCAGCACAGCAAGCATAGGCAGCAAGCACAGGCAGCACAGCAAACACAGGCAGCACAGCAAGCACAGGCAGCACAGCAGCACAGGCAGCACAGCAAGCACAGGCAGCAAGCACTGGCAGCACAGCAAGCACAGGCAGCAAGCACAGGCAGCACAGCAAGCACAGGCAGCAAGCACAGGCAGCACAGCAAGCACAGGCAGCACAGCAAACACAGGCAGCAAGCACAGGCAGCAAGCACAGGCAGCACAGCAAGCACAGGCAGCAAGCACAGGCAGCACAGCAAGCACAGGCAGCAAGCACAGGCAACACAGCAAGCGCAGGCAGCACAGCACAGGCAGCACAGCAAGCACAGGCAGCACAGGCAGCAAGCACAGGCAGCACAGCAAGCACAGACAGCACAGCAAGCACAGGCAGCAAGCACAGGCAGCACAGCAAGCACAGGCAGCACAGCAAGCACAGGCAGCAAGCACAGGCAGCACAGCAAGCACAGGCAGCACAGCAAACACAGGCAGCACAGCAAGCACAAGCAGCAAGCACAGGCAGCACAGCAAGCATAGGCAGCAAGCACAGGCAGCACAGCAAACACAGGCAGCACAGCAAGCACAGGCAGCACAGCAGCACAGGCAGCACAGCAAGCACAGGCAGCAAGCACTGGCAGCACAGCAAGCACAGGCAGCAAGCACAGGCAGCACAGCAAGCACAGGCAGCAAGCACAGGCAGCACAGCAAGCACAGGCAGCACAGCAAACACAGGCAGCAAGCACAGGCAGCAAGCACAGGCAGCACAGCAAGCACAGGCAGCAAGCACAGGCAGCACAGCAAGCACAGGCAGCAAGCACAGGCAGCACAGCAAGCGCAGGCAGCACAGCACAGGCAGCACAGGCAGCAAGCACAGGCAGCACAGCAAGCACAGACAGCACAGCAAGCACAGGGAGCAAGCACAGGCAGCAAAGCAAGCACAGGCAGCAAGCACAGGCAGCACAGCAAGCACAGGCAGCAAGCACAGGCAGCAAGCACCGGCAGCAAGCACAGGCAGCACAGGCAAACACAAGCAGCACAGTAAGCACAGGCAGCACAGCAAGCACAGGCAGCACAGCAAACACAGGCAGCAAGCACAGGCAGCACAGCAAGCACAGGCAGCAAGCACGGGCAGCAAGCACAGGCAGCACAGCAAGCACAGGCAGCACAGCAAGCACAGGCAGCACAGCAAACACAGGCAGCACAGCAAGCACAGGCAGCACAGCAGCACAGGCAGCAAGCACAGGCAGCACAGCAAACACAGGCAGCACAGCAGCACAGGCAGCAAGCACAGGCAGCACAGCAAGCACAGGCAGCAAGCACAGGCAGCACAGCAAACACAGGCAGCACAGCAAGCACAGGCAGCACAGCAGCACAGGCAGCAAGCACAGGCAGCGCAGCAAACACAGGCAGCACATCAGGCACAGGCAGCACAGCAAGCACAGGCATGTTAGAAACACGCAAAATAGCTCGACGAGATGTGTTCGTTTTTTAGCGATTCTCGGGGAAGTGCAGAGGGGTCAAGCTCCGTCCTCTTTCCAACAGGCAAAGCCTGCTCCGATCTTCGGCGAGATTCACTCTCGCATTTGTTTACAATGCTTACTCTTACTGAGACGCAGGTCAATGCACCGGCCGCCGAGGTAAACATATGATCCGCGATTCTCGGCGCATCCAAAAACAGGTGACACAGCAACGCACTGTCTTGTGCCACTGTCGAATTACCGCGTGTTATGGGCGAAATCAAATGCATCGCTAACAAGCAGCACAGCAAGCACAGGCAGCAAGCACAGGCAGCACAGCAATCACAGGCATCAAGCACAGGCAGCACAGCAAGCACAGGCAGCAAGCACAGGCAGCACAGCAAGCACAGGCAGCAAGCACAGGCAGCAAGCACAGGCAGCACAGCAAGCACAGGCAGCAAGCACAGGCAGCACAGACAGCACAGCAAGCACAGGCAGCAAGCACAGGCAGCACAGCAAACACAGGAAGCAAGCACAGGCAGCACAGCAAACACAGGCAGCAAGCACAGGCAGCACAGCAAGCACAGGCAACACAGCAAGCACAGGCAGCACAGCAAGCATAGGCCGCACAGCAAGCACAGGCAGCACAGCAAGCACAGGCAGCACAGCAAGCACAGCACAGGCAGCACAGCAAGCACAGGCAGCAAGCACAGGCAGCACAGCAAGCACAGGCAGCAAGCACAGGCAGCACAGGCAGCAAGCACGGGCAGCACAGCAAGCACAGGCAGCAAGCACAGGCAGCACAGCAAGCACAGGCAGCAAGCACAGGCAGCACAGCAAACACAGGCAGCACGGCAAGCACAGACAGCACAGCAAACACAGGCAGTACAGCAAGCACAGGCAGCACAGCAGCACAGGCAGCAAGCACAGGCAGCACAGCAAGCACAGGCAGCAAGTACAGACAGCACAGCAAGCACAGGCAGCAAGCACAGGCAGCACAGCAAGCACAGGCAGCAAGCACAGGCAGCACAGCAAGCACAGGCAGCAAGCACAGGCAGCACAGCGAGCACAGGCAGCAAGCACAGGCAGCAAGCACAGGCAACACAGCAAGCACAGGCAGCACAGCAAGCACAGGCAGCAAGCACAGGCAGCACAGCAAGCACAGGCAGCAAGCACAGGCAGCACAGCAAGCACAGGCAGCACAGCAAGCACAGGCAGCAAGCACAGGCAGCACAGCAAGCACAGGCAGCACAGCAAACACAGGCAGCACAGCAAGCACAGGCAGCACAGCAGCACAGGCAGCAAGCACAGGCAGCACAGCAAGCACAGGCAGCAAGCACAGGCAGCACAGCAAACACAAGCAGCACAGCAAGCACAGGCAGCACAGCAGCACAGGCAGCAAGCACAGGCAGCACAGCAAGCACAGGCAGCAAGCACAGGCAGCACAGCAAACACAGGCAGCAAGCACAGGCAGCACAGCAAGCACAGGCAGCAAGCACAGGCAACACAGCAAGCACAGGCAGCACAGCACAGGCAGCACAGCAAGCATAGGCCGCACAGCAAGCACAGGCAGCACAGCAAGCACAGGCAGCAAGCACAGGCAGCAAGCACAGGCAGCACAGCAAGCACAGGCAGCAAGCACAGGCAGCACAGCAAGCATAGGCAGCACAGCAAGCACAGGCAGCAAGCACAGGCAGCACAGCAAGCACAGGCAGCAAGCACAGGCAGCACAGCAAGCACAGGCAGCACAGCAGCACAGGCAGCAAGCTCAGGCAGCACAGCAAGCACAGGCAGCAAGCACAGGCAGCACAGCAAGCACAGGCAGCAAGCACAGGCAGCACAGCAAGCACAGGCAGCACAGCAAGCACAGGCAGCAAGCACAGGCAGCACAGCAAGCACAGGCAGCACAGCAAGCACAGGCAGCAAGCACAGGCAGCACAGGCAGCACAGCAAACACAGGCAGCAAGCACAGGCAGCACAGCGAGCACAGGCAGCAAGCACAGGCAGCACAGCAAGCACAGGCAGCCCAGCAAGCACAGGAAGCAAGCACAGGCAGCACAGCAAGCACAGGCAGCACAGCAAACACAGGCAGCAAGCACAGGCAGCACAGCAAGCGCAGGCAGCACAGCACAGGCAGCGCAGCAAGCGCAGGCAGCACAGCACAGGCAGCGCAGCAAGCACAGGCAGCACAGGCAGCAAGCACAGGCAGCACAGCAAGCACAGACAGCACAGACAGCACAGCAAGCACAGGGAGCAAGCACAGGCAGCAAAGCAAGCACAGGCAGCAAGAACAGGCAGCACAGCAAGCACAGGCAGCAAGCACAGGCAGCAAGCATAGGCAGCACAGCAAATACAGGCAGCACAGCAAGCACAGGCAGCACAGCAGCACAGGCAGCAAGCACAGGCAGCACAGCAAGCACAGGCAGCAAGCACAGGCAGCACAGCAAGCACAGGCAGCAAGCACAGGCAGCACAGCAAGCACAGGCAGCAAGCATAGGCAACACAGCAAGCACAGGCAGCACAGCAAGCACAGGCAGCAAGCACAGGCAGCAAGCACAGGCAGCAAGCACAGGCAGCACAGCAAGCACAGGCAGCAAGCACAGGCAGCACAGCAAGCACAGGCAGCACAGCAAGCACAGGCAGCAAGCACAGGTAACACAGCAAGCACAGGCAGCAAGCACAGGCAGCACAGCAAGCACAGGCAGCAAGCACAGGCAGCACAGCAAGCACAGGCAGCAAGCACAGGCAGCACAGCAAGCACAGGCAGCAAGCACAGGCAACACAGCAAGCACAGGCAGCACAGCAAGCACAGGCAGCACAGCAAACACAGGCAGCAAGCACAGGCAACACAGCAAGCACAGGCAGCACAGCAAGCACAGGCAGCAAGCACAGGCAGCACAGCAAGCACAGGCAGCACAGCAAACACAGGCAGCACAGCAAGCACAAGCAGCAAGCACAGGCAGCACAGCAAGCATAGGCAGCAAGCACAGGCAGCACAGCAAACACAGGCAGCACAGCAAGCACAGGCAGCACAGCAGCACAGGCAGCACAGCAAGCACAGGCAGCAAGCACTGGCAGCACAGCAAGCACAGGCAGCAAGCACAGGCAGCACAGCAAGCACAGGCAGCAAGCACAGGCAGCACAGCAAGCACAGGCAGCACAGCAAACACAGGCAGCAAGCACAGGCAGCAAGCACAGGCAGCACAGCAAGCACAGGCAGCAAGCACAGGCAGCACAGCAAGCACAGGCAGCAAGCACAGGCAACACAGCAAGCGCAGGCAGCACAGCACAGGCAGCACAGCAAGCACAGGCAGCACAGGCAGCAAGCACAGGCAGCACAGCAAGCACAGACAGCACAGCAAGCACAGGCAGCAAGCACAGGCAGCACAGCAAGCACAGGCAGCACAGCAAGCACAGGCAGCAAGCACAGGCAGCACAGCAAGCACAGGCAGCACAGCAAACACAGGCAGCACAGCAAGCACAAGCAGCAAGCACAGGCAGCACAGCAAGCATAGGCAGCAAGCACAGGCAGCACAGCAAACACAGGCAGCACAGCAAGCACAGGCAGCACAGCAGCACAGGCAGCACAGCAAGCACAGGCAGCAAGCACTGGCAGCACAGCAAGCACAGGCAGCAAGCACAGGCAGCACAGCAAGCACAGGCAGCAAGCACAGGCAGCACAGCAAGCACAGGCAGCACAGCAAACACAGGCAGCAAGCACAGGCAGCAAGCACAGGCAGCACAGCAAGCACAGGCAGCAAGCACAGGCAGCACAGCAAGCACAGGCAGCAAGCACAGGCAGCACAGCAAGCGCAGGCAGCACAGCACAGGCAGCACAGGCAGCAAGCACAGGCAGCACAGCAAGCACAGACAGCACAGCAAGCACAGGGAGCAAGCACAGGCAGCAAAGCAAGCACAGGCAGCAAGCACAGGCAGCACAGCAAGCACAGGCAGCAAGCACAGGCAGCAAGCACCGGCAGCAAGCACAGGCAGCACAGGCAAACACAAGCAGCACAGTAAGCACAGGCAGCACAGCAAGCACAGGCAGCACAGCAAACACAGGCAGCAAGCACAGGCAGCACAGCAAGCACAGGCAGCAAGCACGGGCAGCAAGCACAGGCAGCACAGCAAGCACAGGCAGCACAGCAAGCACAGGCAGCACAGCAAACACAGGCAGCACAGCAAGCACAGGCAGCACAGCAGCACAGGCAGCAAGCACAGGCAGCACAGCAAACACAGGCAGCACAGCAGCACAGGCAGCAAGCACAGGCAGCACAGCAAGCACAGGCAGCAAGCACAGGCAGCACAGCAAACACAGGCAGCACAGCAAGCACAGGCAGCACAGCAGCACAGGCAGCAAGCACAGGCAGCGCAGCAAACACAGGCAGCACATCAGGCACAGGCAGCACAGCAAGCACAGGCATGTTAGAAACACGCAAAATAGCTCGACGAGATGTGTTCGTTTTTTAGCGATTCTCGGGGAAGTGCAGAGGGGTCAAGCTCCGTCCTCTTTCCAACAGGCAAAGCCTGCTCCGATCTTCGGCGAGATTCACTCTCGCATTTGTTTACAATGCTTACTCTTACTGAGACGCAGGTCAATGCACCGGCCGCCGAGGTAAACATATGATCCGCGATTCTCGGCGCATCCAAAAACAGGTGACACAGCAACGCACTGTCTTGTGCCACTGTCGAATTACCGCGTGTTATGGGCGAAATCAAATGCATCGCTAACAAGCAGCACAGCAAGCACAGGCAGCAAGCACAGGCAGCACAGCAATCACAGGCATCAAGCACAGGCAGCACAGCAAGCACAGGCAGCAAGCACAGGCAGCACAGCAAGCACAGGCAGCAAGCACAGGCAGCAAGCACAGGCAGCACAGCAAGCACAGGCAGCAAGCACAGGCAGCACAGACAGCACAGCAAGCACAGGCAGCAAGCACAGGCAGCACAGCAAACACAGGAAGCAAGCACAGGCAGCACAGCAAACACAGGCAGCAAGCACAGGCAGCACAGCAAGCACAGGCAACACAGCAAGCACAGGCAGCACAGCAAGCATAGGCCGCACAGCAAGCACAGGCAGCACAGCAAGCACAGGCAGCACAGCAAGCACAGCACAGGCAGCACAGCAAGCACAGGCAGCAAGCACAGGCAGCACAGCAAGCACAGGCAGCAAGCACAGGCAGCACAGGCAGCAAGCACGGGCAGCACAGCAAGCACAGGCAGCAAGCACAGGCAGCACAGCAAGCACAGGCAGCAAGCACAGGCAGCACAGCAAACACAGGCAGCACGGCAAGCACAGACAGCACAGCAAACACAGGCAGTACAGCAAGCACAGGCAGCACAGCAGCACAGGCAGCAAGCACAGGCAGCACAGCAAGCACAGGCAGCAAGTACAGACAGCACAGCAAGCACAGGCAGCAAGCACAGGCAGCACAGCAAGCACAGGCAGCAAGCACAGGCAGCACAGCAAGCACAGGCAGCAAGCACAGGCAGCACAGCGAGCACAGGCAGCAAGCACAGGCAGCAAGCACAGGCAACACAGCAAGCACAGGCAGCACAGCAAGCACAGGCAGCAAGCACAGGCAGCACAGCAAGCACAGGCAGCAAGCACAGGCAGCACAGCAAGCACAGGCAGCACAGCAAGCACAGGCAGCAAGCACAGGCAGCACAGCAAGCACAGGCAGCACAGCAAACACAGGCAGCACAGCAAGCACAGGCAGCACAGCAGCACAGGCAGCAAGCACAGGCAGCACAGCAAGCACAGGCAGCAAGCACAGGCAGCACAGCAAACACAAGCAGCACAGCAAGCACAGGCAGCACAGCAGCACAGGAAGCAAGCACAGGCAGCACAGCAAGCACAGGCAGCAAGCACAGGCAGCACAGCAAACACAGGCAGCAAGCACAGGCAGCACAGCAAGCACAGGCAGCAAGCACAGGCAACACAGCAAGCACAGGCAGCACAGCACAGGCAGCACAGCAAGCATAGGCCGCACAGCAAGCACAGGCAGCACAGCAAGCACAGGCAGCAAGCACAGGCAGCAAGCACAGGCAGCACAGCAAGCACAGGCAGCAAGCACAGGCAGCACAGCAAGCATAGGCAGCACAGCAAGCACAGGCAGCAAGCACAGGCAGCACAGCAAGCACAGGCAGCAAGCACAGGCAGCACAGCAAGCACAGGCAGCACAGCAGCACAGGCAGCAAGCTCAGGCAGCACAGCAAGCACAGGCAGCAAGCACAGGCAGCACAGCAAGCACAGGCAGCAAGCACAGGCAGCACAGCAAACACAGGCAGCACAGCAAGCACAGGCAGCAAGCACAGGCAGCACAGCAAACACAGGCAGCACAGCAAGCACAGGCAGCACAGCAAACACAGGCAGCAGAGCAAGCACAGGCAGCACAGCACAGGCAGCACAGCAAGCACAGGCAGCACAGCAAACACAGGCAGCACAGCAAGCACAGGCAGCACAGCAAACACAGGCAGTACAGCAAGCACAGGCAGCACAGCAGCACAGGCAGCAAGCACAGGCAGCACAGCAAGCACAGGCAGCAAGCACAGGCAGCACAGCAAACACAGGCAGCACAGCAAGCACAGGCAGCACAGCACAGGCAGCACAGCAAGCACAGGCAGCACAGCAAGCACAGGCAGCAAGCACAGGCAGCACAGCAAACACAGGCAGCACAGCACAGGCAGCACAGCAAGCACAGGCAGCACAGCAAGCACAGGCAGCAAGCACAGGCAGCACAGCAAGCACAGGCAGCAAGCACAGGCAGCACAGGCAGCAAGCACAGGCAGCACAGCAAGCACAGGCAGCACAGCAAGCACAGGCAGCACAGCAAACACAGGCAGTACAGCAAGCACAGGCAGCACAGCAGCACAGGCAGCAAGCACAGGCAGCACAGCACAGGCAGCACAGCAAGCACAGGCAGCACAGCAAGCACAGGCAGCAAGCACAGGCAGCACAGGCAGCAAGCACAGGCAGCACAGCAAGCACAGGCAGCAAGCACAGGCAGCACAACAAGCACAGGGCGCAAGCACAGGCAGCACAGCAAGCACAGGCAGCAAGCACAGGCAGCACAGCAAGCACAGGCAACACAGCAAACACAGGCAGCACAGCAGCACAGGCAGCAAGCACAGGCAGCACAGCAAGCACAGGCAGCACAGCAAACACAGGCAGCAAGCACAGGCAGCACAGCAAGCACAGGCAGCAAGCATAGGCAACACAGCAAGCACAGGCAGCAAGCACAGGCAGCACAGCAAGCACAGGCAGCACAGCAAACACAGGCAGCAAGCACAGGCAGCAAGCACAGGCAGCACAGCAAGCACAGGCAGCAAGCACAGGCAGCAAGCACAGGCAGCAAGCACAGGCAGCACAGCAAGCACAGGCAGCAAGCACAGGCAACACAGCAAGCATAGGCAGCACAGCAAGCACAGGCAGCAAGCACAGGCAGCACAGCAAGCACAGGCAACAAGCACAGGCAGCACAGGCAGCACAGCAAGCACAGGCAGCAAGCACAGGCAGCACAGCAAACACAGGCAGCACAGCACAGGCAGCACAGCAAGCACAGGCAGCAAGCACAGGCAGCAAGCACAGGCAGCACAGCAAGCACAGGCAGCACAGGCAGCACAGCAAGCACAGGCAGCACAGGCAGCACAGCAAGCACAGGCAGCACAGGCAGCAAGCACAGGCAGCACAGCAAGCACAGGCAGCAAGCACAGGCAGCAAGCACAGGCAGCACAGGCAAACACAAGCAGCACAGCAAGCACAGGCAGCACAGCAAGCACAGGCAGCACAGCAAACACAGGCAGCAAGCACAGGCAGCAAGCACAGGCAGCACAGCAAGCACAGGCAGCAAGCACAGGCAGCACAGCAAGCACAGGCAGCAAGCACAGGCAACACAGCAAGCATAGGCAGCACAGCAAGCACAGGCAGCAAGCACAGGCAGCACAGCAAGCACAGGCAGCAAGCACAGGCAGCACAGGCAGCACAGCAAGCACAGGCAGCAAGCACAGGCAGCACAGCAAACACAGGCAGCACATCAAGCACAGGCAGCACAGCACAGGCAGCACAGCAAGCACAGGCAGCAAGCACAGGCAGCAAGCACAGGCAGCACAGCAAGCACAGGCAGCAAGCACAGGCAACACAGCAAGCACAGGCAGCAAGCACAGGCAGCACAGACAGCACAGCAAGCACAGGCAGCAAGCACAGGCAGCACAGCAAACACAGGCAGCAAGCACAGGCAGCACAGCAAGCACAGGCAGCAAGCACAGGCAACACAGCAAGCACAGGCAGCACAGCACAGGCAGCACAGCAAGCATAGGCCGCACAGCAAGCACAGGCAGCACAGCAAGCACAGGCAGCAAGCACAGGCAGCAAGCACAGGCAGCACAGCAAGCACAGGCAGCAAGCACAGGCAGCACAGCAAGCATAGGCAGCACAGCAAGCACAGGCAGCAAGCACAGGCAGCACAGCAAGCACAGGCAGCAAGCACAGGCAGCACAGCAAGCACAGGCAGCACAGCAGCACAGGCAGCAAGCTCAGGCAGCACAGCAAGCACAGGCAGCACAGCAAGCACAGGCAGCAAGCACAGGCAGCACAGCAAACACAGGCAGCACAGCAAGCACAGGCAGCACAGCAAGCACAGGCAGCAAGCACAGGCAGCACAGCAAGCACAGGCAGCACATCACAGGCAGCACAGCAAGCACAGGCAGCACAGCAAGCACAGGCAGCAAGCACAGGCAGCACAGCAAACACAGGCAGCACAGCACAGGCAGCACAGCAAGCACAGGCAGCACAGCAAGCACAGGCAGCAAGCACAGGCAGCACAGCAAGCACAGGCAGCAAGCACAGGCAGCACAGGCAGCAAGCACAGGCAGCACAGCAAGCACAGGCAGCACAGCAAGCACAGGCAGCACAGCAAACACAGGCAGTACAGCAAGCACAGGCAGCACAGCAGCACAGGCAGCAAGCACAGGCAGCACAGCAAGCACAGGCAGCACAGCACAGGCAGCACAGCAAGCACAGGCAGCACAGCAAGCACAGGCAGCAAGCACAGGCAGCACAGCAAGCACAGGCAGCAAGCACAGGCAGCACAGGCAGCAAGCACAGGCAGCACAGCAAGCACAGGCAGCAAGCACAGGCAGCACAACAAGCACAGGGCGCAAGCACAGGGCGCAAGCACAGGCAGCACAGCAAGCACAGGCAGCAAGCACAGGCAGCACAGCAAGCACAGGCAACACAGCAAACACAGGCAGCACAGCAGCACAGGCAGCAAGCACAGGCAGCACAGCAAGCACAGGCAGCACAGCAAACACAGGCAGCAAGCACAGGCAGCACAGCAAGCACAGGCAGCAAGCATAGGCAACACAGCAAGCACAGGCAGCAAGCACAGGCAGCACAGCAAGCACAGGCAGCACAGCAAACACAGGCAGCAAGCACAGGCAGCAAGCACAGGCAGCACAGCAAGGACAGGCAGCAAGCACAGGCAACACAGCAAGCATAGGCAGCACAGCAAGCACAGGCAGCAAGCACAGGCAGCACAGCAAGCACAGGCAACAAGCACAGGCAGCACACGCAGCACAGCAAGCACAGGCAGCAAGCACAGGCAGCACAGCAAACACAGGCAGCACATCAAGCACAGGCAGCACAGCACAGGCAGCACAGCAAGCACAGGCAGCAAGCACAGGCAGCAAGCACAGGCAGCACAGCAAGCACAGGCAGCAAGCACAGGCAGCAAGCACAGGCAGCACAGCAAGCACAGGCAGCACAGGCAGCACAGCAAGCACAGGCAGCACAGGCAGCACAGCAAGCACAGGCAGCACAGGCAGCAAGCACAGGCAGCACAGCAAGCACAGGCAGCAAGCACAGGCAGCAAGCACAGGCAGCACAGGCAAACACAAGCAGCACAGCAAGCACAGGCAGCACAGCAAGCACAGGCAGCACAGCAAACACAGGCAGCAAGCACAGGCAGCAAGCACAGGCAGCAAGCACAGGCAGCACAGCAAGCACAGGCAGCAAGCACAGGCAACACAGCAAGCATAGGCAGCACAGCAAGCACAGGCAGCAAGCACAGGCAGCACAGCAAGCACAGGCAGCAAGCACAGGCAGCACAGGCAGCACAGCAAGCACAGGCAGCAAGCACAGGCAGCACAGCAAACACAGGCAGCACATCAAGCACAGGCAGCACAGCACAGGCAGCAAGCACAGGCAGCAAGCACAGGCAGCACAGCAAGCACAGGCAGCAAGCACAGGCAACACAGCAAGCACAGGCAGCACAGCAAGCACAGGCAGCACAGCAAGCACAGACAGCACAGCAAGCACAGGCAGCAAGCAGAGGCAGCACAGCAAACACGGGAAGCAAGCACAGGCAGCACAGCAAGCACAGGCAGCAAGCACAGGCAGCACAGCAAGCGCAGGCAGCACAGCACAGGCAGCACAGCAAGCACAGGCAGCACAGGCAGCAAGCACAGGCAGCGCAGCAAGCACAGACAGCGCAGACAGCGCAGACAGCACAGGGAGCAAGCACAGGCAGCAAAGCAAGCACAGGCAGCAAGCACAGGCAGCACAGCAAGCACAGGCAGCACAGCAAGCACAGGCAGCAAGCACAGGCAGCACAGGCATCAAGCACAGGCAGCACAGCAAGCACAGGCAGCAAGCACAGGCAGCAAGCACAGGCAGCACAGGCAAACACATGCAGCACAGTAAGCACAGGCAGCACAGCAAGCACAGGCAGCAAGCACAGGCAGCACAGGCAGCAAGCACAGGCAGCACAGCAAACACAGGCAGCACAGCAAGCACAGGCAGCACAGCAGCACAGGCAGCAAGCACAGGCAGCACAGCAAGCACAGGCAGCAAGCACAGGCAGCACAGCAAACACAGGCAGCAAGCACAGGCAGCACAGCAAGCACAGGCAGCAAGCACAGGCAACACAGCAAGCACAGGCAGCACAGCACAGGCAGCACAGCAAGCATAGGCCGCACAGCAAGCACAGGCAGCACAGCAAGCACAGGCAGCAAGCACAGGCAGCAAGCACAGGCAGCACAGCAAGCACAGGCAGCAAGCACAGGCAGCACAGCAAGCATAGGCAGCACAGCAAGCACAGGCAGCAAGCACAGGCAGCACAGCAAGCACAGGCAGCAGGCACAGGCAGCACAGCAAGCACAGGCAGCACAGCAGCACAGGCAGCAAGCTCAGGCAGCACAGCAAGCACAGGCAGCAAGCACAGGCAGCACAGCAAGCACAGGCAGCAAGCACAGGCAGCACAGCAAACACAGGCAGCACAGCAAGCACAGGCAGCAAGCACAGGCAGCACAGCAAACACAGGCAGCACAGCAAGCACAGGCAGCACAGCAAACACAGGCAGCAGAGCAAGCACAGGCAGCACAGCACAGGCAGCACAGCAAGCACAGGCAGCACAGCAAACACAGGCAGCACAGGCAGCACAGCAAACACAGGCAGTACAGCAAGCACAGGCAGCACAGCAGCACAGGCAGCAAGCACAGGCAGCACAGCAGCACAGGCAGCAAGCACAGGCAGCAAGCACAGGCAGCACAGCAAACACAGGCAGCACAGCAAGCACAGGCAGCACAGCACAGGCAGCACAGCAAGCACAGGCAGCAAGCACAGGCAGCACAGCAAACACAGGCAGCACAGCACAGGCAGCACAGCAAGCACAGGCAGCAAGCACAGGCAGCACAGCAAGCACAGGCAGCAAGCACAGGCAGCACAGGCAGCAAGCACAGGCAGCACAGCAAGCACAGGCAGCAAGCACAGGCAGCACAACAAGCACAGGCCGCAAGCACAGGCAGCACAGCAAGCACAGGCACGTTAGAAACCCGCAGAATAGCTCGACGTGATGTGTTCGTTTTAGCGATTCCGGGGGAAGTGCAGAGGGGTTAAGCTCGGTCCTGTTTCCAACAGGCAAAGCCTGCTCCGATCTTCGGCGAGATTCACTCTCGCATTTGTTTACAATGCTTACTCTTACTGAGACGCAGGTCAATGCACTGGCCGCCGAGGTAAACATATGATCCGCGACTCTCGGCGCCTCCAAAAACAGGTGACACAGCAACGCACTGTCGTGTGCCACTGTCGAATTACCGCGTGTTATGGGCGAAATCAAATGCATCGCTGACAGGCAGCACAGCAAGCACAGGCAGCAAGCACAGGCAGCACAGGCAGCACAGCAAACACAGGCAGTACAGCAAGCACAGGCAGCACAGCAGCACAGGCAGCAAGCACAGGCAGCACAGCACAGGCAGCACAGCAAGCACAGGCAGCACAGCAAGCACAGGCAGCAAGCACAGGCAGCACAGGCAGCAAGCACAGGCAGCACAGCAAGCACAGGCAGCAAGCACAGGCAGCACAACAAGCACAGGGCGCAAGCACAGGCAGCACAGCAAGCACAGGCAGCAAGCACAGGCAGCACAGCAAGCACAGGCAACACAGCAAACACAGGCAGCACAGCAGCACAGGCAGCAAGCACAGGCAGCACAGCAAGCACAGGCAGCACAGCAAACACAGGCAGCAAGCACAGGCAGCACAGCAAGCACAGGCAGCAAGCATAGGCAACACAGCAAGCACAGGCAGCAAGCACAGGCAGCACAGCAAGCACAGGCAGCACAGCAAACACAGGCAGCAAGCACAGGCAGCAAGCACAGGCAGCACAGCAAGCACAGGCAGCAAGCACAGGCAGCAAGCACAGGCAGCAAGCACAGGCAGCACAGCAAGCACAGGCAGCAAGCACAGGCAACACAGCAAGCATAGGCAGCACAGCAAGCACAGGCAGCAAGCACAGGCAGCACAGCAAGCACAGGCAACAAGCACAGGCAGCACAGGCAGCACAGCAAGCACAGGCAGCAAGCACAGGCAGCACAGCAAACACAGGCAGCACAGCACAGGCAGCACAGCAAGCACAGGCAGCAAGCACAGGCAGCAAGCACAGGCAGCACAGCAAGCACAGGCAGCACAGGCAGCACAGCAAGCACAGGCAGCACAGGCAGCACAGCAAGCACAGGCAGCACAGGCAGCAAGCACAGGCAGCACAGCAAGCACAGGCAGCAAGCACAGGCAGCAAGCACAGGCAGCACAGGCAAACACAAGCAGCACAGCAAGCACAGGCAGCACAGCAAGCACAGGCAGCACAGCAAACACAGGCAGCAAGCACAGGCAGCAAGCACAGGCAGCACAGCAAGCACAGGCAGCAAGCACAGGCAGCACAGCAAGCACAGGCAGCAAGCACAGGCAACACAGCAAGCATAGGCAGCACAGCAAGCACAGGCAGCAAGCACAGGCAGCACAGGCAGCACAGCAAGCACAGGCAGCAAGCACAGGCAGCACAGCAAACACAGGCAGCACATCAAGCACAGGCAGCACAGCACAGGCAGCACAGCAAGCACAGGCAGCAAGCACAGGCAGCAAGCACAGGCAGCACAGCAAGCACAGGCAGCAAGCACAGGCAACACAGCAAGCACAGGCAGCAAGCACAGGCAGCACAGACAGCACAGCAAGCACAGGCAGCACAGCAAACACAGGCAGCAAGCACAGGCAGCACAGCAAGCACAGGCAGCAAGCACAGGCAACACAGCAAGCACAGGCAGCACAGCACAGGCAGCACAGCAAGCATAGGCCGCACAGCAAGCACAGGCAGCACAGCAAGCACAGGCAGCAAGCACAGGCAGCACAGCAAGCACAGGCAGCAAGCACAGGCAGCACAGCAAGCATAGGCAGCACAGCAAGCACAGGCAGCAAGCACAGGCAGCACAGCAAGCACAGGCAGCAAGCACAGGCAGCACAGCAAGCACAGGCAGCACAGCAGCACAGGCAGCAAGCTCAGGCAGCACAGCAAGCACAGGCAGCAAGCACAGGCAGCACAGCAAGCACAGGCAGCAAGCACAGGCAGCACAGCAAACACAGGCAGCACAGCAAGCACAGGCAGCAAGCACAGGCAGCACAGCAAACACAGGCAGCACAGCAAGCACAGGCAGCACAGCAAACACAGGCAGCAGAGCAAGCACAGGCAGCACAGCACAGGCAGCACAGCAAGCACAGGCAGCACAGCAAACACAGGCAGCACAGCAAACACAGGCAGCACAGCAAGCACAGGCAGCAAGCACAGGCAGCACAGCAAACACAGGCAGCACAGCAAGCACAGGCAGCACAGCAAGCACAGGCAGCAAGCACAGGCAGCACAGCAAGCACAGGCAGCAAGCACAGGCAGCACAGGCAGCAAGCACAGGCAGCACAGCAAGCACAGGCAGCACAGCAAACACAGGCAGTACAGCAAGCACAGGCAGCACAGCAGCACAGGCAGCAAGCACAGGCAGCACAGCAAGCACAGGCAGCAAGCACAGGCAGCACAGCAAACACAGGCAGCACAGCAAGCACAGGCAGCACAGCACAGGCAGCACAGCAAGCACAGGCAGCACAGCAAGCACAGGCAGCAAGCACAGGCAGCACAGCAAACACAGGCAGCACAGCACAGGCAGCACAGCAAGCACAGGCAGCACAGCAAGCACAGGCAGCAAGCACAGGCAGCACAGCAAGCACAGGCAGCAAGCACAGGCAGCACAGGCAGCAAGCACAGGCAGCACAGCAAGCACAGGCAGCACAGCAAGCACAGGCAGCACAGCAAACACAGGCAGTACAGCAAGCACAGGCAGCACAGCAGCACAGGCAGCAAGCACAGGCAGCACAGCAAGCACAGGCAGCACAGCACAGGCAGCACAGCAAGCACAGGCAGCACAGCAAGCACAGGCAGCAAGCACAGGCAGCACAGCAAGCACAGGCAGCAAGCACAGGCAGCACAGGCAGCAAGCACAGGCAGCACAGCAAGCACAGGCAGCAAGCACAGGCAGCACAACAAGCACAGGGCGCAAGCACAGGGCGCAAGCACAGGCAGCACAGCAAGCACAGGCAGCAAGCACAGGCAGCACAGCAAGCACAGGCAACACAGCAAACACAGGCAGCACAGCAGCACAGGCAGCAAGCACAGGCAGCACAGCAAGCACAGGCAGCACAGCAAACACAGGCAGCAAGCACAGGCAGCACAGCAAGCACAGGCAGCAAGCATAGGCAACACAGCAAGCACAGGCAGCAAGCACAGGCAGCACAGCAAGCACAGGCAGCACAGCAAACACAGGCAGCAAGCACAGGCAGCAAGCACAGGCAGCACAGCAAGGACAGGCAGCAAGCACAGGCAACACAGCAAGCATAGGCAGCACAGCAAGCACAGGCAGCAAGCACAGGCAGCACAGCAAGCACAGGCAACAAGCACAGGCAGCACAGGCAGCACAGCAAGCACAGGCAGCAAGCACAGGCAGCACAGCAAACACAGGCAGCACATCAAGCACAGGCAGCACAGCACAGGCAGCACAGCAAGCACAGGCAGCAAGCACAGGCAGCAAGCACAGGCAGCACAGCAAGCACAGGCAGCAAGCACAGGCAGCAAGCACAGGCAGCACAGCAAGCACAGGCAGCACAGGCAGCACAGCAAGCACAGGCAGCACAGGCAGCACAGCAAGCACAGGCAGCACAGGCAGCAAGCACAGGCAGCACAGCAAGCACAGGCAGCAAGCACAGGCAGCAAGCACAGGCAGCACAGGCAAACACAAGCAGCACAGCAAGCACAGGCAGCACAGCAAGCACAGGCAGCACAGCAAACACAGGCAGCAAGCACAGGCAGCAAGCACAGGCAGCAAGCACAGGCAGCACAGCAAGCACAGGCAGCAAGCACAGGCAACACAGCAAGCATAGGCAGCACAGCAAGCACAGGCAGCAAGCACAGGCAGCACAGCAAGCACAGGCAGCAAGCACAGGCAGCACAGGCAGCACAGCAAGCACAGGCAGCAAGCACAGGCAGCACAGCAAACACAGGCAGCACATCAAGCACAGGCAGCACAGCACAGGCAGCACAGCAAGCACAGGCAGCAAGCACAGGCAGCAAGCACAGGCAGCACAGCAAGCACAGGCAGCAAGCACAGGCAACACAGCAAGCACAGGCAGCACAGCAAGCACAGGCAGCACAGCAAGCACAGACAGCACAGCAAGCACAGGCAGCAAGCAGAGGCAGCACAGCAAACACGGGAAGCAAGCACAGGCAGCACAGCAAGCACAGGCAGCAAGCACAGGCAGCACAGCAAGCGCAGGCAGCACAGCACAGGCAGCACAGCAAGCACAGGCAGCACAGGCAGCAAGCACAGGCAGCACAGCAAGCACAGACAGCGCAGACAGCGCAGACAGCACAGGGAGCAATCACAGGCAGCAAAGCAAGCACAGGCAGCAAGCACAGGCAGCACAGCAAGCACAGGCAGCACAGCAAGCACAGGCAGCAAGCACAGGCAGCACAGGCAGCAAGCACAGGCAGCACAGCAAGCACAGGCAGCAAGCACAGGCAGCAAGCACAGGCAGCACAGGCAAACACATGCAGCACAGTAAGCACAGGCAGCACAGCAAGCACAGGCAGCAAGCACAGGCAGCACAGGCAGCAAGCACAGGCAGCACAGCAAACACAGGCAGCACAGCAAGCACAGGCAGCACAGCAGCACAGGCAGCAAGCACAGGCAGCACAGCAAGCACAGGCAGCAAGCACAGGCAGCACAGCAAACACAGGCAGCAAGCACAGGCAGCACAGCAAGCACAGGCAGCAAGCACAGGCAACACAGCAAGCACAGGCAGCACAGCACAGGCAGCACAGCAAGCATAGGCCGCACAGCAAGCACAGGCAGCACAGCAAGCACAGGCAGCAAGCACAGGCAGCAAGCACAGGCAGCACAGCAAGCACAGGCAGCAAGCACAGGCAGCACAGCAAGCATAGGCAGCACAGCAAGCACAGGCAGCAAGCACAGGCAGCACAGCAAGCACAGGCAGCAGGCACAGGCAGCACAGCAAGCACAGGCAGCACAGCAGCACAGGCAGCAAGCTCAGGCAGCACAGCAAGCACAGGCAGCAAGCACAGGCAGCACAGCAAGCACAGGCAGCAAGCACAGGCAGCACAGCAAACACAGGCAGCACAGCAAGCACAGGCAGCAAGCACAGGCAGCACAGCAAACACAGGCAGCACAGCAAGCACAGGCAGCACAGCAAACACAGGCAGCAGAGCAAGCACAGGCAGCACAGCACAGGCAGCACAGCAAGCACAGGCAGCACAGCAAACACAGGCAGCACAGGCAGCACAGCAAACACAGGCAGTACAGCAAGCACAGGCAGCACAGCAGCACAGGCAGCAAGCACAGGCAGCACAGCAGCACAGGCAGCAAGCACAGGCAGCAAGCACAGGCAGCACAGCAAACACAGGCAGCACAGCAAGCACAGGCAGCACAGCACAGGCAGCACAGCAAGCACAGGCAGCAAGCACAGGCAGCACAGCAAACACAGGCAGCACAGCACAGGCAGCACAGCAAGCACAGGCAGCAAGCACAGGCAGCACAGCAAGCACAGGCAGCAAGCACAGGCAGCACAGGCAGCAAGCACAGGCAGCACAGCAAGCACAGGCAGCAAGCACAGGCAGCACAACAAGCACAGGCCGCAAGCACAGGCAGCACAGCAAGCACAGGCACGTTAGAAACCCGCAGAATAGCTCGACGTGATGTGTTCGTTTTAGCGATTCCGGGGAAGTGCAGAGGGGTTAAGCTCGGTCCTGTTTCCAACAGGCAAAGCCTGCTCCGATCTTCGGCGAGATTCACTCTCGCATTTGTTTACAATGCTTACTCTTACTGAGACGCAGGTCAATGCACTGGCCGCCGAGGTAAACATATGATCCGCGACTCTCGGCGCCTCCAAAAACAGGTGACACAGCAACGCACTGTCGTGTGCCACTGTCGAATTACCGCGTGTTATGGGCGAAATCAAATGCATCGCTGACAGGCAGCACAGCAAGCACAGGCAGCAAGCACAGGCAGCACAGGCAGCACAGCAAGCACAGGCAGCAAGCACAGGCAGCACAGCAAGCACAGGCAGCAAGCACAGGCAGCACAGCAAGCACAGGCAGCACAGCACAGGCAGCACAGCAAGCACAGGCAACACAGCAAGCACAGGCAGCAAGCACAGGCAGCACAGCAAACACAGGCAGCACAGGCAGCACAGCACA
This sequence comes from Priocnemis perturbator, assembly GCA_963942575.1. Classification (NCBI taxonomy): domain Eukaryota; kingdom Metazoa; phylum Arthropoda; class Insecta; order Hymenoptera; family Pompilidae; genus Priocnemis; species Priocnemis perturbator. The sequence continues at coordinate 293,154 of CAWWDK010000365.1, read as the reverse complement.
GGCAGCACAGCAAGCATATGCAGAACAGCAAGCACAGGCAGCAAGCACAGGCAGCACAGCAAGCACAGGCAGCACAGCAAGCACAGGCAGCAAGCACAGGCAGCACAGCAAGCACAGGCAACACAGCAAACACAGGCAGCACAGCAAGCACAGGCAGCACAGCAGCACAGGCAGCAAGCACAGGCAGCACAGCAAGCACAGGCAGCAAGCACAGGCAGCACAGCAAACACAGGCAGCAAGCACAGGCAGCACAGCAAGCACAGGCAGCAAGCATAGGCAACACAGCAAGCACAGGCAGCACAGCAAGCACAGGCAGCACAGCACAGGCAGCACAGCAAGCACCGGCAGCAAGCACAGGCAGCACAGGCAAACACAAGCAGCACAGTAAGCACAGGCAGCAATGCAAACACAGGCAGCACAGCAAACACAGGCAGCAAGCACAGGCAACACAGCAAGCACAGGCAGCACAGCAAGCACAGGCAGAACAGCAAGCACAGGCAGCAAGCACAGGCAGCACAGCAAGCACAGGCAGCAAGCACAGGCAGCAAGCACAGGCAGCAAGCACAGGCAGCACAGCAAGCACAGGCAGCACAGCAAGTACAGGCAGCAAGCACAAGCATGTTAGAAACCCGCAAAATAGCTCGACGTGATGTGTTCGTTTTAGCGATTCTGGGGGAAGTGCAGAGGGGTCAAGCTCCGTCCTCTTTCCAACAGGCAAAGCCTGCTCCGATCTTCGGCGAGATTCACTCTCGCATTTGTTTACAATGCTTACTCTTACTGAGACGCAGGTCAATGCACCGGCCGCCGAGGTAAACATATGATCCGCGACTCTCGGCGCATCCAAAAACAGGTGACACAGCAACGCACTGTCGTGTGCCACTGTCGAATTACCGCGTGTTATGGGCGAAATCAAATGCATCGCTAACAGGCAGCACAGCAAGCACAGGCAGCAAGCACAGGCAGCAAGCACAGGCAGCACAGCAAGCACAGGCAGCACAGCAAGCACAGGCAGCAAGCACAGGCAGCACAGCAAGCACAGGCAGCACAGCAAACACAGGCAGCACAGCAAGCACAGGCAGCACATCAGCACAGACAGCAAGCACAGGCAGCACAGCAAGCACAGGCAGCACAGCAAGCACAGGCAGCAAGCACAGGCAGCACAGCAAACACAGGCAGCACAGCAAGCATAGGCCGCACAGCAAGCACAGGCAGCACAGCAAGCACAGGCAGCACAGCAAGCACAGCACAGGCAGCACAGCAAGCACAGGCAGCAAGCACAGGCAGCACAGCAAGCACAGGCAGCAAGCACAGGCAGCACAGGCAGCAAGCACGGGCAGCACAGCAAGCACAGGCAGCAAGCACAGGCAGCACAGCAAGCACAGGCAGCAAGCACAGGCAGCACAGCAAACACAGGCAGCACGGCAAGCACAGACAGCACAGCAAACACAGGCAGTACAGCAAGCACAGGCAGCACAGCAGCACAGGCAGCAAGCACAGGCAGCACAGCAAGCACAGGCAGCAAGTACAGACAGCACAGCAAGCACAGGCAGCAAGCACAGGCAGCACAGCAAGCACAGGCAGCAAGCACAGGCAGCACAGCAAGCACAGGCAGCAAGCACAGGCAGCAAGCACAGGCAGCACAGCGAGCACAGGCAGCAAGCACAGGCAACACAGCAAGCACAGGCAGCACAGCAAGCACAGGCAGCAAGCACAGGCAGCACAGCAAGCACAGGCAGCAAGCACAGGCAGCACAGCAAGCACAGGCAGCACAGCAAGCACAGGCAGCACAGCAAGCACAGGCAGCAAGCACAGGCAGCACAGCAAACACAGGCAGCACAGCAAGCACAGGCAGCACAGGCAGCACAGGCAGCAAGCACAGGCAGCACAGCAAGCACAGGCAGCAAGCACAGGCAGCACAGCAAACACAGGCAGCACAGCAAGCACAGGCAGCACAGCAGCACAGGCAGCAAGCACAGGCAGCACAGCAAGCACAGGCAGCAAGCACAGGCAGCACAGCAAATACAGGTAGCAAGCACAGGCAGCACAGCAAGCACAGGCAGCAAGCACAGGCAACACAGCAAGCACAGGCAGCACAGCACAGGCAGCACAGCAAGCATAGACCGCACAGCAAGCACAGGCAGCACAGCAAGCACAGGCAGCAAGCACAGGCAGCAAGCACAGGCAGCACAGCAAGCACAGGCAGCAAGCACAGGCAGCACAGCAAGCATAGGCAGCACAGCAAGCACAGGCAGCAAGCACAGGCAGCACAGCAAGCACAGGCAGCAAGCACAGGCAGCACAGCAAGCACAGGCAGCACAGCAAACACAGGCAGCACAGCAAGCACAGGCAGCACATCAGCACAGACAGCAAGCACAGGCAGCACAGCAAGCACAGGCAGCAAGCACAGGCAGCACAGCAAACACAGGCAGCACAGCAAGCATAGGCCGCACAGCAAGCACAGGCAGCACAGCAAGCACAGCACAGGCAGCACAGCAAGCACAGGCAGCAAGCACAGGCAGCACAGCAACCACAGGCAGCAAGCACAGGCAGCACAGGCAGCAAGCACGGGCAGCACAGCAAGCACAGGCAGCAAGCACAGGCAGCACAGCAAGCACAGGCAGCAAGCACAGGCAGCACAGCAAGCACAGGCAGCACAGCACAGGCAGCACAGCAAGCACAGGCAGCACAGCAAGCACAGGCAGGAAGCACAGGCAGCAGAGCAAGCACATGCAGCAAGCGCAGGCAGCACAGCAAGCACAGCAAGCACAGGCAGCAAGCACAGGCAGCACAGCAAGCACAGGCAGCAAGCACAGGCAGCACAGCGAGCACAGACAGCAAGCACAGGCAGCAAGCACAGGCAGCACAGCAAACACAGGCAGCACAGCAAGCACAGACAGCACAGCAAACACAGGCAGCACAGCAAGCACAGGCAGCACAGCAGCACAGGCAGCAAGCACAGGCAGCACAGCAAGCACAGGCAGCAAGTACAGACAGCACAGCAAGCACAGGCAGCAAGCCCAGGCAGCACAGCAAGCACAGGCAGCAAGCACAGGCAGCAAGCACAGGCAGCACAGCAAGCACAGGCAGCAAGCATAGGCAACACAGCAAGCACAGGCAGCACAACACAGGCAGCACAGCAAGCATAGGCCGCACAGCAAGCACAGGCAGCACAGCAAGCACAGGCAGCAAGCACAGGCAGCACAGCAAGCACAGGCAGCAAGCACAGGCAGCACAGAAAGCACAGGCAGCAAGCACAGGCAGCAAGCACAGGCAGCACAGCAAGCACTGGCAGCAAACACAGGCAGCACAGCAAGCAGCACAGCAAGCACAGGCAGCACAGCAAGCACAGGCAGCAAGCACAGGCAGCACAGCAAGCACAGGCAGCAAGCACAGGCAGCACAGCAAGCACAGGCAGCAAGCACAGGCAGCGCAGCAAACACAGGCAGCACAGCAAGCACAGGCAGCACAGCAGCACAGGCAGCAAGCACAGGCAGCACAGCAAGCACAGGCAGCAAGCACAGGCAGCGCAGCAAACACAGGCAGCACAGCAAGCACAGGCAGCACAGCAGCACAGGCAGCAAGCACAGGCAGCACAGCAAGCACAGGCAGCAAGCACAGGCAGCACAGCAAGCACAGGCAGCAAGCACAGGCAGCAAGCACAGGCAGCACAGCAAGCACAGGCAGCCAGCACAGGCAGACACAAGCAGCACAGCAAGCACAGGCAGCACAGCAAGCACAGGCAGCAAGCACAGGCAGCACAGCAAACACAGGCAGCACAGCAAGCACAGGCAGCACAGCAGCACAGGCAGCAAGCACAGGCAGCACAGCAAACACAGGCAGCACAGCAAGCACAGGCAGCAAGCACAGGCAGCACAGCAAACACAGGCAGCACAGCAAGCACAGGCAGCACAGCAAACACAGGCAGCAGAGCAAGCACAGGCAGCACAGCACAGGCAGCACAGCAAGCACAGGCAGCACAGGCAGCAAGCACAGGCAGCACAGCAAGCACAGGCAGCACAGCAAACACAGGCAGCACAGCAAGCACAGGCAGCACAGGCAGCACAGCAAGCACAGGCAGCACAGCACAGGCAGCAAGCACAGGCAGTAAGCACAGGCAGCAAGCACAGGCAGCAGAGCAAGCACATGCAGCAATCGCAGACAGCACAGCAAGCACAGGCAGCAAGCACAGGCAGCACAGCAAGCACAGGCAGCACAGAAAGCACAGGCAGCACAGCAAGCACAGGCAGCACAGCACAGGCAGCACAGCAAGCACAGGCAGCACAGCAAGCACAGGCAGCAAGCACAGGCAGCACAGCAAGCACAGGCAGCAAGCACAGGCAGCACAGCAAGCACAGGCAGCACAGCAAGCACAGGCAGCACAGCAAACACAGGAAGCACAGCAAGCACAGGCAGCAAGCACAGGCAGCACAGCAAACACAGGCAGCACAGGCAGCACAGCACAGGCAGCACAGCAAGCACATGCAGAACAGTAAGCACAGGCAGCAAGCACAGGCAGCACAGAAAGCACAGGCAGCAAGCACAGGCAGCACAACAAACACAGGCAGCACAGCAAGCACAGGCAGCAAGCACAGGCAGCACAGCAAACACAGGCAATACAGCAAGCACAGGCAGCACAGCAGCACAGGCAGCAAGCACAGGCAGCACAGCAAGCACAGGCAGCAAGCACAGGCAGCACAGCAAGCACAGGCAGCAAGCACAGGCAGCACAGCAAACACAGGCAGCACAGGCAGCAAGCACAGGCAGCACAGCAAGCACAGGCAGCAAGCACAGGCAGCACAGCAAACACAGGCAGCACAGCAAGCACAGGCAGCACAGCACAGGCAGCACAGCAAGCACAGGCAGCAAGCACAGGCAGCACAGCAAGCACAGGCAGCAAGCACAGGCAGCACAGGCAGCAAGCACGGGCAGCACAGCAAGCACAGGCAGCAAGCGCAGGCAGCACAGCAAGCACAGCAAGCACAGGCAGCAAGCACAGGCAGCACAGCAAGCACAGGCAGCAAGCACAGGCAGCACAGCAAACACAGGCAGCACAGCAAGCACAGACAGCACAGCAAACACAGGCAGTACAGCAAGCACAGGCAGCACAGCAGCACAGGCAGCAAGCACAGGCAGCACAGCAAGCACAGGCAGCAAGTACAGACAGCACAGCAAGCACAGGCAGCAAGCACAGGCAGCACAGCAAGCACAGTCAGCAAGCACAGGCAGCACAGCAAGCACAGGCAGCAAGCACAGGCAGCACAGCAAACACAGGCAGCACAGCAAGCACAGGCAGCACAGCACAGGCAGCACAGCAAGCACAGGCAGCACAGCAAGCACAGGCAGCAAGCACAGGCAGCAAGCACAGGCAGCAAGCACAGGCAGCAAGCACAGGCAGCACAGCAAGCACAGGCAGCAAGCACAGGCAGCACAGCGAGCACAGACAGCAAGCACAGGCAGCAAGCACAGGCAGCACAGCAAACACAGGCAGCACAGCAAGCACAGACAGCACAGCAAACACAGGCAGCACAGCAAGCACAGGCAGCACAGCAGCACAGGCAGCAAGCACAGGCAGCACAGCAAGCACAGGCAGCAAGTACAGACAGCACAGCAAGCACAGGCAGCAAGCCCAGGCAGCACAGCAAGCACAGGCAGCAAGCACAGGCAGCACAGCAAGCACAGGCAGCAAGCACAGGCAGCAAGCATAGGCAACACAGCAAGCACAGGCAGCACAGCACAGGCAGCACAGCAAGCATAAGCCGCACAGCAAGCACAGGCAGCACAGCAAGCACAGGCAGCAAGCACAGGCAGCAAGCACAGGCAGCAAGCACAGGCAGCACAGCAAGCACAGGCAGCAAGCACAGGCAGCACAGCAAGCACAGGCAGCAAGCACAGGCAGCAAGCACAGGCAGCACAGCAAGCACTGGCAGCAAACACAGGCAGCACAGCAAGCACAGGCAGCACAGCAAGCATAGGCAGCACAGCAAGCACAGGCAGCAAGCACAGGCAGCAAGCACAGGCAGCACAGCAAGCACAGGCAGCAAGCACAGGCAGCACAGCAAGCACAGGCAGCAAGCACAGGCAGCGCAGCAAACACAGGCAGCACAGCAAGCACAGGCAGCACAGCAGCACAGGCAGCAAGCACAGGCAGCACAGCAAGCACAGGCAGCAAGCACAGGCAGCACAGCAAACACAGGCAGCACAGCAAGCACAGGCAGCAAGCACAGGCAGCACAGCAAGCACAGGCAGACACAAGCAGCACAGCAAGCACAGGCAGCACAGCAAGCACAGGCAGCAAGCACAGGCAGCACAGCAAACACAGGCAGCACAGCAAGCACAGGCAGCACAGCAGCACAGGCAGCAAGCACAGGCAGCACAGCAAACACAGGCAGCACAGCAAGCACAGGCAGCAAGCACAGGCAGCACAGCAAACACAGGCAGCAAGCACAGGCAGCAAGCACAGGCAGCACAGCAAGCACAGGCAGCAAGCACAGGCAGCAAGCACAGGCAGCACAGCAAGCACAGGCAACAAGCACAGGCAACACAGCAAGCACAGGCAGCAGAGCAAGCACAGGCAGCAAGCACAGGCAGCACAGCAAGCATAGGCAGCACAGCAAGCACAGGCAGCAAGCACAGGAAGCACAGCAAACACAGGCAGCACAGGCAGCACAGCACAGCAAGCACATGCAGAACAGTAAGCACAGGCAGCAAGCACAGGCAGCACAGCAAGCACAGGCAGCAAGCACAGGCAGCACAACAAACACAGGCATCACAGCAAGCACAGGCAGCAAGCACAGGCAGCACAGCAAATACAGGCAGCACAGCAGCACAGGCAGCAAGCACAGGCAGCACAGCAAACACAGGCAGAACAGCAAGCACAGGCATCACAGCAAGCACAAGCAGCAAGCACAGGCAGCACAGCAAGCACAGGCAGCAAGCACAGGCAGCACAGCAAACACAGGCAGCACAGCAAGCACAGGCAGCACAGCAGCACAGGCAGCACAGCAAGCACAGGCAGCAAGCACTGGCAGCACAGCAAGCACAGGCAGCAAGCACAGGCAGCACAGCAAGCACAGGCAGCAAGCACAGGCAGCACAGCAAGCACAGGCAGCACAGCAAACACAGGCAGCAAGCACAGGCAGCAAGCACAGGCAGCACAGCAAGCACAGGCAGCAAGCACAGGCAGCAAGCACAGGCAGCACAGCAAGCACAGGCAGCAAGCACAGGCAACACAGCAAGCATAGGCAGCACAGCAAGCACAGGCAGCAAGCACAGGCAGCACAGCAAGCACAGGCAGCAAGCACAGGCAGCACAGCAAACACAGGCAGCACATCAAGCACAGGCAGCGCAGCACAGCAAGCACAGGCAGCAAGCACAGGCAGCACAGCAAGCACAGGCAGCAAGCACAGGCAGGCAGCACAGCAAGCACAGGCAGCACAGCACAGGCAGCACAGCAAGCACAGGCAGCACAGCAAGCACAGGCAACAAGCACAGGCAGCACAGCAAACACAGGCAGCACAGCACAGGCAGCACAGCAAGCACAGGCAGCAAGCACAGGCAGCACAGCAAGCACAGGCAGCAAGCACAGGCAGCACAGGCAGCAAGCACAGGCAGCACAGCAAGCACAGGCAGCAAGCACAGGCAGCACAACAAGCACAGGGAGCAAGCACAGGCAGCACAGCAAGCACAGGCACGTTAGAAACCCGCAAAATAGCTCGACGTGATGTGTTCGTTTTAGCGATTCCGGGGGAAGTGCAGAGGGGTCAAGCTCGGTCCTCTTTCCAACAGGCAAAGCCTGCTCCGATCTTCGGCGAGATTCACTCTCGCATTTGTTTACAATGCTTACTCTTACTGAGACGCAGGTCAATGCACTGGCCGCCGAGGTAAACATATGATCCGCGACTCTCGGCGCCTCCAAAAACAGGTGACACAGCAACGCACTGTCGTGTGCCACTGTCGAATTACCGCGTGTTATGGGCGAAATCAAATGCATCGCTAACAGGCAGCACAGCAAGCACAGGCAGCAAGCACAGGCAGCACAGGCAGCACAGCAAGCACAGGCAGCAAGCACAGGCAGCACAGCAAGCACAGGCAGCAAGCACAGGCAGCGCAGCAAACACAGGCAGCACATCAGGCACAGGCAGCACAGCAAGCACAGGCATGTTAGAAACCCGCAAAATAGCTCGACGAGATGTGTTCGTTTTTTAGCGATTCTCGGGGAAGTGCAGAGGGGTCAAGCTCCGTCCTCTTTCCAACAGGCAAAGCCTGCTCCGATCTTCGGCGAGATTCACTCTCGCATTTGTTTACAATGCTTACTCTTACTGAGACGCAGGTCAATGCACCGGCCGCCGAGGTAAACATATGATCCGCGACTCTCGGCGCATCCAAAAACAGGTGACACAGCAACGCACTGTCTTGTGCCACTGTCGAATTACCGCGTGTTATGGGCGAAATCAAATGCATCGCTAACAAGCAGCACAGCAAGCACAGGCAGCAAGCACAGGCAGCAAAGCAATCACAGGCATCAAGCACAGGCAGCACAGCAAGCACAGGCAGCAAGCACAGGCAGCACAGCAAGCACAGGCAGCAAGCACAGGCAGCAAGCACAGGCAGCACAGCAAGCACAGGCAGCAAGCACAGGCAACACAGCAAGCACAGGCAGCACAGCAAGCACAGGCAGCAAGCACAGGCAGCACAGACAGCACAGCAAGCACAGGCAGCAAGCACAGGCAGCACAGCAAGCACAGGCAGCAAGCACAGGCAGCACAGCAAACACAGGCAGCACAGCAAGCACAGACAGCACAGCAAACACAGGCAGTACAGCAAGCACAGGCAGCACAGCAGCACAGGCAGCAAGCACAGGCAGCACAGCAAGCACAGGCAGCAAGTACAGACAGCACAGCAAGCACAGGCAGCAAGCACAGGCAGCACAGCAAGCACAGTCAGCAAGCACAGGCAGCACAGCAAGCACAGGCAGCAAGCACAGGCAGCACAGCAAACACAGGCAGCACAGCAAGCACAGGCAGCACAGCACAGGCAGCACAGCAAGCACAGGCAGCACAGCAAGCACAGGCAGCAAGCACAGGCAGCAAGCACAGGCAGCAAGCACAGGCAGCAAGCACAGGCAGCACAGCAAGCACAGGCAGCAAGCACAGGCAGCACAGCGAGCACAGACAGCAAGCACAGGCAGCAAGCACAGGCAGCACAGCAAACACAGGCAGCACAGCAAGCACAGACAGCACAGCAAACACAGGCAGCACAGCAAGCACAGGCAGCACAGCAGCACAGGCAGCAAGCACAGGCAGCACAGCAAGCACAGGCAGCAAGTACAGACAGCACAGCAAGCACAGGCAGCAAGCCCAGGCAGCACAGCAAGCACAGGCAGCAAGCACAGGCAGCACAGCAAGCACAGGCAGCAAGCACAGGCAGCAAGCATAGGCAACACAGCAAGCACAGGCAGCACAGCACAGGCAGCACAGCAAGCATAAGCCGCACAGCAAGCACAGGCAGCAAGCACAGGCAGCAAGCACAGGCAGCAAGCACAGGCAGCACAGCAAGCACAGGCAGCAAGCACAGGCAGCACAGCAAGCACAGGCAGCAAGCACAGGCAGCAAGCACAGGCAGCACAGCAAGCACTGGCAGCAAACACAGGCAGCACAGCAAGCACAGGCAGCACAGCAAGCATAGGCAGCACAGCAAGCACAGGCAGCAAGCACAGGCAGCAAGCACAGGCAGCACAGCAAGCACAGGCAGCAAGCACAGGCAGCACAGCAAGCACAGGCAGCAAGCACAGGCAGCGCAGCAAACACAGGCAGCACAGCAAGCACAGGCAGCACAGCAGCACAGGCAGCAAGCACAGGCAGCACAGCAAGCACAGGCAGCAAGCACAGGCAGCACAGCAAGCACAGGCAGCAAGCACAGGCAGCAAGCACAGGCAGCACAGCAAGCACAGGCAGACACAAGCAGCACAGCAAGCACAGGCAGCACAGCAAGCACAGGCAGCAAGCACAGGCAGCAGAGCAAACACAGGCAGCACAGCAAGCACAGGCAGCACAGCAGCACAGGCAGCAAGCACAGGCAGCACAGCAAACACAGGCAGCACAGCAAGCACAGGCAGCAAGCACAGGCAGCACAGCAAACACAGGCAGCAAGCACAGGCAGCAAGCACAGGCAGCACAGCAAGCACAGGCAGCAAGCACAGGCAGCAAGCACAGGCAGCACAGCAAGCACAGGCAACAAGCACAGGCAACACAGCAAGCACAGGCAGCAGAGCAAGCACAGGCAGCAAGCACAGGCAGCACAGCAAGCATAGGCAGCACAGCAAGCACAGGCAGCAAGCACAGGAAGCACAGCAAACACAGGCAGCACAGGCAGCACAGCACAGGCAGCACAGCAAGCACATGCAGAACAGTAAGCACAGGCAGCAAGCACAGGCAGCACAGCAAGCACAGGCAGCAAGCACAGGCAGCACAACAAACACAGGCATCACAGCAAGCACAGGCAGCAAGCACAGGCAGCACAGCAAATACAGGCAGCACAGCAGCACAGGCAGCAAGCACAGGCAGCACAGCAAACACAGGCAGAACAGCAAGCACAGGCATCACAGCAAGCACAAGCAGCAAGCACAGGCAGCACAGCAAGCACAGGCAGCAAGCACAGGCAGCACAGCAAACACAGGCAGCACAGCAAGCACAGGCAGCACAGCAGCACAGGCAGCACAGCAAGCACAGGCAGCAAGCACTGGCAGCACAGCAAGCACAGGCAGCAAGCACAGGCAGCACAGCAAGCACAGGCAGCAAGCACAGGCAGCACAGCAAGCACAGGCAGCACAGCAAACACAGGCAGCAAGCACAGGCAGCAAGCACAGGCAGCACAGCAAGCACAGGCAGCAAGCACAGGCAGCAAGCACAGGCAGCACAGCAAGCACAGGCAGCAAGCACAGGCAACACAGCAAGCATAGGCAGCACAGCAAGCACAGGCAGCAAGCACAGGCAGCACAGCAAGCACAGGCAGCAAGCACAGGCAGCACAGCAAACACAGGCAGCACATCAAGCACAGGCAGCGCAGCACAGCAAGCACAGGCAGCAAGCACAGGCAGCACAGCAAGCACAGGCAGCAAGCACAGGCAGCACAGCAAACACAGGCAGCACAGCAAGCACAGGCAGCACAGCACAGGCAGCACAGCAAGCACAGGCAGCACAGCAAGCACAGGCAACAAGCACAGGCAGCACAGCAAACACAGGCAGCACAGCACAGGCAGCACAGCAAGCACAGGCAGCAAGCACAGGCAGCACAGCAAGCACAGGCAGCAAGCACAGGCAGCACAGGCAGCAAGCACAGGCAGCACAGCAAGCACAGGCAGCAAGCACAGGCAGCACAACAAGCACAGGGAGCAAGCACAGGCAGCACAGCAAGCACAGGCACGTTAGAAACCCGCAAAATAGCTCGACGTGATGTGTTCGTTTTAGCGATTCCGGGGGAAGTGCAGAGGGGTCAAGCTCGGTCCTCTTTCCAACAGGCAAAGCCTGCTCCGATCTTCGGCGAGATTCACTCTCGCATTTGTTTACAATGCTTACTCTTACTGAGACGCAGGTCAATGCACTGGCCGCCGAGGTAAACATATGATCCGCGACTCTCGGCGCCTCCAAAAACAGGTGACACAGCAACGCACTGTCGTGTGCCACTGTCGAATTACCGCGTGTTATGGGCGAAATCAAATGCATCGCTAACAGGCAGCACAGCAAGCACAGGCAGCAAGCACAGGCAGCACAGGCAGCACAGCAAGCACAGGCAGCAAGCACAGGCAGCACAGCAAGCACAGGCAGCAAGCACAGGCAGCGCAGCAAACACAGGCAGCACATCAGGCACAGGCAGCACAGCAAGCACAGGCATGTTAGAAACCCGCAAAATAGCTCGACGAGATGTGTTCGTTTTTTAGCGATTCTCGGGGAAGTGCAGAGGGGTCAAGCTCCGTCCTCTTTCCAACAGGCAAAGCCTGCTCCGATCTTCGGCGAGATTCACTCTCGCATTTGTTTACAATGCTTACTCTTACTGAGACGCAGGTCAATGCACCGGCCGCCGAGGTAAACATATGATCCGCGACTCTCGGCGCCTCCAAAAACAGGTGACACAGCAACGCACTGTCGTGTGCCACTGTCGAATTACCGCGGGTTATGGGCGAAATCAAATGCATTGCTAACAGGCAGCACAGCAAGCACAGGCAGCAAGCACAGGCAGCAAGCACAGGCAGCACAGCAAGCACAGGCAGCAAGCACAGGAAGCACAGCAAGCACAGGCAGCAAGCACAGGCAGCAAGCACAGGCAGCACAGCGAGCACAGGCAGCAAGCACAGGCAGCAAGCACAGGCAACACAGCAAGCACAGGCAGCACAGCAAGCACAGGCAGCACAGCACAGGCAGCACAGCAAGCACAGGCAGCAAGCACAGGCAGCACAGCAAGCACTGGCAGCAAGCACAGGCAGCACAGCAAGCACAGGCAGCAAGCACAGGCAGCACAGCAAGCACAGGCAGCAAGCACAGGCAGCAAGCACAGGCAGCACAGCAAGCACAGGCAGCACAGCAAACACAGGCAGCACAGCAAGCACAGGCAGCACAGCACAGGCAGCACAGCAAGCACAGGCAGCACAGCAAGCACAGGCAGCAAGCACAGGCAGCAAGCACAGGCAGCAGAGCAAGCACATGCAGCAATCGCAGACAGCACAGCAAGCACAGGCAGCAAGCACAGGCAGCACAGCAAGCACAGGCAGCACAGAAAGCACAGGCAGCACAGCAAGCACAGGCAGCACAGCACAGGCAGCACAGCAAGCACAGGCAGCACAGCAAGCACAGGCAGCAAGCACAGGCAGCACAGCAAGCACAGGCAGCAAGCACAGGCAGCACAGCAAGCACAGGCAGCAAGCACAGGCAGCACAGCAAACACAGGAAGCACAGCAAGCACAGGCAGCAAGCACAGGCAGCACAGCAAACACAGGCAGCACAGGCAGCACAGCACAGGCAGCACAGCAAGCACATGCAGAACAGTAAGCACAGGCAGCAAGCACAGGCAGCACAGAAAGCACAGGCAGCAAGCACAGGCAGCACAACAAACACAGGCAGCACAGCAAGCACAGGCAGCAAGCACAGGCAGCACAGCAAACACAGGCAATACAGCAAGCACAGGCAGCACAGCAGCACAGGCAGCAAGCACAGGCAGCACAGCAAGCACAGGCAGCAAGCACAGGCAGCACAGCAAGCACAGGCAGCAAGCACAGGCAGCACAGCAAACACAGGCAGCACAGGCAGCAAGCACAGGCAGCACAGCAAGCACAGGCAGCAAGCACAGGCAGCACAGCAAACACAGGCAGCACAGCAAGCACAGGCAGCACAGCACAGGCAGCACAGCAAGCACAGGCAGCAAGCACAGGCAGCACAGCAAGCACAGGCAGCAAGCACAGGCAGCACAGGCAGCAAGCACGGGCAGCACAGCAAGCACAGGCAGCAAGCGCAGGCAGCACAGCAAGCACAGCAAGCACAGGCAGCAAGCACAGGCAGCACAGCAAGCACAGGCAGCAAGCACAGGCAGCACAGCAAACACAGGCAGCACAGCAAGCACAGACAGCACAGCAAACACAGGCAGTACAGCAAGCACAGGCAGCACAGCAGCACAGGCAGCAAGCACAGGCAGCACAGCAAGCACAGGCAGCAAGTACAGACAGCACAGCAAGCACAGGCAGCAAGCACAGGCAGCACAGCAAGCACAGGCAGCAAGCACAGGCAGCACAGCAAGCACAGGCAGCAAGCACAGGCAGCAAGCACAGGCAGCACAGCGAGCACAGGCAGCAAGCACAGGCAGCAAGCACAGGCAGCACAGCAGCACAGGCAGCAAGCACAGGCAGCACAGCAAGCACAGGCAGCAAGTACAGACAGCACAGCAAGCACAGGCAGCAAGCACAGGCAGCACAGCAAGCACTGGCAGCAAACACAGGCAGCACAGCAAGCACAGGCAGCACAGCAAGCATAGGCAGCACAGCAAGCACAGGCAGCAAGCACAGGCAGCAAGCACAGGCAGCACAGCAAGCACAGGCAGCAAGCACAGGCAGCACAGCAAGCACAGGCAGCACAGCAGCACAGGCAGCAAGCACAGGCAGCACAGCAAACACAGGCAGCACAGCAAGCACAGGCAGCAAGCACAGGCAGCACAGCAAACACAGGCAGCACAGCAAGCACAGGCAGCACAGCAAACACAGGCAGCAGAGCAAGCACAGGCAGCACAGCACAGGCAGCACAGCAAGCACAGGCAGCACAGCAGCACAGGCAGCAAGCACAGGCAGCACAGCAAGCACAGGCAGCAAGCACAGGCAGCACAGCAAACACAGGCAGCACAGCAAGCACAGGCAGCACAGGCAGCACAGCAAGCACAGCCAGCACAGCAAGCACAGGCAGCAAGCACAGGCAGCAAGCACAGGCAGTAAGCACAGGCAGCAAGCACAGGCAGCACAGCAAGCACAGGCAGCAAGCACAGGCAGCAAGCACAGGCAGCACAGCAAGCACTGGCAGCAAGCACAGGCAGCACAGCAAGCACAGGCAGCACAGCAAGCATAGGCAGCACAGCAAGCACAGGCAGCAAGCACAGGCAGCACAGCAAGCACAGGCAGCAAGCACAGGCAGCACAGCAAGCACAGGCAGCAAGCACAGGCAGCACAGCAAGCACAGGCAGCAAGCACAGGCAGCGCAGCAAACACAGGCAGCACAGCAAGCACAGGCAGCACAGCAAGCATAAGCCGCACAGCAAGCACAGGCAGCACAACAAGCACAGGCAGCACAGCAAGCACAGGCAGCAAGCACAGGCAACAAGCACAGGCAGCACAGCAAGCACAGGCAGCAAGCACAGGCAGCACAGCAAGCACAGGCAGCAAGCACAGGCAGCAAGCACAGGCAGCACAGCAAGCACTGGCATCAAACACAGGCAGCACAGCAAGCACAGGCAGCACAGCAAGCATAGGCAGCACAGCAAGCACAGGCAGCAAGCACAGGCAGCAAGCACAGGCAGCACAGCAAGCACAGGCAGCAAGCACAGGCAGCACAGCAAGCACAGGCAGCAAGCACAGGCAGCGCAGCAAACACAGGCAGCACAGCAAGCACAGGCAGCACAGCAGCACAGGCAGCACAGCAAGCACAGGCAGCAAGCACAGGCAGCACAGCAAGCACAGGCAGCAAGCACAGGCAGCGCAGCAAACACAGGCAGCACAGCAAGCACAGGCAGCACAGCAGCACAGGCAGCAAGCACAGGCAGCACAGCAAGCACAGGCAGCAAGCACAGGCAGCACAGCAAACACAGGCAGCACAGCAAGCACAGGCAGCACAGGCAGCACAGCAAGCACAGCCAGCACAGCAAGTACAGGCAGCAAGCACAGGCAGCAAGCACAGGCAGTAAGCACAGGCAGCAAGCACAGGCAGCACAGCAAGCACAGGCAGCAAGCACAGGCAGCACAGCAAGCACTGGCAGCAAGCACAGGCAGCACAGCAAGCACAGGCAGCACAGCAAGCATAGGCAGCACAGCAAGCACAGGCAGCAAGCACAGGCAGCACAGCAAGCACAGGCAGCAAGCACAGGCAGCACAGCAAGCACAGGCAGCAAGCACAGGCAGCAAGCACAGGCAGCACAGCAAGCACAGGCAGCCAGCACAGGCAGCAAGCACAGGCAGCACAGGCAGACACAAGCAGCACAGCAAGCACAGGAAGCACAGCAAGCACAGGCAGCAAGCACAGGCAGCACAGCAAGCACAGCAAACACAGGCAGCACAGCAAGCACAGGCAGCAAGCACAGGCAGCACAGCATACACAGGCAGCACAGCAAGCACAGGCAGCACAGCAAACACAGGCAGCAGAGCAAGCACAGGCAGCACAGCACAGGCAGCACAGCAAGCACAGGCAGCACAGCAGCACAGGCAGCAAGCACAGGCAGCACAGCGAACACAGGCAGTACAGCAAGCACAGGCAGCACAGCAGCACAGGCAGCAAGCACAGGCAGCACAGCAAGCACAGGCAGCAAGCACAGGCAGCACAGCAAGCACAGGCAGCACAGCACAGGCAGCACAGCAAGCACAGGCAGCACAGCAAGCACAGGCAGCAAGCACAGGCAGCAAGCACAGGCAGCAAGCACAGGCAGTAAGCACAGGCAGCAAGCACAGGCAGCAGAGCAAGCACATGCAGCAATCGCAGACAGCACAGCAAGCACAGGCAGCAAGCACAGGCAGCAAGCACAGGCAGCACAGCAAGCACAGGCAGCAAGCACAGGCAGCACAGCAAGCACAGGCAGCACAGAAAGCACAAGCAGCACAGCAAGCACAGGCAGCACAGCACAGGCAGCACAGCAAGCACAGGCAGCACAGCAAGCACAGGCAGCAAGCACAGGCAGCACAGCAAGCACAGGCAGCAAGCACAGGCTGCACAGCAAACACAGGCAGCACAGCAAGCACAGGCAGCAAGCACAGGCAGCACAGCGAACACAGGCAGTACAGCAAGCACAGGCAGCACAGCAGCACAGGCAGCAAGCACAGGCAGCACAGCAAGCACAGGCAGCAAGCACAGGCAGCACAGGCAGCACAGCAGCACAGGCAGCAAGCACAGGCAGCACAGCAAGCACAGGCAGCAAGCACAGGCAGCACAGCAAACACAGGCAGCAAGCACAGGCAGCACAGCAAGCACAGGCAGCAAGCATAGGCAACACAGCAAGCACAGGCAGCACAGCACAGGCAGCACAGCAAGCATAGGCCGCACAGCAAGCACAGGCAGCACAGCAAGCACAGGCAGCAATCACAGGCAGCACAGCAAGCACAGGCAGCAAGCACAGGCAGCAAGCACAGGCAGCAAGCACAGGCAGCACAGCAAGCACAGGCAGCAAGCACAGGCAGCACAGCAAGCACAGGCAGCAAGCACAGGCAGCAAGCACAGGCAGCACAGCAAGCACTGGCAGCAAGCACAGGCAGCACAGCAAGCACAGGCAGCACAGCAAGCACAGGCAGCAAGCACAGGCAGCACAGCAAGCACAGGCAGCAAGCACAGGCAGCACAGCAAGCACAGGCAGCAAGCACAGGCAGCACAGCAAGCACAGGCAGCAAGCACAGGCAGCGCAGCAAACACAGGCAGCACAGCAAGCACAGGCAGCACAGCAGCACAGGCAGCAAGCACAGGCAGCACAGCAAGCACAGGCAGCAAGCACAGGCAGCACAGCAAGCACAGGCAGCAAGCACAGGCAGCACAGCACAGGCAGCACAGCAAGCACAGGCAGCCAGCACAGGCAGCAAGCACAGGCAGCAAGCACAGGCAGCACAGGCAGACACAAGCAGCACAGCAAGCACAGGCAGCAAGCACAGGCAGCACAGCAAACACAGGCAGCACAGCAAGCACAGGCAGCACAGCAGCACAGGCAGCAAGCACAGGCAGCACAGCAAACACAGGCAGCACAGCAAGCACAGGCAGCAAGCACAGGCAGCACAGCAAACACAGGCAGCACAGCAAGCATAGGCAGCACAGCAAACACAGGCAGCAGAGCAAGCACAGGCAGCACAGCACAGGCAGCACAGCAAGCACAGGCAGCACAGCAGCACAGGCAGCAAGCACAGGCAGCACAGCAAGCACAGGCAGTAAGCACAGGCAGCACAGCAAACACAGGCAGCACAGCACAGGCAGCACAGCAAGCACAGGCAGCACAGCAAGCACAGGCAGCAAGCACAGGCAGCAAGCACAGGCAGCAAGCACAGGCAGTAAGCACAGGCAGCAAGCACAGGCAGCAGAGCAAGCACATGCAGCAATCGCAGACAGCACAGCAAGCACAGGCAGCAAGCACAGGCAGCAAGCACAGGCAGCACAGCAAGCACAGGCAGCAAGCACAGGCAGCACAGCAAGCACAGGCAGCAAGCACAGGCAGCACAGCAAGCACAGGCAGCAAGCACAGGCAGCACAGCAAACACAGGCAGCACAGCACAGGCAGCACAGCAAGCACAGGCAGCAAGCACAGGCAGCACAGCAAGCACAGGCAGCAAGCACAGGAAGCACAGCAAGCACAGGCAGCAAGCACAGGCAGCACAGCAAGCACAGGCAGCAAGCACAGGCAACACAGCAAGCACAGACAGCACAGCAAGCACAGGCAGCAAGCACAGGCAGCACAGCAAGCACAGGCAGCACAGCAAGCACAGGCAGCAAGCACAGGCAGCACAGCACAGGCAGCACAGCAAGCACAGGCAGAACAGCAAGCACAGGCAGCAAGCACAGGCAGCACAGCAAGCACAGGCAGCAAGCACAGGCAGCACAGCAAACACAGGCAGCACAGCAAGCACAGGCAGCAAGCACAGGCAGCACAGCGAACACAGGCAGTACAGCAAGCACAGGCAGCACAGCAGCACAGGCAGCAAGCACAGGCAGCACAGCAAGCACAGGCAGCAAGCACAGGCAGCACAGCAAACACAGGCAGCACAGCAAGCACAGGCAGCACAGCAGCACAGGCAGCAAGCACAGGCAGCACAGCAAGCACAGGCAGCAAGCACAGGCAGCACAGCAAACACAGACAGCAAGCACAGGCAGCATGCACAGGAAGCAAGCACAGGCAACACAGCAAGCACAGGCAGCACATCAAGCACAGGCAGCGCAGCACAGCAAGCACAGGCAGCAATCGCAGACAGCACAGCAAGCACAGGCAGCAAGCACAGGCAGCAAGCACAGGCAGCACAGCAAGCACAGGCAGCAAGCACAGGCAGCACAGCAAGCACAGGCAGCAAGCACAGGCAGCACAGCAAGCACAGGCAGCAAGCACAGGCAGCACAGCAAACACAGGCAGCACAGCACAGGCAGCACAGCAAGCACAGGCAGCACAGCAAGCACAGGCAGCAAGCACAGGCAGCACAGCAAGCACAGGCAGCAAGCACAGGCAGCACAACAAGCACAGGGAGCAAGCACAGGCAGCACAGCAAGCACAGGCACGTTAGAAACCCGCAAAATAGCTCGACGTGATGTGTTCGTTTTAGCGATTCCGGGGGAAGTGCAGAGGGGTCAAGCTCGGTCCTCTTTCCAACAGGCAAAGCCTGCTCCGATCTTCGGCGAGATTCACTCTCGCATTTGTTTACAATGCTTACTCTTACTGAGACGCAGGTCAATGCACTGGCCGCCGAGGTAAACATATGATCCGCGACTCTCGGCGCCTCCAAAAACAGGTGACACAGCAACGCACTGTCGTGTGCCACTGTCGAATTACCGCGTGTTATGGGCGAAATCAAATGCATCGCTAACAGGCAGCACAGCAAGCACAGGCAGCAAGCACAGGCAGCACAGCAAGCACAGGCAGCAAGCACAGGAAGCACAGCAAGCACAGGCAGCAAGCACAGGCAGCACAGCAAGCACAGGCAGCAAGCACAGGCAGCACAGCAAACACAGGCAGCAAGCACAGGCAACACAGCAAGCACAGGCAGCAAGCACAGGCAGCACAGCAAACACAGGCAGCACAGCAAGCACAGGCAGCAAGCACAGGCAACACAGCAAGCACAGGCAGCACAGCAAGCACAGGCAGCAAGCACAGGCAGCACAGCAAGCACAGGCAGCAAGCACAGGCAGCACAGCAAACACAGGCAGCACAGCACAGGCAGCACAGCAAGCACAGGCAGCAAGCACAGGCAGCACAGGCAGCAAGCACAGGCAGCACAGCAAGCACAGGCAGCAAGCACAGGCAGCACAACAAGCACAGGGAGCAAGCACAGGCAGCACAGCAAGCACAGGCACGTTAGAAACCCGCAAAATAGCTCGACGTGATGTGTTCGTTTTAGCGATTCCGGGGGAAGTGCAGAGGGGTCAAGCTCGGTCCTCTTTCCAACAGGCAAAGCCTGCTCCGATCTTCGGCGAGATTCACTCTCGCATTTGTTTACAATGCTTACTCTTACTGAGACGCAGGTCAATGCACTGGCCGCCGAGGTAAACATATGATCCGCGACTCTCGGCGCCTCCAAAAACAGGTGACACAGCAACGCACTGTCGTGTGCCACTGTCGAATTACCGCGTGTTATGGGCGAAATCAAATGCATCGCTAACAGGCAGCACAGCAAGCACAGGCAGCAAGCACAGGCAGCACAGGCAGCACAGCAAGCACAGGCAGCAAGCACAGGCAGCACAGCAAGCACAGGCAGCAAGCACAGGCAGCGCAGCAAACACAGGCAGCACATCAGGCACAGGCAGCACAGCAAGCACAGGCATGTTAGAAACCCGCAAAATAGCTCGACGAGATGTGTTCGTTTTTTAGCGATTCTCGGGGAAGTGCAGAGGGGTCAAGCTCCGTCCTCTTTCCAACAGGCAAAGCCTGCTCCGATCTTCGGCGAGATTCACTCTCGCATTTGTTTACAATGCTTACTCTTACTGAGACGCAGGTCAATGCACTGGCCGCCGAGGTAAACATATGATCCGCGACTCTCGGCGCATCCAAAAACAGGTGACACAGCAACGCACTGTCTTGTGCCACTGTCGAATTACCGCGTGTTATGGGCGAAATCAAATGCATCGCTAACAAGCAGCACAGCAAGCACAGGCAGCAAGCACAGGCAGCAAAGCAATCACAGGCATCAAGCACAGGCAGCACAGCAAGCACAGGCAGCAAGCACAGGCAGCACAGCAAGCACAGGCAGCAAGCACAGGCAGCAAGCACAGGCAGCACAGCAAGCACAGGCAGCAAGCACAGGCAACACAGCAAGCACAGGCAGCACAGCAAGCACAGGCAGCAAGCACAGGCAGCACAGACAGCACAGCAAGCACAGGCAGCAAGCACAGGCAGCACAGCAAACACAGGAAGCAAGCACAGGCAGCACAGGCAGCAAGCACAGACAGCACAGCAAGCACAGGCAGCAAGCACAGGCAGCACAGCAAGCACAGGCAGCAAGCACAGGCAGCACAGCAAGCACAGGCAGCAAGCACAGGCAGCACAGCAAACACAGGCAGCACAGCACAGGCAGCACAGCAAGCACAGGCAGCACAGCAAGCACAGGCAGCAAGCACAGGCAGCACAGCAAGCACAGGCAGCAAGCACAGGCAGCACAGGCAGCAAGCACAGGCAGCACAGCAAGCACAGGCAGCACAACAAGCACAGGGAGCAAGCACAGGCAGCACAGCAAGCACAGGCACGTTAGAAACCCGCAAAATAGCTCGACGTGATGTGTTCGTTTTAGCGATTCCGGGGGAAGTGCAGAGGGGTCAAGCTCGGTCCTCTTTCCAACAGGCAAAGCCTGCTCCGATCTTCGGCGAGATTCACTCTCGCATTTGTTTACAATGCTTACTCTTACTGAGACGCAGGTCAATGCACCGGCCGCCGAGGTAAACATATGATCCGCGACTCTCGGCGCCTCCAAAAACAGGTGACACAGCAACGCACTGTCGTGTGCCACTGTCGAATTACCGCGGGTTATGGGCGAAATCAAATGCATTGCTAACAGGCAGCACAGCAAGCACAGGCAGCAAGCACAGGCAGCAAGCACAGGCAGCACAGCAAGCACAGGCAGCAAGCACAGGAAGCACAGCAAGCACAGGCAGCAAGCACAGGCAGCAAGCACAGGCAGCACAGCGAGCACAGGCAGCAAGCACAGGCAGCAAGCACAGGCAACACAGCAAGCACAGGCAGCACAGCAAGCACAGGCAGCACAGCACAGGCAGCACAGCAAGCACAGGCAGCAAGCACAGGCAGCACAGCAAGCACTGGCAGCAAGCACAGGCAGCACAGCAAGCACAGGCAGCAAGCACAGGCAGCACAGCAAGCACAGGCAGCAAGCACAGGCAGCACAGCAAGCACAGGCAGCAAGCACAGGCAGCACAGCAAACACAGGCAGCACAGCAAGCACAGGCAGCACAGCACAGGCAGCACAGCAAGCACAGGCAGCACAGCAAGCACAGGCAGCAAGCACAGGCAGCAAGCACAGGCAGCAGAGCAAGCACATGCAGCAAGCGCAGGCAGCACAGCAAGCACAGCAAGCACAGGCAGCAAGCACAGGCAGCACAGCAAGCACAGGCAGCAAGCACAGGCAGCACAGCGAGCACAGACAGCAAGCACAGGCAGCAAGCACAGGCAGCACAGCAAACACAGGCAGCACAGCAAGCACAGACAGCACAGCAAACACAGGCAGCACAGCAAGCACAGGCAGCACAGCAGCACAGGCAGCAAGCACAGGCAGCACAGCAAGCACAGGCAGCAAGTACAGACAGCACAGCAAGCACAGGCAGCAAGCCCAGGCAGCACAGCAAGCACAGGCAGCAAGCACAGGCAGCAAGCACAGGCAGCACAGCAAGCACAGGCAGCAAGCATAGGCAACACAGCAAGCACAGGCAGCACAACACAGGCAGCACAGCAAGTATAGGCCGCACAGCAAGCACAGGCAGCACAGCAAGCACAGGCAGCAAGCACAGGCAGCACAGCAAGCACAGGCAGCAAGCACAGGCAGCAAGCACAGGCAGCAAGCACAGGCAGCACAGCAAGCACTGGCAGCAAACACAGGCAGCACAGCAAGCACAGGCAGCACAGCAAGCACAGGCAGCAAGCACAGGCAGCACAGCAAGCACAGGCAGCAAGCACAGGCAGCACAGCAGGCACAGGCAGCAAGCACAGGCAGCGCAGCAAACACAGGCAGCACAGCAAGCACAGGCAGCACAGCAGCACAGGCAGCAAGCACAGGCAGCACAGCAAGCACAGGCAGCAAGCACAGGCAGCACAGCAAGCACAGGCAGCACAGCACAGGCAGCACAGCAAGCACAGGCAGCACAGAAAGCACAGGCAGCACAGCAAGCACAGGCAGCACAGCACAGGCAGCACAGCAAGCACAGGCAGCACAGCAAGCACAGGCAGCAAGCACAGGCAGCACAGCAAGCACAGGCAGCAAGCACAGGCAGCACAGCAAGCACAGGCAGCAAGCGCAGGCAGCACAGCAAACACAGGAAGCACAGCAAGCACAGGCAGCAAGCACAGGCAGCACAGCAAACACAGGCAGCACAGGCAGCACAGCACAGGCAGCACAGCAAGCACATGCAGAACAGTAAGCACAGGCAGCAAGCACAGGCAGCACAGAAAGCACAGGCAGCAAGCACAGGCAGCACAACAAACACAGGCAGCACAGCAAGCACAGGCAGCAAGCACAGGCAGCACAGCAAACACAGGCAATACAGCAAGCACAGGCAGCACAGCAGCACAGGCAGCAAGCACAGGCAGCACAGCAAGCACAGGCAGCAAGCACAGGCAGCACAGCAAGCACAGGCAGCAAGCACAGGCAGCACAGCAAACACAGGCAGCACAGGCAGCAAGCACAGGCAGCACAGCAAGCACAGGCAGCAAGCACAGGCAGCACAGCAAACACAGGCAGCACAGCAAGCACAGGCAGCACAGCACAGGCAGCACAGCAAGCACAGGCAGCAAGCACAGGCAGCACAGCAAGCACAGGCAGCAAGCACAGGCAGCACAGGCAGCAAGCACGGGCAGCACAGCAAGCACAGGCAGCAAGCGCAGGCAGCACAGCAAGCACAGCAAGCACAGGCAGCAAGCACAGGCAGCAAGCACAGGCAGCACAGCAAACACAGGCAGCACAGCAAGCACAGACAGCACAGCAAACACAGGCAGTACAGCAAGCACAGGCAGCACAGCAGCACAGGCAGCAAGCACAGGCAGCACAGCAAGCACAGGCAGCAAGCACAGGCAGCACAGCAAGCACAGGCAGCAAGCACAGGCAGCACAGCAAACACAGGCAGCACAGGCAGCAAGCACAGGCAGCACAGCAAGCACAGGCAGCAAGCACAGGCAGCACAGCAAACACAGGCAGCACAGCAAGCACAGGCAGCACAGCACAGGCAGCACAGCAAGCACAGGCAGCAAGCACAGGCAGCACAGCAAGCACAGGCAGCAAGCACAGGCAGCACAGGCAGCAAGCACGGGCAGCACAGCAAGCACAGGCAGCAAGCGCAGGCAGCACAGCAAGCACAGCAAGCACAGGCAGCAAGCACAGGCAGCACAGCAAGCACAGGCAGCAAGCACAGGCAGCACAGCAAACACAGGCAGCACAGCAAGCACAGACAGCACAGCAAACACAGGCAGTACAGCAAGCACAGGCAGCACAGCAGCACAGGCAGCAAGCACAGGCAGCACAGCAAGCACAGGCAGCAAGTACAGACAGCACAGCAAGCACAGGCAGCAAGCACAGGCAGCACAGCAAGCACAGGCAGCAAGCACAGGCAGCACAGCAAGCACAGGCAGCAAGCACAGGCAGCAAGCACAGGCAGCACATCGAGCACAGGCAGCAAGCACAGGCAGCAAGCACAGGCAACACAGCAAGCACAGGCAGCACAGCAAGCACAGGCAGCACAGCACAGGCAGCACAGCAAGCACAGGCAGCACAGCAAGCACAGGCAGCAAGCACAGGCAGCACAGCAAGCACAGGCAGCACAGCAAGCACAGGCAGCACAGCAAACACAGGCAGCAGAGCAAGCACAGGCAGCACAGCACAGGCAGCACAGCAAGCACAGGCAGCACAGCAGCACAGGCAGCAAGCACAGGCAGCACAGCAAGCACAGGCAGCAAGCACAGGCAGCACAGCAAACACAGGCAGCACAGCAAGCACAGGCAGCACAGCACAGGCAGCACAGCAAGCACAGGCAGCACAGCAAGCACAGGCAGCAAGCACAGGCAGCAAGCACAGGCAGCAAGCACAGGCAGTAAGCACAGGCAGCAAGCACAGGCAGCAGAGCAAGCACATGCAGCAATCGCAGACAGCACAGCAAGCACAGGCAGCACAGCACAGGCAGCACAGCAAGCACAGGCAGAACAGCAAGCACAGGCAGCAAGCACAGGCAGCACAGCAAGCACAGGCAGCAAGCACAGGCAGCACAGCAAACACAGGCAGCACAGCAAGCACAGGCAGCAAGCACAGGCAGCACAGCGAACACAGGCAGTACAGCAAGCACAGGCAGCACAGCAGCACAGGCAGCAAGCACAGGCAGCACAGCAAGCACAGGCAGCAAGCACAGGCAGCACAGCAAACACAGGCAGCACAGCAAGCACAGGCAGCAAGCACAGGCAGCACAGCGAACACAGGCAGTACAGCAAGCACAGGCAGCACAGCAGCACAGGCAGCAAGCACAGGCAGCACAGCAAGCACAGGCAGCACAGCAGCACAGGCAGCAAGCACAGGCAGCACAGCAAGCACAGGCAGCAAGCACAGGCAGCAAGCACAGGCAGCAAGCACAGGCAGTAAGCACAGGCAGCAAGCACAGGCAGCAGAGCAAGCACATGCAGCAATCGCAGACAGCACAGCAAGCACAGGCAGCACAGCACAGGCAGCACAGCAAGCACAGGCAGAACAGCAAGCACAGGCAGCAAGCACAGGCAGCACAGCAAGCACAGGCAGCAAGCACAGGCAGCACAGCAAACACAGGCAGCACAGCAAGCACAGGCAGCAAGCACAGGCAGCACAGCGAACACAGGCAGTACAGCAAGCACAGGCAGCACAGCAGCACAGGCAGCAAGCACAGGCAGCACAGCAAGCACAGGCAGCAATCACAGGCAGCACAGCAAGCACAGGCAGCAAGCACAGGCAGCAAGCACAGGCAGCAAGCACAGGCAGCACAGCAAGCACAGGCAGCAAGCACAGGCAGCACAGCAAGCACAGGCAGCAAGCACAGGCAGCAAGCACAGGCAGCACAGCAAGCACTGGCAGCAAGCACAGGCAGCACAGCAAGCACAGGCAGCAAGCACAGGCAGCACAGCAAGCACAGGCAGCAAGCACAGGCAGCACAGCAAGCACAGGCAGCAAGCACAGGCAGCACAGCAAGCACAGGCAGCAAGCACAGGCAGCGCAGCAAACACAGGCAGCACAGCAAGCACAGGCAGCACAGCAGCACAGGCAGCAAGCACAGGCAGCACAGCAAGCACAGGCAGCAAGCACAGGCAGCACAGCAAGCACAGGCAGCAAGCACAGGCAGCACAGCAAGCACAGGCAGCAAGCACAGGCAGCACAGCAAACACAGGCAGCACAGCACAGGCAGCACAGCAAGCACAGGCAGCACAGCAAGCACAGGCAGCAAGCACAGGAAGCACAGCAAGCACAGGCAGCAAGCACAGGCAGCACAGCAAGCACAGGCAGCAAGCACAGGCAACACAGCAAGCACAGACAGCACAGCAAGCACAGGCAGCAAGCACAGGCAGCACAGCAAGCACAGGCAGCACAGCAAGCACAGGCAGCAAGCACAGGCAGCACAGCACAGGCAGCACAGCAAGCACAGGCAGAACAGCAAGCACAGGCAGCAAGCACAGGCAGCACAGCAAGCACAGGCAGCAAGCACAGGCAGCACAGCAAACACAGGCAGCACAGCAAGCACAGGCAGCAAGCACAGGCAGCACAGCGAACACAGGCAGTACAGCAAGCACAGGCAGCACAGCAGCACAGGCAGCAAGCACAGGCAGCACAGCAAGCACAGGCAGCAAGCACAGGCAGCACAGCAAACACAGGCAGCACAGCAAGCACAGGCAGCACAGCAGCACAGGCAGCAAGCACAGGCAGCACAGCAAGCACAGGCAGCAAGCACAGGCAGCACAGCAAACACAGACAGCAAGCACAGGCAGCAAGCATAGGCAACACAGCAAGCACAGGCAGCACAGCACAGGCAGCACAGCAAGCATAGGCCGCACAGCAAGCACAGGCAGCACAGCAAGCACAGGCAGCACAGCAAGCACAGGCAGCAAGCACAGGCAGCAAGCACAGGCAGCAAGCACAGGCAGCACAGCAAGCACAGGCAGCAAGCACAGGCAGCACAGCAAGCACAGGCAGCAAGCACAGGCAGCAAGCACAGGCAGCACAGCAAGCACTGGCAGCAAGCACAGGCAGCACAGCAAGCACAGGCAGCACAGCAAGCACAGGCAGCAAGCACAGGCAGCACAGCAAGCACAGGCAGCAAGCACAGGCAGCACAGCAAGCACAGGCAGCAAGCACAGGCAGCACAGCAAGCACAGGCAGCAAGCACAGGCAGCGCAGCAAACACAGGCAGCACAGCAAGCACAGGCAGCACAGCAAGCACAGGCAGCAAGCACAGGCAGCACAGCAAGCACAGGCAGCAAGCACAGGCAGCAAGCACAGGCAGCAAGCACAGGCAGCACAGCAAGCACAGGCAGCAAGCACAGGCAGCACAGCAAGCACAGGCAGCAAGCACAGGCAGCAAGCACAGGCAGCACAGCAAGCACTGGCAGCAAGCACAGGCAGCACAGCAAGCACAGGCAGCAAGCACAGGCAGCACAGCAAGCACTGGCAGCAAGCACAGGCAGCACAGCAAGCACAGGCAGCAAGCACAGGCAGCACAGCAAGCACAGGCAGCAAGCACAGGCAGCACAGCAAGCACAGGCAGCAAGCACAGGCAGCACAGCAAGCACAGGCAGCAAGCACAGGCAGCGCAGCAAACACAGGCAGCACAGCAAGCACAGGCAGCACAGCAGCACAGGCAGCAAGCACAGGCAGCACAGCAAGCACAGGCAGCAAGCACAGGCAGCACAGCAAGCACAGGCAGCAAGCACAGGCAGCACAGCAAGCACAGGCAGCAAGCACAGGCAGCACAGCAAGCACAGGCAGCAAGCACAGGCAGCACAGCAAACACAGGCAGCACAGCACAGGCAGCACAGCAAGCACAGGCAGCACAGCAAGCACAGGCAGCAAGCACAGGAAGCACAGCAAGCACAGGCAGCAAGCACAGGCAGCACAGCAAGCACAGGCAGCAAGCACAGGCAACACAGCAAGCACAGACAGCACAGCAAGCACAGGCAGCAAGCACAGGCAGCACAGCAAGCACAGGCAGCACAGCAAGCACAGGCAGCAAGCACAGGCAGCACAGCACAGGCAGCACAGCAAGCACAGGCAGTAAGCACAGGCAGCACAGCAAACACAGGCAGCACAGCACAGGCAGCACAGCAAGCACAGGCAGCACAGCAAGCACAGGCAGCAAGCACAGGCAGCAAGCACAGGCAGTAAGCACAGGCAGCAAGCACAGGCAGCAGAGCAAGCACATGCAGCAATCGCAGACAGCACAGCAAGCACAGGCAGCAAGCACAGGCAGCACAGCAAGCACAGGCAGCAAGCACAGGCAGCACAGCAAGCACAGGCAGCAAGCACAGGCAGCACAGCAAGCACAGGCAGCAAGCACAGGCAGCACAGCAAACACAGGCAGCACAAAACAGGCAGCACAGCAAGCACAGGCAGCAAGCACAGGCAGCACAACAAGCACAGGCAGCAAGCACAGGAAGCACAGCAAGCACAGGCAGCAAGCACAGGCAGCACAGCAAGCACAGGCAGCAAGCACAGGCAACACAGCAAGCACAGACAGCACAGCAAGCACAGGCAGCACAGCAAGCACAGGCAGCAAGCACAGGCAGCGCAGCAAGCACAGGCAGCAAGCACAGGCAGCACAGCAAACACAGGCAGCACAGCAAGCACAGGCAGCACAGCAGCACAGGCAGCAAGCACAGGCAGCACAGCAAGCACAGGCAGCAAGTACAGACAGCACAGCAAGCACAGGCAGCAAGCACAGGCAGCACAGCAAGCACAGGCAGCAAGCACAGGCAGCACAGCAAGCACAGGCAGCAAGCACAGGCAGCACAGCGAGCACAGGCAGCAAGCACAGGCAGCACAGCGAGCACAGGCAGCAAGCACAGGCAGCAAGCAGAGGCAACACAGCAAGCACAGGCAGCACAGCAAGCACAGGCAGCACAGCACAGGCAGCACAGCAAGCACAGGCAGCACAGCAAGCACAGGCAGCAAGCACAGGCAGCACAGCAAGCACAGGCAGCAAGCACAGGCAGCACAGCAAGCACAGGCAGCAAGCACAGGCAGCACAGCAAGCACAGTCAGCAAGCACAGGCAGCACAGCAAGCACAGGCAGCACAGCAAACACAGGCAGCACAGCAAGCACAGGCAGCACAGCAAGCACAGGCAGCAAGCACAGGCAGCACAGCAAGCACAGGCAGCCAGCACAGGCAGCAAGCACAGGCAGCACAGGCAGACACAAGCAGCAGAGCAAGCACAGGAAGCACAGCAAGCACAGGCAGCAAGCACAGGCAGCACAGCAAACACAGGCAGCACAGCAAGCACAGGCAGCACAGCAGCACAGGCAGCAAGCACAGGCAGCACAGCAAACACAGGCAGCACAGCAAGCACAGGCAGCAAGCACAGGCAGCACAGCATACACAGGCAGCACAGCAAGCACAGGCAGCACAGCAAACACAGGCAGCAGAGCAAGCACAGGCAGCACAGCACAGGCAGCACAGCAAGCACAGGCAGCACAGCAGCACAGGCAGCAAGCACAGGCAGCACAGCAAGCACAGGCAGCAAGCACAGGCAGCGCAGCAAACACAGGCAGCACAGCAAGCACAGGCAGCACAGCAGCACAGGCAGCAAGCACAGGCAGCACAGCAAGCACAGGCAGCAAGCACAGGCAGCACAGCAAGCACAGGCAGCAAGCACAGGCAGCACAGCAAGCACAGGCAGCAAGCACAGGCAGCACAGCAAACACAGGCAGCACAGCACAGGCAGCACAGCAAGCACAGGCAGCACAGCAAGCACAGGCAGCAAGCACAGGAAGCACAGCAAGCACAGGCAGCAAGCACAGGCAGCACAGCAAGCACAGGCAGCAAGCACAGGCAACACAGCAAGCACAGACAGCACAGCAAGCACAGGCAGCAAGCACAGGCAGCACAGCAAGCACAGGCAGCACAGCAAGCACAGGCAGCAAGCACAGGCAGCACAGCACAGGCAGCACAGCAAGCACAGGCAGAACAGCAAGCACAGGCAGCAAGCACAGGCAGCACAGCAAGCACAGGCAGCAAGCACAGGCAGCACAGCAAACACAGGCAGCACAGCAAGCACAGGCAGCAAGCACAGGCAGCACAGCGAACACAGGCAGTACAGCAAGCACAGGCAGCACAGCAGCACAGGCAGCAAGCACAGGCAGCACAGCAAGCACAGGCAGCAAGCACAGGCAGCACAGCAAACACAGGCAGCACAGCAAGCACAGGCAGCACAGCAGCACAGGCAGCAAGCACAGGCAGCACAGCAAGCACAGGCAGCAAGCACAGGCAGCACAGCAAACACAGACAGCAAGCACAGGCAGCAAGCATAGGCAACACAGCAAGCACAGGCAGCACAGCACAGGCAGCACAGCAAGCATAGGCCGCACAGCAAGCACAGGCAGCACAGCAAGCACAGGCAGCACAGCAAGCACAGGCAGCAAGCACAGGCAGCAAGCACAGGCAGCAAGCACAGGCAGCACAGCAAGCACAGGCAGCAAGCACAGGCAGCACAGCAAGCACAGGCAGCAAGCACAGGCAGCAAGCACAGGCAGCACAGCAAGCACTGGCAGCAAGCACAGGCAGCACAGCAAGCACAGGCAGCACAGCAAGCACAGGCAGCAAGCACAGGCAGCACAGCAAGCACAGGCAGCAAGCACAGGCAGCACAGCAAGCACAGGCAGCAAGCACAGGCAGCACAGCAAGCACAGGCAGCAAGCACAGGCAGCGCAGCAAACACAGGCAGCACAGCAAGCACAGGCAGCACAGCAAGCACAGGCAGCAAGCACAGGCAGCACAGCAAGCACAGGCAGCAAGCACAGGCAGCAAGCACAGGCAGCAAGCACAGGCAGCACAGCAAGCACAGGCAGCAAGCACAGGCAGCACAGCAAGCACAGGCAGCAAGCACAGGCAGCAAGCACAGGCAGCACAGCAAGCACTGGCAGCAAGCACAGGCAGCACAGCAAGCACAGGCAGCAAGCACAGGCAGCACAGCAAGCACAGGCAGCAAGCACAGGCAGCACAGCAAGCACAGGCAGCAAGCACAGGCAGCACAGCAAGCACAGGCAGCAAGCACAGGCAGCGCAGCAAACACAGGCAGCACAGCAAGCACAGGCAGCACAGCAGCACAGGCAGCAAGCACAGGCAGCACAGCAAGCACAGGCAGCAAGCACAGGCAGCACAGCAAGCACAGGCAGCAAGCACAGGCAGCACAGCAAGCACAGGCAGCAAGCACAGGCAGCACAGCAAGCACAGGCAGCAAGCACAGGCAGCACAGCAAACACAGGCAGCACAGCACAGGCAGCACAGCAAGCACAGGCAGCACAGCAAGCACAGGCAGCAAGCACAGGAAGCACAGCAAGCACAGGCAGCAAGCACAGGCAGCACAGCAAGCACAGGCAGCAAGCACAGGCAACACAGCAAGCACAGACAGCACAGCAAGCACAGGCAGCAAGCACAGGCAGCACAGCAAGCACAGGCAGCACAGCAAGCACAGGCAGCAAGCACAGGCAGCACAGCACAGGCAGCACAGCAAGCACAGGCAGTAAGCACAGGCAGCACAGCAAACACAGGCAGCACAGCACAGGCAGCACAGCAAGCACAGGCAGCACAGCAAGCACAGGCAGCAAGCACAGGCAGCAAGCACAGGCAGTAAGCACAGGCAGCAAGCACAGGCAGCAGAGCAAGCACATGCAGCAATCGCAGACAGCACAGCAAGCACAGGCAGCAAGCACAGGCAGCACAGCAAGCACAGGCAGCAAGCACAGGCAGCACAGCAAGCACAGGCAGCAAGCACAGGCAGCACAGCAAGCACAGGCAGCAAGCACAGGCAGCACAGCAAACACAGGCAGCACAAAACAGGCAGCACAGCAAGCACAGGCAGCAAGCACAGGCAGCACAACAAGCACAGGCAGCAAGCACAGGAAGCACAGCAAGCACAGGCAGCAAGCACAGGCAGCACAGCAAGCACAGGCAGCAAGCACAGGCAACACAGCAAGCACAGACAGCACAGCAAGCACAGGCAGCACAGCAAGCACAGGCAGCAAGCACAGGCAGCGCAGCAAGCACAGGCAGCAAGCACAGGCAGCACAGCAAACACAGGCAGCACAGCAAGCACAGGCAGCACAGCAGCACAGGCAGCAAGCACAGGCAGCACAGCAAGCACAGGCAGCAAGTACAGACAGCACAGCAAGCACAGGCAGCAAGCACAGGCAGCACAGCAAGCACAGGCAGCAAGCACAGGCAGCACAGCAAGCACAGGCAGCAAGCACAGGCAGCACAGCGAGCACAGGCAGCAAGCACAGGCAGCACAGCGAGCACAGGCAGCAAGCACAGGCAGCAAGCAGAGGCAACACAGCAAGCACAGGCAGCACAGCAAACACAGGCAGCACAGCACAGGCAGCACAGCAAGCACAGGCAGCACAGCAAGCACAGGCAGCAAGCACAGGAAGCACAGCAAGCACAGGCAGCAAGCACAGGCAGCACAGCAAGCACAGGCAGCAAGCACAGGCAACACAGCAAGCACAGACAGCACAGCAAGCACAGGCAGCAAGCACAGGCAGCACAGCAAGCACAGGCAGCACAGCAAGCACAGGCAGCAAGCACAGGCAGCACAGCACAGGCAGCACAGTAAGCACAGGCAGAACAGCAAGCACAGGCAGCAAGCACAGGCAGCACAGCAAGCACAGGCAGCAAGCACAGGCAGCACAGCGAACACAGGCAGTACAGCAAGCACAGGCAGCACAGCAGCACAGGCAGCAAGCACAGGCAGCACAGCAAGCACAGGCAGCAAGCACAGGCAGCACAGCAAACACAGGCAGCACAGCAAGCACAGGCAGCACAGCAGCACAGGCAGCAAGCACAGGCAGCACAGCAAGCACAGGCAGCAAGCACAGGCAGCACAGCAAACACAGACAGCAAGCACAGGCAGCAAGCATAGGCAACACAGCAAGCACAGGCAGCACAGCACAGGCAGCACAGCAAGCATAGGCCGCACAGCAAGCACAGGCAGCACAGCAAGCACAGGCAGCACAGCAAGCACAGGCAGCACAGCAAGCACAGGCAGCAAGCACAGGCAGCAAGCACAGGCAGCAAGCACAGGCAGCACAGCAAGCACAGGCAGCAAGCACAGGCAGCACAGCAAGCACAGGCAGCAAGCACAGGCAGCAAGCACAGGCAGCACAGCAAGCACTGGCAGCAAGCACAGGCAGCACAGCAAGCACAGGCAGCACAGCAAGCACAGGCAGCAAGCACAGGCAGCACAGCAAGCACAGGCAGCAAGCACAGGCAGCACAGCAAGCACAGGCAGCAAGCACAGGCAGCACAGCAAGCACAGGCAGCAAGCACAGGCAGCGCAGCAAACACAGGCAGCACAGCAAGCACAGGCAGCACAGCAGCACAGGCAGCAAGCACAGGCAGCACAGCAAGCACAGGCAGCAAGCACAGGCAGCACAGCAAGCACAGGCAGCAAGCACAGGCAGCACAGCACAGGCAGCACAGGCAGCCAGCACAGGCAGCAAGCACAGGCAGCAAGCACAGGCAGCACAGCAAACACAGGCAGCACAGCAAGCACAGGCAGCAAGCACAGGCAGCACAGCAAACACAGGCAGCACAGCAAGCATAGGCAGCACAGCAAACACAGGCAGCAGAGCAAGCACAGGCAGCACAGCACAGGCAGCACAGCAAGCACAGGCAGCACAGCAGCACAGGCAGCAAGCACAGGCAGCACAGCAAGCACAGGCAGTAAGCACAGGCAGCACAGCAAACACAGGCAGCACAGCAAGCACAGGCAGCACAGCAGCACAGGCAGCAAGCACAGGCAGCACAGCAAACACAGGCAGCACAGCAAGCACAGGCAGCAAGCACAGGCAGCACAGCAAACACAGGCAGCACAGCAAGCACAGGCAGCACAGCAAACACAGGCAGCAGAGCAAGCACAGGCAGCACAGCACAGGCAGCACAGCAAGCACAGGCAGCACAGCAGCACAGGCAGCAAGCACAGGCAGCACAGCAAGCACAGGCAGCAAGCACAGGCAGCACAGCAAACACAGGCAGCACAGCAAGCACAGGCAGCACAGGCAGCACAGCAAGCACAGCCAGCACAGCAAGCACAGGCAGCAAGCACAGGCAGCAAGCACAGGCAGTAAGCACAGGCAGCAAGCACAGGCAGCACAGCAAGCACAGGCAGCAAGCACAGGCAGCAAGCACAGGCAGCACAGCAAGCACTGGCAGCAAGCACAGGCAGCACAGCAAGCATAGGCAGCACAGCAAGCACAGGCAGCAAGCACAGGCAGCACAGCAAGCACAGGCAGCAAGCACAGGCAGCACAGCAAGCACAGGCAGCAAGCACAGGCAGCACAGCAAGCACAGGCAGCAAGCACAGGCAGCGCAGCAAACACAGGCAGCACAGCAAGCACAGGCAGCACAGCAGCACAGGCAGCAAGCACAGGCAGCACAGCAAGCACAGGCAGCAAGCACAGGCAGCACAGCAAGCACAGGCAGCACAGCACAGGCAGCACAGCAAGCACAGGCAGCACAGCAAGCACAGGCAGCAAGCACAGGCAGCAAGCACAGGCAGTAAGCACAGGCAGCAAGCACAGGCAGCAGAGCAAGCACATGCAGCAATCGCAGACAGCACAGCAAGCACAGGCAGCACAGCACAGGCAGCACAGCAAGCACAGGCAGAACAGCAAGCACAGGCAGCAAGCACAGGCAACAAGCACAGGCAGCACAGCAAACACAGGCAGCACAGCAAGCACAGGCAGCAAGCACAGGCAGCACAGCGAACACAGGCAGTACAGCAAGCACAGGCAGCACAGCAGCACAGGCAGCAAGCACAGGCAGCACAGCAAGCACAGGCAGCAAGCACAGGCAGCACAGCAAACACAGGCAGCACAGCAAGCACAGGCAGCACAGCAGCACAGGCAGCAAGCACAGGCAGCACAGCAAGCACAGGCAGCAAGCACAGGCAGCACAGCAAACACAGGCAGCAAGCACAGGCAGCACAGCAAGCACAGGCAGCAAGCATAGGCAACACAGCAAGCACAGGCAGCACAGCACAGGCAGCACAGCAAGCATAGGCCGCACAGCAAGCACAGGCAGCACAGCAAGCACAGGCAGCAAGCACAGGCAACACAGCAAGCACAGACAGCACAGCAAGCACAGGCAGCAAGCACAGGCAGCACAGCAAGCACAGGCAGCAAGCACAGGCAGCACAGCACAGGCAGCACAGCAAGCACAGGCAGTAAGCACAGGCAGCACAGCAAACACAGGCAGCACAGCACAGGCAGCACAGCAAGCACAG
Source organism: Priocnemis perturbator (assembly GCA_963942575.1). NCBI lineage: Eukaryota > Metazoa > Arthropoda > Insecta > Hymenoptera > Pompilidae > Priocnemis > Priocnemis perturbator. The sequence goes on along the minus strand of CAWWDK010000365.1, from coordinate 258,029 downwards.
GCAGCACAGCAAGCACAGGCAGCAAGCACAGGCAGCAAGCACAGGCAGCAGAGCAAGCACATGCAGCAATCGCAGACAGCAGAGCAAGCACATGCAGCAATCGCAGACAGCACAGCAAGCACAGGCAGCAAGCACAGGCAGCACAGCAAGCACAGGCAGCAAGCACAGGCAGCACAGCAAGCACAGGCAGCAAGCACAGGCAGCACCGCAAGCACAGGCAGCAAGCACAGGCAGCACAGCAAACACAGGCAGCACAAAACAGGCAGCACAGCAAGCACAGGCAGCAAGCACAGGAAGCACAGCAAGCACAGGCAGCAAGCACAGGAAGCACAGCAAGCACAGGCAGCAAGCACAGGCAGCACAGCAAGCACAGGCAGCAAGCACAGGCAACACAGCAAGCACAGACAGCACAGCAAGCACAGGCAGCACAGCAAGCACAGGCAGCAAGCACAGGCAGCGCAGCAAGCACAGGCAGCAAGCACAGGCAGCACAGCAAACACAGGCAGCACAGCAAGCACAGGCAGCACAGCAGCACAGGCAGCAAGCACAGGCAGCACAGCAAGCACGGGCAGCAAGTACAGACAGCACAGCAAGCACAGGCAGCAAGCACAGGCAGCACAGCAAGCACAGGCAGCAAGCACAGGCAGCACAGCAAGCACAGGCAGCAAGCACAGGCAGCAAGCACAGGCAGCACAGCGAGCACAGGCAGCAAGCACAGGCAGCAAGCAGAGGCAACACAGCAAGCACAGGCAGCACAGCAAGCACAGGCAGCACAGCACAGGCAGCACAGCAAGCACAGGCAGCACAGCAAGCACAGGCAGCAAGCACAGGCAGCACAGCAAGCACAGGCAGCAAGCACAGGCAGCACAGCAAGCACAGGCAGCAAGCACAGGCAGCACAGCAAGCACAGTCAGCAAGCACAGGCAGCACAGCAAGCACAGGCAGCACAGCAAACACAGGCAGCACAGCAAGCACAGGCAGCACAGCAAGCACAGGCAGCAAGCACAGGCAGCACAGCAAGCACAGGCAGCCAGCACAGGCAGCAAGCACAGGCAGCACAGGCAGACACAAGCAGCAGAGCAAGCACAGGAAGCACAGCAAGCACAGGCAGCAAGCACAGGCAGCACAGCAAACACAGGCAGCACAGCAAGCACAGGCAGCACAGCAGCACAGGCAGCAAGCACAGGCAGCACAGCAAACACAGGCAGCACAGCAAGCACAGGCAGCAAGCACAGGCAGCACAGCATACACAGGCAGCACAGCAAGCACAGGCAGCACAGCAAACACAGGCAGCAGAGCAAGCACAGGCAGCACAGCACAGGCAGCACAGCAAGCACAGGCAGCAAGCACAGGCAGCACAGCAAACACAGGCAGCACAGCAAGCACAGGCAGCAAGCACAGGCAGCACAGCGAACACAGGCAGTACAGCAAGCACAGGCAGCACAGCAGCACAGGCAGCAAGCACAGGCAGCACAGCAAGCACAGGCAGCAAGCACAGGCAGCACAGCAAACACAGGCAGCACAGCAAGCACAGGCAGCACAGCAGCACAGGCAGCAAGCACAGGCAGCACAGCAAGCACAGGCAGCAAGCACAGGCAGCACAGCAAACACAGGCAGCAAGCACAGGCAGCACAGCAAGCACAGGCAGCAAGCATAGGCAACACAGCAAGCACAGGCAGCACAGCACAGGCAGCACAGCAAGCATAGGCCGCACAGCAAGCACAGGCAGCACAGCAAGCACAGGCAGCAATCACAGGCAGCACAGCAAGCACAGGCAGCAAGCACAGGCAGCAAGCACAGGCAGCAAGCACAGGCAGCACAGCAAGCACAGGCAGCAAGCACAGGCAGCACAGCAAGCACAGGCAGCAAGCACAGGCAGCAAGCACAGGCAGCACAGCAAGCACTGGCAGCAAGCACAGGCAGCAAGCACAGGCAGCACAGCAAGCACAGGCAGCAAGCACAGGCAGCACAGCAAGCACAGGCAGCAAGCACAGGCAGCACAGCAAGCACAGGCAGCAAGCACAGGCAGCGCAGCAAACACAGGCAGCACAGCAAGCACAGGCAGCACAGCAGCACAGGCAGCAAGCACAGGCAGCACAGCAAGCACAGGCAGCAAGCACAGGCAGCACAGCAAGCACAGGCAGCAAGCACAGGCAGCACAGCAAGCACAGGCAGCAAGCACAGGCAGCACAGCAAACACAGGCAGCACAGCACAGGCAGCACAGCAAGCACAGGCAGCACAGCAAGCACAGGCAGCAAGCACAGGCAGCAAGCACAGGCAGCACAGCAAGCACAGGCAGCAAGCACAGGCAACACAGCAAGCACAGACAGCACAGCAAGCACAGGCAGCAAGCACAGGCAGCACAGCAAGCACAGGCAGCACAGCAAGCACAGGCAGCAAGCACAGGCAGCACAGCACAGGCAGCACAGCAAGCACAGGCAGAACAGCAAGCACAGGCAGCAAGCACAGGCAGCACAGCAAGCACAGGCAGCAAGCACAGGCAGCACAGCAAACACAGGCGGCACAGCAAGCACAGGCAGCAAGCACAGGCAGCACAGCGAACACAGGCAGTACAGCAAGCACAGGCAGCACAGCAGCACAGGCAGCAAGCACAGGCAGCACAGCAAGCACAGGCAGCAAGCACAGGCAGCACAGCAAACACAGGCAGCACAGCAAGCACAGGCAGCACAGCAGCACAGGCAGCAAGCACAGGCAGCACAGCAAGCACAGGCAGCAAGCACAGGCAGCACAGCAAACACAGACAGCAAGCACAGGCAGCAAGCATAGGCAACACAGCAAGCACAGGCAGCACAGCACAGGCAGCACAGCAAGCATAGGCCGCACAGCAAGCACAGGCAGCACAGCAAGCACAGGCAGCACAGCAAGCACAGGCAGCAAGCACAGGCAGCAAGCACAGGCAGCAAGCACAGGCAGCACAGCAAGCACAGGCAGCAAGCACAGGCAGCACAGCAAGCACAGGCAGCAAGCACAGGCAGCACAGCAAGCACTGGCAGCAAGCACAGGCAGCACAGCAAGCACAGGCAGCACAGCAAGCACAGGCAGCAAGCACAGGCAGCACAGCAAGCACAGGCAGCAAGCACAGGCAGCACAGCAAGCACAGGCAGCAAGCACAGGCAGCACAGCAAGCACAGGCAGCAAGCACAGGCAGCGCAGCAAACACAGGCAGCACAGCAAGCACAGGCAGCACAGCAAGCACAGGCAGCAAGCACAGGCAGCACAGCAAGCACAGGCAGCAAGCACAGGCAGCAAGCACAGGCAGCAAGCACAGGCAGCACAGCAAGCACAGGCAGCAAGCACAGGCAGCACAGCAAGCACAGGCAGCAAGCACAGGCAGCAAGCACAGGCAGCACAGCAAGCACAGGCAGCAAGCACAGGCAGCACAGCAAGCACAGGCAGCAAGCACAGGCAGCACAGCAAGCACAGGCAGCAAGCACAGGCAGCGCAGCAAACACAGGCAGCACAGCAAGCACAGGCAGCACAGCAGCACAGGCAGCAAGCACAGGCAGCACAGCAAGCACAGGCAGCAAGCACAGGCAGCACAGCAAGCACAGGCAGCAAGCACAGGCAGCACAGCAAGCACAGGCAGCAAGCACAGGCAGCACAGCAAGCACAGGCAGCAAGCACAGGCAGCACAGCAAACACAGGCAGCACAGCACAGGCAGCACAGCAAGCACAGGCAGCACAGCAAGCACAGGCAGCAAGCACAGGAAGCACAGCAAGCACAGGCAGCAAGCACAGGCAGCACAGCAAGCACAGGCAGCAAGCACAGGCAACACAGCAAGCACAGACAGCACAGCAAGCACAGGCAGCAAGCACAGGCAGCACAGCAAGCACAGGCAGCAAGCACAGGCAGCACAGCACAGGCAGCACAGCAAGCACAGGCAGAACAGCAAGCACAGGCAGCAAGCACAGGCAGCACAGCAAGCACAGGCAGCAAGCACAGGCAGCACAGCGAACACAGGCAGTACAGCAAGCACAGGCAGCACAGCAGCACAGGCAGCAAGCACAGGCAGCACAGCAAGCACAGGCAGCAAGCACAGGCAGCACAGCAAACACAGGCAGCACAGCAAGCACAGGCAGCACAGCAGCACAGGCAGCAAGCACAGGCAGCACAGCAAGCACAGGCAGCAAGCACAGGCAGCACAGCAAACACAGACAGCAAGCACAGGCAGCAAGCATAGGCAACACAGCAAGCACAGGCAGCACAGCACAGGCAGCACAGCAAGCATAGGCCGCACAGCAAGCACAGGCAGCACAGCAAGCACAGGCAGCACAGCAAGCACAGGCAGCAAGCACAGGCAGCAAGCACAGGCAGCAAGCACAGGCAGCACAGCAAGCACAGGCAGCAAGCACAGGCAGCACAGCAAGCACAGGCAGCAAGCACAGGCAGCAAGCACAGGCAGCACAGCAAGCACTGGCAGCAAGCACAGGCAGCACAGCAAGCACAGGCAGCACAGCAAGCACAGGCAGCAAGCACAGGCAGCACAGCAAGCACAGGCAGCAAGCACAGGCAGCACCGCAAGCACAGGCAGCAAGCACAGGCAGCACAGCAAGCACAGGCAGCAAGCACAGGCAGCGCAGCAAACACAGGCAGCACAGCAAGCACAGGCAGCACAGCAGCACAGGCAGCAAGCACAGGCAGCACAGCAAGCACAGGCAGCAAGCACAGGCAGCACAGCAAACACAGGCAGCAAGCACAGGCAGCACAGCAAGCACAGGCAGCAAGCACAGGCAGCACAGCAAGCACAGGCAGCAAGCACAGGCAGCACAGCAAACACAGGCAGCAAGCACAGGCAGCAAGCATAGGCAACACAGCAAGCACAGGCAGCACAGCACAGGCAGCACAGCAAGCACAGGCAGCACAGCAGCACAGGCAGCAAGCACAGGCAGCACAGCAAGCACAGGCAGTAAGCACAGGCAGCACAGCAAACACAGGCAGCACAGCAAGCACAGGCAGCACAGCAGCACAGGCAGCAAGCACAGGCAGCACAGCAAACACAGGCAGCACAGCAAGCACAGGCAGCAAGCACAGGCAGCACAGCAAACACAGGCAGCACAGCAAGCACAGGCAGCACAGCAAACACAGGCAGCAGAGCAAGCACAGGCAGCACAGCACAGGCAGCACAGCAAGCACAGGCAGCACAGCAGCACAGGCAGCAAGCACAGGCAGCACAGCAAGCACAGGCAGCAAGCACAGGCAGCACAGCAAACACAGGCAGCACAGCAAGCACAGGCAGCACAGGCAGCACAGCAAGCACAGCCAGCACAGCAAGCACAGGCAGCAAGCACAGGCAGCAAGCACAGGCAGTAAGCACAGGCAGCAAGCACAGGCAGCACAGCAAGCACAGGCAGCAAGCACAGGCAGCAAGCACAGGCAGCACAGCAAGCACTGGCAGCAAGCACAGGCAGCACAGCAAGCATAGGCAGCACAGCAAGCACAGGCAGCAAGCACAGGCAGCACAGCAAGCACAGGCAGCAAGCACAGGCAGCACAGCAAGCACAGGCAGCAAGCACAGGCAGCACAGCAAGCACAGGCAGCAAGCACAGGCAGCGCAGCAAACACAGGCAGCACAGCAAGCACAGGCAGCACAGCAGCACAGGCAGCAAGCACAGGCAGCACAGCAAGCACAGGCAGCAAGCACAGGCAGCAAGCACAGGCAGCACAGCAAGCACAGGCAGCACAGCACAGGCAGCACAGCAAGCACAGGCAGCACAGCAAGCACAGGCAGCAAGCACAGGCAGCAAGCACAGGCAGTAAGCACAGGCAGCAAGCACAGGCAGCAGAGCAAGCACATGCAGCAATCGCAGACAGCACAGCAAGCACAGGCAGCACAGCACAGGCAGCACAGCAAGCACAGGCAGAACAGCAAGCACAGGCAGCAAGCACAGGCAGCACAGCAAGCACAGGCAGCAAGCACAGGCAGCACAGCAAACACAGGCAGCACAGCAAGCACAGGCAGCAAGCACAGGCAGCACAGCGAACACAGGCAGTACAGCAAGCACAGGCAGCACAGCAGCACAGGCAGCAAGCACAGGCAGCACAGCAAGCACAGGCAGCAAGCACAGGCAGCACAGCAAACACAGGCAGCACAGCAAGCACAGGCAGCACAGCAGCACAGGCAGCAAGCACAGGCAGCACAGCAAGCACAGGCAGCAAGCACAGGCAGCACAGCAAACACAGGCAGCAAGCACAGGCAGCACAGCAAGCACAGGCAGCAAGCATAGGCAACACAGCAAGCACAGGCAGCACAGCACAGGCAGCACAGCAAGCATAGGCCGCACAGCAAGCACAGGCAGCACAGCAAGCACAGGCAGCAATCACAGGCAGCACAGCAAGCACAGGCAGCAAGCACAGGAAGCACAGCAAGCACAGGCAGCAAGCACAGGAAGCACAGCAAGCACAGGCAGCAAGCACAGGCAGCACAGCAAGCACAGGCAGCAAGCACAGGCAGCACAGCAAACACAGGCAGCAAGCACAGGCAGCACAGCAAGCACAGGCAGCAAGCATAGGCAACACAGCAAGCACAGGCAGCACAGCACAGGCAGCACAGCAAGCATAGGCCGCACAGCAAGCACAGGCAGCACAGCAAGCACAGGCAGCAATCACAGGCAGCACAGCAAGCACAGGCAGCAAGCACAGGCAGCAAGCACAGGCAGCAAGCACAGGCAGCACAGCAAGCACAGGCAGCAAGCACAGGCAGCACAGCAAGCACAGGCAGCAAGCACAGGCAGCAAGCACAGGCAGCACAGCAAGCACTGGCAGCAAGCACAGGCAGCAAGCACAGGCAGCACAGCAAACACAGGCAGCACAGCACAGGCAGCACAGCAAGCACAGGCAGCACAGCAAGCACAGGCAGCAAGCACAGGCAGCAAGCACAGGCAGCACAGCAAGCACAGGCAGCAAGCACAGGCAACACAGCAAGCACAGACAGCACAGCAAGCACAGGCAGCAAGCACAGGCAGCACAGCAAGCACAGGCAGCACAGCAAGCACAGGCAGCAAGCACAGGCAGCACAGCACAGGCAGCACAGCAAGCACAGGCAGAACAGCAAGCACAGGCAGCAAGCACAGGCAGCACAGCAAGCACAGGCAGCAAGCACAGGCAGCACAGCAAACACAGGCGGCACAGCAAGCACAGGCAGCAAGCACAGGCAGCACAGCGAACACAGGCAGTACAGCAAGCACAGGCAGCACAGCAGCACAGGCAGCAAGCACAGGCAGCACAGCAAGCACAGGCAGCAAGCACAGGCAGCACAGCAAACACAGGCAGCACAGCAAGCACAGGCAGCACAGCAGCACAGGCAGCAAGCACAGGCAGCACAGCAAGCACAGGCAGCAAGCACAGGCAGCACAGCAAACACAGACAGCAAGCACAGGCAGCAAGCATAGGCAACACAGCAAGCACAGGCAGCACAGCACAGGCAGCACAGCAAGCATAGGCCGCACAGCAAGCACAGGCAGCACAGCAAGCACAGGCAGCACAGCAAGCACAGGCAGCAAGCACAGGCAGCAAGCACAGGCAGCAAGCACAGGCAGCACAGCAAGCACAGGCAGCAAGCACAGGCAGCACAGCAAGCACAGGCAGCAAGCACAGGCAGCACAGCAAGCACTGGCAGCAAGCACAGGCAGCACAGCAAGCACAGGCAGCACAGCAAGCACAGGCAGCAAGCACAGGCAGCACAGCAAGCACAGGCAGCAAGCACAGGCAGCACAGCAAGCACAGGCAGCAAGCACAGGCAGCACAGCAAGCACAGGCAGCAAGCACAGGCAGCGCAGCAAACACAGGCAGCACAGCAAGCACAGGCAGCACAGCAAGCACAGGCAGCAAGCACAGGCAGCACAGCAAGCACAGGCAGCAAGCACAGGCAGCAAGCACAGGCAGCAAGCACAGGCAGCACAGCAAGCACAGGCAGCAAGCACAGGCAGCACAGCAAGCACAGGCAGCAAGCACAGGCAGCAAGCACAGGCAGCACAGCAAGCACTGGCAGCAAGCACAGGCAGCACAGCAAGCACAGGCAGCAAGCACAGGCAGCACAGCAAGCACAGGCAGCAAGCACAGGCAGCACAGCAAGCACAGGCAGCAAGCACAGGCAGCACAGCAAGCACAGGCAGCAAGCACAGGCAGCGCAGCAAACACAGGCAGCACAGCAAGCACAGGCAGCACAGCAGCACAGGCAGCAAGCACAGGCAGCACAGCAAGCACAGGCAGCAAGCACAGGCAGCACAGCAAGCACAGGCAGCAAGCACAGGCAGCACAGCAAGCACAGGCAGCAAGCACAGGCAGCACAGCAAGCACAGGCAGCAAGCACAGGCAGCACAGCAAACACAGGCAGCACAGCACAGGCAGCACAGCAAGCACAGGCAGCACAGCAAGCACAGGCAGCAAGCACAGGAAGCACAGCAAGCACAGGCAGCAAGCACAGGCAGCACAGCAAGCACAGGCAGCAAGCACAGGCAACACAGCAAGCACAGACAGCACAGCAAGCACAGGCAGCAAGCACAGGCAGCACAGCAAGCACAGGCAGCAAGCACAGGCAGCACAGCACAGGCAGCACAGCAAGCACAGGCAGAACAGCAAGCACAGGCAGCAAGCACAGGCAGCACAGCAAGCACAGGCAGCAAGCACAGGCAGCACAGCGAACACAGGCAGTACAGCAAGCACAGGCAGCACAGCAGCACAGGCAGCAAGCACAGGCAGCACAGCAAGCACAGGCAGCAAGCACAGGCAGCACAGCAAACACAGGCAGCACAGCAAGCACAGGCAGCACAGCAGCACAGGCAGCAAGCACAGGCAGCACAGCAAGCACAGGCAGCAAGCACAGGCAGCACAGCAAACACAGACAGCAAGCACAGGCAGCAAGCATAGGCAACACAGCAAGCACAGGCAGCACAGCACAGGCAGCACAGCAAGCATAGGCCGCACAGCAAGCACAGGCAGCACAGCAAGCACAGGCAGCACAGCAAGCACAGGCAGCAAGCACAGGCAGCAAGCACAGGCAGCAAGCACAGGCAGCACAGCAAGCACAGGCAGCAAGCACAGGCAGCACAGCAAGCACAGGCAGCAAGCACAGGCAGCAAGCACAGGCAGCACAGCAAGCACTGGCAGCAAGCACAGGCAGCACAGCAAGCACAGGCAGCACAGCAAGCACAGGCAGCAAGCACAGGCAGCACAGCAAGCACAGGCAGCAAGCACAGGCAGCACCGCAAGCACAGGCAGCAAGCACAGGCAGCACAGCAAGCACAGGCAGCAAGCACAGGCAGCGCAGCAAACACAGGCAGCACAGCAAGCACAGGCAGCACAGCAGCACAGGCAGCAAGCACAGGCAGCACAGCAAGCACAGGCAGCAAGCACAGGCAGCACAGCAAACACAGGCAGCAAGCACAGGCAGCACAGCAAGCACAGGCAGCAAGCACAGGCAGCACAGCAAGCACAGGCAGCAAGCACAGGCAGCACAGCAAACACAGGCAGCAAGCACAGGCAGCACAGCAAGCACAGGCAGCAAGCATAGGCAACACAGCAAGCACAGGCAGCACAGCACAGGCAGCACAGCAAGCACAGGCAGCACAGCAGCACAGGCAGCAAGCACAGGCAGCACAGCAAGCACAGGCAGTAAGCACAGGCAGCACAGCAAACACAGGCAGCACAGCAAGCACAGGCAGCACAGCAGCACAGGCAGCAAGCACAGGCAGCACAGCAAACACAGGCAGCACAGCAAGCACAGGCAGCAAGCACAGGCAGCACAGCAAACACAGGCAGCACAGCAAGCACAGGCAGCACAGCAAACACAGGCAGCAGAGCAAGCACAGGCAGCACAGCACAGGCAGCACAGCAAGCACAGGCAGCACAGCAGCACAGGCAGCAAGCACAGGCAGCACAGCAAGCACAGGCAGCAAGCACAGGCAGCACAGCAAACACAGGCAGCACAGCAAGCACAGGCAGCACAGGCAGCACAGCAAGCACAGCCAGCACAGCAAGCACAGGCAGCAAGCACAGGCAGCAAGCACAGGCAGTAAGCACAGGCAGCAAGCACAGGCAGCACAGCAAGCACAGGCAGCAAGCACAGGCAGCAAGCACAGGCAGCACAGCAAGCACTGGCAGCAAGCACAGGCAGCACAGCAAGCATAGGCAGCACAGCAAGCACAGGCAGCAAGCACAGGCAGCACAGCAAGCACAGGCAGCAAGCACAGGCAGCACAGCAAGCACAGGCAGCAAGCACAGGCAGCACAGCAAGCACAGGCAGCAAGCACAGGCAGCGCAGCAAACACAGGCAGCACAGCAAGCACAGGCAGCACAGCAGCACAGGCAGCAAGCACAGGCAGCACAGCAAGCACAGGCAGCAAGCACAGGCAGCAAGCACAGGCAGCACAGCAAGCACAGGCAGCACAGCACAGGCAGCACAGCAAGCACAGGCAGCACAGCAAGCACAGGCAGCAAGCACAGGCAGCAAGCACAGGCAGTAAGCACAGGCAGCAAGCACAGGCAGCAGAGCAAGCACATGCAGCAATCGCAGACAGCACAGCAAGCACAGGCAGCACAGCACAGGCAGCACAGCAAGCACAGGCAGAACAGCAAGCACAGGCAGCAAGCACAGGCAGCACAGCAAGCACAGGCAGCAAGCACAGGCAGCACAGCAAACACAGGCAGCACAGCAAGCACAGGCAGCAAGCACAGGCAGCACAGCGAACACAGGCAGTACAGCAAGCACAGGCAGCACAGCAGCACAGGCAGCAAGCACAGGCAGCACAGCAAGCACAGGCAGCAAGCACAGGCAGCACAGCAAACACAGGCAGCACAGCAAGCACAGGCAGCACAGCAGCACAGGCAGCAAGCACAGGCAGCACAGCAAGCACAGGCAGCAAGCACAGGCAGCACAGCAAACACAGGCAGCAAGCACAGGCAGCACAGCAAGCACAGGCAGCAAGCATAGGCAACACAGCAAGCACAGGCAGCACAGCACAGGCAGCACAGCAAGCATAGGCCGCACAGCAAGCACAGGCAGCACAGCAAGCACAGGCAGCAATCACAGGCAGCACAGCAAGCACAGGCAGCAAGCACAGGCAGCACAGCAAGCACAGGCAGCAAGCACAGGCAGCACAGCAAACACAGGCAGCAAGCACAGGCAGCACAGCAAGCACAGGCAGCAAGCATAGGCAACACAGCAAGCACAGGCAGCACAGCACAGGCAGCACAGCAAGCACAGGCAGCACAGCAGCACAGGCAGCAAGCACAGGCAGCACAGCAAGCACAGGCAGTAAGCACAGGCAGCACAGCAAACACAGGCAGCACAGCAAGCACAGGCAGCACAGCAGCACAGGCAGCAAGCACAGGCAGCACAGCAAACACAGGCAGCACAGCAAGCACAGGCAGCAAGCACAGGCAGCACAGCAAACACAGGCAGCACAGCAAGCACAGGCAGCACAGCAAACACAGGCAGCAGAGCAAGCACAGGCAGCACAGCACAGGCAGCACAGCAAGCACAGGCAGCACAGCAGCACAGGCAGCAAGCACAGGCAGCACAGCAAGCACAGGCAGCAAGCACAGGCAGCACAGCAAACACAGGCAGCACAGCAAGCACAGGCAGCACAGGCAGCACAGCAAGCACAGCCAGCACAGCAAGCACAGGCAGCAAGCACAGGCAGCAAGCACAGGCAGTAAGCACAGGCAGCAAGCACAGGCAGCACAGCAAGCACAGGCAGCAAGCACAGGCAGCAAGCACAGGCAGCACAGCAAGCACTGGCAGCAAGCACAGGCAGCACAGCAAGCATAGGCAGCACAGCAAGCACAGGCAGCAAGCACAGGCAGCACAGCAAGCACAGGCAGCAAGCACAGGCAGCACAGCAAGCACAGGCAGCAAGCACAGGCAGCACAGCAAGCACAGGCAGCAAGCACAGGCAGCGCAGCAAACACAGGCAGCACAGCAAGCACAGGCAGCACAGCAGCACAGGCAGCAAGCACAGGCAGCACAGCAAGCACAGGCAGCAAGCACAGGCAGCAAGCACAGGCAGCACAGCAAGCACAGGCAGCACAGCACAGGCAGCACAGCAAGCACAGGCAGCACAGCAAGCACAGGCAGCAAGCACAGGCAGCAAGCACAGGCAGTAAGCACAGGCAGCAAGCACAGGCAGCAGAGCAAGCACATGCAGCAATCGCAGACAGCACAGCAAGCACAGGCAGCACAGCACAGGCAGCACAGCAAGCACAGGCAGAACAGCAAGCACAGGCAGCAAGCACAGGCAGCACAGCAAGCACAGGCAGCAAGCACAGGCAGCACAGCAAACACAGGCAGCACAGCAAGCACAGGCAGCAAGCACAGGCAGCACAGCGAACACAGGCAGTACAGCAAGCACAGGCAGCACAGCAGCACAGGCAGCAAGCACAGGCAGCACAGCAAGCACAGGCAGCAAGCACAGGCAGCACAGCAAACACAGGCAGCACAGCAAGCACAGGCAGCACAGCAGCACAGGCAGCAAGCACAGGCAGCACAGCAAGCACAGGCAGCAAGCACAGGCAGCACAGCAAACACAGGCAGCAAGCACAGGCAGCACAGCAAGCACAGGCAGCAAGCATAGGCAACACAGCAAGCACAGGCAGCACAGCACAGGCAGCACAGCAAGCATAGGCCGCACAGCAAGCACAGGCAGCACAGCAAGCACAGGCAGCAATCACAGGCAGCACAGCAAGCACAGGCAGCAAGCACAGGCAGCAAGCACAGGCAGCAAGCACAGGCAGCACAGCAAGCACAGGCAGCAAGCACAGGCAGCACAGCAAGCACAGGCAGCAAGCACAGGCAGCAAGCACAGGCAGCACAGCAAGCACTGGCAGCAAGCACAGGCAGCACAGCAAGCACAGGCAGCAAGCACAGGCAGCACAGCAAGCACAGGCAGCAAGCACAGGCAGCACAGCAAGCACAGGCAGCAAGCACAGGCAGCACAGCAAGCACAGGCAGCAAGCACAGGCAGCGCAGCAAACACAGGCAGCACAGCAAGCACAGGCAGCACAGCAGCACAGGCAGCAAGCACAGGCAGCACAGCAAGCACAGGCAGCAAGCACAGGCAGCACAGCAAGCACAGGCAGCAAGCACAGGCAGCACAGCACAGGCAGCACAGCAAGCACAGGCAGCCAGCACAGGCAGCAAGCACAGGCAGCAAGCACAGGCAGCACAGGCAGACACAAGCAGCACAGCAAGCACAGGCAGCAAGCACAGGCAGCACAGCAAACACAGGCAGCACAGCAAGCACAGGCAGCACAGCAGCACAGGCAGCAAGCACAGGCAGCACAGCAAACACAGGCAGCACAGCAAGCACAGGCAGCAAGCACAGGCAGCACAGCAAACACAGGCAGCACAGCAAGCACAGGCAGCACAGCAAACACAGGCAGCAGAGCAAGCACAGGCAGCACAGCACAGGCAGCACAGCAAGCACAGGCAGCACAGCAGCACAGGCAGCAAGCACAGGCAGCACAGCAAGCACAGGCAGCAAGCACAGGCAGCACAGCAAACACAGGCAGCACAGCAAGCACAGGCAGCACAGGCAGCACAGCAAGCACAGCCAGCACAGCAAGCACAGGCAGCAAGCACAGGCAGCAAGCACAGGCAGTAAGCACAGGCAGCAAGCACAGGCAGCACAGCAAGCACAGGCAGCAAGCACAGGCAGCAAGCACAGGCAGCACAGCAAGCACTGGCAGCAAGCACAGGCAGCACAGCAAGCACAGGCAGCACAGCAAGCATAGGCAGCACAGCAAGCACAGGCAGCAAGCACAGGCAGCACAGCAAGCACAGGCAGCAAGCACAGGCAGCACAGCAAGCACAGGCAGCAAGCACAGGCAGCACAGCAAGCACAGGCAGCAAGCACAGGCAGCGCAGCAAACACAGGCAGCACAGCAAGCACAGGCAGCACAGCAAGCATAAGCCGCACAGCAAGCACAGGCAGCACAGCAAGCACAGGCAGCAAGCACAGGCAGCAAGCACAGGCAGCAAGCACAGGCAGCACAGCAAGCACAGGCAGCAAGCACAGGCAGCACAGCAAGCACAGGCAGCAAGCACAGGCAGCAAGCACAGGCAGCACAGCAAGCACTGGCAGCAAACACAGGCAGCACAGCAAGCACAGGCAGCACAGCAAGCATAGGCAGCACAGCAAGCACAGGCAGCAAGCACAGGCAGCAAGCACAGGCAGCACAGCAAGCACAGGCAGCAAGCACAGGCAGCACAGCAAGCACAGGCAGCAAGCACAGGCAGCGCAGCAAACACAGGCAGCACAGCAAGCACAGGCAGCACAGCAGCACAGGCAGCACAGCAAGCACAGGCAGCAAGCACAGGCAGCACAGCAAGCACAGGCAGCACAGCAGCACAGGCAGCAAGCACAGGCAGCACAGCAAGCACAGGCAGCAAGCACAGGCAGCAAGCACAGGCAGCACAGCAAGCACAGGCAGACACAAGCAGCACAGCAAGCACAGGCAGCACAGCAAGCACAGGCAGCAAGCACAGGCAGCACAGCAAACACAGGCAGCACAGCAAGCACAGGCAGCACAGCAGCACAGGCAGCAAGCACAGGCAGCACAGCAAACACAGGCAGTACAGCAAGCACAGGCAGCAAGCACAGGCAGCACAGCAAGCACAGGCAGCACAGCAAACACAGGCAGCAGAGCAAGCACAGGCAGCACAGCACAGGCAGCACAGCAAGCACAGGCAGCACAGCAGCACAGGCAGCAAGCACAGGCAGCACAGCAAGCACAGGCAGCAAGCACAGGCAGCACAGCAAACACAGGCAGCACAGCAAGCACAGGCAGCACAGGCAGCACAGCAAGCACAGCCAGCACAGCAAGCACAGGCAGCAAGCACAGGCAGCAAGCACAGGCAGTAAGCACAGGCAGCAAGCACAGGCAGCACAGCAAGCACAGGCAGCAAGCACAGGCAGCAAGCACAGGCAGCACAGCAAGCACTGGCAGCAAGCACAGGCAGCACAGCAAGCACAGGCAGCACAGCAAGCATAGGCAGCACAGCAAGCACAGGCAGCAAGCACAGGCAGCAAGCACAGGCAGCACAGCAAGCACAGGCAGCAAGCACAGGCAGCACAGCAAGCACAGGCAGCAAGCACAGGCAGCGCAGCAAACACAGGCAGCACAGCAAGCACAGGCAGCACAGCAGCACAGGCAGCAAGCACAGGCAGCACAGCAAGCACAGGCAGCAAGCACAGGCAGCACAGCAAGCACAGGCAGCAAGCACAGGCAGCACAGCAAGCACAGGCAGCCAGCACAGGCAGCAAGCACAGGCAGCACAGGCAGACACAAGCAGCACAGCAAGCACAGGAAGCACAGCAAGCACAGGCAGCAAGCACAGGCAGCACAGCAAACACAGGCAGCACAGCAAGCACAGGCAGCACAGCAGCACAGGCAGCAAGCACAGGCAGCACAGCAAACACAGGCAGCACAGCAAGCACAGGCAGCAAGCACAGGCAGCACAGCATACACAGGCAGCACAGCAAGCACAGGCAGCACAGCAAACACAGGCAGCAGAGCAAGCACAGGCAGCACAGCACAGGCAGCACAGCAAGCACAGGCAGCACAGCAGCACAGGCAGCAAGCACAGGCAGCACAGCAAGCACAGGCAGCAAGCACAGGCAGCACAGCAAACACAGGCAGCACAGCAAGCACAGGCAGCACAGCACAGGCAGCACAGCAAGCACAGGCAGCAAGCACAGGCAGCACAGGCAGCAAGCACAGGCAGCACAGCAAGCACAGGCAGCAAGCACAGGCAGCACAGCAAACACAGGCAGCACAGCAAGCACAGGCAGCAAGCACAGGCAGCACAGCGAACACAGGCAGTACAGCAAGCACAGGCAGCACAGCAGCACAGGCAGCAAGCACAGGCAGCACAGCAAGCACAGGCAGCAAGCACAGGCAGCACAGCAAACACAGGCAGCACAGCAAGCACAGGCAGCACAGCAGCACAGGCAGCAAGCACAGGCAGCACAGCAAGCACAGGCAGCAAGCACAGGCAGCACAGCAAACACAGGCAGCAAGCACAGGCAGCACAGCAAGCACAGGCAGCAAGCATAGGCAACACAGCAAGCACAGGCAGCACAGCACAGGCAGCACAGCAAGCACAGGCAGCAAGCACAGGCAGCACAGCAAGCACAGGCAGCAAGCACAGGCAGCACAGCAAACACAGGCAGCACAGCACAGGCAGCACAGCAAGCACAGGCAGCACAGCAAGCACAGGCAGCAAGCACAGGAAGCACAGCAAGCACAGGCAGCAAGCACAGGCAGCACAGCAAGCACAGGCAGCAAGCACAGGCAACACAGCAAGCACAGGCAGCAAGCACAGGCAGCACAGCAAGCACAGGCAGCACAGCAAGCACAGGCAGCAAGCACAGGCAGCACAGCACAGGCAGCACAGCAAGCACAGGCAGAACAGCAAGCACAGGCAGCAAGCACAGGCAGCAAGCACAGGCAGCACAGCAAACACAGGCAGCACAGCAAGCACAGGCAGCAAGCACAGGCAGCACAGCGAACACAGGCAGTACAGCAAGCACAGGCAGCACAGCAGCACAGGCAGCAAGCACAGGCAGCACAGCAAGCACAGGCAGCAAGCACAGGCAGCACAGCAAACACAGGCAGCACAGCAAGCACAGGCAGCACAGCAGCACAGGCAGCAAGCACAGGCAGCACAGCAAGCACAGGCAGCAAGCACAGGCAGCACAGCAAACACAGACAGCAAGCACAGGCAGCAAGCATAGGCAACACAGCAAGCACAGGCAGCACAGCACAGGCAGCACAGCAAGCATAGGCCGCACAGCAAGCACAGGCAGCACAGCAAGCACAGGCAGCACAGCAAGCACAGGCAGCAAGCACAGGCAGCAAGCACAGGCAGCAAGCACAGGCAGCACAGCAAGCACAGGCAGCAAGCACAGGCAGCACAGCAAGCACAGGCAGCAAGCACAGGCAGCACAGCAAGCACTGGCAGCAAGCACAGGCAGCACAGCAAGCACAGGCAGCAAGCACAGGCAGCACAGCAAGCACAGGCAGCAAGCACAGGCAGCACAGCAAGCACAGGCAGCACAGCAAGCACAGGCAGCAAGCACAGGCAGCACAGCAAGCACAGGCAGCAAGCACAGGCAGCGCAGCAAACACAGGCAGCACAGCAAGCACAGGCCGCACAGCAGCACAGGCAGCAAGCACAGGCAGCACAGCAAGCACAGGCAGCAAGCACAGGCAGCACAGCAAGCACAGGCAGCAAGCACAGGCAGCACAGCACAGGCAGCACAGCAAGCACAGGCAGCCAGCACAGGCAGCAAGCACAGGCAGCAAGCACAGGCAGCACAGCAAACACAGGCAGCACAGCAAGCACAGGCAGCAAGCACAGGCAGCACAGCAAACACAGGCAGCACAGCAAGCATAGGCAGCACAGCAAACACAGGCAGCAGAGCAAGCACAGGCAGCACAGCACAGGCAGCACAGCAAGCACAGGCAGCACAGCAGCACAGGCAGCAAGCACAGGCAGCACAGCAAGCACAGGCAGTAAGCACAGGCAGCACAGCAAACACAGGCAGCACAGCAAGCACAGGCAGCACAGCAGCACAGGCAGCAAGCACAGGCAGCACAGCAAACACAGGCAGCACAGCAAGCACAGGCAGCAAGCACAGGCAGCACAGCAAACACAGGCAGCACAGCAAGCACAGGCAGCACAGCAAACACAGGCAGCAGAGCAAGCACAGGCAGCACAGCACAGGCAGCACAGCAAGCACAGGCAGCACAGCAGCACAGGCAGCAAGCACAGGCAGCACAGCAAGCACAGGCAGCAAGCACAGGCAGCACAGCAAACACAGGCAGCACAGCAAGCACAGGCAGCACAGGCAGCACAGCAAGCACAGCCAGCACAGCAAGCACAGGCAGCAAGCACAGGCAGCAAGCACAGGCAGTAAGCACAGGCAGCAAGCACAGGCAGCACAGCAAGCACAGGCAGCAAGCACAGGCAGCACAGCAAGCACTGGCAGCAAGCACAGGCAGCACAGCAAGCACAGGCAGCACAGCAAGCATAGGCAGCACAGCAAGCACAGGCAGCAAGCACAGGCAGCACAGCAAGCACAGGCAGCAAGCACAGGCAGCACAGCAAGCACAGGCAGCAAGCACAGGCAGCACAGCAAGCACAGGCAGCAAGCACAGGCAGCGCAGCAAACACAGGCAGCACAGCAAGCACAGGCAGCACAGCAGCACAGGCAGCAAGCACAGGCAGCACAGCAAGCACAGGCAGCAAGCACAGGCAGCACAGCAAGCACAGGCAGCAAGCACAGGCAGCACAGCAAGCACAGGCAGCCAGCACAGGCAGCAAGCACAGGCAGCACAGGCAGACACAAGCAGCAGAGCAAGCACAGGAAGCACAGCAAGCACAGGCAGCAAGCACAGGCAGCACAGCAAACACAGGCAGCACAGCAAGCACAGGCAGCACAGCAGCACAGGCAGCAAGCACAGGCAGCACAGCAAACACAGGCAGCACAGCAAGCACAGGCAGCAAGCACAGGCAGCACAGCATACACAGGCAGCACAGCAAGCACAGGCAGCACAGCAAACACAGGCAGCAGAGCAAGCACAGGCAGCACAGCACAGGCAGCACAGCAAGCACAGGCAGCACAGCAGCACAGGCAGCAAGCACAGGCAGCACAGCAAGCACAGGCAGCAAGCACAGGCAGCACAGCAAACACAGGCAGCACAGCAAGCACAGGCAGCACAGCACAGGCAGCACAGCAAGCACAGGCAGCACAGCAAGCACAGGCAGCAAGCACAGGCAGCAAGCACAGGCAGCAAGCACAGGCAGTAAGCACAGGCAGCAAGCACAGGCAGCAGAGCAAGCACATGCAGCAATCGCAGACAGCACAGCAAGCACAGGCAGCACAGCACAGGCAGCACAGCAAGCACAGGCAGAACAGCAAGCACAGGCAGCAAGCACAGGCAGCACAGCAAGCACAGGCAGCAAGCACAGGCAGCACAGCAAACACAGGCAGCACAGCAAGCACAGGCAGCAAGCACAGGCAGCACAGCGAACACAGGCAGTACAGCAAGCACAGGCAGCACAGCAGCACAGGCAGCAAGCACAGGCAGCACAGCAAGCACAGGCAGCAAGCACAGGCAGCACAGCAAACACAGGCAGCACAGCAAGCACAGGCAGCACAGCAGCACAGGCAGCAAGCACAGGCAGCACAGCAAGCACAGGCAGCAAGCACAGGCAGCACAGCAAACACAGGCAGCAAGCACAGGCAGCACAGCAAGCACAGGCAGCAAGCATAGGCAACACAGCAAGCACAGGCAGCACAGCACAGACAGCACAGCAAGCATAGGCCGCACAGCAAGCACAGGCAGCACAGCAAGCACAGGCAGCAATCACAGGCAGCACAGCAAGCACAGGCAGCAAGCACAGGCAGCAAGCACAGGCAGCAAGCACAGGCAGCAAGCACAGGCAGCACAGCAAGCACAGGCAGCAAGCACAGGCAGCACAGCAAGCACTGGCAGCAAGCACAGGCAGCACAGCAAGCACAGGCAGCAAGCACAGGCAGCACAGCAAGCACAGGCAGCAAGCACAGGCAGCACAGCAAGCACAGGCAGCAAGCACAGGCAGCACAGCAAGCACAGGCAGCAAGCACAGGCAGCGCAGCAAACACAGGCAGCACAGCAAGCACAGGCAGCACAGCAGCACAGGCAGCAAGCACAGGCAGCACAGCAAGCACAGGCAGCAAGCACAGGCAGCACAGCAAGCACAGGCAGCAAGCACAGGCAGCACAGCAAGCACAGGCAGCAAGCACAGGCAGCACAGCAAACACAGGCAGCACAGCACAGGCAGCAAGCACAGGCAGCACAGCAAGCACAGGCAGCAAGCACAGGCAGCACAGCAAGCACAGGCAGCAAGCACAGGCAGCAAGCACAGGCAGCACAGCAAGCACTGGCAGCAAGCACAGGCAGCACAGCAAGCACAGGCAGCAAGCACAGGCAGCACAGCAAGCACAGGCAGCAAGCACAGGCAGCACAGCAAGCACAGGCAGCACAGCAAGCACAGGCAGCAAGCACAGGCAGCACAGCAAGCACAGGCAGCAAGCACAGGCAGCACAGCAAACACAGGCAGCACAGCAAGCACAGGCAGCACAGCACAGGCAGCACAGCAAGCACAGGCAGCACAGCAAGCACAGGCAGCAAGCACAGGCAGCAAGCACAGGCAGCAAGCACAGGCAGTAAGCACAGGCAGCAAGCACAGGCAGCAGAGCAAGCACATGCAGCAATCGCAGACAGCACAGCAAGCACAGGCAGCACAGCACAGGCAGCACAGCAAGCACAGGCAGAACAGCAAGCACAGGCAGCAAGCACAGGCAGCACAGCAAGCACAGGCAGCAAGCACAGGCAGCACAGCAAACACAGGCAGCACAGCAAGCACAGGCAGCAAGCACAGGCAGCACAGCGAACACAGGCAGTACAGCAAGCACAGGCAGCACAGCAGCACAGGCAGCAAGCACAGGCAGCACAGCAAGCACAGGCAGCAAGCACAGGCAGCACAGCAAACACAGGCAGCACAGCAAGCACAGGCAGCACAGCAGCACAGGCAGCAAGCACAGGCAGCACAGCAAGCACAGGCAGCAAGCACAGGCAGCACAGCAAACACAGGCAGCAAGCACAGGCAGCACAGCAAGCACAGGCAGCAAGCATAGGCAACACAGCAAGCACAGGCAGCACAGCACAGACAGCACAGCAAGCATAGGCCGCACAGCAAGCACAGGCAGCACAGCAAGCACAGGCAGCAATCACAGGCAGCACAGCAAGCACAGGCAGCAAGCACAGGCAGCAAGCACAGGCAGCAAGCACAGGCAGCAAGCACAGGCAGCACAGCAAGCACAGGCAGCAAGCACAGGCAGCACAGCAAGCACTGGCAGCAAGCACAGGCAGCACAGCAAGCACAGGCAGCAAGCACAGGCAGCACAGCAAGCACAGGCAGCAAGCACAGGCAGCACAGCAAGCACAGGCAGCAAGCACAGGCAGCACAGCAAGCACAGGCAGCAAGCACAGGCAGCGCAGCAAACACAGGCAGCACAGCAAGCACAGGCAGCACAGCAGCACAGGCAGCAAGCACAGGCAGCACAGCAAGCACAGGCAGCAAGCACAGGCAGCACAGCAAGCACAGGCAGCAAGCACAGGCAGCACAGCAAGCACAGGCAGCAAGCACAGGCAGCACAGCAAGCACAGGCAGCAAGCACAGGCAGCACAGCAAGCACAGGCAGCAAGCACAGGCAGCACAGCAAGCACAGGCAGCACAGCAAGCACAGGCAGCAAGCACAGGCAGCACAGCAAGCACAGGCAGCAAGCACAGGCAGCGCAGCAAACACAGGCAGCACAGCAAGCACAGGCCGCACAGCAGCACAGGCAGCAAGCACAGGCAGCACAGCAAGCACAGGCAGCAAGCACAGGCAGCACAGCAAGCACAGGCAGCAAGCACAGGCAGCAAGCACAGGCAGCACAGCAAGCACTGGCAGCAAGCACAGGCAGCACAGCAAGCACAGGCAGCAAGCACAGGCAGCACAGCAAGCACAGGCAGCAAGCACAGGCAGCACAGCAAGCACAGGCAGCACAGCAAGCACAGGCAGCAAGCACAGGCAGCACAGCAAGCACAGGCAGCAAGCACAGGCAGCGCAGCAAACACAGGCAGCACAGCAAGCACAGGCCGCACAGCAGCACAGGCAGCAAGCACAGGCAGCACAGCAAGCACAGGCAGCAAGCACAGGCAGCACAGCAAGCACAGGCAGCAAGCACAGGCAGCACAGCACAGGCAGCACAGCAAGCACAGGCAGCCAGCACAGGCAGCAAGCACAGGCAGCAAGCACAGGCAGCACAGCAAACACAGGCAGCACAGCAAGCACAGGCAGCAAGCACAGGCAGCACAGCAAACACAGGCAGCACAGCAAGCATAGGCAGCACAGCAAACACAGGCAGCAGAGCAAGCACAGGCAGCACAGCACAGGCAGCACAGCAAGCACAGGCAGCACAGCAGCACAGGCAGCAAGCACAGGCAGCACAGCAAGCACAGGCAGTAAGCACAGGCAGCACAGCAAACACAGGCAGCACAGCAAGCACAGGCAGCACAGCAGCACAGGCAGCAAGCACAGGCAGCACAGCAAACACAGGCAGCACAGCAAGCACAGGCAGCAAGCACAGGCAGCACAGCAAACACAGGCAGCACAGCAAGCACAGGCAGCACAGCAAACACAGGCAGCAGAGCAAGCACAGGCAGCACAGCACAGGCAGCACAGCAAGCACAGGCAGCACAGCAGCACAGGCAGCAAGCACAGGCAGCACAGCAAGCACAGGCAGCAAGCACAGGCAGCACAGCAAACACAGGCAGCACAGCAAGCACAGGCAGCACAGGCAGCACAGCAAGCACAGCCAGCACAGCAAGCACAGGCAGCAAGCACAGGCAGCAAGCACAGGCAGTAAGCACAGGCAGCAAGCACAGGCAGCACAGCAAGCACAGGCAGCAAGCACAGGCAGCACAGCAAGCACTGGCAGCAAGCACAGGCAGCACAGCAAGCACAGGCAGCACAGCAAGCATAGGCAGCACAGCAAGCACAGGCAGCAAGCACAGGCAGCACAGCAAGCACAGGCAGCAAGCACAGGCAGCACAGCAAGCACAGGCAGCAAGCACAGGCAGCACAGCAAGCACAGGCAGCAAGCACAGGCAGCGCAGCAAACACAGGCAGCACAGCAAGCACAGGCAGCACAGCAGCACAGGCAGCAAGCACAGGCAGCACAGCAAGCACAGGCAGCAAGCACAGGCAGCACAGCAAGCACAGGCAGCAAGCACAGGCAGCACAGCAAGCACAGGCAGCCAGCACAGGCAGCAAGCACAGGCAGCACAGGCAGACACAAGCAGCAGAGCAAGCACAGGAAGCACAGCAAGCACAGGCAGCAAGCACAGGCAGCACAGCAAACACAGGCAGCACAGCAAGCACAGGCAGCACAGCAGCACAGGCAGCAAGCACAGGCAGCACAGCAAACACAGGCAGCACAGCAAGCACAGGCAGCAAGCACAGGCAGCACAGCATACACAGGCAGCACAGCAAGCACAGGCAGCACAGCAAACACAGGCAGCAGAGCAAGCACAGGCAGCACAGCACAGGCAGCACAGCAAGCACAGGCAGCACAGCAGCACAGGCAGCAAGCACAGGCAGCACAGCAAGCACAGGCAGCAAGCACAGGCAGCACAGCAAACACAGGCAGCACAGCAAGCACAGGCAGCACAGCACAGGCAGCACAGCAAGCACAGGCAGCACAGCAAGCACAGGCAGCAAGCACAGGCAGCAAGCACAGGCAGCAAGCACAGGCAGTAAGCACAGGCAGCAAGCACAGGCAGCAGAGCAAGCACATGCAGCAATCGCAGACAGCACAGCAAGCACAGGCAGCACAGCACAGGCAGCACAGCAAGCACAGGCAGAACAGCAAGCACAGGCAGCAAGCACAGGCAGCACAGCAAGCACAGGCAGCAAGCACAGGCAGCACAGCAAACACAGGCAGCACAGCAAGCACAGGCAGCAAGCACAGGCAGCACAGCGAACACAGGCAGTACAGCAAGCACAGGCAGCACAGCAGCACAGGCAGCAAGCACAGGCAGCACAGCAAGCACAGGCAGCAAGCACAGGCAGCACAGCAAACACAGGCAGCACAGCAAGCACAGGCAGCACAGCAGCACAGGCAGCAAGCACAGGCAGCACAGCAAGCACAGGCAGCAAGCACAGGCAGCACAGCAAACACAGGCAGCAAGCACAGGCAGCACAGCAAGCACAGGCAGCAAGCATAGGCAACACAGCAAGCACAGGCAGCACAGCACAGGCAGCACAGCAAGCATAGGCCGCACAGCAAGCACAGGCAGCACAGCAAGCACAGGCAGCAATCACAGGCAGCACAGCAAGCACAGGCAGCAAGCACAGGCAGCAAGCACAGGCAGCAAGCACAGGCAGCACAGCAAGCACAGGCAGCAAGCACAGGCAGCACAGCAAGCACAGGCAGCAAGCACAGGCAGCACAGCAAGCACTGGCAGCAAGCACAGGCAGCACAGCAAGCACAGGCAGCAAGCACAGGCAGCACAGCAAGCACAGGCAGCAAGCACAGGCAGCACAGCAAGCACAGGCAGCAAGCACAGGCAGCACAGCAAGCACAGGCAGCAAGCACAGGCAGCGCAGCAAACACAGGCAGCACAGCAAGCACAGGCAGCACAGCAGCACAGGCAGCAAGCACAGGCAGCACAGCAAGCACAGGCAGCAAGCACAGGCAGCACAGCAAGCACAGGCAGCAAGCACAGGCAGCACAGCAAGCACAGGCAGCAAGCACAGGCAGCACAGCAAACACAGGCAGCACAGCACAGGCAGCACAGCAAGCACAGGCAGCACAGCAAGCACAGGCAGCAAGCACAGGAAGCACAGCAAGCACAGGCAGCAAGCACAGGCAGCACAGCAAGCACAGGCAGCAAGCACAGGCAACACAGCAAGCACAGACAGCACAGCAAGCACAGGCAGCAAGCACAGGCAGCACAGCAAGCACAGGCAGCACAGCAAGCACAGGCAGCAAGCACAGGCAGCACAGCACAGGCAGCACAGCAAGCACAGGCAGAACAGCAAGCACAGGCAGCAAGCACAGGCAGCACAGCAAGCACAGGCAGCAAGCACAGGCAGCACAGCAAACACAGGCAGC
Organism: Priocnemis perturbator; assembly: GCA_963942575.1. NCBI lineage: Eukaryota > Metazoa > Arthropoda > Insecta > Hymenoptera > Pompilidae > Priocnemis > Priocnemis perturbator. The sequence continues at coordinate 233,295 of CAWWDK010000365.1, read as the reverse complement.
ACAGCAAGCACAGGCAGCAAGCACAGGCAGCACAGCGAACACAGGCAGTACAGCAAGCACAGGCAGCACAGCAGCACAGGCAGCAAGCACAGGCAGCACAGCAAGCACAGGCAGCAAGCACAGGCAGCACAGCAAGCACAGGCAGCAAGCACAGGCAGCACAGCAAACACAGGCAGCACAGCACAGGCAGCACAGCAAGCACAGGCAGCACAGCAAGCACAGGCAGCAAGCACAGGAAGCACAGCAAGCACAGGCAGCAAGCACAGGCAGCACAGCAAGCACAGGCAGCAAGCACAGGCAACACAGCAAGCACAGACAGCACAGCAAGCACAGGCAGCAAGCACAGGCAGCACAGCAAGCACAGGCAGCACAGCAAGCACAGGCAGCAAGCACAGGCAGCACAGCACAGGCAGCACAGCAAGCACAGGCAGAACAGCAAGCACAGGCAGCAAGCACAGGCAGCACAGCAAGCACAGGCAGCAAGCACAGGCAGCACAGCAAACACAGGCAGCACAGCAAGCACAGGCAGCAAGCACAGGCAGCACAGCGAACACAGGCAGTACAGCAAGCACAGGCAGCACAGCAGCACAGGCAGCAAGCACAGGCAGCACAGCAAGCACAGGCAGCAAGCACAGGCAGCACAGCAAACACAGGCAGCACAGCAAGCACAGGCAGCACAGCAGCACAGGCAGCAAGCACAGGCAGCACAGCAAGCACAGGCAGCAAGCACAGGCAGCACAGCAAACACAGACAGCAAGCACAGGCAGCAAGCATAGGCAACACAGCAAGCACAGGCAGCACAGCACAGGCAGCACAGCAAGCATAGGCCGCACAGCAAGCACAGGCAGCACAGCAAGCACAGGCAGCACAGCAAGCACAGGCAGCAAGCACAGGCAGCAAGCACAGGCAGCAAGCACAGGCAGCACAGCAAGCACAGGCAGCAAGCACAGGCAGCACAGCAAGCACAGGCAGCAAGCACAGGCAGCAAGCACAGGCAGCACAGCAAGCACTGGCAGCAAGCACAGGCAGCACAGCAAGCACAGGCAGCACAGCAAGCACAGGCAGCAAGCACAGGCAGCACAGCAAGCACAGGCAGCAAGCACAGGCAGCACAGCAAGCACAGGCAGCAAGCACAGGCAGCACAGCAAACACAGACAGCAAGCACAGGCAGCAAGCATAGGCAACACAGCAAGCACAGGCAGCACAGCACAGGCAGCACAGCAAGCATAGGCCGCACAGCAAGCACAGGCAGCACAGCAAGCACAGGCAGCACAGCAAGCACAGGCAGCAAGCACAGGCAGCAAGCACAGGCAGCAAGCACAGGCAGCACAGCAAGCACAGGCAGCAAGCACAGGCAGCACAGCAAGCACAGGCAGCAAGCACAGGCAGCAAGCACAGGCAGCACAGCAAGCACTGGCAGCAAGCACAGGCAGCACAGCAAGCACAGGCAGCACAGCAAGCACAGGCAGCAAGCACAGGCAGCACAGCAAGCACAGGCAGCAAGCACAGGCAGCACAGCAAGCACAGGCAGCAAGCACAGGCAGCACAGCAAGCACAGGCAGCAAGCACAGGCAGCGCAGCAAACACAGGCAGCACAGCAAGCACAGGCAGCACAGCAAGCACAGGCAGCAAGCACAGGCAGCACAGCAAGCACAGGCAGCAAGCACAGGCAGCAAGCACAGGCAGCAAGCACAGGCAGCACAGCAAGCACAGGCAGCAAGCACAGGCAGCACAGCAAGCACAGGCAGCAAGCACAGGCAGCAAGCACAGGCAGCACAGCAAGCACTGGCAGCAAGCACAGGCAGCACAGCAAGCACAGGCAGCAAGCACAGGCAGCACAGCAAGCACAGGCAGCAAGCACAGGCAGCACAGCAAGCACAGGCAGCAAGCACAGGCAGCACAGCAAGCACAGGCAGCAAGCACAGGCAGCGCAGCAAACACAGGCAGCACAGCAAGCACAGGCAGCACAGCAGCACAGGCAGCAAGCACAGGCAGCACAGCAAGCACAGGCAGCAAGCACAGGCAGCACAGCAAGCACAGGCAGCAAGCACAGGCAGCACAGCAAGCACAGGCAGCAAGCACAGGCAGCACAGCAAACACAGGCAGCACAGCACAGGCAGCACAGCAAGCACAGGCAGCACAGCAAGCACAGGCAGCAAGCACAGGAAGCACAGCAAGCACAGGCAGCAAGCACAGGCAGCACAGCAAGCACAGGCAGCAAGCACAGGCAACACAGCAAGCACAGACAGCACAGCAAGCACAGGCAGCAAGCACAGGCAGCACAGCAAGCACAGGCAGCACAGCAAGCACAGGCAGCAAGCACAGGCAGCACAGCACAGGCAGCACAGCAAGCACAGGCAGAACAGCAAGCACAGGCAGCAAGCACAGGCAGCACAGCAAGCACAGGCAGCAAGCACAGGCAGCACAGCAAACACAGGCAGCACAGCAAGCACAGGCAGCAAGCACAGGCAGCACAGCGAACACAGGCAGTACAGCAAGCACAGGCAGCACAGCAGCACAGGCAGCAAGCACAGGCAGCACAGCAAGCACAGGCAGCAAGCACAGGCAGCACAGCAAACACAGGCAGCACAGCAAGCACAGGCAGCACAGCAGCACAGGCAGCAAGCACAGGCAGCACAGCAAGCACAGGCAGCAAGCACAGGCAGCACAGCAAACACAGACAGCAAGCACAGGCAGCAAGCATAGGCAACACAGCAAGCACAGGCAGCACAGCACAGGCAGCACAGCAAGCATAGGCCGCACAGCAAGCACAGGCAGCACAGCAAGCACAGGCAGCACAGCAAGCACAGGCAGCAAGCACAGGCAGCAAGCACAGGCAGCAAGCACAGGCAGCACAGCAAGCACAGGCAGCAAGCACAGGCAGCACAGCAAGCACAGGCAGCAAGCACAGGCAGCAAGCACAGGCAGCACAGCAAGCACTGGCAGCAAGCACAGGCAGCACAGCAAGCACAGGCAGCACAGCAAGCACAGGCAGCAAGCACAGGCAGCACAGCAAGCACAGGCAGCAAGCACAGGCAGCACAGCAAGCACAGGCAGCAAGCACAGGCAGCACAGCAAGCACAGGCAGCAAGCACAGGCAGCGCAGCAAACACAGGCAGCACAGCAAGCACAGGCAGCACAGCAGCACAGGCAGCAAGCACAGGCAGCACAGCAAGCACAGGCAGCAAGCACAGGCAGCACAGCAAGCACAGGCAGCAAGCACAGGCAGCACAGCACAGGCAGCACAGCAAGCACAGGCAGCCAGCACAGGCAGCAAGCACAGGCAGCAAGCACAGGCAGCACAGCAAACACAGGCAGCACAGCAAGCACAGGCAGCAAGCACAGGCAGCACAGCAAACACAGGCAGCACAGCAAGCATAGGCAGCACAGCAAACACAGGCAGCAGAGCAAGCACAGGCAGCACAGCACAGGCAGCACAGCAAGCACAGGCAGCACAGCAGCACAGGCAGCAAGCACAGGCAGCACAGCAAGCACAGGCAGTAAGCACAGGCAGCACAGCAAACACAGGCAGCACAGCAAGCACAGGCAGCACAGCAGCACAGGCAGCAAGCACAGGCAGCACAGCAAACACAGGCAGCACAGCAAGCACAGGCAGCAAGCACAGGCAGCACAGCAAACACAGGCAGCACAGCAAGCACAGGCAGCACAGCAAACACAGGCAGCAGAGCAAGCACAGGCAGCACAGCACAGGCAGCACAGCAAGCACAGGCAGCACAGCAGCACAGGCAGCAAGCACAGGCAGCACAGCAAGCACAGGCAGCAAGCACAGGCAGCACAGCAAACACAGGCAGCACAGCAAGCACAGGCAGCACAGGCAGCACAGCAAGCACAGCCAGCACAGCAAGCACAGGCAGCAAGCACAGGCAGCAAGCACAGGCAGTAAGCACAGGCAGCAAGCACAGGCAGCACAGCAAGCACAGGCAGCAAGCACAGGCAGCAAGCACAGGCAGCACAGCAAGCACTGGCAGCAAGCACAGGCAGCACAGCAAGCATAGGCAGCACAGCAAGCACAGGCAGCAAGCACAGGCAGCACAGCAAGCACAGGCAGCAAGCACAGGCAGCACAGCAAGCACAGGCAGCAAGCACAGGCAGCACAGCAAGCACAGGCAGCAAGCACAGGCAGCGCAGCAAACACAGGCAGCACAGCAAGCACAGGCAGCACAGCAGCACAGGCAGCAAGCACAGGCAGCACAGCAAGCACAGGCAGCAAGCACAGGCAGCACAGCAAGCACAGGCAGCACAGCACAGGCAGCACAGCAAGCACAGGCAGCACAGCAAGCACAGGCAGCAAGCACAGGCAGCAAGCACAGGCAGTAAGCACAGGCAGCAAGCACAGGCAGCAGAGCAAGCACATGCAGCAATCGCAGACAGCACAGCAAGCACAGGCAGCACAGCACAGGCAGCACAGCAAGCACAGGCAGAACAGCAAGCACAGGCAGCAAGCACAGGCAGCACAGCAAGCACAGGCAGCAAGCACAGGCAGCACAGCAAACACAGGCAGCACAGCAAGCACAGGCAGCAAGCACAGGCAGCACAGCGAACACAGGCAGTACAGCAAGCACAGGCAGCACAGCAGCACAGGCAGCAAGCACAGGCAGCACAGCAAGCACAGGCAGCAAGCACAGGCAGCACAGCAAACACAGGCAGCACAGCAAGCACAGGCAGCACAGCAGCACAGGCAGCAAGCACAGGCAGCACAGCAAGCACAGGCAGCAAGCACAGGCAGCACAGCAAACACAGGCAGCAAGCACAGGCAGCACAGCAAGCACAGGCAGCAAGCATAGGCAACACAGCAAGCACAGGCAGCACAGCACAGGCAGCACAGCAAGCATAGGCCGCACAGCAAGCACAGGCAGCACAGCAAGCACAGGCAGCAATCACAGGCAGCACAGCAAGCACAGGCAGCAAGCACAGGCAGCAAGCACAGGCAGCAAGCACAGGCAGCACAGCAAGCACAGGCAGCAAGCACAGGCAGCACAGCAAGCACAGGCAGCAAGCACAGGCAGCAAGCACAGGCAGCACAGCAAGCACTGGCAGCAAGCACAGGCAGCACAGCAAGCACAGGCAGCAAGCACAGGCAGCACAGCAAGCACAGGCAGCAAGCACAGGCAGCACAGCAAGCACAGGCAGCAAGCACAGGCAGCACAGCAAGCACAGGCAGCAAGCACAGGCAGCGCAGCAAACACAGGCAGCACAGCAAGCACAGGCAGCACAGCAGCACAGGCAGCAAGCACAGGCAGCACAGCAAGCACAGGCAGCACAGCAAGCACAGGCAGCAAGCACAGGCAGCACAGCACAGGCAGCACAGCAAGCACAGGCAGCCAGCACAGGCAGCAAGCACAGGCAGCAAGCACAGGCAGCACAGGCAGACACAAGCAGCACAGCAAGCACAGGCAGCAAGCACAGGCAGCACAGCAAACACAGGCAGCACAGCAAGCACAGGCAGCACAGCAGCACAGGCAGCAAGCACAGGCAGCACAGCAAACACAGGCAGCACAGCAAGCACAGGCAGCAAGCACAGGCAGCACAGCAAACACAGGCAGCACAGCAAGCATAGGCAGCACAGCAAACACAGGCAGCAGAGCAAGCACAGGCAGCACAGCACAGGCAGCACAGCAAGCACAGGCAGCACAGCAGCACAGGCAGCAAGCACAGGCAGCACAGCAAGCACAGGCAGTAAGCACAGGCAGCACAGCAAACACAGGCAGCACAGCACAGGCAGCACAGCAAGCACAGGCAGCACAGCAAGCACAGGCAGCAAGCACAGGCAGCAAGCACAGGCAGCACAGCAAGCACAGGCAGCAAGCACAGGCAGCACAGCAAGCACAGGCAGCAAGCACAGGCAGCACAGCAAGCACTGGCAGCAAGCACAGGCAGCACAGCAAGCACAGGCAGCACAGCAAGCACAGGCAGCACAGCAAGCACAGGCAGCAAGCACAGGCAGCACAGCAAGCACAGGCAGCAAGCACAGGCAGCACAGCAAGCACAGGCAGCAAGCACAGGCAGCACAGCAAGCACAGGCAGCACAGCAAGCACAGGCAGCACAGCAGCACAGGCAGCAAGCACAGGCAGCACAGCAAGCACAGGCAGCACAGCAAGCACAGGCAGCAAGCACAGGCAGCACAGCACAGGCAGCACAGCAAGCACAGGCAGCCAGCACAGGCAGCAAGCACAGGCAGCACAGCAAGCACTGGCAGCAAGCACAGGCAGCACAGCAAGCACAGGCAGCAAGCACAGGCAGCACAGCAAGCACAGGCAGCAAGCACAGGCAGCACAGCAAGCACAGGCAGCAAGCACAGGCAGCACAGCAAGCACAGGCAGCAAGCACAGGCAGCGCAGCAAACACAGGCAGCACAGCAAGCACAGGCAGCACAGCAGCACAGGCAGCAAGCACAGGCAGCACAGCAAGCACAGGCAGCAAGCACAGGCAGCACAGCAAGCACAGGCAGCAAGCACAGGCAGCACAGCACAGGCAGCACAGCAAGCACAGGCAGCCAGCACAGGCAGCAAGCACAGGCAGCAAGCACAGGCAGCACAGGCAGACACAAGCAGCACAGCAAGCACAGGCAGCAAGCACAGGCAGCACAGCAAACACAGGCAGCACAGCAAGCACAGGCAGCACAGCAGCACAGGCAGCAAGCACAGGCAGCACAGCAAACACAGGCAGCACAGCAAGCACAGGCAGCAAGCACAGGCAGCACAGCAAACACAGGCAGCACAGCAAGCATAGGCAGCACAGCAAACACAGGCAGCACAGCACAGGCAGCACAGCAAGCACAGGCAGCACAGCAGCACAGGCAGCAAGCACAGGCAGCACAGCAAGCACAGGCAGTAAGCACAGGCAGCACAGCAAACACAGGCAGCACAGCACAGGCAGCACAGCAAGCACAGGCAGCACAGCAAGCACAGGCAGCAAGCACAGGCAGCAAGCACAGGCAGTAAGCACAGGCAGCAAGCACAGGCAGCAGAGCAAGCACATGCAGCAATCGCAGACAGCACAGCAAGCACAGGCAGCAAGCACAGGCAGCACAGCAAGCACAGGCAGCACAGCAAGCACAGGCAGCAAGCACAGGCAGCACAGCAAGCACAGGCAGCAAGCACAGGCAGCACAGCAAGCACAGGCAGCAAGCACAGGCAGCACAGCAAACACAGACAGCAAGCACAGGCAGCAAGCATAGGCAACACAGCAAGCACAGGCAGCACAGCACAGGCAGCACAGCAAGCACAGGCAGCACAGCAAGCACAGGCAGCAAGCACAGGCAGCACAGCAAGCACAGGCAGCAAGCACAGGCAGCACAGCAAGCACAGGCAGCAAGCACAGGCAGCAAGCACAGGCAGCACAGCAAGCACTGGCAGCAAGCACAGGCAGCACAGCAAGCACAGGCAGCACAGCAAGCACAGGCAGCACAGCAAGCACAGGCAGCAAGCACAGGCAGCACAGCAAACACAGGCAGCAAGCACAGGCAGCACAGCAAACACAGGCAGCACAGCACAGGCAGCACAGCAAGCACAGGCAGCACAGCAAGCACAGGCAGCAAGCACAGGCAGCACAGCAAGCACAGGCAGCAAGCACAGGCAGCACAACAAGCACAGGGAGCAAGCACAGGCAGCACAGCAAGCACAGGCACGTTAGAAACCCGCAAAATAGCTCGACGTGATGTGTTCGTTTTAGCGATTCCGGGGGAAGTCCAGAGGGGTCAAGCTCGGTCCTCTTTCCAACAGGCAAAGCCTGCTCCGATCTTCGGCGAGATTCACTCTCGCATTTGTTTACAATGCTTACTCTTACTGAGACGCAGGTCAATGCACTGGCCGCCGAGGTAAACATATGATCCGCGACTCTCGGCGCCTCCAAAAACAGGTGACACAGCAACGCACTGTCGTGTGCCACTGTCGAATTACCGCGTGTTATGGGCGAAATCAAATGCATCGCTAACAGGCAGCACAGCAAGCACAGGCAGCAAGCACAGGCAGCACAGCAAGCACAGGCAGCAAGCACAGGAAGCACAGCAAGCACAGGCAGCAAGCACAGGCAGCACAGCAAGCACAGGCAGCAAGCACAGGCAGCACAGCAAACACAGGCAGCACAGCACAGGCAGCACAGCAAGCACAGGCAGCAAGCACAGGCAGCACAGCAAGCACAGGCAGCAAGCACAGGCAGCACAGGCAGCAAGCACAGGCAGCACAGCAAGCACAGGCAGCAAGCACAGGCAGCACAACAAGCACAGGGAGCAAGCACAGGCAGCACAGCAAGCACAGGCAGCACAGCACAGGCAGCACAGCAAGCACAGGCAGCACAGCAAGCACAGGCAGCAAGCACAGGCAGCACAGCAAGCACAGGCAGCAAGCACAGGCAGCACAGCAAACACAGGCAGCACAGCACAGGCAGCACAGCAAGCACAGGCAGCAAGCACAGGCAGCACAGCAAGCACAGGCAGCAAGCACAGGCAGCACAGGCAGCAAGCACAGGCAGCACAGCAAGCACAGGCAGCAAGCACAGGCAGCACAACAAGCACAGGGAGCAAGCACAGGCAGCACAGCAAGCACAGGCAGCACAGCACAGGCAGCACAGCAAGCACAGGCAGCACAGCAAGCACAGGCAGCAAGCACAGGCAGTAAGCACAGGCAGCAAGCACAGGCAGCAATCGCAGACAGCACAGCAAGCACAGGCAGCAAGCACAGGCAGCAAGCACAGGCAGCACAGCAAGCACAGGCAGCAAGCACAGGCAGCACAGCAAGCACAGGCAGCAAGCACAGGCAGCACAGCAAGCACAGGCAGCAAGCACAGGCAGCACAGCAAACACAGGCAGCACAGCACAGGCAGCACAGCAAGCACAGGCAGCACAGCAAGCACAGGCAGCAAGCACAGGCAGCACAGCAAGCACAGGCAGCAAGCACAGGCAGCACAACAAGCACAGGGAGCAAGCACAGGCAGCACAGCAAGCACAGGCACGTTAGAAACCCGCAAAATAGCTCGACGTGATGTGTTCGTTTTAGCGATTCCGGGGGAAGTCCAGAGGGGTCAAGCTCGGTCCTCTTTCCAACAGGCAAAGCCTGCTCCGATCTTCGGCGAGATTCACTCTCGCATTTGTTTACAATGCTTACTCTTACTGAGACGCAGGTCAATGCACTGGCCGCCGAGGTAAACATATGATCCGCGACTCTCGGCGCCTCCAAAAACAGGTGACACAGCAACGCACTGTCGTGTGCCACTGTCGAATTACCGCGTGTTATGGGCGAAATCAAATGCATCGCTAACAGGCAGCACAGCAAGCACAGGCAGCAAGCACAGGCAGCACAGCAAGCACAGGCAGCAAGCACAGGAAGCACAGCAAGCACAGGCAGCAAGCACAGGCAGCACAGCAAGCACAGGCAGCAAGCACAGGCAGCACAGCAAACACAGGCAGCACAGCACAGGCAGCACAGCAAGCACAGGCAGCACAGCAAGCACAGGCAGCAAGCACAGGCAGCACAGCAAGCACAGGCAGCAAGCACAGGCAGCACAGCAAACACAGGCAGCACAGCACAGGCAGCACAGCAAGCACAGGCAGCAAGCACAGGCAGCACAGCAAGCACAGGCAGCAAGCACAGGCAGCACAGGCAGCAAGCACAGGCAGCACAGCAAGCACAGGCAGCAAGCACAGGCAGCACAACAAGCACAGGGAGCAAGCACAGGCAGCACAGCAAGCACAGGCAGCACAGCACAGGCAGCACAGCAAGCACAGGCAGCACAGCAAGCACAGGCAGCAAGCACAGGCAGCACAGCAAGCACAGGCAGCAAGCACAGGCAGCACAGCAAACACAGGCAGTACAGCAAGCACAGGCAGCACAGCAGCACAGGGAGAAAGCACAGGCAGCACAGCAAGCACAGGCAGCATGCACAGGAAGCAAGCACAGGCAACACAGCAAGCACAGGCAACACAGCAAGCACAGGCAGCACAGCAAGCACAGGCAGCAAGCACAGGCAGCACAGCAAGCACAGGCAGCAAGCACAGGCAGCACAGCAAGCACAGGCAGCAAGCACAGGCAACACAGCAAGCACAGGCAGCAAGCACAGGCAGCACAGCAAACACAGGCAGTACAGCAAGCACAGGCAGCACAGCAGCACAGGGAGAAAGCACAGGCAGCACAGCAAGCACAGGCAGCATGCACAGGAAGCAAGCACAGGCAACACAGCAAGCACAGGCAGCACAGCAGCACAGGGAGAAAGCACAGGCAGCACAGCAAGCACAGGCAGCATGCACAGGAAGCAAGCACAGGCAACACAGCAAGCACAGGCAGCACATCAAGCACAGGCAGCGCAGCACAGCAAGCACAGGCAGCAAGCACAGGCAACACAGCAAGCACAGGCAGCAAGCACAGGCAGCACAGCAAACACAGGCAGCACAGCAAGCACAGGCAGCAAGCACAGGCAGCACAGCAAGCACAGGAAGCAAGCACAGGCAGCACAGCAAGCACAGGCAGCACAGCAAGCACAGGCAGCAAGCACAGGCAGCAAGCACAGGCAGCACAGCAAGCACAGGCAGCAAGCACAGGCAGCACAGCAAGCACAGGGAGCAAGCACAGGCAGCACAGCAAGCACAGGCAGCAAGCACAGGCAGCACAGCAAGCACAGGCAGCAAGCACAGGCAGCACAGCAAACACAGGCAGTACAGCAAGCACAGGCAGCAAGCACAGGCAGCAAGCACAGGCAGCAGAGCAAGCACATGCAGCAAGCGCAGGCAGCACAGCAAGCACAGCAAGCACAGGCAGCAAGCACAGGCAGCACAGCAAGCACAGGCAGCAAGCACAGGCAGCACAGCAAGCACAGGCAGCAAGCACAGGCAGCAAGCACAGGCAGCAGAGCAAGCACATGCAGCAAGCGCAGGCAGCACAGCAAGCACAGCAAGCACAGGCAGCAAGCACAGGCAGCACAGCAAGCACAGGCAGCAAGCACAGGCAGCACAGCAAACACAGGCAGAACAGCAAGCACAGGCATCACAGCAAGCACAAGCAGCAAGCACAGGCAGCACAGCAAGCACAGGCAGCACAGCAAACACAGGCAGCACAGCAAGCACAGGCAGCACAGCAGCACAGGCAGCACAGCAAGCACAGGCAGCAAGCACTGGCAGCACAGCAAGCACAGGCAGCAAGCACGGGCAGCACAGCAAGCACAGGCAGCAAGCACAGGCAGCACAGCAAGCACAGGCAGCACAGCAAACACAGGCAGCAAGCACAGGCAGCAAGCACAGGCAGCACAGCAAGCACAGGCAGCAAGCACAGGCAGCAAGCACAGGCAGCACAGCAAGCACAGGCAGCAAGCACAGGCAGCGCAGCAAACACAGGCAGCACAGCAAGCACAGGCAGCACAGCAGCACAGGCAGCAAGCACAGGCAGCACAGCAAGCACAGGCAGCAAGCACAGGCAGCACAGCAAGCACAGGCAGCAAGCACAGGCAGCACAGCAAACACAGGCAGCACAGCAAGCACAGGCAGCAAGCACAGGCAGCACAGCAAGCACAGGCAGCACAGCAAGCACAGGCAGCACAGCAAACACAGGCAGTACAGCAAGCACAGGCAGCACAGCAGCACAGGCAGCAAGCACAGGCAGCACAGCAAGCACAGGCAGCAAGCACAGGCAGCACAGCAAACACAGGCAGCACAGCAAGCACAGGCAGCACAGCACAGGCAGCACAGCAAGCACAGGCAACAAGCACAGGCAGCACAGCAAACACAGGCAGCACAGCACAGGCAGCACAGCAAGCACAGGCAGCAAGCACAGGCAGCACAGGCAGCAAGCACAGGCAGCACAGCAAGCACAGGCAGCAGAGCAAGCACAGGCAGCACAGCACAGGCAGCACAGCAAACACAGGCAGCACAGCAAGCACAGGCAGCAAGCACAGGCAGCACAGCAAACACAGGCAGCACAGCAAGCACAGGCAGCACAGCAAACACAGGCAGCAGAGCAAGCACAGGCAGCACAGCACAGGCAGCACAGAAAGCACAGGCAGCACAGCAGCACAGGCAGCAAGCACAGGCAGCACAGCAAGCACAGGCAGCAAGCACAGGCAGCAAAGCAAACACAGGCAGCACAGCTAGCACAAGCAGCACAGCACAGGCAGCACAGCAAGCACAGGCAGCACAGCAAGCACAGGAAGCAAGCACAGGCAGCAAGCACAGGCAGCAAGCACAGGCAGCAAAGCAAGCACAGGCAGCAAGCACAGGCAGCACAGCAAGCACAGGCAGCACAGAAAGCACAAGCAGCACAGCAAGCACAGGCAGCACAGCACAGGCAGCACAGCAAGCACAGGCAGCACAGCAAGCACAGGCAGCAAGCACAGGCAGCACAGCAAGCACAGGCAGCAAGCACAGGCAGCACAGCAAGCACAGGCAGCAAGCACAGGCAGCACAGCAAACACAGGCAGCACAGCACAGGCAGCACAGCAAGCACAGGCAGCACAGCAAGCACAGGCAGCAAGCACAGGCAGCACAGGCAGCAAGCACAGGCAGCACAGCAAGCACAGGCAGCAAGCACAGGCAGCAAGCACAGGCAGCACAGCAAGCACAGGCAGCAAGCACAGGCAGCACAACAAGCACAGGGAGCAAGCACAGGCAGCACAGCAAGCACAGGCACGTTAGAAACCCGCAAAATAGCTCGACGTGATGTGTTCGTTTTAGCGATTCCGGGGGAAGTGCAGAGGGGTCAAGCTCGGTCCTCTTTCCAACAGGCAAAGCCTGCTCCGATCTTCGGCGAGATTCACTCTCGCATTTGTTTACAATGCTTACTCTTACTGAGACGCAGGTCAATGCACCGGCCGCCGAGGTAAACATATGATCCGCGACTCTCGGCGCCTCCAAAAACAGGTGACACAGCAACGCACTGTCGTGTGCCACTGTCGAATTACCGCGTGTTATGGGCGAAATCAAATGCATTGCTAACAGGCAGCACAGCAAGCACAGGCAGCAAGCACAGGCAGCACAGCAAGCACAGGCAGCAAGCACAGGCAGCACAGCAAGCACAGGCAGCAAGCACAGGCAGCACAGCAAACACAGGCAGCACAGCACAGGCAGCACAGCAAGCACAGGCAGCACAGCAAGCACAGGCAGCAAGCACAGGCAGCACAGGCAGCAAGCACAGGCAGCACAGCAAGCACAGGCAGCAAGCACAGGCAGCAAGCACAGGCAGCACAGCAAGCACAGGCAGCAAGCACAGGCAGCACAACAAGCACAGGGAGCAAGCACAGGCAGCACAGCAAGCACAGGCACGTTAGAAACCCGCAAAATAGCTCGACGTGATGTGTTCGTTTTAGCGATTCCGGGGGAAGTGCAGAGGGGTCAAGCTCGGTCCTCTTTCCAACAGGCAAAGCCTGCTCCGATCTTCGGCGAGATTCACTCTCGCATTTGTTTACAATGCTTACTCTTACTGAGACGCAGGTCAATGCACCGGCCGCCGAGGTAAACATATGATCCGCGACTCTCGGCGCCTCCAAAAACAGGTGACACAGCAACGCACTGTCGTGTGCCACTGTCGAATTACCGCGTGTTATGGGCGAAATCAAATGCATTGCTAACAGGCAGCACAGCAAGCACAGGCAGCAAGCACAGGCAGCACAGCAAGCACAGGCAGCAAGCACAGGCAGCACAGCAAGCACAGGCAGCAAGCACAGGCAGCAAGCACAGGCAGCACAGCAAGCACAGGCAGCAAGCACAGGCAACACAGCAAGCACAGACAGCACAGCAAGCACAGGCAGCACAGCAAGCACAGGCAGCACAGCAAGCACAGGCAGCACAGCAAGCACAGGCAGCAAGCACAGGCAGCACAGCACAGGCAGCACAGCAAGCACAGGCAGAACAGCAAGCACAGGCAGCAAGCACAGGCAGCACAGCAAGCACAGGCAGCAAGCACAGGCAGCACAGCAAACACAGGCAGCACAGCACAGGCAGCACAGCAAGCACAGGCAGCACAGCAAGCACAGGCAGCAAGCACAGGCAGCACAGCAAGCACAGGCAGCAAGCACAGGCAGCACAGGCAGCAAGCACAGGCAGCAAGCACAGGCAGCACAGCAAACACAGGCAGCACAGCAAGCACAGGCAGCACAGCAGCACAGGCAGCAAGCACAGGCAGCACAGCAAGCACAGGCAGCAAGCACAGGCAGCACAGCAAGCACAGGCAGCAAGCACAGGCAGCACAGCACAGGCAGCACAGCAAGCACGGGCAGCCAGCACAGGCAGCAAGCACAGGCTGCAAGCACAGGCAGCACAGGCAGACACAAGCAGCACAGCAAGCACAGGCAGCAAGCACAGGCAGCACAGCAAACACAGGCAGCACAGCAAGCACAGGCAGCACAGCAGCACAGGCAGCAAGCACAGGCAGCACAGCAAACACAGGCAGCACAGCAAGCACAGGCAGCAAGCACAGGCAGCACAGCAAACACAGGCAGCACAGCAAGCATAGGCAGCACAGCAAACACAGGCAGCAGAGCAAGCACAGGCAGCACAGCACAGGCAGCACAGCAAGCACAGGCAGCACAGCAGCACAGGCAGCAAGCACAGGCAGCACAGCAAGCACAGGCAGTAAGCACAGGCAGCACAGCAAACACAGGCAGCACAGCACAGGCAGCACAGCAAGCACAGGCAGCACAGCAAGCACAGGCAGCAAGCACAGGCAGCAAGCACAGGCAGTAAGCACAGGCAGCAAGCACAGGCAGCAGAGCAAGCACATGCAGCAATCGCAGACAGCACAGCAAGCACAGGCAGCAAGCACAGGCAGCAAGCACAGGCAGCACAGCAAGCACAGGCAGCAAGCACAGGCAGCACAGCAAGCACAGGCAGCAAGCACAGGCAGCACAGCAAGCACAGGCAGCAAGCACAGGCAGCACAGCAAACACAGGCAGCACAGCACAGGCAGCACAGCAAGCACAGGCAGCACAGCAAGCACAGGCAGCAAGCACAGGCAGCACAGCAAGCACAGGCAGCAAGCACAGGAAGCACAGCAAGCACAGGCAGCAAGCACAGGCAGCACAGCAAGCACAGGCAGCAAGCACAGGCAACACAGCAAGCACAGACAGCACAGCAAGCACAGGCAGCAAGCACAGGCAGCACAGCAAGCACAGGCAGCACAGCAAGCACAGGCAGCAAGCACAGGCAGCACAGCACAGGCAGCACAGCAAGCACAGGCAGAACAGCAAGCACAGCCAGCAAGCACAGGCAGCACAGCAAGCACAGGCAGCAAGCACAGGCAGCACAGCAAACACAGGCAGCACAGCAAGCACAGGCAGCAAGCACAGGCAGCACAGCGAACACAGGCAGTACAGCAAGCACAGGCAGCACAGCAGCACAGGCAGCAAGCATAGGCAACACAGCAAGCACAGGCAGCACAGCACAGGCAGCACAGCAAGCATAGGCCGCACAGCAAGCACAGGCAGCACAGCAAGCACAGGCAGCAATCACAGGCAGCACAGCAAGCACAGGCAGCAAGCACAGGCAGCAAGCACAGGCAGCAAGCACAGGCAGCAAGCACAGGCAGCACAGCAAGCACAGGCAGCAAGCACAGGCAGCACAGCAAGCACAGGCAGCAAGCACAGGCAGCACAGCAAGCACTGGCAGCAAGCACAGGCAGCACAGCAAGCACAGGCAGCACAGCAAGCATAGGCAGCACAGCAAGCACAGGCAGCAAGCACAGGCAGCACAGCAAGCACAGGCAGCAAGCACAGGCAGCACAGCAAGCACAGGCAGCAAGCACAGGCAGCACAGCAAGCACAGGCAGCAAGCACAGGCAGCGCAGCAAACACAGGCAGCACAGCAAGCACAGGCAGCACAGCAGCACAGGCAGCAAGCACAGGCAGCACAGCAAGCACAGGCAGCAAGCACAGGCAGCACAGCAAGCACAGGCAGCAAGCACAGGCAGCACAGCACAGGCAGCACAGCAAGCACAGGCAGCCAGCACAGGCAGCAAGCACAGGCAGCAAGCACAGGCAGCACAGGCAGACACAAGCAGCACAGCAAGCACAGGCAGCAAGCACAGGCAGCACAGCAAACACAGGCAGCACAGCAAGCACAGGCAGCACAGCAGCACAGGCAGCAAGCACAGGCAGCACAGCAAACACAGGCAGCACAGCAAGCACAGGCAGCAAGCACAGGCAGCACAGCAAACACAGGCAGCACAGCAAGCATAGGCAGCACAGCAAACACAGGCAGCAGAGCAAGCACAGGCAGCACAGCACAGGCAGCACAGCAAGCACAGGCAGCACAGCAGCACAGGCAGCAAGCACAGGCAGCACAGCAAGCACAGGCAGTAAGCACAGGCAGCACAGCAAACACAGGCAGCACAGCACAGGCAGCACAGCAAGCACAGGCAGCACAGCAAGCACAGGCAGCAAGCACAGGCAGCAAGCACAGGCAGTAAGCACAGGCAGCAAGCACAGGCAGCAGAGCAAGCACATGCAGCAATCGCAGACAGCACAGCAAGCACAGGCAGCAAGCACAGGCAGCAAGCACAGGCAGCACAGCAAGCACAGGCAGCAAGCACAGGCAGCACAGCAAGCACAGGCAGCAAGCACAGGCAGCACAGCAAGCACAGGCAGCAAGCACAGGCAGCACAGCAAACACAGGCAGCACAGCACAGGCAGCACAGCAAGCACAGGCAGCACAGCAAGCACAGGCAGCAAGCACAGGCAGCACAGCAAGCACAGGCAGCAAGCACAGGCAGCACAACAAGCACAGGGAGCAAGCACAGGCAGCACAGCAAGCACAGGCACGTTAGAAACCCGCAAAATAGCTCGACGTGATGTGTTCGTTTTAGCGATTCCGGGGGAAGTGCAGAGGGGTCAAGCTCGGTCCTCTTTCCAACAGGCAAAGCCTGCTCCGATCTTCGGCGAGATTCACTCTCGCATTTGTTTACAATGCTTACTCTTACTGAGACGCAGGTCAATGCACTGGCCGCCGAGGTAAACATATGATCCGCGACTCTCGGCGCCTCCAAAAACAGGTGACACAGCAACGCACTGTCGTGTGCCACTGTCGAATTACCGCGTGTTATGGGCGAAATCAAATGCATCGCTAACAGGCAGCACAGCAAGCACAGGCAGCAAGCACAGGCAGCACAGCAAGCACAGGCAGCAAGCACAGGAAGCACAGCAAGCACAGGCAGCAAGCACAGGCAGCACAGCAAGCACAGGCAGCAAGCACAGACAGCACAGGCAGCAAGCACGGGCAGCACAGCAAGCACAGGCAGCAAGCGCAGGCAGCACAGCAAGCACAGCAAGCACAGGCAGCAAGCACAGGCAGCACAGCAAGCACAGGCAGCAAGCACAGGCAGCAAGCACAGGCAGCAAGCACAGGCAGCACAGCAAGCACAGCGAGCAAGCACGGGCAGCACAGCAAGCACAGGCAGCACAGCAAGCACAGGCACGTTAGAAACCCGCAAAATAGCTCGACGTGATGTGTTCGTTTTAGCGATTCTGGGGGAAGTGCAGAGGGGTTAAGCTCCGTCCTCTTTCCAACAGGCAAAGCCTGCTCCGATCTTCGGCGAGATTCACTCTCGCATTTGTTTACAATGCTTACTCTTACTGAGACGCAGGTCAATGCACCGGCCGCCGAGGTAAACATATGATCCGCGACTCTCGGCGCCTCCAACAACAGGTGACACAGCAACGCACTGACGTGTGCCACTGTCGAATTACCGCGTGTTATGGGCGAAATCAAATGCATCGCTAACAGGCAGCACAGCAAGCACAGGCAGCAAGCACAGGCAGCACAGCAAGCACAGGCAGCAAGCACAGGCAGCACAGCAAGCACAGGCAGCAAGCACAGGAAGCACAGCAAGCACAGGCAGCAAGCACAGGCAGCACAGCAAGCACAGGCAGCAAGCACAGGCAACACAGCAAGCACAGACAGCACAGCAAGCACAGGCAGCAAGCACAGGCAGCAAGCACAGGCAGCACACCAAGCACAGGCAGCAAGCACAGGCAGCACAGCACAGGCAGCACAGCAAGCACAGGCAGTACAGCAAGCACAGGCAGCACAGCAGCACAGGCAGCAAGCACAGGCAGCACAGCAAGCACAGGCAGCAAGCACAGGCAGCAAGCACAGGCAGCACAGCAAGCACAGGCAGCAAGCACAGGCAGCGCAGCAAACACAGGCAGCACAGCAAGCACAGGCAGCACAGCAAGCATAAGCCGCACAGCAAGCACAGGCAGCACAGCAAGCACAGGCAGCAAGCACAGGCAGCAAGCACAGGCAGCACAGCAAGCACAGGCAGCAAGCACAGGCAGCACAGCAAGCACAGGCAGCAAGCACAGGCAGCAAGCACAGGCAGCACAGCAAGCACTGGCAGCAAACACAGGCAGCACAGCAAGCACAGGCAGCACAGCAAGCATAGGCAGCACAGCAAGCACAGGCAGCAAGCACAGGCAGCAAGCACAGGCAGCACAGCAAGCACAGGCAGCAAGCACAGGCAGCACAGCAAGCACAGGCAGCAAGCACAGGCAGCGCAGCAAACACAGGCAGCACAGCAAGCACAGGCAGCACAGCAGCACAGGCAGCAAGCACAGGCAGCACAGCAAGCACAGGCAGCAAGCACAGGCAGCACAGCAAGCACAGGCAGCAAGCACAGGCAGCAAGCACAGGCAGCACAGAAAGCACAGGCAGACACAAGCAGCACAGCAAGCACAGGCAGCACAGCAAGCACAGGCAGCAAGCACAGGCAGCACAGCAAACACAGGCAGCACAGCAAGCACAGGCAGCACAGCAGCACAGGCAGCAAGCACAGGCAGCACAGCAAACACAGGCAGCACAGCAAGCACAGGCAGCAAGCACAGGCAGCACAGCAAACACAGGCAGCACAGCAAGCACAGGCAGCACAGCAAACACAGGCAGCAGAGCAAGCACAGGCAGCACAGCACAGGCAGCACAGCAAGCACAGGCAGCACAGCAGCACAGGCAGCAAGCACAGGCAGCACAGCAAGCACAGGCAGCAAGCACAGGCAGCACAGCAAACACAGGCAGCACAGCAAGCACAGGCAGCACAGGCAGCACAGCAAGCACAGCCAGCACAGCAAGCACAGGCAGCAAGCACAGGCAGCAAGCACAGGCAGTAAGCACAGGCAGCAAGCACAGGCAGCACAGCAAGCACAGGCAGCAAGCACAGGCAGCAAGCACAGGCAGCACAGCAAGCACTGGCAGCAAGCACAGGCAGCACAGCAAGCACAGGCAGCACAGCAAGCATAGGCAGCACAGCAAGCACAGGCAGCACAGCAAGCACAGGCAGCAAGCACAGGCAGCAAGCACAGGCAGCACAGCAAGCACAGGCAGCAAGCACAGGCAGCACAGCAAGCACAGGCAGCAAGCACAGGCAGCGCAGCAAACACAGGCAGCACAGCAAGCACAGGCAGCACAGCAGCACAGGCAGCAAGCACAGGCAGCACAGCAAGCACAGGCAGCAAGCACAGGCAGCACAGCAAGCACAGGCAGCAAGCACAGGCAGCACAGCAAGCACAGGCAGCAAGCACAGGCAACACAGCAAGCACAGACAGCACAGCAAGCACAGGCAGCAAGCACAGGCAGCACACCAAGCACAGGCAGCAAGCACAGGAAGCACAGCAAGCACAGGCAGCAAGCACAGGCAGCACAGCAAGCACAGGCAGCAAGCACAGGCAACACAGCAAGCACAGACAGCACAGAAAGCACAGGCAGCAAGCACAGGCAGCACACCAAGCACAGGCAGCAAGCACAGGCAGCACAGCACAGGCAGCACAGCAAGCACAGGCAGTACAGCAAGCACAGGCAGCACAGCAGCACAGGCAGCAAGCACAGGCAGCACAGCAAGCACAGGCAGCAAGCACAGGCAGCAAGCACAGGCAGCACAGCAAGCACAGGCAGCAAGCACAGGCAGCGCAGCAAACACAGGCAGCACAGCAAGCACAGGCAGCACAGCAAGCATAAGCCGCACAGCAAGCACAGGCAGCACAGCAAGCACAGGCAGCAAGCACAGGCAGCAAGCACAGGCAGCACAGCAAGCACAGGCAGCAAGCACAGGCAGCACAGCAAGCACAGGCAGCAAGCACAGGCAGCAAGCACAGGCAGCACAGCAAGCACTGGCAGCAAACACAGGCAGCACAGCAAGCACAGGCAGCACAGCAAGCATAGGCAGCACAGCAAGCACAGGCAGCAAGCACAGGCAGCAAGCACAGGCAGCACAGCAAGCACAGGCAGCAAGCACAGGCAGCACAGCAAGCACAGGCAGCAAGCACAGGCAGCGCAGCAAACACAGGCAGCACAGCAAGCACAGGCAGCACAGCAGCACAGGCAGCAAGCACAGGCAGCACAGCAAGCACAGGCAGCAAGCACAGGCAGCACAGCAAGCACAGGCAGCAAGCACAGGCAGCAAGCACAGGCAGCACAGAAAGCACAGGCAGACACAAGCAGCACAGCAAGCACAGGCAGCAAGCACAGGCAGCAAGCACAGGCAGCACAGAAAGCACAGGCAGACACAAGCAGCACAGCAAGCACAGGCAGCACAGCAAGCACAGGCAGCAAGCACAGGCAGCACAGCAAACACAGGCAGCACAGCAAGCACAGGCAGCACAGCAGCACAGGCAGCAAGCACAGGCAGCACAGCAAACACAGGCAGCACAGCAAGCACAGGCAGCAAGCACAGGCAGCACAGCAAACACAGGCAGCACAGCAAGCACAGGCAGCACAGCAAACACAGGCAGCAGAGCAAGCACAGGCAGCACAGCACAGGCAGCACAGCAAGCACAGGCAGCACAGCAGCACAGGCAGCAAGCACAGGCAGCACAGCAAGCACAGGCAGCAAGCACAGGCAGCACAGCAAACACAGGCAGCACAGCAAGCACAGGCAGCACAGGCAGCACAGCAAGCACAGCCAGCACAGCAAGCACAGGCAGCAAGCACAGGCAGCAAGCACAGGCAGTAAGCACAGGCAGCAAGCACAGGCAGCACAGCAAGCACAGGCAGCACAGCAAGCACAGGCAGCAAGCACAGGCAGCACAGCAAGCACAGGCAGCAAGCACAGGCAGCACAGGCAGCAAGCACAGGCAGCACAGCAAGCACAGGCAGCAAGCACAGGCAGCACAACAAGCACAGGGAGCAAGCACAGGCAGCACAGCAAGCACAGGCACGTTAGAAACCCGCAAAATAGCTCGACGTGATGTGTTCGTTTTAGCGATTCCGGGGGAAGTGCAGAGGGGTCAAGCTCGGTCCTCTTTCCAACAGGCAAAGCCTGCTCCGATCTTCGGCGAGATTCACTCTCGCATTTGTTTACAATGCTTACTCTTACTGAGACGCAGGTCAATGCACCGGCCGCCGAGGTAAACATATGATCCGCGACTCTCGGCGCCTCCAAAAACAGGTGACACAGCAACGCACTGTCGTGTGCCACTGTCGAATTACCGCGTGTTATGGGCGAAATCAAATGCATTGCTAACAGGCAGCACAGCAAGCACAGGCAGCAAGCACAGGCAGCACAGCAAGCACAGGCAGCAAGCACAGGCAGCACAGCAAGCACAGGCAGCAAGCACAGGAAGCACAGCAAGCACAGGCAGCAAGCACAGGCAGCACAGCAAGCACAGGCAGCAAGCACAGGCAACACAGCAAGCACAGACAGCACAGCAAGCACAGGCAGCAAGCACAGGCAGCACAGCAAGCACAGGCAGCACAGCAAGCACAGGCAGCAAGCACAGGCAGCACAGCAAACACAGGCAGCACAGCAAGCACAGGCAGCACAGCAGCACAGGCAGCAAGCACAGGCAGCACAGCAAACACAGGCAGCACAGCAAGCACAGGCAACAAGCACAGGCAGCACAGCAAACACAGGCAGCAGAGCAAGCATAGGCAGCACAGCAAACACAGGCAACAGAGCAAGCACAGGCAGCACAGCACAGGCAGCACAGCAAGCACAGGCAGCACAGCAGCACAGGCAGCAAGCACAGGCAGCACAGCAAGCACAGGCAGTAAGCACAGGCAGCACAGCAAACACAGGCAGCACAGCACAGGCAGCACAGCAAGCACAGGCAGCACAGCAAGCACAGGCAGCAAGCACAGGCAGCAAGCACAGGCAGTAAGCACAGGCAGCAAGCACAGGCAGCAGAGCAAGCACATGCAGCAATCGCAGACAGCACAGCAAGCACAGGCAGCAAGCACAGGCAGCAAGCACAGGCAGCACAGCAAGCACAGGCAGCAAGCACAGGCAGCACAGCAAGCACAGGCAGCAAGCACAGGCAGCACAGCAAGCACAGGCAGCAAGCACAGGCAACACAGCAAGCACAGGCAGCAAGCACAGGCAGCACAGCAAGCACAGGCAGCACAGCAAGCACAGGCAGCAAGCACAGGCAGCACAGCAGCACAGGCAGCAAGCACAGGCAGCACAGCAAGCACAGGCAGCAAGCACAGGCAGCACAGCAGCACAGGCAGCAAGCACAGGCAGCACAGCAAACACAGGCAGCACAGCAAGCACAGGCAGCAAGCACAGGCAGCACAGCATACACAGGCAGCACAGCAAGCACAGGCAGCACAGCAAACACAGGCAGCAGAGCAAGCACAGGCAGCACAGCACAGGCAGCACAGCAAGCACAGGCAGCACAGCAGCACAGGCAGCAAGCACAGGCAGCACAGCAAGCACAGGCAGCAAGCACAGGCAGCACAGCAAACACAGGCAGCACAGCAAGCACAGGCAGCACAGCACAGGCAGCACAGCAAGCACAGGCAGCAAGCACAGGCAGCACAGGCAGCAAGCACAGGCAGCACAGCAAGCACAGGCAGCAAGCACAGGCAGCACAGCAAACACAGGCAGCACAGCAAGCACAGGCAGCAAGCACAGGCAGCACAGCGAACACAGGCAGTACAGCAAGCACAGGCAGCACAGCAGCACAGGCAGCAAGCACAGGCAGCACAGCAAGCACAGGCAGCAAGCACAGGCAGCACAGCAAACACAGGCAGCACAGCAAGCACAGGCAGCACAGCAGCACAGGCAGCAAGCACAGGCAGCACAGCAAGCACAGGCAGCAAGCACAGGCAGCACAGCAAACACAGGCAGCAAGCACAGGCAGCACAGCAAGCACAGGCAGCAAGCATAGGCAACACAGCAAGCACAGGCAGCACAGCACAGGCAGCACAGCAAGCACAGGCAGCAAGCACAGGCAGCACAGCAAGCACAGGCAGCAAGCACAGGCAGCACAGCAAACACAGGCAGCACAGCACAGGCAGCACAGCAAGCACAGGCAGCACAGCAAGCACAGGCAGCAAGCACAGGAAGCACAGCAAGCACAGGCAGCAAGCACAGGCAGCACAGCAAGCACAGGCAGCAAGCACAGGCAACACAGCAAGCACAGGCAGCAAGCACAGGCAGCACAGCAAGCACAGGCAGCACAGCAAGCACAGGCAGCAAGCACAGGCAGCACAGCACAGGCAGCACAGCAAGCACAGGCAGAACAGCAAGCACAGGCAGCAAGCACAGGCAGCAAGCACAGGCAGCACAGCAAACACAGGCAGCACAGCAAGCACAGGCAGCAAGCACAGGCAGCACAGCGAACACAGGCAGTACAGCAAGCACAGGCAGCACAGCAGCACAGGCAGCAAGCACAGGCAGCACAGCAAGCACAGGCAGCAAGCACAGGCAGCACAGCAAACACAGGCAGCACAGCAAGCACAGGCAGCACAGCAGCACAGGCAGCAAGCACAGGCAGCACAGCAAGCACAGGCAGCAAGCACAGGCAGCACAGCAAACACAGACAGCAAGCACAGGCAGCAAGCATAGGCAACACAGCAAGCACAGGCAGCACAGCACAGGCAGCACAGCAAGCATAGGCCGCACAGCAAGCACAGGCAGCACAGCAAGCACAGGCAGCACAGCAAGCACAGGCAGCAAGCACAGGCAGCAAGCACAGGCAGCAAGCACAGGCAGCACAGCAAGCACAGGCAGCAAGCACAGGCAGCACAGCAAGCACAGGCAGCAAGCACAGGCAGCACAGCAAGCACTGGCAGCAAGCACAGGCAGCACAGCAAGCACAGGCAGCAAGCACAGGCAGCACAGCAAGCACAGGCAGCAAGCACAGGCAGCACAGCAAGCACAGGCAGCACAGCAAGCACAGGCAGCAAGCACAGGCAGCACAGCAAGCACAGGCAGCACAGCAAGCACAGGCAGCAAGCACAGGAAGCACAGCAAGCACAGGCAGCAAGCACAGGCAGCACAGCAAGCACAGGCAGCAAGCACAGGCAACACAGCAAGCACAGGCAGCAAGCACAGGCAGCACAGCAAGCACAGGCAGCACAGCAAGCACAGGCAGCAAGCACAGGCAGCACAGCACAGGCAGCACAGCAAGCACAGGCAGAACAGCAAGCACAGGCAGCAAGCACAGGCAGCAAGCACAGGCAGCACAGCAAACACAGGCAGCACAGCAAGCACAGGCAGCAAGCACAGGCAGCACAGCGAACACAGGCAGTACAGCAAGCACAGGCAGCACAGCAGCACAGGCAGCAAGCACAGGCAGCACAGCAAGCACAGGCAGCAAGCACAGGCAGCACAGCAAACACAGGCAGCACAGCAAGCACAGGCAGCACAGCAGCACAGGCAGCAAGCACAGGCAGCACAGCAAGCACAGGCAGCAAGCACAGGCAGCACAGCAAACACAGACAGCAAGCACAGGCAGCAAGCATAGGCAACACAGCAAGCACAGGCAGCACAGCACAGGCAGCACAGCAAGCATAGGCCGCACAGCAAGCACAGGCAGCACAGCAAGCACAGGCAGCACAGCAAGCACAGGCAGCAAGCACAGGCAGCAAGCACAGGCAGCAAGCACAGGCAGCACAGCAAGCACAGGCAGCAAGCACAGGCAGCACAGCAAGCACAGGCAGCAAGCACAGGCAGCACAGCAAGCACTGGCAGCAAGCACAGGCAGCACAGCAAGCACAGGCAGCAAGCACAGGCAGCACAGCAAGCACAGGCAGCAAGCACAGGCAGCACAGCAAGCACAGGCAGCACAGCAAGCACAGGCAGCAAGCACAGGCAGCACAGCAAGCACAGGCAGCAAGCACAGGCAGCGCAGCAAACACAGGCAGCACAGCAAGCACAGGCCGCACAGCAGCACAGGCAGCAAGCACAGGCAGCACAGCAAGCACAGGCAGCAAGCACAGGCAGCACAGCAAGCACAGGCAGCAAGCACAGGCAGCACAGCACAGGCAGCACAGCAAGCACAGGCAGCCAGCACAGGCAGCAAGCACAGGCAGCAAGCACAGGCAGCACAGCAAACACAGGCAGCACAGCAAGCACAGGCAGCAAGCACAGGCAGCACAGCAAACACAGGCAGCACAGCAAGCATAGGCAGCACAGCAAACACAGGCAGCAGAGCAAGCACAGGCAGCACAGCACAGGCAGCACAGCAAGCACAGGCAGCACAGCAGCACAGGCAGCAAGCACAGGCAGCACAGCAAGCACAGGCAGTAAGCACAGGCAGCACAGCAAACACAGGCAGCACAGCAAGCACAGGCAGCACAGCAGCACAGGCAGCAAGCACAGGCAGCACAGCAAACACAGGCAGCACAGCAAGCACAGGCAGCAAGCACAGGCAGCACAGCAAACACAGGCAGCACAGCAAGCACAGGCAGCACAGCAAACACAGGCAGCAGAGCAAGCACAGGCAGCACAGCACAGGCAGCACAGCAAGCACAGGCAGCACAGCAGCACAGGCAGCAAGCACAGGCAGCACAGCAAGCACAGGCAGCAAGCACAGGCAGCACAGCAAACACAGGCAGCACAGCAAGCACAGGCAGCACAGGCAGCACAGCAAGCACAGCCAGCACAGCAAGCACAGGCAGCAAGCACAGGCAGCAAGCACAGGCAGTAAGCACAGGCAGCAAGCACAGGCAGCACAGCAAGCACAGGCAGCAAGCACAGGCAGCACAGCAAGCACTGGCAGCAAGCACAGGCAGCACAGCAAGCACAGGCAGCACAGCAAGCATAGGCAGCACAGCAAGCACAGGCAGCAAGCACAGGCAGCACAGCAAGCACAGGCAGCAAGCACAGGCAGCACAGCAAGCACAGGCAGCAAGCACAGGCAGCACAGCAAGCACAGGCAGCAAGCACAGGCAGCGCAGCAAACACAGGCAGCACAGCAAGCACAGGCAGCACAGCAGCACAGGCAGCAAGCACAGGCAGCACAGCAAGCACAGGCAGCAAGCACAGGCAGCACAGCAAGCACAGGCAGCAAGCACAGGCAGCACAGCAAGCACAGGCAGCCAGCACAGGCAGCAAGCACAGGCAGCAAGCACAGGCAGCACAGCAAACACAGGCAGCACAGCAAGCACAGGCAGCACAGCAGCACAGGCAGCAAGCACAGGCAGCACAGCAAACACAGGCAGCACAGCAAGCACAGGCAGCAAGCACAGGCAGCACAGCATACACAGGCAGCACAGCAAGCACAGGCAGCACAGCAAACACAGGCAGCAGAGCAAGCACAGGCAGCACAGCACAGGCAGCACAGCAAGCACAGGCAGCACAGCAGCACAGGCAGCAAGCACAGGCAGCACAGCAAGCACAGGCAGCAAGCACAGGCAGCACAGCAAACACAGGCAGCACAGCAAGCACAGGCAGCACAGCACAGGCAGCACAGCAAGCACAGGCAGCACAGCAAGCACAGGCAGCAAGCACAGGCAGCAAGCACAGGCAGCAAGCACAGGCAGTAAGCACAGGCAGCAAGCACAGGCAGCAGAGCAAGCACATGCAGCAATCGCAGACAGCACAGCAAGCACAGGCAGCACAGCACAGGCAGCACAGCAAGCACAGGCAGAACAGCAAGCACAGGCAGCAAGCACAGGCAGCACAGCAAGCACAGGCAGCAAGCACAGGCAGCACAGCAAACACAGGCAGCACAGCAAGCACAGGCAGCAAGCACAGGCAGCACAGCGAACACAGGCAGTACAGCAAGCACAGGCAGCACAGCAGCACAGGCAGCAAGCACAGGCAGCACAGCAAGCACAGGCAGCAAGCACAGGCAGCACAGCAAACACAGGCAGCACAGCAAGCACAGGCAGCACAGCAGCACAGGCAGCAAGCACAGGCAGCACAGCAAGCACAGGCAGCAAGCACAGGCAGCACAGCAAACACAGGCAGCAAGCACAGGCAGCACAGCAAGCACAGGCAGCAAGCATAGGCAACACAGCAAGCACAGGCAGCACAGCACAGACAGCACAGCAAGCATAGGCCGCACAGCAAGCACAGGCAGCACAGCAAGCACAGGCAGCAATCACAGGCAGCACAGCAAGCACAGGCAGCAAGCACAGGCAGCAAGCACAGGCAGCAAGCACAGGCAGCACAGCAAGCACAGGCAGCAAGCACAGGCAGCACAGCAAGCACAGGCAGCAAGCACAGGCAGCACAGCAAGCACTGGCAGCAAGCACAGGCAGCACAGCAAGCACAGGCAGCACAGCAAGCACAGGCAGCACAGCAAGCACAGGCAGCAAGCACAGGCAGCACAGCAAGCACAGGCAGCAAGCACAGGCAGCACAGCAAGCACAGGCAGCAAGCACAGGCAGCGCAGCAAACACAGGCAGCACAGCAAGCACAGGCAGCACAGCAGCACAGGCAGCAAGCACAGGCAGCACAGCAAGCACAGGCAGCAAGCACAGGCAGCACAGCAAGCACAGGCAGCAAGCACAGGCAGCACAGCAAGCACAGGCAGCAAGCACAGGCAGCACAGCAAACACAGGCAGCACAGCACAGGCAGCAAGCACAGGCAGCACAGCAAGCACAGGCAGCAAGCACAGGCAGCACAGCAAGCACAGGCAGCAAGCACAGGCAGCAAGCACAGGCAGCACAGCAAGCACTGGCAGCAAGCACAGGCAGCACAGCAAGCACAGGCAGCAAGCACAGGCAGCACAGCAAGCACAGGCAGCAAGCACAGGCAGCACAGCAAGCACAGGCAGCACAGCAAGCACAGGCAGCAAGCACAGGCAGCACAGCAAGCACAGGCAGCAAGCACAGGCAGCGCAGCAAACACAGGCAGCACAGCAAGCACAGGCCGCACAGCAGCACAGGCAGCAAGCACAGGCAGCACAGCAAGCACAGGCAGCAAGCACAGGCAGCACAGCAAGCACAGGCAGCAAGCACAGGCAGCACAGCACAGGCAGCACAGCAAGCACAGGCAGCCAGCACAGGCAGCAAGCACAGGCAGCAAGCACAGGCAGCACAGCAAACACAGGCAGCACAGCAAGCACAGGCAGCAAGCACAGGCAGCACAGCAAACACAGGCAGCACAGCAAGCATAGGCAGCACAGCAAACACAGGCAGCAGAGCAAGCACAGGCAGCACAGCACAGGCAGCACAGCAAGCACAGGCAGCACAGCAGCACAGGCAGCAAGCACAGGCAGCACAGCAAGCACAGGCAGTAAGCACAGGCAGCACAGCAAACACAGGCAGCACAGCAAGCACAGGCAGCACAGCAGCACAGGCAGCAAGCACAGGCAGCACAGCAAACACAGGCAGCACAGCAAGCACAGGCAGCAAGCACAGGCAGCACAGCAAACACAGGCAGCACAGCAAGCACAGGCAGCACAGCAAACACAGGCAGCAGAGCAAGCACAGGCAGCACAGCACAGGCAGCACAGCAAGCACAGGCAGCACAGCAGCACAGGCAGCAAGCACAGGCAGCACAGCAAGCACAGGCAGCAAGCACAGGCAGCACAGCAAACACAGGCAGCACAGCAAGCACAGGCAGCACAGGCAGCACAGCAAGCACAGCCAGCACAGCAAGCACAGGCAGCAAGCACAGGCAGCAAGCACAGGCAGTAAGCACAGGCAGCAAGCACAGGCAGCACAGCAAGCACAGGCAGCAAGCACAGGCAGCACAGCAAGCACTGGCAGCAAGCACAGGCAGCACAGCAAGCACAGGCAGCACAGCAAGCATAGGCAGCACAGCAAGCACAGGCAGCAAGCACAGGCAGCACAGCAAGCACAGGCAGCAAGCACAGGCAGCACAGCAAGCACAGGCAGCAAGCACAGGCAGCACAGCAAGCACAGGCAGCAAGCACAGGCAGCGCAGCAAACACAGGCAGCACAGCAAGCACAGGCAGCACAGCAGCACAGGCAGCAAGCACAGGCAGCACAGCAAGCACAGGCAGCAAGCACAGGCAGCACAGCAAGCACAGGCAGCAAGCACAGGCAGCACAGCAAGCACAGGCAGCCAGCACAGGCAGCAAGCACAGGCAGCACAGGCAGACACAAGCAGCAGAGCAAGCACAGGAAGCACAGCAAGCACAGGCAGCAAGCACAGGCAGCACAGCAAACACAGGCAGCACAGCAAGCACAGGCAGCACAGCAGCACAGGCAGCAAGCACAGGCAGCACAGCAAACACAGGCAGCACAGCAAGCACAGGCAGCAAGCACAGGCAGCACAGCATACACAGGCAGCACAGCAAGCACAGGCAGCACAGCAAACACAGGCAGCAGAGCAAGCACAGGCAGCACAGCACAGGCAGCACAGCAAGCACAGGCAGCACAGCAGCACAGGCAGCAAGCACAGGCAGCACAGCAAGCACAGGCAGCAAGCACAGGCAGCACAGCAAACACAGGCAGCACAGCAAGCACAGGCAGCACAGCACAGGCAGCACAGCAAGCACAGGCAGCACAGCAAGCACAGGCAGCAAGCACAGGCAGCAAGCACAGGCAGCAAGCACAGGCAGTAAGCACAGGCAGCAAGCACAGGCAGCAGAGCAAGCACATGCAGCAATCGCAGACAGCACAGCAAGCACAGGCAGCACAGCACAGGCAGCACAGCAAGCACAGGCAGAACAGCAAGCACAGGCAGCAAGCACAGGCAGCACAGCAAGCACAGGCAGCAAGCACAGGCAGCACAGCAAACACAGGCAGCACAGCAAGCACAGGCAGCAAGCACAGGCAGCACAGCGAACACAGGCAGTACAGCAAGCACAGGCAGCACAGCAGCACAGGCAGCAAGCACAGGCAGCACAGCAAGCACAGGCAGCAAGCACAGGCAGCACAGCAAACACAGGCAGCACAGCAAGCACAGGCAGCACAGCAGCACAGGCAGCAAGCACAGGCAGCACAGCAAGCACAGGCAGCAAGCACAGGCAGCACAGCAAACACAGGCAGCAAGCACAGGCAGCACAGCAAGCACAGGCAGCAAGCATAGGCAACACAGCAAGCACAGGCAGCACAGCACAGGCAGCACAGCAAGCATAGGCCGCACAGCAAGCACAGGCAGCACAGCAAGCACAGGCAGCAATCACAGGCAGCACAGCAAGCACAGGCAGCAAGCACAGGCAGCAAGCACAGGCAGCAAGCACAGGCAGCACAGCAAGCACAGGCAGCAAGCACAGGCAGCACAGCAAGCACAGGCAGCAAGCACAGGCAGCACAGCAAGCACTGGCAGCAAGCACAGGCAGCACAGCAAGCACAGGCAGCAAGCACAGGCAGCACAGCAAGCACAGGCAGCAAGCACAGGCAGCACAGCAAGCACAGGCAGCAAGCACAGGCAGCACAGCAAGCACAGGCAGCAAGCACAGGCAGCGCAGCAAACACAGGCAGCACAGCAAGCACAGGCAGCACAGCAGCACAGGCAGCAAGCACAGGCAGCACAGCAAGCACAGGCAGCAAGCACAGGCAGCACAGCAAGCACAGGCAGCAAGCACAGGCAGCACAGCAAGCACAGGCAGCAAGCACAGGCAGCACAGCAAACACAGGCAGCACAGCACAGGCAGCACAGCAAGCACAGGCAGCACAGCAAGCACAGGCAGCAAGCACAGGAAGCACAGCAAGCACAGGCAGCAAGCACAGGCAGCACAGCAAGCACAGGCAGCAAGCACAGGCAACACAGCAAGCACAGACAGCACAGCAAGCACAGGCAGCAAGCACAGGCAGCACAGCAAGCACAGGCAGCACAGCAAGCACAGGCAGCAAGCACAGGCAGCACAGCACAGGCAGCACAGCAAGCACAGGCAGAACAGCAAGCACAGGCAGCAAGCACAGGCAGCACAGCAAGCACAGGCAGCAAGCACAGGCAGCACAGCAAACACAGGCAGCACAGCAAGCACAGGCAGCAAGCACAGGCAGCACAGCGAACACAGGCAGTACAGCAAGCACAGGCAGCACAGCAGCACAGGCAGCAAGCACAGGCAGCACAGCAAGCACAGGCAGCAAGCACAGGCAGCACAGCAAGCACAGGCAGCAAGCACAGGCAGCACAGCAAGCACTGGCAGCAAGCACAGGCAGCACAGCAAGCACAGGCAGCAAGCACAGGCAGCACAGCAAGCACAGGCAGCAAGCACAGGCAGCACAGCAAGCACAGGCAGCAAGCACAGGCAGCACAGCAAGCACAGGCAGCAAGCACAGGCAGCGCAGCAAACACAGGCAGCACAGCAAGCACAGGCAGCACAGCAGCACAGGCAGCAAGCACAGGCAGCACAGCAAGCACAGGCAGCAAGCACAGGCAGCACAGCAAGCACAGGCAGCAAGCACAGGCAGCACAGCAAGCACAGGCAGCAAGCACAGGCAGCACAGCAAACACAGGCAGCACAGCACAGGCAGCACAGCAAGCACAGGCAGCACAGCAAGCACAGGCAGCAAGCACAGGAAGCACAGCAAGCACAGGCAGCAAGCACAGGCAGCACAGCAAGCACAGGCAGCAAGCACAGGCAACACAGCAAGCACAGACAGCACAGCAAGCACAGGCAGCAAGCACAGGCAGCACAGCAAGCACAGGCAGCACAGCAAGCACAGGCAGCAAGCACAGGCAGCACAGCACAGGCAGCACAGCAAGCACAGGCAGAACAGCAAGCACAGGCAGCAAGCACAGGCAGCACAGCAAGCACAGGCAGCAAGCACAGGCAGCACAGCAAACACAGGCAGCACAGCAAGCACAGGCAGCAAGCACAGGCAGCACAGCGAACACAGGCAGTACAGCAAGCACAGGCAGCACAGCAGCACAGGCAGCAAGCACAGGCAGCACAGCAAGCACAGGCAGCAAGCACAGGCAGCACAGCAAACACAGGCAGCACAGCAAGCACAGGCAGCACAGCAGCACAGGCAGCAAGCACAGGCAGCACAGCAAGCACAGGCAGCAAGCACAGGCAGCACAGCAAACACAGACAGCAAGCACAGGCAGCAAGCATAGGCAACACAGCAAGCACAGGCAGCACAGCACAGGCAGCACAGCAAGCATAGGCCGCACAGCAAGCACAGGCAGCACAGCAAGCACAGGCAGCACAGCAAGCACAGGCAGCAAGCACAGGCAGCAAGCACAGGCAGCAAGCACAGGCAGCACAGCAAGCACAGGCAGCAAGCACAGGCAGCACAGCAAGCACAGGCAGCAAGCACAGGCAGCAAGCACAGGCAGCACAGCAAGCACTGGCAGCAAGCACAGGCAGCACAGCAAGCACAGGCAGCACAGCAAGCACAGGCAGCAAGCACAGGCAGCACAGCAAGCACAGGCAGCAAGCACAGGCAGCACAGCAAGCACAGGCAGCAAGCACAGGCAGCACAGCAAGCACAGGCAGCAAGCACAGGCAGCGCAGCAAACACAGGCAGCACAGCAAGCACAGGCAGCACAGCAAGCACAGGCAGCAAGCACAGGCAGCACAGCAAGCACAGGCAGCAAGCACAGGCAGCAAGCACAGGCAGCAAGCACAGGCAGCACAGCAAGCACAGGCAGCAAGCACAGGCAGCACAGCAAGCACAGGCAGCAAGCACAGGCAGCAAGCACAGGCAGCACAGCAAGCACTGGCAGCAAGCACAGGCAGCACAGCAAGCACAGGCAGCAAGCACAGGCAGCACAGCAAGCACAGGCAGCAAGCACAGGCAGCACAGCAAGCACAGGCAGCAAGCACAGGCAGCACAGCAAGCACAGGCAGCAAGCACAGGCAGCGCAGCAAACACAGGCAGCACAGCAAGCACAGGCAGCACAGCAGCACAGGCAGCAAGCACAGGCAGCACAGCAAGCACAGGCAGCAAGCACAGGCAGCACAGCAAGCACAGGCAGCAAGCACAGGCAGCACAGCAAGCACAGGCAGCAAGCACAGGCAGCACAGCAAACACAGGCAGCACAGCACAGGCAGCACAGCAAGCACAGGCAGCACAGCAAGCACAGGCAGCAAGCACAGGAAGCACAGCAAGCACAGGCAGCAAGCACAGGCAGCACAGCAAGCACAGGCAGCAAGCACAGGCAACACAGCAAGCACAGACAGCACAGCAAGCACAGGCAGCAAGCACAGGCAGCACAGGCAGCACAGCAAGCACAGGCAGCAAGCACAGGCAGCACAGCACAGGCAGCACAGCAAGCACAGGCAGAACAGCAAGCACAGGCAGCAAGCACAGGCAGCACAGCAAGCACAGGCAGCAAGCACAGGCAGCACAGCAAACACAGGCAGCACAGCAAGCACAGGCAGCAAGCACAGGCAGCACAGCGAACACAGGCAGTACAGCAAGCACAGGCAGCACAGCAGCACAGGCAGCAAGCACAGGCAGCACAGCAAGCACAGGCAGCAAGCACAGGCAGCACAGCAAACACAGGCAGCACAGCAAGCACAGGCAGCACAGCAGCACAGGCAGCAAGCACAGGCAGCACAGCAAGCACAGGCAGCAAGCACAGGCAGCACAGCAAACACAGACAGCAAGCACAGGCAGCAAGCATAGGCAACACAGCAAGCACAGGCAGCACAGCACAGGCAGCACAGCAAGCATAGGCCGCACAGCAAGCACAGGCAGCACAGCAAGCACAGGCAGCACAGCAAGCACAGGCAGCAAGCACAGGCAGCAAGCACAGGCAGCAAGCACAGGCAGCACAGCAAGCACAGGCAGCAAGCACAGGCAGCACAGCAAGCACAGGCAGCAAGCACAGGCAGCAAGCACAGGCAGCACAGCAAGCACTGGCAGCAAGCACAGGCAGCACAGCAAGCACAGGCAGCACAGCAAGCACAGGCAGCAAGCACAGGCAGCACAGCAAGCACAGGCAGCAAGCACAGGCAGCACAGCAAGCACAGGCAGCAAGCACAGGCAGCACAGCAAGCACAGGCAGCAAGCACAGGCAGCGCAGCAAACACAGGCAGCACAGCAAGCACAGGCAGCACAGCAGCACAGGCAGCAAGCACAGGCAGCACAGCAAGCACAGGCAGCAAGCACAGGCAGCACAGCAAGCACAGGCAGCAAGCACAGGCAGCACAGCACAGGCAGCACAGCAAGCACAGGCAGCCAGCACAGGCAGCAAGCACAGGCAGCAAGCACAGGCAGCACAGCAAACACAGGCAGCACAGCAAGCACAGGCAGCAAGCACAGGCAGCACAGCAAACACAGGCAGCACAGCAAGCATAGGCAGCACAGCAAACACAGGCAGCAGAG
Source organism: Priocnemis perturbator (assembly GCA_963942575.1). NCBI lineage: Eukaryota > Metazoa > Arthropoda > Insecta > Hymenoptera > Pompilidae > Priocnemis > Priocnemis perturbator. The sequence continues at coordinate 198,939 of CAWWDK010000365.1, read as the reverse complement.
CAAGCACAGGCAGCACAGCACAGGCAGCACAGCAAGCACAGGCAGCACAGCAGCACAGGCAGCAAGCACAGGCAGCACAGCAAGCACAGGCAGTAAGCACAGGCAGCACAGCAAACACAGGCAGCACAGCAAGCACAGGCAGCACAGCAGCACAGGCAGCAAGCACAGGCAGCACAGCAAACACAGGCAGCACAGCAAGCACAGGCAGCAAGCACAGGCAGCACAGCAAACACAGGCAGCACAGCAAGCACAGGCAGCACAGCAAACACAGGCAGCAGAGCAAGCACAGGCAGCACAGCACAGGCAGCACAGCAAGCACAGGCAGCACAGCAGCACAGGCAGCAAGCACAGGCAGCACAGCAAGCACAGGCAGCAAGCACAGGCAGCACAGCAAACACAGGCAGCACAGCAAGCACAGGCAGCACAGGCAGCACAGCAAGCACAGCCAGCACAGCAAGCACAGGCAGCAAGCACAGGCAGCAAGCACAGGCAGTAAGCACAGGCAGCAAGCACAGGCAGCACAGCAAGCACAGGCAGCAAGCACAGGCAGCAAGCACAGGCAGCACAGCAAGCACTGGCAGCAAGCACAGGCAGCACAGCAAGCATAGGCAGCACAGCAAGCACAGGCAGCAAGCACAGGCAGCACAGCAAGCACAGGCAGCAAGCACAGGCAGCACAGCAAGCACAGGCAGCAAGCACAGGCAGCACAGCAAGCACAGGCAGCAAGCACAGGCAGCGCAGCAAACACAGGCAGCACAGCAAGCACAGGCAGCACAGCAGCACAGGCAGCAAGCACAGGCAGCACAGCAAGCACAGGCAGCAAGCACAGGCAGCACAGCAAGCACAGGCAGCACAGCACAGGCAGCACAGCAAGCACAGGCAGCACAGCAAGCACAGGCAGCAAGCACAGGCAGCAAGCACAGGCAGTAAGCACAGGCAGCAAGCACAGGCAGCAGAGCAAGCACATGCAGCAATCGCAGACAGCACAGCAAGCACAGGCAGCACAGCACAGGCAGCACAGCAAGCACAGGCAGAACAGCAAGCACAGGCAGCAAGCACAGGCAGCACAGCAAGCACAGGCAGCAAGCACAGGCAGCACAGCAAACACAGGCAGCACAGCAAGCACAGGCAGCACAGCGAACACAGGCAGTACAGCAAGCACAGGCAGCACAGCAGCACAGGCAGCAAGCACAGGCAGCACAGCAAGCACAGGCAGCAAGCACAGGCAGCACAGCAAACACAGGCAGCACAGCAAGCACAGGCAGCACAGCAGCACAGGCAGCAAGCACAGGCAGCACAGCAAGCACAGGCAGCAAGCACAGGCAGCACAGCAAACACAGGCAGCAAGCACAGGCAGCACAGCAAGCACAGGCAGCAAGCATAGGCAACACAGCAAGCACAGGCAGCACAGCACAGGCAGCACAGCAAGCATAGGCCGCACAGCAAGCACAGGCAGCACAGCAAGCACAGGCAGCAATCACAGGCAGCACAGCAAGCACAGGCAGCAAGCACAGGCAGCAAGCACAGGCAGCAAGCACAGGCAGCACAGCAAGCACAGGCAGCAAGCACAGGCAGCACAGCAAGCACAGGCAGCAAGCACAGGCAGCAAGCACAGGCAGCACAGCAAGCACTGGCAGCAAGCACAGGCAGCACAGCAAGCACAGGCAGCAAGCACAGGCAGCACAGCAAGCACAGGCAGCAAGCACAGGCAGCACAGCAAGCACAGGCAGCAAGCACAGGCAGCACAGCAAGCACAGGCAGCAAGCACAGGCAGCGCAGCAAACACAGGCAGCACAGCAAGCACAGGCAGCACAGCAGCACAGGCAGCAAGCACAGGCAGCACAGCAAGCACAGGCAGCACAGCAAGCACAGGCAGCAAGCACAGGCAGCACAGCACAGGCAGCACAGCAAGCACAGGCAGCCAGCACAGGCAGCAAGCACAGGCAGCAAGCACAGGCAGCACAGGCAGACACAAGCAGCACAGCAAGCACAGGCAGCAAGCACAGGCAGCACAGCAAACACAGGCAGCACAGCAAGCACAGGCAGCACAGCAGCACAGGCAGCAAGCACAGGCAGCACAGCAAACACAGGCAGCACAGCAAGCACAGGCAGCAAGCACAGGCAGCACAGCAAACACAGGCAGCACAGCAAGCATAGGCAGCACAGCAAACACAGGCAGCAGAGCAAGCACAGGCAGCACAGCACAGGCAGCACAGCAAGCACAGGCAGCACAGCAGCACAGGCAGCAAGCACAGGCAGCACAGCAAGCACAGGCAGTAAGCACAGGCAGCACAGCAAACACAGGCAGCACAGCACAGGCAGCACAGCAAGCACAGGCAGCACAGCAAGCACAGGCAGCAAGCACAGGCAGCAAGCACAGGCAGCACAGCAAGCACAGGCAGCAAGCACAGGCAGCACAGCAAGCACAGGCAGCAAGCACAGGCAGCACAGCAAGCACTGGCAGCAAGCACAGGCAGCACAGCAAGCACAGGCAGCACAGCAAGCACAGGCAGCACAGCAAGCACAGGCAGCAAGCACAGGCAGCACAGCAAGCACAGGCAGCAAGCACAGGCAGCACAGCAAGCACAGGCAGCAAGCACAGGCAGCACAGCAAGCACAGGCAGCACAGCAAGCACAGGCAGCACAGCAGCACAGGCAGCAAGCACAGGCAGCACAGCAAGCACAGGCAGCAAGCACAGGCAGCACAGCAAGCACAGGCAGCAAGCACAGGCAGCACAGCACAGGCAGCACAGCAAGCACAGGCAGCCAGCACAGGCAGCAAGCACAGGCAGCACAGCAAGCACTGGCAGCAAGCACAGGCAGCACAGCAAGCACAGGCAGCAAGCACAGGCAGCACAGCAAGCACAGGCAGCAAGCACAGGCAGCACAGCAAGCACAGGCAGCAAGCACAGGCAGCACAGCAAGCACAGGCAGCAAGCACAGGCAGCGCAGCAAACACAGGCAGCACAGCAAGCACAGGCAGCACAGCAGCACAGGCAGCAAGCACAGGCAGCACAGCAAGCACAGGCAGCAAGCACAGGCAGCACAGCAAGCACAGGCAGCAAGCACAGGCAGCACAGCACAGGCAGCACAGCAAGCACAGGCAGCCAGCACAGGCAGCAAGCACAGGCAGCAAGCACAGGCAGCACAGGCAGACACAAGCAGCACAGCAAGCACAGGCAGCAAGCACAGGCAGCACAGCAAACACAGGCAGCACAGCAAGCACAGGCAGCACAGCAGCACAGGCAGCAAGCACAGGCAGCACAGCAAACACAGGCAGCACAGCAAGCACAGGCAGCAAGCACAGGCAGCACAGCAAACACAGGCAGCACAGCAAGCATAGGCAGCACAGCAAACACAGGCAGCAGAGCAAGCACAGGCAGCACAGCACAGGCAGCACAGCAAGCACAGGCAGCACAGCAGCACAGGCAGCAAGCACAGGCAGCACAGCAAGCACAGGCAGTAAGCACAGGCAGCACAGCAAACACAGGCAGCACAGCACAGGCAGCACAGCAAGCACAGGCAGCACAGCAAGCACAGGCAGCAAGCACAGGCAGCAAGCACAGGCAGTAAGCACAGGCAGCAAGCACAGGCAGCAGAGCAAGCACATGCAGCAATCGCAGACAGCACAGCAAGCACAGGCAGCAAGCACAGGCAGCACAGCAAGCACAGGCAGCACAGCAAGCACAGGCAGCAAGCACAGGCAGCACAGCAAGCACAGGCAGCAAGCACAGGCAGCACAGCAAGCACAGGCAGCAAGCACAGGCAGCACAGCAAACACAGACAGCAAGCACAGGCAGCAAGCATAGGCAACACAGCAAGCACAGGCAGCACAGCACAGGCAGCACAGCAAGCACAGGCAGCACAGCAAGCACAGGCAGCAAGCACAGGCAGCACAGCAAGCACAGGCAGCAAGCACAGGCAGCACAGCAAGCACAGGCAGCAAGCACAGGCAGCAAGCACAGGCAGCACAGCAAGCACTGGCAGCAAGCACAGGCAGCACAGCAAGCACAGGCAGCACAGCAAGCACAGGCAGCAAGCACAGGCAGCACAGCAAGCACAGGCAGCAAGCACAGGCAGCACAGCAAGCACAGGCAGCAAGCACAGGCAGCACAGCAAGCACAGGCAGCAAGCACAGGCAGCGCAGCAAACACAGGCAGCACAGCAAGCACAGGCAGCACAGCAGCACAGGCAGCAAGCACAGGCAGCACAGCAAGCACAGGCAGCAAGCACAGGCAGCACAGCAAGCACAGGCAGCCAGCACAGGCAGCAAGCACAGGCAGCAAGCACAGGCAGCACAGGCAGACACAAGCAGCACAGCAAGCACAGGCAGCAAGCACAGGCAGCACAGCAAACACAGGCAGCACAGCAAGCACAGGCAGCACAGCAGCACAGGCAGCAAGCACAGGCAGCACAGCAAACACAGGCAGCACAGCAAGCACAGGCAGCAAGCACAGGCAGCACAGCAAACACAGGCAGCACAGCAAGCATAGGCAGCACAGCAAACACAGGCAGCAGAGCAAGCACAGGCAGCACAGCACAGGCAGCACAGCAAGCACAGGCAGCACAGCAGCACAGGCAGCAAGCACAGGCAGCACAGCAAGCACAGGCAGCACAGCAAACACAGGCAGCACAGCACAGGCAGCACAGCAAGCACAGGCAGCACAGCAAGCACAGGCAGCAAGCACAGGCAGCAAGCACAGGCAGTAAGCACAGGCAGCAAGCACAGGCAGCAGAGCAAGCACATGCAGCAATCGCAGACAGCACAGCAAGCACAGGCAGCAAGCACAGGCAGCAAGCACAGGCAGCACAGCAAGCACAGGCAGCAAGCACAGGCAGCACAGCAAGCACAGGCAGCAAGCACAGGCAGCACAGCAAACACAGGCAGCACAGCACAGGCAGCACAGCAAGCACAGGCAGCAAGCACAGGCAGCACAGCAAGCACAGGCAGCAAGCACAGGCAGCACAACAAGCACAGGGAGCAAGCACAGGCAGCACAGCAAGCACAGGCACGTTAGAAACCCGCAAAATAGCTCGACGTGATGTGTTCGTTTTAGCGATTCCGGGGGAAGTCCAGAGGGGTCAAGCTCGGTCCTCTTTCCAACAGGCAAAGCCTGCTCCGATCTTCGGCGAGATTCACTCTCGCATTTGTTTACAATGCTTACTCTTACTGAGACGCAGGTCAATGCACTGGCCGCCGAGGTAAACATATGATCCGCGACTCTCGGCGCCTCCAAAAACAGGTGACACAGCAACGCACTGTCGTGTGCCACTGTCGAATTACCGCGTGTTATGGGCGAAATCAAATGCATCGCTAACAGGCAGCACAGCAAGCACAGGCAGCAAGCACAGGCAGCACAGCAAGCACAGGCAGCAAGCACAGGAAGCACAGCAAGCACAGGCAGCAAGCACAGGCAGCACAGCAAGCACAGGCAGCAAGCACAGGCAGCACAGCAAACACAGGCAGCACAGCACAGGCAGCACAGCAAGCACAGGCAGCAAGCACAGGCAGCACAGCAAGCACAGGCAGCAAGCACAGGCAGCACAGGCAGCAAGCACAGGCAGCACAGCAAGCACAGGCAGCAAGCACAGGCAGCACAACAAGCACAGGGAGCAAGCACAGGCAGCACAGCAAGCACAGGCAGCACAGCACAGGCAGCACAGCAAGCACAGGCAGCACAGCAAGCACAGGCAGCAAGCACAGGCAGCACAGCAAGCACAGGCAGCAAGCACAGGCAGCACAGCAAACACAGGCAGCACAGCACAGGCAGCACAGCAAGCACAGGCAGCAAGCACAGGCAGCACAGCAAGCACAGGCAGCAAGCACAGGCAGCACAGGCAGCAAGCACAGGCAGCACAGCAAGCACAGGCAGCAAGCACAGGCAGCACAACAAGCACAGGGAGCAAGCACAGGCAGCACAGCAAGCACAGGCAGCACAGCACAGGCAACACAGCAAGCACAGGCAGCACAGCAAGCACAGGCAGCAAGCACAGGCAGCACAGCAAACACAGGCAGCACAGCACAGGCAGCACAGCAAGCACAGGCAGCACAGCAAGCACAGGCAGCAAGCACAGGCAGCAAGCACAGGCAGTAAGCACAGGCAGCAAGCACAGGCAGCAGAGCAAGCACATGCAGCAATCGCAGACAGCACAGCAAGCACAGGCAGCAAGCACAGGCAGCACAGCAAGCACAGGCAGCAAGCACAGGCAGCACAGCAAGCACAGGCAGCAAGCACAGGCAGCACAGCAAGCACAGGCAGCAAGCACAGGCAGCACAGCAAGCACAGGCAGCAAGCACAGGCAGCACAGCAAACACAGGCAGCACAGCACAGGCAGCACAGCAAGCACAGGCAGCAAGCACAGGCAGCACAGCAAGCACAGGCAGCAAGCACAGGCAGCACAGGCAGCAAGCACAGGCAGCACAGCAAGCACAGGCAGCAAGCACAGGCAGCACAACAAGCACAGGGAGCAAGCACAGGCAGCACAGCAAGCACAGGCAGCACAGCACAGGCAGCACAGCAAGCACAGGCAGCACAGCAAGCACAGGCAGCAAGCACAGGCAGCACAGCAAGCACAGGCAGCAAGCACAGGCAGCACAGCAAACACAGGCAGTACAGCAAGCACAGGCAGCACAGCAGCACAGGGAGAAAGCACAGGCAGCACAGCAAGCACAGGCAGCATGCACAGGAAGCAAGCACAGGCAACACAGCAAGCACAGGCAACACAGCAAGCACAGGCAGCACAGCAAGCACAGGCAGCAAGCACAGGCAGCACAGCAAGCACAGGCAGCAAGCACAGGCAGCACAGCAAGCACAGGCAGCAAGCACAGGCAACACAGCAAGCACAGGCAGCAAGCACAGGCAGCACAGCAAACACAGGCAGTACAGCAAGCACAGGCAGCACAGCAGCACAGGGAGAAAGCACAGGCAGCACAGCAAGCACAGGCAGCATGCACAGGAAGCAAGCACAGGCAACACAGCAAGCACAGGCAGCACAGCAGCACAGGGAGAAAGCACAGGCAGCACAGCAAGCACAGGCAGCATGCACAGGAAGCAAGCACAGGCAACACAGCAAGCACAGGCAGCACATCAAGCACAGGCAGCGCAGCACAGCAAGCACAGGCAGCAAGCACAGGCAACACAGCAAGCACAGGCAGCAAGCACAGGCAGCACAGCAAACACAGGCAGCACAGCAAGCACAGGCAGCAAGCACAGGCAGCACAGCAAGCACAGGAAGCAAGCACAGGCAGCACAGCAAGCACAGGCAGCACAGCAAGCACAGGCAGCAAGCACAGGCAGCAAGCACAGGCAGCACAGCAAGCACAGGCAGCAAGCACAGGCAGCACAGCAAGCACAGGGAGCAAGCACAGGCAGCACAGCAAGCACAGGCAGCAAGCACAGGCAGCACAGCAAGCACAGGCAGCAAGCACAGGCAGCACAGCAAACACAGGCAGTACAGCAAGCACAGGCAGCAAGCACAGGCAGCAAGCACAGGCAGCAGAGCAAGCACATGCAGCAAGCGCAGGCAGCACAGCAAGCACAGCAAGCACAGGCAGCAAGCACAGGCAGCACAGCAAGCACAGGCAGCAAGCACAGGCAGCACAGCAAGCACAGGCAGCAAGCACAGGCAGCAAGCACAGGCAGCAGAGCAAGCACATGCAGCAAGCGCAGGCAGCACAGCAAGCACAGCAAGCACAGGCAGCAAGCACAGGCAGCACAGCAAGCACAGGCAGCAAGCACAGGCAGCACAGCAAACACAGGCAGAACAGCAAGCACAGGCATCACAGCAAGCACAAGCAGCAAGCACAGGCAGCACAGCAAGCACAGGCAGCACAGCAAACACAGGCAGCACAGCAAGCACAGGCAGCACAGCAGCACAGGCAGCACAGCAAGCACAGGCAGCAAGCACTGGCAGCACAGCAAGCACAGGCAGCAAGCACGGGCAGCACAGCAAGCACAGGCAGCAAGCACAGGCAGCACAGCAAGCACAGGCAGCACAGCAAACACAGGCAGCAAGCACAGGCAGCAAGCACAGGCAGCACAGCAAGCACAGGCAGCAAGCACAGGCAGCAAGCACAGGCAGCACAGCAAGCACAGGCAGCAAGCACAGGCAGCGCAGCAAACACAGGCAGCACAGCAAGCACAGGCAGCACAGCAGCACAGGCAGCAAGCACAGGCAGCACAGCAAGCACAGGCAGCAAGCACAGGCAGCACAGCAAGCACAGGCAGCAAGCACAGGCAGCACAGCAAACACAGGCAGCACAGCAAGCACAGGCAGCAAGCACAGGCAGCACAGCAAGCACAGGCAGCACAGCAAGCACAGGCAGCACAGCAAACACAGGCAGTACAGCAAGCACAGGCAGCACAGCAGCACAGGCAGCAAGCACAGGCAGCACAGCAAGCACAGGCAGCAAGCACAGGCAGCACAGCAAACACAGGCAGCACAGCAAGCACAGGCAGCACAGCACAGGCAGCACAGCAAGCACAGGCAACAAGCACAGGCAGCACAGCAAACACAGGCAGCACAGCACAGGCAGCACAGCAAGCACAGGCAGCAAGCACAGGCAGCACAGGCAGCAAGCACAGGCAGCACAGCAAGCACAGGCAGCAGAGCAAGCACAGGCAGCACAGCACAGGCAGCACAGCAAACACAGGCAGCACAGCAAGCACAGGCAGCAAGCACAGGCAGCACAGCAAACACAGGCAGCACAGCAAGCACAGGCAGCACAGCAAACACAGGCAGCAGAGCAAGCACAGGCAGCACAGCACAGGCAGCACAGAAAGCACAGGCAGCACAGCAGCACAGGCAGCAAGCACAGGCAGCACAGCAAGCACAGGCAGCAAGCACAGGCAGCAAAGCAAACACAGGCAGCACAGCTAGCACAAGCAGCACAGCACAGGCAGCACAGCAAGCACAGGCAGCACAGCAAGCACAGGAAGCAAGCACAGGCAGCAAGCACAGGCAGCAAGCACAGGCAGCAAAGCAAGCACAGGCAGCAAGCACAGGCAGCACAGCAAGCACAGGCAGCACAGAAAGCACAAGCAGCACAGCAAGCACAGGCAGCACAGCACAGGCAGCACAGCAAGCACAGGCAGCACAGCAAGCACAGGCAGCAAGCACAGGCAGCACAGCAAGCACAGGCAGCAAGCACAGGCAGCACAGCAAGCACAGGCAGCAAGCACAGGCAGCACAGCAAACACAGGCAGCACAGCACAGGCAGCACAGCAAGCACAGGCAGCACAGCAAGCACAGGCAGCAAGCACAGGCAGCACAGGCAGCAAGCACAGGCAGCACAGCAAGCACAGGCAGCAAGCACAGGCAGCAAGCACAGGCAGCACAGCAAGCACAGGCAGCAAGCACAGGCAGCACAACAAGCACAGGGAGCAAGCACAGGCAGCACAGCAAGCACAGGCACGTTAGAAACCCGCAAAATAGCTCGACGTGATGTGTTCGTTTTAGCGATTCCGGGGGAAGTGCAGAGGGGTCAAGCTCGGTCCTCTTTCCAACAGGCAAAGCCTGCTCCGATCTTCGGCGAGATTCACTCTCGCATTTGTTTACAATGCTTACTCTTACTGAGACGCAGGTCAATGCACCGGCCGCCGAGGTAAACATATGATCCGCGACTCTCGGCGCCTCCAAAAACAGGTGACACAGCAACGCACTGTCGTGTGCCACTGTCGAATTACCGCGTGTTATGGGCGAAATCAAATGCATTGCTAACAGGCAGCACAGCAAGCACAGGCAGCAAGCACAGGCAGCACAGCAAGCACAGGCAGCAAGCACAGGCAGCACAGCAAGCACAGGCAGCACAGCAAACACAGGCAGCACAGCACAGGCAGCACAGCAAGCACAGGCAGCACAGCAAGCACAGGCAGCAAGCACAGGCAGCACAGGCAGCAAGCACAGGCAGCACAGCAAGCACAGGCAGCAAGCACAGGCAGCAAGCACAGGCAGCACAGCAAGCACAGGCAGCAAGCACAGGCAGCACAACAAGCACAGGGAGCAAGCACAGGCAGCACAGCAAGCACAGGCACGTTAGAAACCCGCAAAATAGCTCGACGTGATGTGTTCGTTTTAGCGATTCCGGGGGAAGTGCAGAGGGGTCAAGCTCGGTCCTCTTTCCAACAGGCAAAGCCTGCTCCGATCTTCGGCGAGATTCACTCTCGCATTTGTTTACAATGCTTACTCTTACTGAGACGCAGGTCAATGCACCGGCCGCCGAGGTAAACATATGATCCGCGACTCTCGGCGCCTCCAAAAACAGGTGACACAGCAACGCACTGTCGTGTGCCACTGTCGAATTACCGCGTGTTATGGGCGAAATCAAATGCATTGCTAACAGGCAGCACAGCAAGCACAGGCAGCAAGCACAGGCAGCACAGCAAGCACAGGCAGCAAGCACAGGCAGCACAGCAAGCACAGGCAGCAAGCACAGGCAGCAAGCACAGGCAGCACAGCAAGCACAGGCAGCAAGCACAGGCAACACAGCAAGCACAGACAGCACAGCAAGCACAGGCAGCACAGCAAGCACAGGCAGCACAGCAAGCACAGGCAGCAAGCACAGGCAGCACAGCACAGGCAGCACAGCAAGCACAGGCAGAACAGCAAGCACAGGCAGCAAGCACAGGCAGCACAGCAAGCACAGGCAGCAAGCACAGGCAGCACAGCAAACACAGGCAGCACAGCACAGGCAGCACAGCAAGCACAGGCAGCACAGCAAGCACAGGCAGCAAGCACAGGCAGCACAGCAAGCACAGGCAGCAAGCACAGGCAGCACAGGCAGCAAGCACAGGCAGCAAGCACAGGCAGCACAGCAAACACAGGCAGCACAGCAAGCACAGGCAGCACAGCAGCACAGGCAGCAAGCACAGGCAGCACAGCAAGCACAGGCAGCAAGCACAGGCAGCACAGCAAGCACAGGCAGCAAGCACAGGCAGCACAGCACAGGCAGCACAGCAAGCACGGGCAGCCAGCACAGGCAGCAAGCACAGGCTGCAAGCACAGGCAGCACAGGCAGACACAAGCAGCACAGCAAGCACAGGCAGCAAGCACAGGCAGCACAGCAAACACAGGCAGCACAGCAAGCACAGGCAGCACAGCAGCACAGGCAGCAAGCACAGGCAGCACAGCAAACACAGGCAGCACAGCAAGCACAGGCAGCAAGCACAGGCAGCACAGCAAACACAGGCAGCACAGCAAGCATAGGCAGCACAGCAAACACAGGCAGCAGAGCAAGCACAGGCAGCACAGCACAGGCAGCACAGCAAGCACAGGCAGCACAGCAGCACAGGCAGCAAGCACAGGCAGCACAGCAAGCACAGGCAGTAAGCACAGGCAGCACAGCAAACACAGGCAGCACAGCACAGGCAGCACAGCAAGCACAGGCAGCACAGCAAGCACAGGCAGCAAGCACAGGCAGCAAGCACAGGCAGTAAGCACAGGCAGCAAGCACAGGCAGCAGAGCAAGCACATGCAGCAATCGCAGACAGCACAGCAAGCACAGGCAGCAAGCACAGGCAGCAAGCACAGGCAGCACAGCAAGCACAGGCAGCAAGCACAGGCAGCACAGCAAGCACAGGCAGCAAGCACAGGCAGCACAGCAAGCACAGGCAGCAAGCACAGGCAGCACAGCAAACACAGGCAGCACAGCACAGGCAGCACAGCAAGCACAGGCAGCACAGCAAGCACAGGCAGCAAGCACAGGCAGCACAGCAAGCACAGGCAGCAAGCACAGGAAGCACAGCAAGCACAGGCAGCAAGCACAGGCAGCACAGCAAGCACAGGCAGCAAGCACAGGCAACACAGCAAGCACAGACAGCACAGCAAGCACAGGCAGCAAGCACAGGCAGCACAGCAAGCACAGGCAGCACAGCAAGCACAGGCAGCAAGCACAGGCAGCACAGCACAGGCAGCACAGCAAGCACAGGCAGAACAGCAAGCACAGCCAGCAAGCACAGGCAGCACAGCAAGCACAGGCAGCAAGCACAGGCAGCACAGCAAACACAGGCAGCACAGCAAGCACAGGCAGCAAGCACAGGCAGCACAGCGAACACAGGCAGTACAGCAAGCACAGGCAGCACAGCAGCACAGGCAGCAAGCATAGGCAACACAGCAAGCACAGGCAGCACAGCACAGGCAGCACAGCAAGCATAGGCCGCACAGCAAGCACAGGCAGCACAGCAAGCACAGGCAGCAATCACAGGCAGCACAGCAAGCACAGGCAGCAAGCACAGGCAGCAAGCACAGGCAGCAAGCACAGGCAGCAAGCACAGGCAGCACAGCAAGCACAGGCAGCAAGCACAGGCAGCACAGCAAGCACAGGCAGCAAGCACAGGCAGCACAGCAAGCACTGGCAGCAAGCACAGGCAGCACAGCAAGCACAGGCAGCACAGCAAGCATAGGCAGCACAGCAAGCACAGGCAGCAAGCACAGGCAGCACAGCAAGCACAGGCAGCAAGCACAGGCAGCACAGCAAGCACAGGCAGCAAGCACAGGCAGCACAGCAAGCACAGGCAGCAAGCACAGGCAGCGCAGCAAACACAGGCAGCACAGCAAGCACAGGCAGCACAGCAGCACAGGCAGCAAGCACAGGCAGCACAGCAAGCACAGGCAGCAAGCACAGGCAGCACAGCAAGCACAGGCAGCAAGCACAGGCAGCACAGCACAGGCAGCACAGCAAGCACAGGCAGCCAGCACAGGCAGCAAGCACAGGCAGCAAGCACAGGCAGCACAGGCAGACACAAGCAGCACAGCAAGCACAGGCAGCAAGCACAGGCAGCACAGCAAACACAGGCAGCACAGCAAGCACAGGCAGCACAGCAGCACAGGCAGCAAGCACAGGCAGCACAGCAAACACAGGCAGCACAGCAAGCACAGGCAGCAAGCACAGGCAGCACAGCAAACACAGGCAGCACAGCAAGCATAGGCAGCACAGCAAACACAGGCAGCAGAGCAAGCACAGGCAGCACAGCACAGGCAGCACAGCAAGCACAGGCAGCACAGCAGCACAGGCAGCAAGCACAGGCAGCACAGCAAGCACAGGCAGTAAGCACAGGCAGCACAGCAAACACAGGCAGCACAGCACAGGCAGCACAGCAAGCACAGGCAGCACAGCAAGCACAGGCAGCAAGCACAGGCAGCAAGCACAGGCAGTAAGCACAGGCAGCAAGCACAGGCAGCAGAGCAAGCACATGCAGCAATCGCAGACAGCACAGCAAGCACAGGCAGCAAGCACAGGCAGCAAGCACAGGCAGCACAGCAAGCACAGGCAGCAAGCACAGGCAGCACAGCAAGCACAGGCAGCAAGCACAGGCAGCACAGCAAGCACAGGCAGCAAGCACAGGCAGCACAGCAAACACAGGCAGCACAGCACAGGCAGCACAGCAAGCACAGGCAGCACAGCAAGCACAGGCAGCAAGCACAGGCAGCACAGCAAGCACAGGCAGCAAGCACAGGCAGCACAACAAGCACAGGGAGCAAGCACAGGCAGCACAGCAAGCACAGGCACGTTAGAAACCCGCAAAATAGCTCGACGTGATGTGTTCGTTTTAGCGATTCCGGGGGAAGTGCAGAGGGGTCAAGCTCGGTCCTCTTTCCAACAGGCAAAGCCTGCTCCGATCTTCGGCGAGATTCACTCTCGCATTTGTTTACAATGCTTACTCTTACTGAGACGCAGGTCAATGCACTGGCCGCCGAGGTAAACATATGATCCGCGACTCTCGGCGCCTCCAAAAACAGGTGACACAGCAACGCACTGTCGTGTGCCACTGTCGAATTACCGCGTGTTATGGGCGAAATCAAATGCATCGCTAACAGGCAGCACAGCAAGCACAGGCAGCAAGCACAGGCAGCACAGCAAGCACAGGCAGCAAGCACAGGAAGCACAGCAAGCACAGGCAGCAAGCACAGGCAGCACAGCAAGCACAGGCAGCAAGCACAGACAGCACAGGCAGCAAGCACGGGCAGCACAGCAAGCACAGGCAGCAAGCGCAGGCAGCACAGCAAGCACAGCAAGCACAGGCAGCAAGCACAGGCAGCACAGCAAGCACAGGCAGCAAGCACAGGCAGCAAGCACAGGCAGCAAGCACAGGCAGCACAGCAAGCACAGCGAGCAAGCACGGGCAGCACAGCAAGCACAGGCAGCACAGCAAGCACAGGCACGTTAGAAACCCGCAAAATAGCTCGACGTGATGTGTTCGTTTTAGCGATTCTGGGGGAAGTGCAGAGGGGTTAAGCTCCGTCCTCTTTCCAACAGGCAAAGCCTGCTCCGATCTTCGGCGAGATTCACTCTCGCATTTGTTTACAATGCTTACTCTTACTGAGACGCAGGTCAATGCACCGGCCGCCGAGGTAAACATATGATCCGCGACTCTCGGCGCCTCCAACAACAGGTGACACAGCAACGCACTGACGTGTGCCACTGTCGAATTACCGCGTGTTATGGGCGAAATCAAATGCATCGCTAACAGGCAGCACAGCAAGCACAGGCAGCAAGCACAGGCAGCACAGCAAGCACAGGCAGCAAGCACAGGCAGCACAGCAAGCACAGGCAGCAAGCACAGGAAGCACAGCAAGCACAGGCAGCAAGCACAGGCAGCACAGCAAGCACAGGCAGCAAGCACAGGCAACACAGCAAGCACAGACAGCACAGCAAGCACAGGCAGCAAGCACAGGCAGCAAGCACAGGCAGCACACCAAGCACAGGCAGCAAGCACAGGCAGCACAGCACAGGCAGCACAGCAAGCACAGGCAGTACAGCAAGCACAGGCAGCACAGCAGCACAGGCAGCAAGCACAGGCAGCACAGCAAACACAGGCAGCACAGCAAGCACAGGCAGCAAGCACAGGCAGCACAGCAAACACAGGCAGCACAGCAAGCACAGGCAGCACAGCAAACACAGGCAGCAGAGCAAGCACAGGCAGCACAGCACAGGCAGCACAGCAAACACAGGCAGCACAGCAAGCACAGGCAGCAAGCACAGGCAGCACAGCAAACACAGGCAGCACAGCAAGCACAGGCAGCACAGCAAACACAGGCAGCAGAGCAAGCACAGGCAGCACAGCACAGGCAGCACAGCAAGCACAGGCAGCACAGCAGCACAGGCAGCAAGCACAGGCAGCACAGCAAGCACAGGCAGCAAGCACAGGCAGCACAGCAAACACAGGCAGCACAGCAAGCACAGGCAGCACAGCACAGGCAGCACAGCAAGCACAGGCAGCACAGCAAGCACAGGCAGCAAGCACAGGCAGCAAGCACAGGCAGCAAGCACAGGCAGTAAGCACAGGCAGCAAGCACAGGCAGCAGAGCAAGCACATGCAGCAATCGCAGACAGCACAGCAAGCACAGGCAGCAAGCACAGGCAGCAAGCACAGGCAGCACAGCAAGCACAGGCAGCAAGCACAGGCAGCACAGCAAGCACAGGCAGCACAGAAAGCACAAGCAGCACAGCAAGCACAGGCAGCACAGCACAGGCAGCACAGCAAGCACAGGCAGCACAGCAAGCACAGGCAGCAAGCACAGGCAGCACAGCAAGCACAGGCAGCAAGCACAGGCAGCACAGCAAACACAGGCAGCACAGCAAGCACAGGCAGCACAGCAGCACAGGCAGCAAGCACAGGCAGCACAGCAAGCACAGGCAGCAAGCACAGGCAGCACAGCAAACACAGACAGCAAGCACAGGCAGCACAGCAAGCACAGGCAGCAAGCATAGGCAACACAGCAAGCACAGGCAGCACAGCACAGGCAGCACAGCAAGCATAGGCCGCACAGCAAGCACAGGCAGCACAGCAAGCACAGGCAGCAATCACAGGCAGCACAGCAAGCACAGGCAGCAAGCACAGGCAGCAAGCACAGGCAGCAAGCACAGGCAGCACAGCAAGCACAGGCAGCAAGCACAGGCAGCACAGCAAGCACAGGCAGCAAGCACAGGCAGCAAGCACAGGCAGCACAGCAAGCACTGGCAGCAAGCACAGGCAGCACAGCAAGCACAGGCAGCACAGCAAGCATAGGCAGCACAGCAAGCACAGGCAGCAAGCACAGGCAGCACAGCAAGCACAGGCAGCAAGCACAGGCAGCACAGCAAGCACAGGCAGCAAGCACAGGCAGCACAGCAAGCACAGGCAGCAAGCACAGGCAGCGCAGCAAACACAGGCAGCACAGCAAGCACAGGCAGCACAGCAGCACAGGCAGCAAGCACAGGCAGCACAGCAAGCACAGGCAGCAAGCACAGGCAGCACAGCACAGGCAGCACAGCAAGCACAGGCAGCCAGCACAGGCAGCAAGCACAGGCAGCAAGCACAGGCAGCACAGGCAGACACAAGCAGCACAGCAAGCACAGGCAGCAAGCACAGGCAGCACAGCAAACACAGGCAGCACAGCAAGCACAGGCAGCACAGCAGCACAGGCAGCAAGCACAGGCAGCACAGCAAACACAGGCAGCACAGCAAGCACAGGCAGCAAGCACAGGCAGCACAGCAAACACAGGCAGCACAGCAAGCATAGGCAGCACAGCAAACACAGGCAGCAGAGCAAGCACAGGCAGCACAGCACAGGCAGCACAGCAAGCACAGGCAGCACAGCAGCACAGGCAGCAAGCACAGGCAGCACAGCAAGCACAGGCAGCAAGCACAGGCAGCACAGCACAGGCAGCACAGCAAGCACAGGCAGCAAGCACAGGCAGCGCAGCAAACACAGGCAGCACAGCAAGCACAGGCAGCACAGCAAGCATAAGCCGCACAGCAAGCACAGGCAGCACAGCAAGCACAGGCAGCAAGCACAGGCAGCAAGCACAGGCAGCACAGCAAGCACAGGCAGCAAGCACAGGCAGCACAGCAAGCACAGGCAGCACAGCAAGCACGGGCAGCAAGCACAGGCAGCACAGCAAGCACTGGCAGCAAACACAGGCAGCACAGCAAGCACAGGCAGCACAGCAAGCATAGGCAGCACAGCAAGCACAGGCAGCAAGCACAGGCAGCAAGCACAGGCAGCACAGCAAGCACAGGCAGCACAGCAAGCACAGGCAGCAAGCACAGGCAGCACAGCAAGCACAGGCAGCAAGCACAGGCAGCGCAGCAAACACAGGCAGCACAGCAAGCACAGGCAGCACAGCAGCACAGGCAGCAAGCACAGGCAGCACAGCAAGCACAGGCAGCAAGCACAGGCAGCACAGCAAGCACAGGCAGCAAGCACAGGCAGCAAGCACAGGCAGCACAGAAAGCACAGGCAGACACAAGCAGCACAGCAAGCACAGGCAGCACAGCAAGCACAGGCAGCAAGCACAGGCAGCACAGCAAACACAGGCAGCACAGCAAGCACAGGCAGCACAGCAGCACAGGCAGCAAGCACAGGCAGCACAGCAAACACAGGCAGCACAGCAAGCACAGGCAGCAAGCACAGGCAGCACAGCAAACACAGGCAGCACAGCAAGCACAGGCAGCACAGCAAACACAGGCAGCAGAGCAAGCACAGGCAGCACAGCACAGGCAGCACAGCAAGCACAGGCAGCACAGCAGCACAGGCAGCAAGCACAGGCAGCACAGCAAGCACAGGCAGCAAGCACAGGCAGCACAGCAAACACAGGCAGCACAGCAAGCACAGGCAGCACAGGCAGCACAGCAAGCACAGCCAGCACAGCAAGCACAGGCAGCAAGCACAGGCAGCAAGCACAGGCAGTAAGCACAGGCAGCAAGCACAGGCAGCACAGCAAGCACAGGCAGCAAGCACAGGCAGCAAGCACAGGCAGCACAGCAAGCACTGGCAGCAAGCACAGGCAGCACAGCAAGCACAGGCAGCACAGCAAGCATAGGCAGCACAGCAAGCACAGGCAGCACAGCAAGCACAGGCAGCAAGCACAGGCAGCAAGCACAGGCAGCACAGCAAGCACAGGCAGCAAGCACAGGCAGCACAGCAAGCACAGGCAGCAAGCACAGGCAGCGCAGCAAACACAGGCAGCACAGCAAGCACAGGCAGCACAGCAGCACAGGCAGCAAGCACAGGCAGCACAGCAAGCACAGGCAGCAAGCACAGGCAGCACAGCAAGCACAGGCAGCAAGCACAGGCAGCACAGCAAGCACAGGCAGCCAGCACAGGCAGCAAGCACAGGCAGCACAGGCAGACACAAGCAGCACAGCAAGCACAGGAAGCACAGCAAACACAGGCAGCACAGCAAGCACAGGCAGCACAGCAAACACAGGCAGCAGAGCAAGCACAGGCAGCACAGCACAGGCAGCACAGCAAGCACAGGCAGCACAGCAGCACAGGCAGCAAGCACAGGCAGCACAGCAAGCACAGGCAGCAAGCACAGGCAGCACAGCAAACACAGGCAGCACAGCAAGCACAGGCAGCACAGCACAGGCAGCACAGCAAGCACAGGCAGCACAGCAGCACAGGCAGCAAGCACAGGCAGCACAGCAAGCACAGGCAGTAAGCACAGGCAGCACAGCAAACACAGGCAGCACAGCACAGGCAGCACAGCAAGCACAGGCAGCACAGCAAGCACAGGCAGCAAGCACAGGCAGCAAGCACAGGCAGTAAGCACAGGCAGCAAGCACAGGCAGCAGAGCAAGCACATGCAGCAATCGCAGACAGCACAGCAAGCACAGGCAGCAAGCACAGGCAGCAAGCACAGGCAGCACAGCAAGCACAGGCAGCAAGCACAGGCAGCACAGCAAGCACAGGCAGCAAGCACAGGCAGCACAGCAAGCACAGGCAGCAAGCACAGGCAGCACAGCAAACACAGGCAGCACAGCACAGGCAGCACAGCAAGCACAGGCAGCACAGCAAGCACAGGCAGCAAGCACAGGCAGCACAGCAAGCACAGGCAGCAAGCACAGGCAGCACAGCAAACACAGGCAGCACAGCAAGCACAGGCAGCACAGCAGCACAGGCAGCAAGCACAGGCAGCACAGCAAACACAGGCAGCACAGCAAGCACAGGCAGCAAGCACAGGCAGCACAGCAAACACAGGCAGCACAGCAAGCACAGGCAGCACAGCAGCACAGGCAGCAAGCACAGGCAGCACAGCAAGCACAGGCAGCAAGCACAGGCAGCACAGCAAGCACAGGCAGCAAGCACAGGCAGCACAGCAAGCACAGGCAGCCAGCACAGGCAGCAAGCACAGGCAGCACAGGCAGACACAAGCAGCACAGCAAGCACAAGAAGCACAGCAAGCACAGGCAGCAAGCACAGGCAGCACAGCAAGCACAGGCAGCAAGCACAGGCAGCACAGCAAGCACAGGCAGCAAGCACAGGCAGCACAGCAAGCACAGGCAGCAAGCACAGGCAGCACAGCAAACACAGGCAGCACAGCACAGGCAGCACAGCAAGCACAGGCAGCACAGCAAGCACAGGCAGCAAGCACAGGCAGCACAGCAAGCACAGGCAGCAAGCACAGGCAGCACAGCAAACACAGGCAGCACAGCAAGCACAGGCAGCACAGCAGCACAGGCAGCAAGCACAGGCAGCACAGCAAACACAGGCAGCACAGCAAGCACAGGCAGCAAGCACAGGCAGCACAGCAAACACAGGCAGCACAGCAAGCACAGGCAGCACAGCAGCACAGGCAGCAAGCACAGGCAGCACAGCAAGCACAGGCAGCAAGCACAGGCAGCACAGCAAGCACAGGCAGCAAGCACAGGCAGCACAGCAAGCACAGGCAGCCAGCACAGGCAGCAAGCACAGGCAGCACAGGCAGACACAAGCAGCACAGCAAGCACAGGAAGCACAGCAAGCACAGGCAGCAAGCACAGGCAGCACAGCAAACACAGGCAGCACAGCAAGCAGAGGCAGCACAGCAGCACAGGCAGCAAGCACAGGCAGCACAGCAAACACAGGCAGCACAGCAAGCACAGGCAGCAAGCACAGGCAGCACAGCAAACACAGGCAGCACAGCAAGCACAGGCAGCACAGCAAACACAGGCAGCAGAGCAAGCACAGGCAGCACAGCACAGGCAGCACAGCAAGCACAGGCAGCACAGCAGCACAGGCAGCAAGCACAGGCAGCACAGCAAACACAGGCAGCACAGCAAGCACAGGCAGCACAGCAAACACAGGCAGCAGAGCAAGCACAGGCAGCACAGCACAGGCAGCACAGCAAGCACAGGCAGCACAGCAGCACAGGCAGCAAGCACAGGCAGCACAGCAAGCACAGGCAGCAAGCACAGGCAGCACAGCAAACACAGGCAGCACAGCAAGCACAGGCAGCACAGCACAGGCAGCACAGCAAGCACAGGCAGCACAGCAAGCACAGGCAGCAAGCACAGGCAGCAAGCACAGGCAGCAAGCACAGGCAGTAAGCACAGGCAGCAAGCACAGGCAGCAGAGCAAGCACATGCAGCAATCGCAGACAGCACAGCAAGCACAGGCAGCAAGCACAGGCAGCAAGCACAGGCAGCACAGCAAGCACAGGCAGCAAGCACAGGCAGCACAGCAAGCACAGGCAGCACAGAAAGCACAAGCAGCACAGCAAGCACAGGCAGCACAGCACAGGCAGCACAGCAAGCACAGGCAGCACAGCAAGCACAGGCAGCACAGCAAGCACAGGCAGCAAGCACAGGCAGCACAGCAAGCACAGGCAGCAAGCACAGGCAGCACAGCAAACACAGGCAGCACAGCAAGCACAGGCAGCACAGCAAACACAGGCAGCACAGCAAGCACAGGCAGTACAGCAAGCACAGGCAGCACAGCAGCACAGGCAGCAAGCACAGGCAGCACAGCAAGCACAGGCAGCAAGCACAGGCAGCACAGCAAGCACAGGCAGCAAGCACAGGCAGCACAGCAAACACAGGCAGCACAGCAAGCACAGGCAGCACAGCAAGCACAGGCAGCAAGCACAGGCAACACAGCAAGCACAGGCAGCACAGCAAGCACAGGCAGCAAGCACAGGCAGCACAGCAAGCACAGGCAGCAGGCACAGGCAGCACAGCACAGGCAGCACAGCAAGCACATGCAGAACAGCAAGCACAGGCAGCAAGCACAGGCAGCACAGCAAGCACAGGCAGCAAGCACAGGAAGCACAGAAAGCACAGGCAGCAAGCACAGGCAGCACAGCAAGCACAGGCAGCAAGCACAGGCAACACAGCAAGCACAGACAGCACAGCAAGCACAGGCAGCAAGCACAGGCAGCAAGCACAGGCAGCACAGCAAGCACAGGCAGCAAGCACAGGCAGCACAGCAAACACAGGCAGCACAGCAAGCACAGGCAGCAAGCACAGGCAGCACAGCAAGCACAGGCAGCAAGCACAGGCAGCACAGCAAACACAGGCAGTACAGCAAGCACAGGCAGCACAGCAAGCACAGGCAGCAAGCACAGGCAGCACAGCAAGCACCGGCAGCAAGCACAGGCAGCACAACAAGCACAGGCAGCAAGCAGAGGCAACACAGCAAGCACAGGCAGCACAGCAAGCACAGGCAGCAAGCACAGGCAGCACAGCAGCACAGGCAGCAAGCACAGGCAGCACAGCAAGCACAGGCAGCAAGCACAGGCAGCACAGCAAGCACAGGCAGCAAGCACAGGCAGCACAGCAAACACAGGCAGCACAGCAAGCACAGGCAGCACAGCACAGGCAGCAGAGCAAGCACAGGCAGCATAGAAAGCACAGGCGGCACAGCAAGCACAGGCAGCAAGCACAGGCAGCACAGCAAGCACAGGCAGCAAGCACAGGCAGCACAGCAAACACAGGCAGCACAGCACAGGCAGCACAGCAAGCACAGGCAGCAAGCACAGGCAGCACAGCAAGCACAGGCAGCAAGCACAGGCAACACAGCAAGCACAGGCAGCACAGCAAGCACAGGCAGCAAGCACAGGCAGCAAGCACAGGCAGCACAGCAAGCACAGGCAGCAAGCACAGGCAGCACAGCAAACACAGGCAGCACAGGCAGCACAGCACAGGCAGCACAGCAAGCACATGCAGAACAGCAAGCACATGCAGAACAGCAAGCACAGGCAGCAAGCACAGGCAGCACAGCAAGCACAGGCAGCAAGCACAGGCAGCACAGCAAGCACAGGCAGCAAGCACAGGCAGCACAGCAAACACAGGCAGTACAGCAAGCACAGGCAGCACAGCAGCACAGGCAGCAAGCACAGGCAGCACAGCAAGCACAGGCAGCACAGCAAGCACAGGCAGCAAGCACAGGCAGCACAGCAAGCACAGGCAGCAAGCACAGGCAGCACAGCAAGCACAGGCAGCAAGCACAGGCAGCACAGCAAGCACAGGCAGCAAGCACAGGCAGCACAGCAAGCACAGGCAGCACAGAAAGCACAGGCAGCACAGCAAGCACAGGCAGCATAGCACAGGCAGCACAGCAAGCACAGGCAGCAAGCACAGGCAGCACAGCAAGCACAGGCAGCAAGCACAGGCAGCACAGCAAGCACAGGCAGCAAGCACAGGCAGCAAGCACAGGCAGCACAGTAAGCACAGGCAGCAAGCACCGGCAGCAAGCACAGGCAGCAGAGCAAGCACATGCAGCAAGCGCAGGCAGCACAGCAAGCACAGCAAGCACAGGCAGGAAGCACAGGCAGCACAGCAAGCACAGGCAGCACAGCAAGCACAGGCAGCAAGCACAGGCAGCACAGGCAGCACAGCAAGCACAGGCAGCAAGCACAGGCAGCACAGCAAGCACAGGCAGCACAGAAAGCACAGGCAGCACAGCAAGCACAGGCAGCATAGCACAGGCAGCACAGCAAGCACAGGCAGCAAGCACAGGCAGCACAGCAAACACGGGCAGCACAGCAAGCACAGGCAGCAAGCACAGGCAGCACAGCAAACACAGGCAGTACAGCAAGCACAGGCAGCACAGCAGCACAGGCAGCAAGCACAGGCAGCACAGCAAGCACAGGCAGCAAGCACAGGCAGCACAGCAAGCACAGGCAGCAAGCACAGGCAGCACAGGCAGCAAGCACAGGCAGCAAGCACAGGCAGCAGAGCAAGCACATGCAGCAAGCGCAGGCAGCACAGCAAGCACAGCAAGCACAGGCAGCAAGCACAGGCAGCACTGCAAGCACAGGCAGCAAGCTCAGGCAGCACAGCAAGCACAGGCAGCAAGCACAGGCAGCACAGCAAACACAGGCAGCACAGCAAGCACAGGCAGCAAGCACAGGCAGCACAGCAAACACAGGCAGCACAGCAAGCACAGGCAGCAAGCACAGGCAGCACAGCAAACACAGGCAGTACAGCAAGCACAGGCAGCACAGCAGCACAGGCAGCAAGCACAGGCAGCACAGCAAGCACAGGCAGCAAGCACAGGCAGCACAGCAAGCACAGGCAGCAAGCACAGGCAGCACAGCAAGCACAGGCAGCAAGCACAGGCAGCACAGCAAACACA
The DNA here is from genome assembly GCA_963942575.1 of Priocnemis perturbator. NCBI lineage: Eukaryota > Metazoa > Arthropoda > Insecta > Hymenoptera > Pompilidae > Priocnemis > Priocnemis perturbator. The sequence goes on along the minus strand of CAWWDK010000365.1, from coordinate 175,620 downwards.
GGCAGCACAGCAAGCACAGGCAGCACAGCAAACACAGGCAGTACAGCAAGCACAGGGAGCACAGCAGCACAGGCAGCACAGCAAGCACAGGCAGCAAGCACAGGCAGCACAGCAAGCACAGGCAGCAAGCACAGGCAGCACAGCAAGCACAGGCAGCACAGCACAGGCAGCACAGCAAGCACAGGCAGCAAGCACAGGCAGCACAGCAAACACAGGCAGCACAGCAAGCACAGGCAGCACAGCACAGGCAGCACAGCAAGCACAGGCAGCACAGCAAGCACAGGCAGCAAGCACAGGCAGCACAGCAAGCACAGGCAGCAAGCACAGGCAGCACAGCAAACACAGGCAGCACAGCAAGCACAGGCAGCAAGCACAGGCAGCACAGCAAGCACAGGCAGCAAGCACAGGCAGCAAACACAGGCAGCACAGCAAGCACAGGCAGCAAGCACAGGCAGCACAGCAAACACAGGCAGCACAGCAAGCACAGGCAGCACAGCAAGCACAGGCAGCAAGAACAGGCAGCACAGCAAGCACAGGCAGCAAGCACAGGCAGCACAGCAAGCACAGGCAGCAAACACAGGCAGCACAGCAAGCACAGGCAGCAAGCACAGGCAGCACAGCAAACACAGGCAGCACAGCAAGCACAGGCAGCAAGCACAGGCAGCACAGCAAGCACAGGCAGCATGCACAGGCAGCACAGCAAGCACAGGCAGCAAGCACAGGCAGCACAGCAGCACAGGCAGCAAGCACAGGCAGCACAGCAAGCACAGGCAGCAAGCACAGACAGCACAGCAAACACAGGCAGCACAGCAAGCACAGGCAGCACAGCAGCACAGGCAGCAAGCACAGGCAGCGCAGCAAACACAGGCAGCACATCAGGCACAGGCAGCACAGCAAGCACAGGCATGTTAGAAACCCGCAAAATAGCTCGACGAGATGTGTTCGTTTTATAGCGATTCTCGGGGAAGTGCAGAGGGGTCAAGCTCCGTCCTCTTTCCAACAGGCAAAGCCTGCTCCGATCTTCGGCGAGATTCACTCTCGCATTTGTTTACAATGCTTACTCTTACTGAGACGCAGGTCAATGCACCGGCCGCCGAGGTAAACATATGATCCGCGACTCTCGGCGCATCCAAAAACAGGTGACACAGCAACGCACTGTCTTGTGCCACTGTCGAATTACCGCGTGTTATGGGCGAAATCAAATGCATCGCTAACAAGCAGCACAGCAAGCACAGGCAGCAAGCACAGGCAGCACAGCTATCACAGGCATCAAGCACAGGCAGCACAGCAAGCACAGGCAGCAAGCACAGGCAGCACAGCAAGCACAGGCAGCAAGCACAGGCAGCAAGCACAGGCAGCACAGCAAGCACAGGCAGCAAGCACAGGCAACACAGCAAGCACAGGCAGCACAGCAAGCACAGGCAGCAAGCACAGCCAGCACAGACAGCACAGCAAGCACAGGCAGCAAGCACAGGCAGCACAGCAAACACAGGAAGCAAGCACAGGCAGCACAGGCAGCAAGCACAGACAGCACAGCAAGCACAGGCAGCAAGCACAGGCAGCAAAGCAAGCACAGGCAGCACAGCAAGCACAGGCAGCAAGCACAGCAAACACAGGCAGAACAGCAAGCACAGGCAGCACAGCAAGCACAGGCAGCAAGCACAGGCAGCACAGCAAGCACAGGCAGCAAGCACAGGCAGCACAGCAAACACAGGCAGCACAGCAAGCACAGGCAGCACAGGCAGCAAGCTCAGGCAGCACAGCAAGCACAGGCAGCAAGCACAGGCAACATAGCAAGCACAGGCAGCAAGCACAGGCAGCAAGCACAGGCAGCACAGCAAACACAGGCAGGACAGCAAGCACAGGCAGCACAGCAAACACAGGCAGCAAGCACAGGCAGCACAGCAAGCACAGGCAGCACAGCAGCACAGGCAGCAAGCACAGGCAGCACAGCAAGCACAGGCAACACAGCAAGCACAGGCAGCAAGCACAGGCAGCACAGCAAGCACAGGCAGCAAGCACAGGCAGCACAGCAAGCACAGGCAGCAAGCACAGGCAGCACAGCAAGCACAGGCAGCAAGCACAGGCAGCACAGCAAGCACAGGCAGCAAGCACAGGCAGCACAGACAGCACAGCAAGCACAGGCAGCAAGCACAGGCAGCACAGCAAACACAGGCAGCAAGCACAGGCAGCACAGCAAGCACAGGCAGCACAGCAGCACAGGCAGCAAGCACAGGCAGCACAGCAAGCACAGGCAACACAGCAAGCACAGGCAGCAAGCACAGGCAGCACAGCAAGCACAGGCAGCAAGCACAGGCAGCAAGCACAGGCAGCACAGCAAGCACAGGCAGCAAGCACAGGCAGCACAGCAAGCACTGCCAGCAAGCACAGGCAACACAGCAAGCACAGGCAGCAAGCACAGGCAGCACAGCAAACACAGGCAGGACAGCAAGCACAGGCAGCACAGCAGCACAGGCAGCAAGCACAGGCAGCACAGCAAGCACAGGCAGCACAGCAGCACAGGCAGCAAGCACAGGCAGCACAGCAAGCACAGGCAGCAAGCACAGGCAGCACAGCATGCACAGGCAGCAAGCACAGGCAGCACAGCAAGCACAGGCAGCAAGCACAGGCAGCACAGCAAGCACAGGAAGCACAGCAAGCACAGGCAGCAAGCACAGGCAACACAGCAAACACAGGCAGCACAGCAAGCACAGGCAGCAAGCACAGGCAGCACAGCAAACACAGGCAGCACAGCAAGCACAGGCAGCACAGCACAGGCAGCACAGCAAGCACAGGCAGCAAGCACAGGCAGCACAGCAAGCACAGGCAACAAGCACAGGCAACACAGCAAGCACAGGCAGCAGAGCAAGCACAGGCAGCAAGCACAGGCAGCACAGCAAGCATAGGCAGCACAGCAAGCACAGGCAGCAAGCACAGGAAGCACAGCAAACACAGGCAGCACAGGCAGCACAGCACAGGCAGCACAGCAAGCACATGCAGAACAGTAAGCACAGGCAGCAAGCACAGGCAGCACAGCAAGCACAGGCAGCAAGCACAGGCAGCACAACAAACACAGGCATCACAGCAAGCACAGGCAGCAAGCACAGGCAGCACAGCAAACACAGGCAGCAAGCATAGGCAACACAGCAAGCACAGGCAGCACAGCAAGCACAGGCAGCACAGCACAGGCAGCACAGCAAGCATAGGCAGCACAGCAAGCACAGGCAGCAAGCACCTTCAGCACAGCAAGCAGAGGCAGCAAGCACAGGCAGCACAGCAAGCACAGGCAGCAAGCACAGGCAGCAAGCACAGGCAGCACAGCAAGCACAGGCAGCACAGCAAGCACAGGCAGCAAGCACAGGCAGCACAGCAAACACAGGCAGCACAGCAAGCACAGGCAGCACAGCAAGCACAGGCAGCAAGCACAGGCAGCACAGCAAGCACAGGCAGCAAGCACAGGCAGCACAGCAAGCACAGGCAGCACAGCAAACACAGGCAGCAAGCACAGGCAGCAAGCACAGGCAGCACAGCAAGCACAGGCAGCAAGCACAGGCAGCACAGCAAGCACAGGCAGCAAGCACAGGCAGCACAGCAAGCACAGGCAGCAAGCACAGGCAACACAGCAAGCACAGGCAGCACAGCACAGGCAGCACAGCAAGCACAGGCAGCACAGCAAGCACCGGCAGCAAGCACAGGCAGCACAGCAAGCACAGACAGCACAGCAAGCACAGGCAGCAAGCACAGGCAGCACAGCAAACACGGGAAGCAAGCACAGGCAGCACAGCAAGCACAGGCAGCAAGCACAGGCAGCACAGCAAGCGCAGGCAGCACAGCACAGGCAGCACAGCAAGCACAGGCAGCACAGCAAGCACAGACAGCACAGACAGCACAGCAAGCACAGGGAGCAAGCACAGGCAGCAAAGCAAGCACAGGCAGCAAGCACAGGCAGCACAGCAAGCACAGGCAGCAAGCACAGGCAGCAAGCACCGGCAGCAAGCACAGGCAGCACAGCAAACACAGGAAGCAAGCACAGGCAGCACAGCCAGCACAGGCAGCAAGCACAGGTAACACAGCAAGCACAGGCAGCAAGCACAGGCAGCACAGCAAGCACAGGCAGCACAGCAAGTACAGGCAGCAAGCACAAGCATGTTAGAAACCCGCAAAATAGCTCGACGTGATGTGTTCGTTTTAGCGATTCTGGGGGAAGTGCAGAGGGGTCAAGCTCCGTCCTCTTTCCAACAGGCAAAGCCTGCTCCGATCTTCGGCGAGATTCACTCTCGCTTTTGTTTACAATGCTTACTCTTACTGAGACGCAGGTCAATGCACCGGCCGCCGAGGTAAACATATGATCCGCGACTCTCGGCGCATCCAAAAACAGGTGACACAGCAACGCACTGTCGTGTGCCACTGTCGAATTACCGCGTGTTATGGGCGAAATCAAATGCATCGCTAACAGGCAGCACAGCAAGCACAGGCAGCAAGCACAGGCAGCAAGCACAGGCAGTAAGCACAGGCAACACAGCAAGCATAGGCAGCACAGCAAGCACAGGCAGCAAGCACAGGCAGCACAGCAAGCACAGGCAGCAAGCACAGGCAGCACAGGCAGCACAGCAAGCACAGGCAGCAAGCACAGGCAGCACAGCAAACACAGGCAGCACATCAAGCACAGGCAGCACAGCACAGGCAGCACAGCAAGCACAGGCAGCAAGCACAGGCAGCAAGCACAGGCAGCACAGCAAGCACAGGCAGCAAGCACAGGCAGCACAGCAAGCGCAGCACAGCAAGCACAGGCAGCACAGCAGCACAGGCAGCAAGCACAGGCAGCACAGCAAGCACAGGCAACACAGCAAGCACAGGCAGCAAGCACAGGCAGCACAGCAAGCACAGGCAGCAAGCACAGGCAGCACAGCAAGCACAGGCAGCAAGCACAGGCAGCACAGCAAGCACAGGCAGCAAGCACAGGCAGCACAGCAAGCACTGCCAGCAAGCACAGGCAACACAGCAAGCACAGGCAGCAAGCACAGGCAGCACAGCAAACACAGGCAGGACAGCAAGCACAGGCAGCACAGCAGCACAGGCAGCAAGCACAGGCAGCACAGCAAGCACAGGCAGCACAGCAGCACAGGCAGCAAGCACAGGCAGCACAGCAAGCACAGGCAGCAAGCACAGGCAGCACAGCAAGCACAGGCAGCAAGCACAGGCAGCACAGCAAGCACAGGCAGCAAGCACAGGCAGCACAGCAAGCACAGGAAGCACAGCAAGCACAGGCAGCAAGCACAGGCAACACAGCAAGCACAGGCAGCACAGCAAGCACAGGCAGCAAGCACAGGAAGCACAGCAAACACAGGCAGCACAGGCAGCACAGCACAGGCAGCACAGCAAGCACATGCAGAACAGTAAGCACAGGCAGCAAGCACAGGCAGCACAGCAAGCACAGGCAGCAAGCACAGGCAGCACAACAAACACAGGCATCACAGCAAGCACAGGCAGCAAGCACAGGCAGCACAGCAAACACAGGCAGCAAGCATAGGCAACACAGCAAGCACAGGCAGCACAGCAAGCACAGGCAGCACAGCACAGGCAGCACAGCAAGCATAGGCAGCACAGCAAGCACAGGCAGCAAGCACCTTCAGCACAGCAAGCAGAGGCAGCAAGCACAGGCAGCACAGCAAGCACAGGCAGCAAGCACAGGCAGCAAGCACAGGCAGCACAGCAAGCACAGGCAGCACAGCAAGCACAGGCAGCAAGCACAGGCAGCACAGCAAACACAGGCAGCACAGCAAGCACAGGCAGCACAGCAAGCACAGGCAGCAAGCACAGGCAGCACAGCAAGCACAGGCAGCAAGCACAGGCAGCACAGCACAGGCAGCACAGCAAGCACAGGCAGCCAGCACAGGCAGCAAGCACAGGCAGCAAGCACAGGCAGCACAGGCAGACACAAGCAGCACAGCAAGCACAGGCAGCAAGCACAGGCAGCACAGCAAACACAGGCAGCACAGCAAGCACAGGCAGCACAGCAGCACAGGCAGCAAGCACAGGCAGCACAGCAAACACAGGCAGCACAGCAAGCACAGGCAGCAAGCACAGGCAGCACAGCAAACACAGGCAGCACAGCAAGCATAGGCAGCACAGCAAACACAGGCAGCAGAGCAAGCACAGGCAGCACAGCACAGGCAGCACAGCAAGCACAGGCAGCACAGCAGCACAGGCAGCAAGCACAGGCAGCACAGCAAGCACAGGCAGCAAGCACAGGCAGCACAGCACAGGCAGCACAGCAAGCACAGGCAGCAAGCACAGGCAGCGCAGCAAACACAGGCAGCACAGCAAGCACAGGCAGCACAGCAAGCATAAGCCGCACAGCAAGCACAGGCAGCACAGCAAGCACAGGCAGCAAGCACAGGCAGCAAGCACAGGCAGCACAGCAAGCACAGGCAGCAAGCACAGGCAGCACAGCAAGCACAGGCAGCAAGCACAGGCAGCAAGCACAGGCAGCACAGCAAGCACTGGCAGCAAACACAGGCAGCACAGCAAGCACAGGCAGCACAGCAAGCATAGGCAGCACAGCAAGCACAGGCAGCAAGCACAGGCAGCAAGCACAGGCAGCACAGCAAGCACAGGCAGCAAGCACAGGCAGCACAGCAAGCACAGGCAGCAAGCACAGGCAGCACAGCAAGCACAGGCAGCAAGCACAGGCAGCGCAGCAAACACAGGCAGCACAGCAAGCACAGGCAGCACAGCAGCACAGGCAGCAAGCACAGGCAGCACAGCAAGCACAGGCAGCAAGCACAGGCAGCACAGCAAGCACAGGCAGCAAGCACAGGCAGCAAGCACAGGCAGCACAGAAAGCACAGGCAGACACAAGCAGCACAGCAAGCACAGGCAGCACAGCAAGCACAGGCAGCAAGCACAGGCAGCACAGCAAACACAGGCAGCACAGCAAGCACAGGCAGCACAGCAGCACAGGCAGCAAGCACAGGCAGCACAGCAAACACAGGCAGCACAGCAAGCACAGGCAGCAAGCACAGGCAGCACAGCAAACACAGGCAGCACAGCAAGCACAGGCAGCACAGCAAACACAGGCAGCAGAGCAAGCACAGGCAGCACAGCACAGGCAGCACAGCAAGCACAGGCAGCACAGCAGCACAGGCAGCAAGCACAGGCAGCACAGCAAGCACAGGCAGCAAGCACAGGCAGCACAGCAAACACAGGCAGCACAGCAAGCACGGGCAGCACAGGCAGCACAGCAAGCACAGCCAGCACAGCAAGCACAGGCAGCAAGCACAGGCAGCAAGCACAGGCAGTAAGCACAGGCAGCAAGCACAGGCAGCACAGCAAGCACAGGCAGCAAGCACAGGCAGCAAGCACAGGCAGCACAGCAAGCACTGGCAGCAAGCACAGGCAGCACAGCAAGCACAGGCAGCACAGCAAGCATAGGCAGCACAGCAAGCACAGGCAGCACAGCAAGCACAGGCAGCAAGCACAGGCAGCAAGCACAGGCAGCACAGCAAGCACAGGCAGCAAGCACAGGCAGCACAGCAAGCACAGGCAGCAAGCACAGGCAGCGCAGCAAACACAGGCAGCACAGCAAGCACAGGCAGCACAGCAGCACAGGCAGCAAGCACAGGCAGCACAGCAAGCACAGGCAGCAAGCACAGGCAGCACAGCAAGCACAGGCAGCAAGCACAGGCAGCACAGCAAGCACAGGCAGCCAGCACAGGCAGCAAGCACAGGCAGCACAGGCAGACACAAGCAGCACAGCAAGCACAGGAAGCACAGCAAACACAGGCAGCACAGCAAGCACAGGCAGCACAGCAAACACAGGCAGCAGAGCAAGCACAGGCAGCACAGCACAGGCAGCACAGCAAGCACAGGCAGCACAGCAGCACAGGCAGCAAGCACAGGCAGCACAGCAAGCACAGGCAGCAAGCACAGGCAGCACAGCAAACACAGGCAGCACAGCAAGCACAGGCAGCACAGCACAGGCAGCACAGCAAGCACAGGCAGCACAGCAGCACAGGCAGCAAGCACAGGCAGCACAGCAAGCACAGGCAGTAAGCACAGGCAGCACAGCAAACACAGGCAGCACAGCACAGGCAGCACAGCAAGCACAGGCAGCACAGCAAGCACAGGCAGCAAGCACAGGCAGCAAGCACAGGCAGTAAGCACAGGCAGCAAGCACAGGCAGCAGAGCAAGCACATGCAGCAATCGCAGACAGCACAGCAAGCACAGGCAGCAAGCACAGGCAGCAAGCACAGGCAGCACAGCAAGCACAGGCAGCAAGCACAGGCAGCACAGCAAGCACAGGCAGCAAGCACAGGCAGCACAGCAAGCACAGGCAGCAAGCACAGGCAGCACAGCAAACACAGGCAGCACAGCACAGGCAGCACAGCAAGCACAGGCAGCACAGCAAGCACAGGCAGCAAGCACAGGCAGCACAGCAAGCACAGGCAGCAAGCACAGGCAGCACAGCAAACACAGGCAGCACAGCAAGCACAGGCAGCACAGCAGCACAGGCAGCAAGCACAGGCAGCACAGCAAACACAGGCAGCACAGCAAGCACAGGCAGCAAGCACAGGCAGCACAGCAAACACAGGCAGCACAGCAAGCACAGGCAGCACAGCAGCACAGGCAGCAAGCACAGGCAGCACAGCAAGCACAGGCAGCAAGCACAGGCAGCACAGCAAGCACAGGCAGCAAGCACAGGCAGCACAGCAAGCACAGGCAGCCAGCACAGGCAGCAAGCACAGGCAGCACAGGCAGACACAAGCAGCACAGCAAGCACAAGAAGCACAGCAAGCACAGGCAGCAAGCACAGGCAGCACAGCAAGCACAGGCAGCAAGCACAGGCAGCACAGCAAGCACAGGCAGCAAGCACAGGCAGCACAGCAAGCACAGGCAGCAAGCACAGGCAGCACAGCAAACACAGGCAGCACAGCACAGGCAGCACAGCAAGCACAGGCAGCACAGCAAGCACAGGCAGCAAGCACAGGCAGCACAGCAAGCACAGGCAGCAAGCACAGGCAGCACAGCAAACACAGGCAGCACAGCAAGCACAGGCAGCACAGCAGCACAGGCAGCAAGCACAGGCAGCACAGCAAACACAGGCAGCACAGCAAGCACAGGCAGCAAGCACAGGCAGCACAGCAAACACAGGCAGCACAGCAAGCACAGGCAGCACAGCAGCACAGGCAGCAAGCACAGGCAGCACAGCAAGCACAGGCAGCAAGCACAGGCAGCACAGCAAGCACAGGCAGCAAGCACAGGCAGCACAGCAAGCACAGGCAGCCAGCAAGCACAGGCAGCCAGCACAGGCAGCACAGGCAGACACAAGCAGCACAGCAAGCACAGGAAGCACAGCAAGCACAGGCAGCAAGCACAGGCAGCACAGCAAACACAGGCAGCACAGCAAGCAGAGGCAGCACAGCAGCACAGGCAGCAAGCACAGGCAGCACAGCAAACACAGGCAGCACAGCAAGCACAGGCAGCAAGCACAGGCAGCACAGCAAACACAGGCAGCACAGCAAGCACAGGCAGCACAGCAAACACAGGCAGCAGAGCAAGCACAGGCAGCACAGCACAGGCAGCACAGCAAGCACAGGCAGCACAGCAGCACAGGCAGCAAGCACAGGCAGCACAGCAAACACAGGCAGCACAGCAAGCACAGGCAGCACAGCAAACACAGGCAGCAGAGCAAGCACAGGCAGCACAGCACAGGCAGCACAGCAAGCACAGGCAGCACAGCAGCACAGGCAGCAAGCACAGGCAGCACAGCAAGCACAGGCAGCAAGCACAGGCAGCACAGCAAACACAGGCAGCACAGCAAGCACAGGCAGCACAGCACAGGCAGCACAGCAAGCACAGGCAGCACAGCAAGCACAGGCAGCAAGCACAGGCAGCAAGCACAGGCAGCAAGCACAGGCAGTAAGCACAGGCAGCAAGCACAGGCAGCAGAGCAAGCACATGCAGCAATCGCAGACAGCACAGCAAGCACAGGCAGCAAGCACAGGCAGCAAGCACAGGCAGCACAGCAAGCACAGGCAGCAAGCACAGGCAGCACAGCAAGCACAGGCAGCACAGAAAGCACAAGCAGCACAGCAAGCACAGGCAGCACAGCACAGGCAGCACAGCAAGCACAGGCAGCACAGCAAGCACAGGCAGCACAGCAAGCACAGGCAGCAAGCACAGGCAGCACAGCAAGCACAGGCAGCAAGCACAGGCAGCACAGCAAACACAGGCAGCACAGCACAGGCAGCACAGCAAGCACAGGCAGCACAGCAAGCACAGGCAGCAAGCACAGGCAGCACAGCAAGCACAGGCAGCAAGCACAGGCAGCACAGGCAGCAAGCACAGGCAGCACAGCAAGCACAGGCAGCAAGCACAGGCAGCACAGGCAGCAAGCACAGGCAGCACAGCAAGCACAGGCAGCAAGCACAGGCAGCACAACAAGCACAGGGAGCAAGCACAGGCAGCACAGCAAGCACAGGCAGCACAGAAAGCACAAGCAGCACAGCAAGCACAGGCAGCACAGCACAGGCAGCACAGCAAGCACAGGCAGCACAGCAAGCACAGGCAGCACAGCAAGCACAGGCAGCAAGCACAGGCAGCACAGCAAGCACAGGCAGCAAGCACAGGCAGCACAGCAAACACAGGCAGCACAGCACAGGCAGCACAGCAAGCACAGGCAGCACAGCAAGCACAGGCAGCAAGCACAGGAAGCACAGCAAGCACAGGCAGCAAGAACAGGCAGCACAGCAAGCACAGGCAGCAAGCACAGGCAACACAGCAAGCACAGACAGCACAGCAAGCACAGGCAGCAAGCACAGGCAGCACAGCAAGCACAGGCAGCACAGCAAGCACAGGCAGCAAGCACAGGCAGCACAGCACAGGCAGCACAGCAAGCACAGGCAGAACAGCAAGCACAGGCAGCAAGCACAGGCAGCACAGCAAGCACAGGCAGCAAGCACAGGCAGCACAGCAAACACAGGCAGCACAGCAAGCACAGGCAGCCAGCACAGGCAGCAAGCACAGGCAGCAAGCACAGGCAGCACAGGCAGACACAAGCAGCACAGCAAGCACAGGGAGCAAGCACAGGCAGCACAGCAAACACAGGCAGCACAGCAAGCACAGTCAGCACAGCAGCACAGGCAGCAAGCACAGGCAGCACAGCAAACACAGGCAGCACAGCAAGCACAGGCAACAAGCACAGGCAGCACAGCAAACACAGGCAGCAGAGCAAGCATAGGCAGCACAGCAAACACAGGCAGCAGAGCAAGCACAGGCAGCACAGCACAGGCAGCACAGCAAGCACAGGCAGCACAGCAGCACAGGCAGCAAGCACAGGCAGCACAGCAAGCACAGGCAGTAAGCACAGGCAGCACAGCAAACACAGGCAGCACAGCACAGGCAGCACAGCAAGCACAGGCAGCACAGCAAGCACAGGCAGCAAGCACAGGCAGCAAGCACAGGCAGTAAGCACAGGCAGCAAGCACAGGCAGCAGAGCAAGCACATGCAGCAATCGCAGACAGCACAGCAAGCACAGGCAGCAAGCACAGGCAGCAAGCACAGGCAGCACAGCAAGCACAGGCAGCAAGCACAGGCAGCACAGCAAGCACAGGCAGCAAGCACAGGCAGCACAGCAAGCACAGGCAGCAAGCACAGGCAGCACAGCAAACACAGGCAGCACAGCACAGGCAGCACAGCAAGCACAGGCAGCACAGCAAGCACAGGCAGCAAGCACAGGCAGCACAGCAAGCACAGGCAGCAAGCACAGAAAGCACAGCAAGCACAGGCAGCAAGCACAGGCAGCACAGCAAGCACAGGCAGCAAGCACAGGCAACACAGCAAGCACAGACAGCACAGCAAGCACAGGCAGCAAGCACAGGCAGCACAGCAAGCACAGGCAGCACAGCAAGCACAGGCAGCAAGCACAGGCAGCACAGCACAGGCAGCACAGCAAGCACAGGCAGAACAGCAAGCACAGGCAGCAAGCACAGGCAGCACAGCAAGCACAGGCAGCAAGCACAGGCAGCACAGCAAACACAGGCAGCACAGCAAGCACAGGCAGCAAGCACAGGCAGCACAGCGAACACAGGCAGTACAGCAAGCACAGGCAGCACAGCAGCACAGGCAGCAAGCACAGGCAGCACAGCAAGCACAGGCAGCAAGCACAGGCAGCACAGCAAACACAGGCAGCACAGCAAGCACAGGCAGCACAGCAGCACAGGCAGCAAGCACAGGCAGCACAGCAAGCACAGGCAGCAAGCACAGGCAGCACAGCAAACACAGACAGCAAGCACAGGCAGCACAGCAAGCACAGGCAGCAAGCATAGGCAACACAGCAAGCACAGGCAGCACAGCACAGGCAGCACAGCAAGCATAGGCCGCACAGCAAGCACAGGCAGCACAGCAAGCACAGGCAGCAATCACAGGCAGCACAGCAAGCACAGGCAGCAAGCACAGGCAGCAAGCACAGGCAGCAAGCACAGGCAGCACAGCAAGCACAGGCAGCAAGCACAGGCAGCACAGCAAGCACAGGCAGCAAGCACAGGCAGCAAGCACAGGCAGCACAGCAAGCACTGGCAGCAAGCACAGGCAGCACAGCAAGCACAGGCAGCACAGCAAGCACAGGCAGCAAGCACAGGCAGCAGAGCAAGCACAGGCAGCAAGCACAGGCAGCACAGCAAGCACAGGCAGCAAGCACAGGCAGCACAGCAAGCACAGGCAGCAAGCACAGGCAGCGCAGCAAACACAGGCAGCACAGCAAGCACAGGCAGCACAGCAGCACAGGCAGCAAGCACAGGCAGCACAGCAAGCACAGGCAGCAAGCACAGGCAGCACAGCACAGGCAGCACAGCAAGCACAGGCAGCCAGCACAGGCAGCCAGCACAGGCAGCAAGCACAGGCAGCAAGCACAGGCAGCACAGGCAGACACAAGCAGCACAGCAAGCACAGGCAGCAAGCACAGGCAGCACAGCAAACACAGGCAGCACAGCAAGCACAGGCAGCACAGCAGCACAGGCAGCAAGCACAGGCAGCACAGCAAACACAGGCAGCACAGCAAGCACAGGCAGCAAGCACAGGCAGCACAGCAAACACAGGCAGCACAGCAAGCATAGGCAGCACAGCAAACACAGGCAGCAGAGCAAGCACAGGCAGCACAGCACAGGCAGCACAGCAAGCACAGGCAGCACAGCAGCACAGGCAGCAAGCACAGGCAGCACAGCAAGCACAGGCAGTAAGCACAGGCAGCACAGCAAACACAGGCAGCACAGCACAGGCAGCACAGCAAGCACAGGCAGCACAGCAAGCACAGGCAGCAAGCACAGGCAGCAAGCACAGGCAGTAAGCACAGGCAGCAAGCACAGGCAGCAGAGCAAGCACATGCAGCAATCGCAGACAGCACAGCAAGCACAGGCAGCAAGCACAGGCAGCAAGCACAGGCAGCACAGCAAGCACAGGCAGCAAGCACAGGCAGCACAGCAAGCACAGGCAGCAAGCACAGGCAGCACAGCAAGCACAGGCAGCAAGCACAGGCAGCACAGCAAACACAGGCAGCACAGCACAGGCAGCACAGCAAGAACAGGCAGCACAGCAAGCACAGGCAGCAAGCACAGGCAGCACAGCAAGCACAGGCAGCAAGCACAGGCAGCACAACAAGCACAGGGAGCAAGCACAGGCAGCACAGCAAGCACAGGCACGTTAGAAACCCGCAAAATAGCTCGACGTGATGTGTTCGTTTTAGCGATTCCGGGGGAAGTGCAGAGGGGTCAAGCTCGGTCCTCTTTCCAACAGGCAAAGCCTGCTCCGATGTTCGGCGAGATTCACTCTCGCATTTGTTTACAATGCTTACTCTTACTGAGACGCAGGTCAATGCACTGGCCGCCGAGGTAAACATATGATCCGCGACTCTCGGCGCCTCCAAAAACAGGTGACACAGCAACGCACTGTCGTGTGCCACTGTCGAATTACCGCGTGTTATGGGCGAAATCAAATGCATCGCTAACAGGCAGCACAGCAAGCACAGGCAGCAAGCACAGGCAGCACAGCAAGCACAGGCAGCAAGCACAGGAAGCACAGCAAGCACAGGCAGCAAGCACAGGCAGCACAGCAAGCACAGGCAGCAAGCACAGGCAGCACAGGCAGCAAGCACGGGCAGCACAGCAAGCACAGGCAGCAAGCGCAGGCAGCACAGCAAGCACAGCAAGCACAGGCAGCAAGCACAGGCAGCACAGCAAGCACAGGCAGCAAGCACAGGCAGCACAGCAAGCACAGGCAGCAAGCACAGGCAGCACAACAAACACAGGCATCACAGCAAGCACAGGCAGCAAGCACAGGCAGCACAGCAAACACAGGCAGCAAGCATAGGCAACACAGCAAGCACAGGCAGCACAGCAAGCACAGGCAGCACAGCACAGGCAGCACAGCAAGCATAGGCAGCACAGCAAGCACAGGCAGCAAGCACCTTCAGCACAGCAAGCAGAGGCAGCAAGCACAGGCAGCACAGCAAGCACAGGCAGCAAGCACAGGCAGCAAGCACAGGCAGCACAGCAAGCACAGGCAGCACAGCAAGCACAGGCAGCAAGCACAGGCAGCACAGCAAACACAGGCAGCACAGCAAGCACAGGCAGCACAGCAAGCACAGGCAGCAAGCACAGGCAGCACAGCAAGCACAGGCAGCAAGCACAGGCAGCACAGCAAGCACAGGCAGCACAGCAAACACAGGCAGCAAGCACAGGCAGCAAGCACAGGCAGCACAGCAAGCACAGGCAGCAAGCACAGGCAGCACAGCAAGCACAGGCAGCAAGCACAGGCAACACAGCAAGCATAGGCAGCACAGCAAGCACAGGCAGCAAGCACAGGCAGCACAGCAAGCACAGGCAACAAGCACAGGCAGCACAGGCAGCACAGCAAGCACAGGCAGCAAGCACAGGCAGCACAGCAAACACAGGCAGCACATCAAGCACAGGCAGCACAGCACAGGCAGCACAGCAAGCACAGGCAGCAAGCACAGGCAACACAGCAAGCACAGGCAGCACAGCAAGCACAGGCAGCACAGCACAGGCAGCACAGCAAGCACCGGCAGCAAGCACAGGCAGCACAGCAAGCACAGACAGCACAGCAAGCACAGGCAGCAAGCACAGGCAGCAAGCACAGGCAGCACAGCAAGCACAGGCAGCAAGCACAGGCAACACAGCAAGCACAGGCAGCACAGCACAGGCAGCACAGCAAGCACAGGCAGCACAGCAAGCACCGGCAGCAAGCACAGGCAGCACAGCAAGCACAGACAGCACAGCAAGCACAGGCAGCAAGCACAGGCAGCACAGCAAACACGGGAAGCAAGCACAGGCAGCACAGCAAGCACAGGCAGCAAGCACAGGCAGCACAGCAAGCGCAGGCAGCACAGCACAGGCAGCACAGCAAGCACAGGCAGCACAGCAAGCACAGACAGCACAGACAGCACAGCAAGCACAGGGAGCAAGCACAGGCAGCAAAGCAAGCACAGGCAGCAAGCACAGGCAGCACAGCAAGCACAGGCAGCAAGCACAGGCAGCAAGCACCGGCAGCAAGCACAGGCAGCATAGCAAACACAGGAAGCAAGCACAGGCAGCACAGCCAGCACAGGCAGCAAGCACAGGTAACACAGCAAGCACAGGCAGCAAGCACAGGCAGCACAGCAAGCACAGGCAGCACAGCAAGTACAGGCAGCAAGCACAAGCATGTTAGAAACCCGCAAAATAGCTCGACGTGATGTGTTCGTTTTAGCGATTCTGGGGGAAGTGCAGAGGGGTCAAGCTCCGTCCTCTTTCCAACAGGCAAAGCCTGCTCCGATCTTCGGCGAGATTCACTCTCGCTTTTGTTTACAATGCTTACTCTTACTGAGACGCAGGTCAATGCACCGGCCGCCGAGGTAAACATATGATCCGCGACTCTCGGCGCATCCAAAAACAGGTGACACAGCAACGCACTGTCGTGTGCCACTGTCGAATTACCGCGTGTTATGGGCGAAATCAAATGCATCGCTAACAGGCAGCACAGCAAGCACAGGCAGCAAGCACAGGCAGCAAGCACAGGCAGTAAGCACAGGCAACACAGCAAGCATAGGCAGCACAGCAAGCACAGGCAGCAAGCACAGGCAGCACAGCAAGCACAGGCAGCAAGCACAGGCAGCACAGGCAGCACAGCAAGCACAGGCAGCAAGCACAGGCAGCACAGCAAACACAGGCAGCACATCAAGCACAGGCAGCACAGCACAGGCAGCACAGCAAGCACAGGCAGCAAGCACAGGCAGCAAGCACAGGCAGCACAGCAAGCACAGGCAGCAAGCACAGGCAGCACAGCAAGCGCAGCACAGCAAGCACAGGCAGCACAGCAGCACAGGCAGCAAGCACAGGCAGCACAGCAAGCACAGGCAACACAGCAAGCACAGGCAGCAAGCACAGGCAGCACAGCAAGCACAGGCAGCAAGCACAGGCAGCACAGCAAGCACAGGCAGCAAGCACAGGCAGCACAGCAAGCACAGGCAGCAAGCACAGGCAGCACAGCAAGCACTGCCAGCAAGCACAGGCAACACAGCAAGCACAGGCAGCAAGCACAGGCAGCACAGCAAACACAGGCAGGACAGCAAGCACAGGCAGCACAGCAGCACAGGCAGCAAGCACAGGCAGCACAGCAAGCACAGGCAGCACAGCAGCACAGGCAGCAAGCACAGGCAGCACAGCAAGCACAGGCAGCAAGCACAGGCAGCACAGCAAGCACAGGCAGCAAGCACAGGCAGCACAGCAAGCACAGGCAGCAAGCACAGGCAGCACAGCAAGCACAGGAAGCACAGCAAGCACAGGCAGCAAGCACAGGCAACACAGCAAGCACAGGCAGCACAGCAAGCACAGGCAGCAAGCACAGGAAGCACAGCAAACACAGGCAGCACAGGCAGCACAGCACAGGCAGCACAGCAAGCACATGCAGAACAGTAAGCACAGGCAGCAAGCACAGGCAGCACAGCAAGCACAGGCAGCAAGCACAGGCAGCACAACAAACACAGGCATCACAGCAAGCACAGGCAGCAAGCACAGGCAGCACAGCAAACACAGGCAGCAAGCATAGGCAACACAGCAAGCACAGGCAGCACAGCAAGCACAGGCAGCACAGCACAGGCAGCACAGCAAGCATAGGCAGCACAGCAAGCACAGGCAGCAAGCACCTTCAGCACAGCAAGCAGAGGCAGCAAGCACAGGCAGCACAGCAAGCACAGGCAGCAAGCACAGGCAGCAAGCACAGGCAGCACAGCAAGCACAGGCAGCACAGCAAGCACAGGCAGCAAGCACAGGCAGCACAGCAAACACAGGCAGCACAGCAAGCACAGGCAGCACAGCAAGCACAGGCAGCAAGCACAGGCAGCACAGCAAGCACAGGCAGCAAGCACAGGCAGCACAGCACAGGCAGCACAGCAAGCACAGGCAGCCAGCACAGGCAGCAAGCACAGGCAGCAAGCACAGGCAGCACAGGCAGACACAAGCAGCACAGCAAGCACAGGCAGCAAGCACAGGCAGCACAGCAAACACAGGCAGCACAGCAAGCACAGGCAGCACAGCAGCACAGGCAGCAAGCACAGGCAGCACAGCAAACACAGGCAGCACAGCAAGCACAGGCAGCAAGCACAGGCAGCACAGCAAACACAGGCAGCACAGCAAGCATAGGCAGCACAGCAAACACAGGCAGCAGAGCAAGCACAGGCAGCACAGCACAGGCAGCACAGCAAGCACAGGCAGCACAGCAGCACAGGCAGCAAGCACAGGCAGCACAGCAAGCACAGGCAGCAAGCACAGGCAGCACAGCACAGGCAGCACAGCAAGCACAGGCAGCAAGCACAGGCAGCGCAGCAAACACAGGCAGCACAGCAAGCACAGGCAGCACAGCAAGCATAAGCCGCACAGCAAGCACAGGCAGCACAGCAAGCACAGGCAGCAAGCACAGGCAGCAAGCACAGGCAGCACAGCAAGCACAGGCAGCAAGCACAGGCAGCACAGCAAGCACAGGCAGCAAGCACAGGCAGCAAGCACAGGCAGCACAGCAAGCACTGGCAGCAAACACAGGCAGCACAGCAAGCACAGGCAGCACAGCAAGCATAGGCAGCACAGCAAGCACAGGCAGCAAGCACAGGCAGCAAGCACAGGCAGCACAGCAAGCACAGGCAGCAAGCACAGGCAGCACAGCAAGCACAGGCAGCAAGCACAGGCAGCACAGCAAGCACAGGCAGCAAGCACAGGCAGCGCAGCAAACACAGGCAGCACAGCAAGCACAGGCAGCACAGCAGCACAGGCAGCAAGCACAGGCAGCACAGCAAGCACAGGCAGCAAGCACAGGCAGCACAGCAAGCACAGGCAGCAAGCACAGGCAGCAAGCACAGGCAGCACAGAAAGCACAGGCAGACACAAGCAGCACAGCAAGCACAGGCAGCACAGCAAGCACAGGCAGCAAGCACAGGCAGCACAGCAAACACAGGCAGCACAGCAAGCACAGGCAGCACAGCAGCACAGGCAGCAAGCACAGGCAGCACAGCAAACACAGGCAGCACAGCAAGCACAGGCAGCAAGCACAGGCAGCACAGCAAACACAGGCAGCACAGCAAGCACAGGCAGCACAGCAAACACAGGCAGCAGAGCAAGCACAGGCAGCACAGCACAGGCAGCACAGCAAGCACAGGCAGCACAGCAGCACAGGCAGCAAGCACAGGCAGCACAGCAAGCACAGGCAGCAAGCACAGGCAGCACAGCAAACACAGGCAGCACAGCAAGCACGGGCAGCACAGGCAGCACAGCAAGCACAGCCAGCACAGCAAGCACAGGCAGCAAGCACAGGCAGCAAGCACAGGCAGTAAGCACAGGCAGCAAGCACAGGCAGCACAGCAAGCACAGGCAGCAAGCACAGGCAGCAAGCACAGGCAGCACAGCAAGCACTGGCAGCAAGCACAGGCAGCACAGCAAGCACAGGCAGCACAGCAAGCATAGGCAGCACAGCAAGCACAGGCAGCACAGCAAGCACAGGCAGCAAGCACAGGCAGCAAGCACAGGCAGCACAGCAAGCACAGGCAGCAAGCACAGGCAGCACAGCAAGCACAGGCAGCAAGCACAGGCAGCGCAGCAAACACAGGCAGCACAGCAAGCACAGGCAGCACAGCAGCACAGGCAGCAAGCACAGGCAGCACAGCAAGCACAGGCAGCAAGCACAGGCAGCACAGCAAGCACAGGCAGCAAGCACAGGCAGCACAGCAAGCACAGGCAGCCAGCACAGGCAGCAAGCACAGGCAGCACAGGCAGACACAAGCAGCACAGCAAGCACAGGAAGCACAGCAAACACAGGCAGCACAGCAAGCACAGGCAGCACAGCAAACACAGGCAGCAGAGCAAGCACAGGCAGCACAGCACAGGCAGCACAGCAAGCACAGGCAGCACAGCAGCACAGGCAGCAAGCACAGGCAGCACAGCAAGCACAGGCAGCAAGCACAGGCAGCACAGCAAACACAGGCAGCACAGCAAGCACAGGCAGCACAGCACAGGCAGCACAGCAAGCACAGGCAGCACAGCAGCACAGGCAGCAAGCACAGGCAGCACAGCAAGCACAGGCAGTAAGCACAGGCAGCACAGCAAACACAGGCAGCACAGCACAGGCAGCACAGCAAGCACAGGCAGCACAGCAAGCACAGGCAGCAAGCACAGGCAGCAAGCACAGGCAGCAGAGCAAGCACAGGCAGCACAGCACAGGCAGCACAGCAAGCACAGGCAGCACAGCAGCACAGGCAGCAAGCACAGGCAGCACAGCAAGCACAGGCAGCAAGCACAGGCAGCACAGCAAACACAGGCAGCACAGCAAGCACAGGCAGCACAGCACAGGCAGCACAGCAAGCACAGGCAGCACAGCAGCACAGGCAGCAAGCACAGGCAGCACAGCAAGCACAGGCAGTAAGCACAGGCAGCACAGCAAACACAGGCAGCACAGCAAGCACAGGCAGCAAGCACAGGCAGCACAGCAAACACAGGCAGCACAGCACAGGCAGCACAGCAAGCACAGGCAGCACAGCAAGCACAGGCAGCAAGCACAGGCAGCAGAGCAAGCACATGCAGCAAGCACAGGCAGCAGAGCAAGCACATGCAGCAATCGCAGACAGCACAGCAAGCACAGGCAGCAAGCACAGGCAGCAAGCACAGGCAGCACAGCAAGCACAGGCAGCAAGCACAGGCAGCACAGCAAGCACAGGCAGCAAGCACAGGCAGCACAGCAAGCACAGGCAGCAAGCACAGGCAGCACAGCAAACACAGGCAGCACAGCACAGGCAGCACAGCAAGCACAGGCAGCACAGCAAGCACAGGCAGCAAGCACAGGCAGCACAGCAAGCACAGGCAGCAAGCACAGGCAGCACAGCAAACACAGGCAGCACAGCAAGCACAGGCAGCACAGCAGCACAGGCAGCAAGCACAGGCAGCACAGCAAACACAGGCAGCACAGCAAGCACAGGCAGCAAGCACAGGCAGCACAGCAAACACAGGCAGCACAGCAAGCACAGGCAGCACAGCAGCACAGGCAGCAAGCACAGGCAGCACAGCAAGCACAGGCAGCAAGCACAGGCAGCACAGCAAGCACAGGCAGCAAGCACAGGCAGCACAGCAAGCACAGGCAGCCAGCACAGGCAGCAAGCACAGGCAGCACAGGCAGACACAAGCAGCACAGCAAGCACAAGAAGCACAGCAAGCACAGGCAGCAAGCACAGGCAGCACAGCAAGCACAGGCAGCAAGCACAGGCAGCACAGCAAGCACAGGCAGCAAGCACAGGCAGCACAGCAAGCACAGGCAGCAAGCACAGGCAGCACAGCAAACACAGGCAGCACAGCACAGGCAGCACAGCAAGCACAGGCAGCACAGCAAGCACAGGCAGCAAGCACAGGCAGCACAGCAAGCACAGGCAGCAAGCACAGGCAGCACAGCAAACACAGGCAGCACAGCAAGCACAGGCAGCACAGCAGCACAGGCAGCAAGCACAGGCAGCACAGCAAACACAGGCAGCACAGCAAGCACAGGCAGCAAGCACAGGCAGCACAGCAAACACAGGCAGCACAGCAAGCACAGGCAGCACAGCAGCACAGGCAGCAAGCACAGGCAGCACAGCAAGCACAGGCAGCAAGCACAGGCAGCACAGCAAGCACAGGCAGCAAGCACAGGCAGCACAGCAAGCACAGGCAGCCAGCACAGGCAGCAAGCACAGGCAGCACAGGCAGACACAAGCAGCACAGCAAGCACAGGAAGCACAGCAAGCACAGGCAGCAAGCACAGGCAGCACAGCAAACACAGGCAGCACAGCAAGCAGAGGCAGCACAGCAGCACAGGCAGCAAGCACAGGCAGCACAGCAAACACAGGCAGCACAGCAAGCACAGGCAGCAAGCACAGGCAGCACAGCAAACACAGGCAGCACAGCAAGCACAGGCAGCACAGCAAACACAGGCAGCAGAGCAAGCACAGGCAGCACAGCACAGGCAGCACAGCAAGCACAGGCAGCACAGCAGCACAGGCAGCAAGCACAGGCAGCACAGCAAACACAGGCAGCACAGCAAGCACAGGCAGCACAGCAAACACAGGCAGCAGAGCAAGCACAGGCAGCACAGCACAGGCAGCACAGCAAGCACAGGCAGCACAGCAGCACAGGCAGCAAGCACAGGCAGCACAGCAAGCACAGGCAGCAAGCACAGGCAGCACAGCAAACACAGGCAGCACAGCAAGCACAGGCAGCACAGCACAGGCAGCACAGCAAGCACAGGCAGCACAGCAAGCACAGGCAGCAAGCACAGGCAGCAAGCACAGGCAGCAAGCACAGGCAGTAAGCACAGGCAGCAAGCACAGGCAGCAGAGCAAGCACATGCAGCAATCGCAGACAGCACAGCAAGCACAGGCAGCAAGCACAGGCAGCAAGCACAGGCAGCACAGCAAGCACAGGCAGCAAGCACAGGCAGCACAGCAAGCACAGGCAGCACAGAAAGCACAAGCAGCACAGCAAGCACAGGCAGCACAGCACAGGCAGCACAGCAAGCACAGGCAGCACAGCAAGCACAGGCAGCACAGCAAGCACAGGCAGCAAGCACAGGCAGCACAGCAAGCACAGGCAGCAAGCACAGGCAGCACAGCAAACACAGGCAGCACAGCACAGGCAGCACAGCAAGCACAGGCAGCACAGCAAGCACAGGCAGCAAGCACAGGCAGCACAGCAAGCACAGGCAGCAAGCACAGGCAGCACAGGCAGCAAGCACAGGCAGCACAGCAAGCACAGGCAGCAAGCACAGGCAGCACAGGCAGCAAGCACAGGCAGCACAGCAAGCACAGGCAGCAAGCACAGGCAGCACAACAAGCACAGGGAGCAAGCACAGGCAGCACAGCAAGCACAGGCAGCACAGAAAGCACAAGCAGCACAGCAAGCACAGGCAGCACAGCACAGGCAGCACAGCAAGCACAGGCAGCACAGCAAGCACAGGCAGCAAGCACAGGCAGCACAGCAAGCACAGGCAGCAAGCACAGGCAGCACAGCAAACACAGGCAGCACAGCACAGGCAGCACAGCAAGCACAGGCAGCACAGCAAGCACAGGCAGCAAGCACAGGAAGCACAGCAAGCACAGGCAGCAAGAACAGGCAGCACAGCAAGCACAGGCAGCAAGCACAGGCAACACAGCAAGCACAGACAGCACAGCAAGCACAGGCAGCAAGCACAGGCAGCACAGCAAGCACAGGCAGCACAGCAAGCACAGGCAGCAAGCACAGGCAGCACAGCACAGGCAGCACAGCAAGCACAGGCAGAACAGCAAGCACAGGCAGCAAGCACAGGCAGCACAGCAAGCACAGGCAGCAAGCACAGGCAGCACAGCAAACACAGGCAGCACAGCAAGCACAGGCAGCCAGCACAGGCAGCAAGCACAGGCAGCAAGCACAGGCAGCACAGGCAGACACAAGCAGCACAGCAAGCACAGGGAGCAAGCACAGGCAGCACAGCAAACACAGGCAGCACAGCAAGCACAGTCAGCACAGCAGCACAGGCAGCAAGCACAGGCAGCACAGCAAACACAGGCAGCACAGCAAGCACAGGCAACAAGCACAGGCAGCACAGCAAACACAGGCAGCAGAGCAAGCATAGGCAGCACAGCAAACACAGGCAGCAGAGCAAGCACAGGCAGCACAGCACAGGCAGCACAGCAAGCACAGGCAGCACAGCAGCACAGGCAGCAAGCACAGGCAGCACAGCAAGCACAGGCAGTAAGCACAGGCAGCACAGCAAACACAGGCAGCACAGCACAGGCAGCACAGCAAGCACAGGCAGCACAGCAAGCACAGGCAGCAAGCACAGGCAGCAAGCACAGGCAGTAAGCACAGGCAGCAAGCACAGGCAGCAGAGCAAGCACATGCAGCAATCGCAGACAGCACAGCAAGCACAGGCAGCAAGCACAGGCAGCAAGCACAGGCAGCACAGCAAGCACAGGCAGCAAGCACAGGCAGCACAGCAAGCACAGGCAGCAAGCACAGGCAGCACAGCAAGCACAGGCAGCAAGCACAGGCAGCACAGCAAACACAGGCAGCACAGCACAGGCAGCACAGCAAGCACAGGCAGCACAGCAAGCACAGGCAGCAAGCACAGGCAGCACAGCAAGCACAGGCAGCAAGCACAGGAAGCACAGCAAGCACAGGCAGCAAGCACAGGCAGCACAGCAAGCACAGGCAGCAAGCACAGGCAACACAGCAAGCACAGACAGCACAGCAAGCACAGGCAGCAAGCACAGGCAGCACAGCAAGCACAGGCAGCACAGCAAGCACAGGCAGCAAGCACAGGCAGCACAGCACAGGCAGCACAGCAAGCACAGGCAGAACAGCAAGCACAGGCAGCAAGCACAGGCAGCACAGCAAGCACAGGCAGCAAGCACAGGCAGCACAGCAAACACAGGCAGCACAGCAAGCACAGGCAGCAAGCACAGGCAGCACAGCGAACACAGGCAGTACAGCAAGCACAGGCAGCACAGCAGCACAGGCAGCAAGCACAGGCAGCACAGCAAGCACAGGCAGCAAGCACAGGCAGCACAGCAAACACAGGCAGCACAGCAAGCACAGGCAGCACAGCAGCACAGGCAGCAAGCACAGGCAGCACAGCAAGCACAGGCAGCAAGCACAGGCAGCACAGCAAACACAGACAGCAAGCACAGGCAGCACAGCAAGCACAGGCAGCAAGCATAGGCAACACAGCAAGCACAGGCAGCACAGCACAGGCAGCACAGCAAGCATAGGCCGCACAGCAAGCACAGGCAGCACAGCAAGCACAGGCAGCAATCACAGGCAGCACAGCAAGCACAGGCAGCAAGCACAGGCAGCAAGCACAGGCAGCAAGCACAGGCAGCACAGCAAGCACAGGCAGCAAGCACAGGCAGCACAGCAAGCACAGGCAGCAAGCACAGGCAGCAAGCACAGGCAGCACAGCAAGCACTGGCAGCAAGCACAGGCAGCACAGCAAGCACAGGCAGCACAGCAAGCATAGGCAGCACAGCAAGCACAGGCAGCAAGCACAGGCAGCAGAGCAAGCACAGGCAGCAAGCACAGGCAGCACAGCAAGCACAGGCAGCAAGCACAGGCAGCACAGCAAGCACAGGCAGCAAGCACAGGCAGCGCAGCAAACACAGGCAGCACAGCAAGCACAGGCAGCACAGCAGCACAGGCAGCAAGCACAGGCAGCACAGCAAGCACAGGCAGCAAGCACAGGCAGCACAGCACAGGCAGCACAGCAAGCACAGGCAGCCAGCACAGGCAGCCAGCACAGGCAGCAAGCACAGGCAGCAAGCACAGGCAGCACAGGCAGACACAAGCAGCACAGCAAGCACAGGCAGCAAGCACAGGCAGCACAGCAAACACAGGCAGCACAGCAAGCACAGGCAGCACAGCAGCACAGGCAGCAAGCACAGGCAGCACAGCAAACACAGGCAGCACAGCAAGCACAGGCAGCAAGCACAGGCAGCACAGCAAACACAGGCAGCACAGCAAGCATAGGCAGCACAGCAAACACAGGCAGCAGAGCAAGCACAGGCAGCACAGCACAGGCAGCACAGCAAGCACAGGCAGCACAGCAGCACAGGCAGCAAGCACAGGCAGCACAGCAAGCACAGGCAGTAAGCACAGGCAGCACAGCAAACACAGGCAGCACAGCACAGGCAGCACAGCAAGCACAGGCAGCACAGCAAGCACAGGCAGCAAGCACAGGCAGCAAGCACAGGCAGTAAGCACAGGCAGCAAGCACAGGCAGCAGAGCAAGCACATGCAGCAATCGCAGACAGCACAGCAAGCACAGGCAGCAAGCACAGGCAGCAAGCACAGGCAGCAAGCACAGGCAGCACAGCAAGCACAGGCAGCAAGCACAGGCAGCACAGCAAGCACAGGCAGCAAGCACAGGCAGCACAGCAAACACAGGCAGCACAGCACAGGCAGCACAGCAAGAACAGGCAGCACAGCAAGCACAGGCAGCAAGCACAGGCAGCACAGCAAGCACAGGCAGCAAGCACAGGCAGCACAACAAGCACAGGGAGCAAGCACAGGCAGCACAGCAAGCACAGGCACGTTAGAAACCCGCAAAATAGCTCGACGTGATGTGTTCGTTTTAGCGATTCCGGGGGAAGTGCAGAGGGGTCAAGCTCGGTCCTCTTTCCAACAGGCAAAGCCTGCTCCGATCTTCGGCGAGATTCACTCTCGCATTTGTTTACAATGCTTACTCTTACTGAGACGCAGGTCAATGCACTGGCCGCCGAGGTAAACATATGATCCGCGACTCTCGGCGCCTCCAAAAACAGGTGACACAGCAACGCACTGTCGTGTGCCACTGTCGAATTACCGCGTGTTATGGGCGAAATCAAATGCATCGCTAACAGGCAGCACAGCAAGCACAGGCAGCAAGCACAGGCAGCACAGCAAGCACAGGCAGCAAGCACAGGAAGCACAGCAAGCACAGGCAGCAAGCACAGGCAGCACAGCAAGCACAGGCAGCAAGCACAGGCAGCACAGGCAGCAAGCACGGGCAGCACAGCAAGCACAGGCAGCAAGCGCAGGCAGCACAGCAAGCACAGCAAGCACAGGCAGCAAGCACAGGCAGCACAGCAAGCACAGGCAGCAAGCACAGGCAGCAAGCACAGGCAGCACAGCAAGCACAGCGAGCAAGCACGGGCAGCACAGCAAGCACAGGCAGCACAGCAAGCACAGGCACGTTAGAAACCCGCAAAATAGCTCGACGTGATGTGTTCGTTTTAGCGATTCTGGGGGAAGTGCAGAGGGGTTAAGCTCCGTCCTCTTTCCAACAGGCAAAGCCTGCTCCGATCTTCGGCGAGATTCACTCTCGCATTTGTTTACAATGCTTACTCTTACTGAGACGCAGGTCAATGCACCGGCCGCCGAGGTAAACATATGATCCGCGACTCTCGGCGCCTCCAACAACAGGTGACACAGCAACGCACTGTCGTGTGCCACTGTCGAATTACCGCGTGTTATGGGCGAAATCAAATGCATCGCTAACAGGCAGCACAGCAAGCACAGGCAGCAAGCACAGGCAGCACAGCAAGCACAGGCAGCAAGCACAGGCAGCACAGCAAGCACAGGCAGCAAGCACAGGAAGCACAGCAAGCACAGGCAGCAAGCACAGGCAGCACAGCAAGCACAGGCAGCAAGCACAGGCAACACAGCAAGCACAGACAGCACAGCAAGCACAGGCAGCAAGCACAGGCAGCACACCAAGCACAGGCAGCAAGCACAGGCAGCACAGCACAGGCAGCACAGCAAGCACAGGCAGAACAGCAAGCACAGGCAGCAAGCACAGGCAGCACAGCAAGCACAGGCAGCAAGCACAGGCAGCACAGCAAACACAGGCAGCACAGCAAGCACAGGCAGCAAGCACAGGCAGCACAGCAAACACAGGCAGTACAGCAAGCACAGGCAGCACAGCAGCACAGGCAGCAAGCACAGGCAGCACAGCAAGCACAGGCAGCAAGCACAGGCAGCAAGCACAGGCAGCACAGCAAGCACAGGCAGCAAGCACAGGCAGCACAGCAAACACAGGCAGCACAGCAAGCACAGGCAGCACAGCAAGCACAGGCAGCAAGCACAGGCAGCACAGCAAGCACAGGCAGCAAGCACAGGCAGCACAGCAAACACAGGCAGTACAGCAAGCACAGGCAGCAAGCACAGGCAGCACAGCAAGCACCGGCAGCAAGCACAGGCAGCACAACAAGCACAGGCAGCAAGCAGAGGCAACACAGCAAGCACAGGCAGCACAGCAAGCACAGGCAGCAAGCACAGGCAGCACAGCAAGCACAGGCAGCAGGCACAGGCAGCACAGCGCAGGCAGCACAGCAAGCACATGCAGAACAGCAAGCACAGGCAGCAAGCACAGGCAGCACAGCAAGCACAGGCAGCAAGCACAGGCAGCACAGCAAACACAGGCAGCACAGCAAGCACAGGCAGCACAGCAAACACAGGCAGTACAGCAAGCACAGGCAGCACAGCAGCACAGGCAGCAAGCACAGGCAGCACAGCAAGCACAGGCAGCAAGCACAGGCAGCACAGCAAGCACAGGCAGCAAGCACAGGCAGCACAGCAAACACAGGCAGCACAGCAAGCACAGGCAGCACAGCACAGGCAGCAGAGCAAGCACAGGCAGCATAGAAAGCACAGGCGGCACAGCAAGCACAGGCAGCAAGCACAGGCAGCACAGCACAGGCAGCACAGGCAGCAAGCACAGGCAGCACAGCAAGCACAGGCAGCAAGCACAGGCAGCACAACAAGCACAGGGAGCAAGCACAGGCAGCACAGCAAGCACAGGCACGTTAGAAACCCGCAAAATAGCTCGACGTGATGTGTTCGTTTTAGCGATTCCGGGGGAAGTGCAGAGGGGTCAAGCTCGGTCCTCTTTCCAACAGGCAAAGCCTGCTCCGATCTTCGGCGAGATTCACTCTCGCATTTGTTTACAATGCTTACTCTTACTGAGACGCAGGTCAATGCACTGGCCGCCGAGGTAAACATATGATCCGCGACTCTCGGCGCCTCCAACAACAGGTGACACAGCAACGCACTGTCGTGTGCCACTGTCGAATTACCGCGTGTTATGGGCGAAATCAAATGCATCGCTAACAGGCAGCACAGCAAGCACAGGCAGCAAGCACAGGCAGCACAGCAAGCACAGGCAGCAAGCACAGGCAGCAAGCACAGGCAGCACAGCAAGCACAGGCAGCAAGCACAGGCAACACAGCAAGCACAGACAGCACAGCAAGCACAGGCAGCAAGCACAGGCAGCACACCAAGCACAGGCAGCAAGCACAGGCAGCACAGCACAGGCAGCACAGCAAGCACAGGCAGAACAGCAAGCACAGGCAGCAAGCACAGGCAGCACAGCAAGCACAGGCAGCAAGCACAGGCAGCACAGCAAACACAGGCAGCACAGCAAGCACAGGCAGCAAGCACAGGCAGCACAGCAAACACAGGCAGTACAGCAAGCACAGGCAGCACAGCAGCACAGGCAGCAAGCACAGGCAGCACAGCAAGCACAGGCAGCAAGCACAGGCAGCAAGCACAGGCAGCACAGCAAGCACAGGCAGCAAGCACAGGCAGCACAGCAAACACAGGCAGCACAGCAAGCACAGGCAGCACAGCAAGCACAGGCAGCAAGCACAGGCAGCACAGCAAGCACAGGCAGCAAGCACAGGCAGCACAGCAAACACAGGCAGTACAGCAAGCACAGGCAGCAAGCACAGGCAGCACAGCAAGCACCGGCAGCAAGCACAGGCAGCACAACAAGCACAGGCAGCAAGCAGAGGCAACACAGCAAGCACAGGCAGCACAGCAAGCACAGGCAGCAAGCACAGGCAGCACAGCAAGCACAGGCAGCAGGCACAGGCAGCACAGCACAGGCAGCACAGCAAGCACATGCAGAACAGCAAGCACAGGCAGCAAGCACAGGCAGCACAGCAAGCACAGGCAGCAAGCACAGGCAGCACAGCAAACACAGGCAGCACAGCAAGCACAGGCAGCACAGCAAACACAGGCAGTACAGCAAGCACAGGCAGCACAGCAGCACAGGCAGCAAGCACAGGCAGCACAGCAAGCACAGGCAGCAAGCACAGGCAGCACAGCAAGCACAGGCAGCAAGCACAGGCAGCACAGCAAACACAGGCAGCACAGCAAGCACAGGCAGCACAGCACAGGCAGCAGAGCAAGCACAGGCAGCATAGAAAGCACAGGCAGCAAGCACAGGAAGCACAGCAAGCACAGGCAGCAAGCACAGGCAGCACAGCAAGCACAGGCAGCAAGCACAGGCAGCACAGCACAGGCAGCACAGGCAGCAAGCACAGGCAGCACAGCAAGCACAGGCAGCAAGCACAGGCAGCACAACAAGCACAGGGAGCAAGCACAGGCAGCACAGC
The DNA here is from genome assembly GCA_963942575.1 of Priocnemis perturbator. NCBI lineage: Eukaryota > Metazoa > Arthropoda > Insecta > Hymenoptera > Pompilidae > Priocnemis > Priocnemis perturbator. The sequence goes on along the minus strand of CAWWDK010000365.1, from coordinate 146,151 downwards.
AAGCACAGGCACGTTAGAAACCCGCAAAATAGCTCGACGTGATGTGTTCGTTTTAGCGATTCCGGGGGAAGTGCAGAGGGGTCAAGCTCGGTCCTCTTTCCAACAGGCAAAGCCTGCTCCGATCTTCGGCGAGATTCACTCTCGCATTTGTTTACAATGCTTACTCTTACTGAGACGCAGGTCAATGCACTGGCCGCCGAGGTAAACATATGATCCGCGACTCTCGGCGCCTCCAAAAACAGGTGACACAGCAACGCACTGTCGTGTGCCACTGTCGAATTACCGCGTGTTATGGGCGAAATCAAATGCATCGCTAACAGGCAGCACAGCAAGCACAGGCAGCAAGCACAGGCAGCACAGCAAGCACAGGCAGCAAGCACAGGAAGCACAGCAAGCACAGGCAGCAAGCACAGGCAGCACAGCAAGCACAGGCAGCAAGCACAGGCAGCACAGGCAGCAAGCACGGGCGGCACAGCAAGCACAGGCAGCAAGCGCAGGCAGCACAGCAAGCACAGGCAGCAAGCACAGGCAGCACAGCAAGCACAGGCAGCACAGAAAGCACAGGCAGCACAGCAAGCACAGGCAGCATAGCACAGGCAGCACAGCAAGCACAGGCAGCACAGCAAGCACAGGCACGTTAGAAACCCGCAAAATAGCTCGACGTGATGTGTTCGTTTTAGCGATTCTGGGGGAAGTGCAGAGGGGTTAAGCTCCGTCCTCTTTCCAACAGGCAAAGCCTGCTCCGATCTTCGGCGAGATTCACTCTCGCATTTGTTTACAATGCTTACTCTTACTGAGACGCAGGTCAATGCACCGGCCGCCGAGGTAAACATATTGTTGCGTGGACGCGGGCGAGACATTTACAATACACAGGAATACGAATCGTAACACCAAATAGTTTAATATCACGTCCGTCTGGTATGAAGACCAGAGACAGACTCTCTGGTTTGGTTACCAATAACAATAACATTCGAACGTCATAAAATCGATAGAACTAATATAACATTATAACATGACACATAATCAATATAGGCTTTGTGTCTTCGCCGTGTTCTTCGCGCCTTCACGTCCGTAACACTGCTTCCCCTCGACGATAGCGGACGTCCCGGCCGTATATTATCGCGAGATCTTCAGATGCTTCGGTTCAGGAAAAGGCACTCTCAGGTGTAAGCAGCGATGGCTCCTCCTGAACCAAAAATGTCATCCCAGCATTTGCTCACGGTCCCAAGGGAAAACCATGCCAAAAACCCTGGGCGAGATGACCGCATCACTTGGGCGAAACTCTTAGTAACGAACATCTTAGTATTTTGATAACTTCAAACCCGAACACTTGCAAAACTGCTTGCAACCGCCGGAACACAAACAATTCAAACGGGAGCAGATGGAAGATGATTCTTCCTTCTGAAAATAAAACGGAACGACAAAGAACTTCCTGTATTTAGAATAATTTCCAAGATTAAATCTTACGGAACCCTCAAACCTCACACTATACCCATCCTCCCCTATTTTTTACAATGCTCCACGGGAGAGTAAGCATAGCGGCGCACTGCTGTCTTGACTCCTTGTCAGTGGTGCTGCGTCATGCGATGTCCTTGTGTCCTATCGTTCCTCTTTCTTGTTCCATCCTAGTACCTTGGTTCCTTCGTATTTTGCTAATCTATTGGCGTGTATAATCTTCATTCTTCCTTTGGCTGACCGCTGGATCCCGTAGATAGCGTCATTAATCCTCTTCTTCACCAAATAGGGTCCTTCCCAGTTTACTTGCAGTTTCGGACATCTTCCTTTTGTTCTTCGTGGCTGATAAAGCCACACTAGGTCTCCCTCGTTGAAAATAATTGGAGTACAAGTGGCAACATGGCGCAATTTCATGCGTTCCGAGCTTTTAACAATTTTCGCTCTTGCCAAATGGTGTACATCCGCGAGGACCTTATTCAGTTGCGAGACATATTCCATGGAAGAAATAGGTCGCTCGGGGATGTACACCATTTGGCAAGAGCGAAAATTGTTAAAAGCTCGGAACGCATGAAATTGCGCCATGATGCCGACAATATGATCCGCGACTCTCGGCGCCTCCAACAACAGGTGACACAGCAACGCACTGTCGTGTGCCACTGTCGAATTACCGCGTGTTATGGGCGAAATCAAATGCATCGCTAACAGGCAGCACAGCAAGCACAGGCAGCAAGCACAGGCAGCACAGCAAGCACAGGCACCAAGCACAGGCAGCACAGCAAGCACAGCCAGCAAGCACAGGCAGCACAGCAAGCACAGGCAGCAAGCACAGGAAGCACAGAAAGCACAGGCAGCAAGCACAGGCAGCACAGCAAGCACAGGCAGCAAGCACAGGCAACACAGCAAGCACAGACAGCACAGCAAGCACAGGCAGCAAGCACAGGCAGCACACCAAGCACAGGCAACAAGCACAGGCAGCACAGCACAGGCAGCACAGCAAGCACAGGCAGAACAGCAAGCACAGGCAGCAAGCACAGGCAGCACAGCAAGCACAGGCAGCAAGCACAGGCAGCACAGCAAGCACAGGCAGCAAGCACAGGCAGCACAGCAAGCACAGGCAGCAAGCACAGGAAGCACAGAAAGCACAGGCAGCAAGCACAGGCAGCACAGCAAACACAGGCAGTACAGCAAGCACAGGCAGCAAGCACAGGCAGCACAGCAAACACAGGCAGTACAGCAAGCACAGGCAGCACAGCAAGCACAGGCAGCAAGCACAGGCAGCACAGCAAGCACCGGCAGCAAGCACAGGCAGCACAGCACAGGCAGCACAGCAAGCACATGCAGAACAGCAAGCACAGGCAGCAAGCACAGGCAGCACAGCAAACACAGGCAGCACAGCAAGCACAGGCAGCACAGCAAACACAGGCAGCACAGCAAGCACAGGCAGTACAGCAAGCACAGGCAGCACAGCAGCACAGGCAGCAAGCACAGGCAGCACAGCAAGCACAGGCAGCAAGCACAGGCAGCACAGCAAGCACAGGCAGCAAGCACAGGCAGCACAGCAAACACAGGCAGCACAGCAAGCACAGGCAGCACAGCAAGCACAGGCAGCAAGCACAGGAAGCACAGAAAGCACAGGCAGCAAGCACAGGCAGCACAGCAAGCACAGGCAGCAAGCACAGGCAACACAGCAAGCACAGGCAGCACAGCAAGCACAGGCAGCAAGCACAGGCAGCACAGCAAGCACAGGCAGCAGGCACAGGCAGCACAGCACAGGCAGCACAGCAAGCACATGCAGAACAGCAAGCACAGGCAGCAAGCACAGGCAGCACAGCAAGCACAGGCAGCAAGCACAGGAAGCACAGAAAGCACAGGCAGCAAGCACAGGCAGCACAGCAAGCACAGGCAGCAAGCACAGGCAACACAGCAAGCACAGACAGCACAGCAAGCACAGGCAGCAAGCACAGGCAGCAAGCACAGGCAGCACAGCAAGCACAGGCAGCAAGCACAGGCAGCACAGCAAACACAGGCAGCACAGCAAGCACAGGCAGCAAGCACAGGCAGCACAGCAAGCACAGGCAGCAAGCACAGGCAGCACAGCAAACACAGGCAGTACAGCAAGCACAGGCAGCACAGCAAGCACAGGCAGCAAGCACAGGCAGCACAGCAAGCACCGGCAGCAAGCACAGGCAGCACAACAAGCACAGGCAGCAAGCAGAGGCAACACAGCAAGCACAGGCAGCACAGCAAGCACAGGCAGCAAGCACAGGCAGCACAGCAGCACAGGCAGCAAGCACAGGCAGCACAGCAAGCACAGGCAGCAAGCACAGGCAGCACAGCAAGCACAGGCAGCAAGCACAGGCAGCACAGCAAACACAGGCAGCACAGCAAGCACAGGCAGCACAGCACAGGCAGCAGAGCAAGCACAGGCAGCATAGAAAGCACAGGCGGCACAGCAAGCACAGGCAGCAAGCACAGGCAGCACAGCAAGCACAGGCAGCAAGCACAGGCAGCACAGCAAACACAGGCAGCACAGCACAGGCAGCACAGCAAGCACAGGCAGCAAGCACAGGCAGCACAGCAAGCACAGGCAGCAAGCACAGGCAACACAGCAAGCACAGGCAGCACAGCAAGCACAGGCAGCAAGCACAGGCAGCAAGCACAGGCAGCACAGCAAGCACAGGCAGCAAGCACAGGCAGCACAGCAAACACAGGCAGCACAGGCAGCACAGCACAGGCAGCACAGCAAGCACATGCAGAACAGCAAGCACATGCAGAACAGCAAGCACAGGCAGCAAGCACAGGCAGCACAGCAAGCACAGGCAGCAAGCACAGGCAGCACAGCAAGCACAGGCAGCAAGCACAGGCAGCACAGCAAACACAGGCAGTACAGCAAGCACAGGCAGCACAGCAGCACAGGCAGCAAGCACAGGCAGCACAGCAAGCACAGGCAGCACAGCAAGCACAGGCAGCAAGCACAGGCAGCACAGCAAGCACAGGCAGCAAGCACAGGCAGCACAGCAAGCACAGGCAGCAAGCACAGGCAGCACAGCAAGCACAGGCAGCAAGCACAGGCAGCACAGCAAGCACAGGCAGCACAGAAAGCACAGGCAGCACAGCAAGCACAGGCAGCATAGCACAGGCAGCACAGCAAGCACAGGCAGCACAGCAAGCACAGGCAGCAAGCACAGGCAGCACAGCAAGCACAGGCAGCAAGCACAGGCAGCACAGCAAGCACAGGCAGCAAGCACAGGCAGCAAGCACAGGCAGCACAGTAAGCACAGGCAGCAAGCACCGGCAGCAAGCACAGGCAGCAGAGCAAGCACATGCAGCAAGCGCAGGCAGCACAGCAAGCACAGCAAGCACAGGCAGGAAGCACAGGCAGCACAGCAAGCACAGGCAGCACAGCAAGCACAGGCAGCAAGCACAGGCAGCACAGGCAGCACAGCAAGCACAGGCAGCAAGCACAGGCAGCACAGCAAGCACAGGCAGCACAGCAAGCACAGGCAGCATAGCACAGGCAGCACAGCAAGCACAGGCAGCAAGCACAGGCAGCACAGCAAACACGGGCAGCACAGCAAGCACAGGCAGCAAGCACAGGCAGCACAGCAAACACAGGCAGTACAGCAAGCACAGGCAGCACAGCAGCACAGGCAGCAAGCACAGGCAGCACAGCAAGCACAGGCAGCAAGCACAGGCAGCACAGCAAGCACAGGCAGCAAGCACAGGCAGCACAGGCAGCAAGCACAGGCAGCAAGCACAGGCAGCAGAGCAAGCACATGCAGCAAGCGCAGGCAGCACAGCAAGCACAGCAAGCACAGGCAGCAAGCACAGGCAGCACTGCAAGCACAGGCAGCAAGCTCAGGCAGCACAGCAAGCACAGGCAGCAAGCACAGGCAGCACAGCAAACACAGGCAGCACAGCAAGCACAGGCAGCAAGCACAGGCAGCACAGCAAACACAGGCAGCACAGCAAGCACAGGCAGCAAGCACAGGCAGCACAGCAAACACAGGCAGTACAGCAAGCACAGGCAGCACAGCAGCACAGGCAGCAAGCACAGGCAGCACAGCAAGCACAGGCAGCAAGCACAGGCAGCACAGCAAGCACAGGCAGCAAGCACAGGCAGCACAGCAAGCACAGGCAGCAAGCACAGGCAGCACAGCAAACACAGGCAGCACAGCAAGCACAGGCAGCACAGCAAACACAGGCAGTACAGCAAGCACAGGCAGCACAGCAGCACAGGCAGCACAGCAAGCACAGGCAGCAAGCACAGGCAGCACAGCAAGCACAGGCAGCAAGCACAGGCAGCACAGCAAGCACAGGCAGCACAGCACAGGCAGCACAGCAAGCACAGGCAGCAAGCACAGGCAGCACAGCAAACACAGGCAGCACAGCAAGCACAGGCAGCACAGCACAGGCAGCACAGCAAGCACAGGCAGCACAGCAAGCACAGGCAGCAAGCACAGGCAGCACAGCAAGCACAGGCAGCAAGCACAGGCAGCACAGCAAGCACAGGCAGCAAGCACAGGCAGCACAGCAAGCACAGGCAGCAAGCACAGGCAGCAAACACAGGCAGCACAGCAAGCACAGGCAGCAAGCACAGGCAGCACAGCAAACACAGGCAGCACAGCAAGCACAGGCAGCAAGCACAGGCAGCAAGCACAGACAGCACAGCAAGCACAGGCAGCAAGCACAGGCAGCACAACAAGCACAGGCAGCAAGCAGAGGCAACACAGCAAGCACAGGCAGCACAGCAAGCACAGGCAGCAAGCACAGGCAGCACAGCAAGCAAAGGCAGCAGGCACAGGCAGCACAGCACAGGCAGCACAGCAAGCACATGCAGAACAGCAAGCACAGGCAGCAAGCACAGGCAGCACAGCAAGCACAGGCAGCAAGCACAGGCAGCACAGCAAGCACAGGCAGCACAGCAAACACAGGCAGTACAGCAAGCACAGGCAGCAAGCACAGGCAGCACAGCAAGCACAGGCAGCAAGCACAGGCAGCACAGCAAACACAGGCAGTACAGCAAGCACAGGCAGCACAGCAGCACAGGCAGCAAGCACAGGCAGCACAGCAAGCACATTCAGCACAGCAAGCACAGGCAGCAAGCACAGGCAGCACAGCAAGCACAGGCAGCACAGCAGCACAGGCAGCAAGCACAGGCAGCACAGCAAGCACAGGCAGCAAGCACAGGCAGCAAGCACAGGCAGCAAGCACAGGCAGCAAGCACAGGCAGCACAGTAAGCACAGGCAGCAAGCACAGGCAGCAAGCACAGGCAGCAGAGCAAGCACATGCAGCAAGCGCAGGCAGCACAGCAAGCACAGCAAGCACAGGCAGGAAGCACAGGCAGCACAGCAAGCACAGGCAGCACAGCAAGCACAGGCAGCAAGCACAGGCAGCACAGGCAGCACAGCAAGCACAGGCAGCAAGCACAGGCAGCACAGCAAGCACAGGCAGCACAGAAAGCACAGGCAGCACAGCAAGCACAGGCAGCATAGCACAGGCAGCACAGCAAGCACAGGCAGCACAGCAAACACAGGCAGCACAGCAAGCACAGGCAGCAAGCACAGGCAGCACAGCAAACACAGGCAGTACAGCAAGCACAGGCAGCACAGCAGCACAGGCAGCAAGCACAGGCAGCACAGCAAGCACAGGCAGCAAGCACAGGCAGCACAGCAAGCACAGGCAGCAAGCACAGGCAGCACAGCAAACACAGGCAGCACAGCAAGCACAGGCAGCACAGGCAGCAAGCACAGGCAGCAAGCACAGGCAGCACAGGCAGCAAGCACAGGCAGCAAGCACAGGCAGCAAGCACAGGCAGCAGAGCAAGCACATGCAGCAAGCGCAGGCAGCACAGCAAGCACAGGCAGCAAGCACAGGCAGCACAGCAAACACAGGCAGCAAGCTCAGGCAGCACAGCAAGCACAGGCAGCAAGTACAGGCAGCACAGCAAACACAGGCAGCACAGCAAGCACAGGCAGCACAGCAAACACAGGCAGTACAGCAAGGGCAGCACAGCAAGCACAGGCAGCAAGCACAGGCAGCACAGCAAACACAGGCAGCACAGCAAGCACAGGCAGCAAGCACAGGCAGCATAGCAAACACAGGCAGTACAGCAAGCACAGGCAGCACAGCAGCACAGGCAGCAAGCACAGGCAGCACAGCAAGCACAGGCAGCAAGCACAGGCAGCACAGCAAGCACAGGCAGCACAGCAAGCACAGGCAGCAAGCACAGGCAGCACAGCAAGCACAGGCAGCAAGCACAGGCAGCACAGGCAGCTTGCACAGGCAGCATAGCAAGCACAGCAAGCACAGGCAGCAAAGCACAGGCAGCACAGCAACCACAGGCAGCACAGCAAGCACAGGCAGCACAGCAAGCACAGGCAGCAAGCACAGGCAGCACAGGCAGCAAGCACAGGCAGCACAGGCAGCAAGCACAGGCAGCAAGCACAGGCAGCAGAGCAAACACAGGCAGCAAGCTCAGGCAGCACAGCAAGCACAGGCAGCAAGTACAGGCAGCACAGCAAACACAGGCAGCACAGCAAGCACAGGCAGCACAGCAAACACAGGCAGTACAGCAAGGGCAGCACAGCAAGCACAGGCAGCAAGCACAGGCAGCACAGCAAACACAGGCAGCACAGCAAGCACAGGCAGCACAGCACAGGCAGCACAGCAAGCACAGGCAGCACAGCAAGCACAGGCAGCAAGCACAGGCAGCACAGCAAGCACAGGCAGCAAGCACAGGCAGCACAGCAAACACAGGCAGCACAGCAAGCACAGGCAGCACAGCAAGCACAGGCAGCAAGAACAGGCAGCACAGCAAGCACAGGCAGCAAGCACAGGCAGCACAGCAAGCACAGGCAGCAAACACAGGCAGCACAGCAAGCACAGGCAGCAAGCACAGGCAGCACAGCAAACACAGGCAGCACAGCAAGCACAGGCAGCAAGCACAGGCAGCACAGCAAGCACAGGCAGCAAGCACAGGCAGCACAGCAAGCACAGGCAGCAAGCACAGGCAGCACAGCAGCACAGGCAGCAAGCACAGGCAGCACAGCAAGCACAGGCAGCAAGCACAGGCAGCACAGCAAACACAGGCAGCACAGCAAGCACAGGCAGCACAGCAGCACAGGCAGCAAGCACAGGCAGCGCAGCAAACACAGGCAGCACATCAGGCACAGGCAGCACAGCAAGCACAGGCATGTTAGAAACCCGCAAAATAGCTCGACGAGATGTGTTCGTTTTATAGCGATTCTCGGGGAAGTGCAGAGGGGTCAAGCTCCGTCCTCTTTCCAACAGGCAAAGCCTGCTCCGATCTTCGGCGAGATTCACTCTCGCATTTGTTTACAATGCTTACTCTTACTGAGACGCAGGTCAATGCACCGGCCGCCGAGGTAAACATATGATCCGCGACTCTCGGCGCATCCAAAAACAGGTGACACAGCAACGCACTGTCTTGTGCCACTGTCGAATTACCGCGTGTTATGGGCGAAATCAAATGCATCGCTAACAAGCAGCACAGCAAGCACAGGCAGCAAGCACAGGCAGCACAGCTATCACAGGCATCAAGCACAGGCAGCACAGCAAGCACAGGCAGCAAGCACAGGCAGCACAGCAAGCACAGGCAGCAAGCACAGGCAGCAAGCACAGGCAGCACAGCAAGCACAGGCAGCAAGCACAGGCAACACAGCAAGCACAGGCAGCACAGCAAGCACAGGCAGCAAGCACAGGCAGCACAGACAGCACAGCAAGCACAGGCAGCACAGCAAGCACAGGCAGCAAGCACAGGCAGCACAGCAAACACAGGAAGCAAGCACAGGCAGCACAGGCAGCAAGCACAGACAGCACAGCAAGCACAGGCAGCAAGCACAGGCAGCAAAGCAAGCACAGGCAACACAGCAAGCACAGGCAGCAAGCACAGCAAACACAGGCAGAACAGCAAGCACAGGCAGCACAGCAAGCACAGGCAGCAAGCACAGGCAGCACAGCAAGCACAGGCAGCAAGCACAGGCAGCACAGCAAACACAGGCAGCACAGCAAGCACAGGCAGCACAGGCAGCAAGCTCAGGCAGCACAGCAAGCACAGGCAGCAAGCACAGGCAACATAGCAAGCACAGGCAGCAAGCACAGGCAGCAAGCACAGGCAGCACAGCAAACACAGGCAGGACAGCAAGCACAGGCAGCACAGCAAACACAGGCAGCAAGCACAGGCAGCACAGCAAGCACAGGCAGCACAGCAGCACAGGCAGCAAGCACAGGCAGCACAGCAAGCACAGGCAACACAGCAAGCACAGGCAGCAAGCACAGGCAGCACAGCAAGCACAGGCAGCAAGCACAGGCAGCACAGCAAGCACAGGCAGCAAGCACAGGCAGCACAGCAAGCACAGGCAGCAAGCACAGGCAGCACAGCAAGCACAGGCAGCAAGCACAGGCAGCACAGACAGCACAGCAAGCACAGGCAGCAAGCACAGGCAGCACAGCAAACACAGGCAGCAAGCACAGGCAGCACAGCAAGCACAGGCAGCACAGCAGCACAGGCAGCAAGCACAGGCAGCACAGCAAGCACAGGCAACACAGCAAGCACAGGCAGCAAGCACAGGCAGCACAGCAAGCACAGGCAGCAAGCACAGGCAGCAAGCACAGGCAGCACAGCAAGCACAGGCAGCAAGCACAGGCAGCACAGCAAGCACTGCCAGCAAGCACAGGCAACACAGCAAGCACAGGCAGCAAGCACAGGCAGCACAGCAAACACAGGCAGGACAGCAAGCACAGGCAGCACAGCAGCACAGGCAGCAAGCACAGGCAGCACAGCAAGCACAGGCAGCACAGCAGCACAGGCAGCAAGCACAGGCAGCACAGCAAGCACAGGCAGCAAGCACAGGCAGCACAGCATGCACAGGCAGCAAGCACAGGCAGCACAGCAAGCACAGGCAGCAAGCACAGGCAGCACAGCAAGCACAGGAAGCACAGCAAGCACAGGCAGCAAGCACAGGCAACACAGCAAACACAGGCAGCACAGCAAGCACAGGCAGCAAGCACAGGCAGCACAGCAAACACAGGCAGCACAGCAAGCACAGGCAGCACAGCACAGGCAGCACAGCAAGCACAGGCAGCAAGCACAGGCAGCACAGCAAGCACAGGCAACAAGCACAGGCAACACAGCAAGCACAGGCAGCAGAGCAAGCACAGGCAGCAAGCACAGGCAGCACAGCAAGCATAGGCAGCACAGCAAGCACAGGCAGCAAGCACAGGAAGCACAGCAAACACAGGCAGCACAGGCAGCACAGCACAGGCAGCACAGCAAGCACATGCAGAACAGTAAGCACAGGCAGCAAGCACAGGCAGCACAGCAAGCACAGGCAGCAAGCACAGGCAGCACAACAAACACAGGCATCACAGCAAGCACAGGCAGCAAGCACAGGCAGCACAGCAAACACAGGCAGCAAGCATAGGCAACACAGCAAGCACAGGCAGCACAGCAAGCACAGGCAGCACAGCACAGGCAGCACAGCAAGCATAGGCAGCACAGCAAGCACAGGCAGCAAGCACCTTCAGCACAGCAAGCAGAGGCAGCAAGCACAGGCAGCACAGCAAGCACAGGCAGCAAGCACAGGCAGCAAGCACAGGCAGCACAGCAAGCACAGGCAGCACAGCAAGCACAGGCAGCAAGCACAGGCAGCACAGCAAACACAGGCAGCACAGCAAGCACAGGCAGCACAGCAAGCACAGGCAGCAAGCACAGGCAGCACAGCAAGCACAGGCAGCAAGCACAGGCAGCACAGCAAGCACAGGCAGCACAGCAAACACAGGCAGCAAGCACAGGCAGCAAGCACAGGCAGCACAGCAAGCACAGGCAGCAAGCACAGGCAGCACAGCAAGCACAGGCAGCAAGCACAGGCAACACAGCAAGCATAGGCAGCACAGCAAGCACAGGCAGCAAGCACAGGCAGCACAGCAAGCACAGGCAACAAGCACAGGCAGCACAGGCAGCACAGCAAGCACAGGCAGCAAGCACAGGCAGCACAGCAAACACAGGCAGCACATCAAGCACAGGCAGCACAGCACAGGCAGCACAGCAAGCACAGGCAGCAAGCACAGGCAACACAGCAAGCACAGGCAGCACAGCAAGCACAGGCAGCACAGCACAGGCAGCACAGCAAGCACCGGCAGCAAGCACAGGCAGCACAGCAAGCACAGACAGCACAGCAAGCACAGGCAGCAAGCACAGGCAGCAAGCACAGGCAGCACAGCAAGCACAGGCAGCAAGCACAGGCAACACAGCAAGCACAGGCAGCACAGCACAGGCAGCACAGCAAGCACAGGCAGCACAGCAAGCACCGGCAGCAAGCACAGGCAGCACAGCAAGCACAGACAGCACAGCAAGCACAGGCAGCAAGCACAGGCAGCACAGCAAACACGGGAAGCAAGCACAGGCAGCACAGCAAGCACAGGCAGCAAGCACAGGCAGCACAGCAAGCGCAGGCAGCACAGCACAGGCAGCACAGCAAGCACAGGCAGCACAGCAAGCACAGACAGCACAGACAGCACAGCAAGCACAGGGAGCAAGCACAGGCAGCAAAGCAAGCACAGGCAGCAAGCACAGGCAGCACAGCAAGCACAGGCAGCAAGCACAGGCAGCAAGCACCGGCAGCAAGCACAGGCAGCACAGCAAACACAGGAAGCAAGCACAGGCAGCACAGCCAGCACAGGCAGCAAGCACAGGTAACACAGCAAGCACAGGCAGCAAGCACAGGCAGCACAGCAAGCACAGGCAGCACAGCAAGTACAGGCAGCAAGCACAAGCATGTTAGAAACCCGCAAAATAGCTCGACGTGATGTGTTCGTTTTAGCGATTCTGGGGGAAGTGCAGAGGGGTCAAGCTCCGTCCTCTTTCCAACAGGCAAAGCCTGCTCCGATCTTCGGCGAGATTCACTCTCGCTTTTGTTTACAATGCTTACTCTTACTGAGACGCAGGTCAATGCACCGGCCGCCGAGGTAAACATATGATCCGCGACTCTCGGCGCATCCAAAAACAGGTGACACAGCAACGCACTGTCGTGTGCCACTGTCGAATTACCGCGTGTTATGGGCGAAATCAAATGCATCGCTAACAGGCAGCACAGCAAGCACAGGCAGCAAGCACAGGCAGCAAGCACAGGCAGTAAGCACAGGCAACACAGCAAGCATAGGCAGCACAGCAAGCACAGGCAGCAAGCACAGGCAGCACAGCAAGCACAGGCAGCAAGCACAGGCAGCACAGGCAGCACAGCAAGCACAGGCAGCAAGCACAGGCAGCACAGCAAACACAGGCAGCACATCAAGCACAGGCAGCACAGCACAGGCAGCACAGCAAGCACAGGCAGCAAGCACAGGCAGCAAGCACAGGCAGCACAGCAAGCACAGGCAGCAAGCACAGGCAGCACAGCAAGCGCAGCACAGCAAGCACAGGCAGCACAGCAGCACAGGCAGCAAGCACAGGCAGCACAGCAAGCACAGGCAACACAGCAAGCACAGGCAGCAAGCACAGGCAGCACAGCAAGCACAGGCAGCAAGCACAGGCAGCACAGCAAGCACAGGCAGCAAGCACAGGCAGCACAGCAAGCACAGGCAGCAAGCACAGGCAGCACAGCAAGCACTGCCAGCAAGCACAGGCAACACAGCAAGCACAGGCAGCAAGCACAGGCAGCACAGCAAACACAGGCAGGACAGCAAGCACAGGCAGCACAGCAGCACAGGCAGCAAGCACAGGCAGCACAGCAAGCACAGGCAGCACAGCAGCACAGGCAGCAAGCACAGGCAGCACAGCAAGCACAGGCAGCAAGCACAGGCAGCACAGCAAGCACAGGCAGCAAGCACAGGCAGCACAGCAAGCACAGGCAGCAAGCACAGGCAGCACAGCAAGCACAGGAAGCACAGCAAGCACAGGCAGCAAGCACAGGCAACACAGCAAGCACAGGCAGCACAGCAAGCACAGGCAGCAAGCACAGGAAGCACAGCAAACACAGGCAGCACAGGCAGCACAGCACAGGCAGCACAGCAAGCACATGCAGAACAGTAAGCACAGGCAGCAAGCACAGGCAGCACAGCAAGCACAGGCAGCAAGCACAGGCAGCACAACAAACACAGGCATCACAGCAAGCACAGGCAGCAAGCACAGGCAGCACAGCAAACACAGGCAGCAAGCATAGGCAACACAGCAAGCACAGGCAGCACAGCAAGCACAGGCAGCACAGCACAGGCAGCACAGCAAGCATAGGCAGCACAGCAAGCACAGGCAGCAAGCACCTTCAGCACAGCAAGCAGAGGCAGCAAGCACAGGCAGCACAGCAAGCACAGGCAGCAAGCACAGGCAGCAAGCACAGGCAGCACAGCAAGCACAGGCAGCACAGCAAGCACAGGCAGCAAGCACAGGCAGCACAGCAAACACAGGCAGCACAGCAAGCACAGGCAGCACAGCAAGCACAGGCAGCAAGCACAGGCAGCACAGCAAGCACAGGCAGCAAGCACAGGCAGCACAGCAAGCACAGGCAGCACAGCAAACACAGGCAGCAAGCACAGGCAGCAAGCACAGGCAGCACAGCAAGCACAGGCAGCAAGCACAGGCAGCACAGCAAGCACAGGCAGCAAGCACAGGCAACACAGCAAGCATAGGCAGCACAGCAAGCACAGGCAGCAAGCACAGGCAGCACAGCAAGCACAGGCAACAAGCACAGGCAGCACAGGCAGCACAGCAAGCACAGGCAGCAAGCACAGGCAGCACAGCAAACACAGGCAGCACATCAAGCACAGGCAGCACAGCACAGGCAGCACAGCAAGCACAGGCAGCAAGCACAGGCAGCAAGCACAGGCAGCACAGCAAGCACAGGCAGCAAGCACAGGCAACACAGCAAGCACAGGCAGCACAGCAAGCACAGGCAGCACAGCACAGGCAGCACAGCAAGCACAGGCAGCACAGCAAGCACCGGCAGCAAGCACAGGCAGCACAGCAAGCACAGACAGCACAGCAAGCACAGGCAGCAAGCACAGGCAGCACAGCAAACACGGGAAGCAAGCACAGGCAGCACAGCAAGCACAGGCAGCAAGCACAGGCAGCACAGCAAGCGCAGGCAGCACAGCACAGGCAGCACAGCAAGCACAGGCAGCACAGGCAGCAAGCACAGGCAGCACAGCAAGCACAGACAGCACAGACAGCACAGCAAGCACAGGGAGCAAGCACAGGCAGCAAAGCAAGCACAGGCAGCAAGCACAGACAGCACAGCAAGCACAGGCAGCAAGCACAGGCAGCAAGCACCGGCAGCAAGCACAGGCAGCACAGGCAAACACAAGCAGCACAGTAAGCACAGGCAGCACAGCAAGCACAGGCAGCACAGCAAACACAGGCAGCAAGCACAGGCAACACAGCAAGCACAGGCAGCACAGCAAGCACAGGCAGAACAGCAAGCACAGGCAGCACAGCAAGCACAAGCAGCAAGCACAGGCAGCACAGCAAGCACAGGCAGCAAGCACAGGCAGCACAGCAAACACAGGCAGCACAGCAAGCACAGGCAGCACAGGCAGCAAGCTCAGGCAGCACAGCAAGCACAGGCAGCAAGCACAGGCAGCACAGCAAACACAGGCAGCACAGCAAGCACAGGCAGCACAGCGGCACAGGCAGCAAGCACAGGCAGCACAGCAAGCACAGGCAGCAAGCACAGGCAACACAGCAAGCACAGGCAGCAAGCACAGGCAGCACAGCAAGCACAGGCAGCACAGCAAGTACAGGCAGCAAGCACAAGCATGTTAGAAACCCGCAAAATAGCTCGACGTGATGTGTTCGTTTTAGCGATTCTGGGGGAAGTGCAGAGGGGTCAAGCTCCGTCCTCTTTCCAACAGGCAAAGCCTGCTCCGACCTTCGGCGAGATTCACTCTCGCATTTGTTTACAATGCTTACTCTTACTGAGACGCAGGTCAATGCACCGGCCGCCGAGGTAAACATATGATCCGCGACTCTCGGCGCATCCAAAAACAGGTGACACAGTAACGCACTGTCGTGTGCCACTGTCGAATTACCGCGTGTTATGGGCGAAATCAAATGCATCGCTAACAGGCAGCACAGCAAGCACAGGCAGCAAGCACAGGCAGCACAGCAAGCACAGGCAGCAAGCACAGGCAGCACAGCAAGCACAGGCAGCACAGCAAGCACAGGCAGCAAGCACAGGCAGCACAGCAAGCACAGGCAGCACAGCACAGGCAGCACAGGCAGCACAGCAAGCACAGGCAGCAAGCACAGGCAGCACAGCAAACACAGGCAGCACATCAAGCACAGGCAGCACAGCACAGGCAGCACAGCAAGCACAGGCAGCAAGCACAGGCAGCAAGCACAGGCAGCACAGCAAGCACAGGCAGCAAGCACAGGCAACACAGCAAGCACAGGCAGCAAGCACAGGCAGCACAGCAAGCACTGCCAGCAAGCACAGGCAACACAGCAAGCACAGGCAGCAAGCACAGGCAGCACAGCAAACACAGGCAGGACAGCAAGCACAGGCAGCACAGCAGCACAGGCAGCAAGCACAGGCAGCACAGCAAGCACAGGCAGCACAGCAGCACAGGCAGCAAGCACAGGCAGCACAGCAAGCACAGGCAGCAAGCACAGGCAGCAAGCACAGGCAGCACAGCAAGCACAGGCAGCACAGCAAGCACAGGCAGCAAGCACAGGCAGCACAGCAAGCACAGGCAGCACAGCAAGCACAGGCAGCAAGCACAGGCAGCACAGCAAGCACAGGCAGCAAGCACAGGCAGCACAGCAAGCACAGGCAGCAAGCACAGGCAGCAAGCACAGGCAACACAAGAAGCACAGGCAGCACAGCAAGCACAGGCAGCAAGCACAGGCAGCACAGCAAGCACAGGCAGCAAGCACAGGCAGCACAGCAAACACAGGCAGCACAGCACAGGCAGCACAGCAAGCACAGGCAGCACAGCAAGCACAGGCAGCAAGCACAGGCAGCACAGCAAGCACAGGCAGCAAGCACAGGCAGCACAGGCAGCAAGCACAGGGAGCAAGCACAGGCAGCACAGCAAGCACAGGCAGCACAGCACAGGCAGCACAGCAAGCACAGGCAGCACAGCAAGCACAGGCAGCAAGCACAGGCAGCACAGCAAGCACAGGCAGCAAGCACAGGCAGCACAGGCAGCAAGCACAGGCAGCACAGCAAGCACAGGCAGCAAGCACAGGCAGCACAACAAGCACAGGGAGCAAGCACAGGCAGCACAGCAAGCACAGGCACGTTAGAAACCCGCAAAATAGCTCGACGTGATGTGTTCGTTTTAGCGATTCCGGGGGAAGTGCAGAGGGGTCAAGCTCGGTCCTCTTTCCAACAGGCAAAGCCTGCTCCGATCTTCGGCGAGATTCACTCTCGCATTTGTTTACAATGCTTACTCTTACTGAGACGCAGGTCAATGCACTGGCCGCCGAGGTAAACATATGATCCGCGACTCTCGGCGCCTCCAAAAACAGGTGACACAGCAACGCACTGTCGTGTGCCACTGTCGAATTACCGCGTGTTATGGGCGAAATCAAATGCATCGCTAACAGGCAGCACAGCAAGCACAGGCAGCAAGCACAGGCAGCACAGCAATCACAGGCATCAAGCACAGGCAGCACAGCAAGCACAGGCAGCAAGCACAGGCAGCACAGCAAGCACAGGCAGCAAGCACAGGCAGCAAGCACAGGCAGCACAGCAAGCACAGGCAGCAAGCACAGGCAACACAGCAAGCACAGGCAGCACAGCAAGCACAGGCAGCAAGCACAGGCAGCACAGACAGCACAGCAAGCACAGGCAGCAAGCACAGGCAGCACAGCAAACACAGGAAGCAAGCACAGGCAGCACAGGCAGCAAGCACAGACAGCACAGCAAGCACAGGCAGCAAGCACAGGCAGCAAAGCAAGCACAGGCAGCACAGCAAGCACAGGCAGCAAGCACAGCAAACACAGGCAGAACAGCAAGCACAGGCAGCACAGCAAGCACAAGCAGCAAGCACAGGCAGCACAGCAAGCGCAGGCAGCAAGCACAGGCAGCACAGCAAACACAGGCAGCACAGCAAGCACAGGCAGCACAGGCAGCAAGCTCAGGCAGCACAGCAAGCACAGGCAGCAAGCACAGGCAACACAGCAAGCACAGGCAGCAAGCACAGGCAGCACAGCAAACACAGGCAGCACAGCAAACACAGGCAGCACAGCAGCACAGGCAGCAAGCACAGGCAGCACAGCAAGCACAGGCAGCACAGCAGCACAGGCAGCAAGCACAGGCAGCACAGCAAGCACAGGCAGCAAGCACAGGCAGCACAGCAAGCACAGGCAGCAAGCACAGGCAGCACAGCAAGCACAGGCAGCACAGCACAGGCAGCACAGCAAGCACAGGCAGCACAGCAGCACAGGCAGCAAGCACAGGCAGCACAGCAAGCACAGGCAGCAAGCACAGGCAGCACAGCAAACACAGGCAGCACAGCAAGCACAGGCAGCACAGGCAGCACAGCAAGCACAGGCAGCACAGCAAGCACAGGCAGCAAGCACAGGCAGCAAGCACAGACAGTAAGCACAGGCAGCAAGCACAGGCAGCAGAGCAAGCACATGCAGCAATCGCAGACAGCACAGCAAGCACAGGCAGCAAGCACAGGCAGCAAGCACAGGCAGCACAGCAAGCACAGGCAGCACAGAAAGCACAGGCAGCACAGAAAGCACAGGCAGCAAGCACAGGCAGCACAGTAAGCACAGGCAGCAAGCACAGGCAGCACAGCAAGCACAGGCAGCAAGCACAGGCAGCACAACAAACACAGGCAGCACAGCAAGCACAGGCAGCAAGCACAGGCAGCACAGCAAACACAGGCAATACAGCAAGCACAGGCAGCACAGGCAGCAAGCACAGGCAGCACAGCAAGCACAGGCAGCAAGCACAGGCAGCACAGCAAGCACAGGCAGCAAGCACAGGCAGCACAGCAAACACAGGCAGCACAGCAAGCACAGGCAGCAAGCACAGGCAGCACAGCAAGCACAGGCAGCAAGCACAGGCAGCGCAGCAAACACAGGCAGCACAGCAAGCACAGGCAGCACAGCACAGGCAGCACAGCAAACACAGGCAGCACAGCAAGCACAGGCAGCACAGCAGCACAGGCAGCAAGCACAGGCAGCAAGCACAGGCAGCACAGCGAGCACAGGCAGCAAGCACAGGCAGCAAGCACAGGCAACACAGCAAGCACAGGCAGCAAGCACAGGCAGCACAGCAAGCACAGGCAGCAAGCACAGGCAGCACAGCAAGCACAGGCAGCAAGCACAGGCAGCACAGCAAGCACAGGCAGCAAGCACAGGCAGCACAGCAAGCACAGGCAGCACAGCAAGCACAGGCAGCAAGCACAGGCAGCACAGCAAGCACAGGCAGCACAGCAAACACAGGCAGCACAGCAAGCACAGGCAGCACAGCAGCACAGGCAGCAAGCACAGGCAGCACAGCAAGCACAGGGAGCAAGCACAGGCAGCACAGCAAACACAGGCAGCACAGCAAGCACAGGCAGCACAGCAGCACAGGCAGCAAGCACAGGCAGCACAGCAAGCACAGGCAGCAAGCACAGGCAGCACAGCAAACACAGGCAGCAAGCACAGGCAGCACAGCAAACACAGGCAGTACAGCAAGCACAGGCAGCACAGCAGCACAGGCAGCAAGCACAGGCAGCACAGCAAGCACAGGCAGCAAGTACAGACAGCACAGCAAGCACAGGCAGCAAGCACAGGCAGCACAGCAAGCACAGGCAGCAAGCACAGGCAGCACAGCAAGCACAGGCAGCAAGCACAGGCAGCACAGCGAGCACAGGCAGCAAGCACAGGCAGCAAGCACAGGCAACACAGCAAGCACAGGCAGCACAGCAAGCACAGGCAGCACAGCAAGCACAGGCAGCACAGCACAGGCAGCACAGCAAGCACAGGCAGCACAGCAAGCACAGGCAGCAAGCACAGGCAGCACAGCAAGCACAGGCAGCAAGCACAGGCAGCACAGCAAGCACAGGCAGCAAGCACAGGCAGCACAGCAAGCACAGGCAGCAAGCACAGGCAGCACAGCAAGCACAGGCAGCAAGCACAGGCAGCACAGCAAACACAGGCGGCACAGCAAGCACAGGCAGCACAGCACAGGCAGCACAGCAAGCACAGGCAGCACAGCAAGCACAGGCAGCAAGCACAGGCAGCAAGCACAGGCAGCAGAGCAAGCACATGCAGCAAGCGCAGGCAGCACAGCAAGCACAGCAAGCACAGGCAGCAAGCACAGGCAGCACAGCAAGCACAGGCAGCAAGCACAGGCAGCACAGCAAGCACAGACAGCACAGCACAGGCAGCACAGCAAGCACAGGCAGCAAGCACAGGCAGCACAGCAAACACAGGCAGCACAGCAAGCACAGGCAGCACAGCACAGGCAGCACAGCAAGCACAGGCAGCACAGCAAGCACAGGCAGCAAGCACAGGCAGCACAGCAAGCACAGGCAGCAAGCACAGGCAGCACAGCAAGCACAGGCAGCACAGCAAGCACAGGCAGCAAGCACAGGCAGCACAGCAAGCACAGGCAGCAAACACAGGCAGCACAGCAAGCACAGGCAGCAAGCACAGGCAGCACAGCAAACACAGGCAGCACAGCAAGCACAGGCAGCAAGCACAGGCAGCACAGCAAGCACAGGCAGCAAGCACAGACAGCACAGCAAGCACAGGCAGCAAGCACAGGCAGCACAACAAGCACAGGCAGCAAGCAGAGGCAACACAGCAAGCACAGGCAGCAAGCACAGGCAGCAAGCACCGGCAGCAAGCACAGGCAGCACAGGCAAACACAAGCAGCACAGTAAGCACAGGCAGCACAGCAAGCACAGGCAGCACAGCAAACTGTTACGTCCGGGCGAGGCTTGTCACGACTTTGATGTTTGTCAAGACGGTCGATGAGAAATCCGCGAGCGGCCTGCCGTGCGACCGGTCGTAACGCTTGAATATTTTTGTTAATTTAGTTACAATAAATCAACGGCAATCTAACTGAAGATCATCATAGCGGTATTCTAATCCCTTCCTGGAAGAGGAGGGATTTTCTAGTTTGTTCAGTACAAACTAAACGGAGAAGTTAAGTTAAAAATCTAATATCGCGTTTAGTTGTTTGCAGGACTAATAGGATTCGTGTGTCTTCTCAAGACCCGTACAGGTCCCCAATTGTTCTCGCGAGGTTATGTTTTCGGCCGGTGTACAATGCTATGGTATATGAGGTGTGACGTCACAACACAGATTAAATTAAAGAGAGTAATATAAGGGGAAAACAAAAGTAGTTATATTCAATTGAAAATAATCGTATAAAGAAAAGATAGAATATATATATATAGAAAAGTAGAACAGGTGTGTTACGAATTCGTTAACTATGAAAGAATTACTGCAAGAGATATTATTCGCAGTATGGAAGATTGTTCATGAATGGTGCGCGACAATGATGCGCCTTAATTCGAGCGCTCTCGGTAATTCACGGTTATGCCCTTACAATCGACAAGTTAACTAGGAATCTTGCACGGTCAAATGACCGCCCCCGTGGGATCCCGCCGTGGCCTGAGCTCGGGCATGATCATATTATAAAATGGAATAACATTTTGTCGTGAATCTCGACTGGAGGTTCCTACCGTGTCGCTGGTCTTCGGTTACGCTCGGATATTCTCGCTTTTCGCGCGCTCTCCTTCTCTCTCGCTCTCTCTCTCTGTCTCCTTCGCTCTATCTCCTCCTTTCTGCGCTACCTCTCGCTCTCTCTCTCTCTCTGGCGGTAGGTCGGTTGGAAATTTCAGGTTTTGGTGGAAAACGATGATATTACCTTCGAATCGTAAAATAATTTCAGTACTTTGAACCTTCTTGATTTGCCTATGCTCTTCGATAATTGAGCCGGGAACTAGTCCGTTACAAGGGGTCGGCAAGTCAGGAAGATAGTGCTTCTATTCAGATATTTTGATAAACTAATTCCGACTTCGATCGCCACGAGCGAGGAACAACCTTTCGCGCTCTGTTCAAGTTAAATAATAAAGAAAAAGTAATGTAAATGAAATCAAAAGGAACTTAAGCTAACGTGTCCGACGCAATTTGTCGGCCACGTGCAGAACGTAACGCGCACACCTTCGCACTTTCACTAAATTAAAGAAAACTGAGTCTATGTCTCACTTAATAATTAGATTTTACAAGCTATTGTTTAACGAGGATTAATGAGTCCGTATTACTACACACTGCTAGAAGAATATGCACTTTAGGCTCAGAAATTAATGAAAACTAAGACACCCTCGGACAATCGACTACGTACCTCACGACTTTACAGCCAACTGCCCAGAGAAATCCGTCGCGAGACGGCTCCTGGGCTCGCTCTAGGCCAGTTTTTCATACCCTAACCATGGAAACGGGCGATCAGCGGTCGAGTCAGTGTACAAATATTGTGTTACCATGCTCGCTCGATGTTCAGCGAGAGACTTTCATTTGCTCATTTATCCTCCTTTAATTATTCAGTTTTATTGCGAATAAAATATGATTGCCTTGACTCAGCTATTCAAAACCTTAGTGGTGCACGCTCCTGCCTTATATGCTCGAACAGAACCAGGTTGATATCTGGGCAATGCCTTATTGCCACGAAAATCATAATTCATTTTAGAGAGAGCGAGAAACTAAAAATTATCACGCGGAACCTCATCGCTTTTTCCTTAGCCTATACACGCACACACTCATACTCCGCTCACACGCATTCATATCCACTCACACGCTTACATTTACTTACATCTACTTATATATATACGATGGGACGAATATGATTCCACGGTGAGGGAATTCCACTACATATTAACAACTCAACAGCACCACATATGCGATGAGCCTAAGCTATGATACGAATAATTCGCATACGCGGCCTGGAGGAGGAATAGAATAATCATGATTTTACAACTAATACTCTAACAGCGCACCGGATGCGATGAGCCTAAGCCGTGATACAAGTAATTCGTAATCCGGCGGCCGGAATAAAGGAAAGAAAGAGAGTTTAATTTGAGAAATTATAATAGAAGAAAAGGAAAAATCAAAAAGTTACGCTGGGACGTAACATCCTCCCCCCCTTGGAATCATCATCGTCCCCGATGATGCGTCGCTCGCCTGTCTCACGCGTAGGGGTTGAGCGACGTCCGGCGGTACCAAATAAACACATGTAACATACGCCTGTCGCGTCGGTGAGCTACTGCGCTGGTTCCTCCCACCCTGAGCTCGAACCTGACCCCCCTGGTGTCCCCTCGGAATACCTCGAGCACACAGTCTATAAGTGGTCGGCGCACGCCCGGGCACCCCTCGACGTCGACCTCCCTGATGGTCTTGCAAGATCGGATCAGCCCACAGACGTCCTCATCGGACACTCCCTCGTTATCCCTGCACTCAAGCACCTCGAGCGCGCGCATCCTCATCATGAACTGAGCGCCCACGCTGGGGTGCATTAGACTGATGTTGAGATGTCGCAGGCGAGGCAAGTCACCCAATGACTCCAGAGCGAACTCACCACGAACGTTAGTAGAGGCGGTCAGGTCCAGGTATTCTAAAGCGCTCATATGCCTGCCCACCTCGTCGACAAATGACACGTCCACCCAACTATTTCCCATCAGTGTCAACCTTGTGACCTGCGTGAACCTAGGTGGAATCCGCAGGGCCCCCGCAACTGAGCCGTAGCCAAGCTCTAAAAAATTGGCCACGTCTCCCTCCTCCGCCGCATCGTCCAGCTCCTGCTCTAGGGCCTCGTCCCGCTGGTCGCAATACCGGAACAGCAATTCCTTCGTCACCGGTCCCAACGCCGCGTTATGTCCTAGAGCGGCTAACACGTCCTCGTGAAAGAAAGCTGGGCGGTCGATGACGATCGTCTTTAGCTCCTTCGCCCTCTCCAGGAATTTCCCTAGATGGTTGGGGCGTATTCGAGTCTCTGTGATGCTGAAGTTCTCCAGGCAAGAACTCAGCGACCCTAGGGATTCCCCCGTCATTTTGGTTTCTTTTGCGGTGAAACGTTGTATTTTATGACCCGCGAATACCCATTTCAATTCTATGTCCACCGGACCATCGCACACCCCCACGGTGAGACTTCTAAGATTCTTACAAGCATAAGACAACGCACGCAGGCCGGATGGGAGGACTCGAAGGCCGGACACATCCAACTCCTCTAACCCCTTCGCCCATCCGGCAGTTATGGTTAAAATTTGGGGCCGCAGTGCCCTGCATGCGCATCGGTCCGCCAGGTGTACGGCGCGGAGCCCGCGACCGCAACGCTGCAGTAGCCAATTATACGAGTCATTTGTCGGGGCCGGCTCGCTCCTATATGTCGGCCATCGCCAGTCCTCCGCGTCGATCGTCGTTTCCGTAGTCAGCGCACGCCGCACCCCCTCCTGCCAGCCCTTACTAACTTGTTCCATGCGCGCCACATCACGGAACGGTAGAAAGGGTGCCAGGAGCGCCACGACCTCCACGGGTAGCGGCGGGGGCATAGGTCTCGTAATACCCCAGGCCGTCGAACGGTTGCGGAGCATCGTCGTCCACGGCGGTGGAAGTGGACGGCCCTCGTCGATGCCATGCGTCCGCCATCTGCACCCCAATCACCCTTTTTCGCAGCGTTATTGGATTTGCCTTGGCTGCCTCCACGGCTCCCATTGCTTCCTCGGTTGTCCGGAACGTCACAAACCCTGTGGCGCCGCCCTGGCCGCGCCGCACCACCGCGCCTATCGCTCCCAGGGGTCGGAACGCTTCTAGGAGCTGGCTTTGTCGCGTGTTTGTCGCCATGTAGGCGACGAACACCCGATTTATTGGAATATTCGTCGGTTCCATAACAGGTCTTAATAAAGGAGATACATATTCGTTAGTATGACACAACATAAAAGTTATTCCATGCCGTTGCCCCTTCCACGGGGAAGATCGGTCTTCGCAGGAAGCCGGCTGTAAAGGTTATCAACGATTCTCGCGCCCGAGGCGAATGTGTGAAGCTTATTCCTCGCTCGGAGAGAGAGATACTTAGGTCATCGGTAAGATTTTGTCCGCGTGCTTGAGGAGACGTTTACCCTCTTCCGTCTCCAGCAACACGGTATTTCCCTCCAGCCTTTTTACGACGCGGTAGGGACCCCGATATCGACTGCCAAATTTGCCCTTCTTGGGCTCGATAAGGACCCGCACCCTGTCGCCTTCTTTCGCTTCAAGCGGCCGCGCGCGCGCGTCGTAGTGCACCTTGGATTTCTGCTTCGCCTTCAATAGATTTTCCCCTGCCGCGATCTGCATTTCCGAAAGGTGGGGAATAAGCTCCCGTAGATACGCGGAGTACGTATCACTCCTCTCGTCCACGCAGATCGAGCTTGGGTAACGCGCGGTTCTACCATACACGAGCTCGTACGGTGTGAAATTCGTAGCTTCGTGTACCGAGGTGTTATACGAGAACATTGCAAACGGTACCAGCCTATCCCAGTCGTCATATTCATCTAAGTAATGCTTTATGTATTCAGTAAGCACGATGTGGCTGCGTTCTAACGCACCATTAGACTGAGGGCGGTATCCTGACGTCGTCACATGATCGATATCAAAAAGTCGCGCGATTTCCCTAATTACTCTATTTATAAAGCTAGTGCCTCTATCTGTTAATATTGTTCGCGGCGCTCCGAATTGTAATATAAGGTTCGTGACCATCGCATGGGCTATTGTTTCCGCTTTTATATCCGGTACGGGTACTGCGATACAATATTTAGTGAGATTATCTTGCATTGTCAAAATGTGTTTGTTTCCTTCCGGTGTTGTAGGAAGAGGCCCGACAGTGTCTAAGGATACTTTAACAAAAGGTTCAATTGGCGTATCCGTTATGATCATTGGCTCACGCGTTCTTGCGCGGACTAACTTTTTCTCTAAGCATCCCGTGCAAGTCCGAATAAAATTTTGAATCTCATTTTTCATGCCCGGCCAATAATATCGCTCGCGAATTCGGTGGTAAGTTTTGGTCACACCCTTATGTCCACCCATACGCCCTGCGTGCAATTCGGATATTATTTTTGGTCGTAACGCCTCAGCTGGTATCGAGACGTTCCCGGTGAATAAAGTAATAGTTATTCCGGAATCTTCAAATATTTCATGCAATAAGTCCGGATAAATTCCGCACGATAGTTTTTCAGTGATATCTCCTCTCAACGACAATCCGCACGATGTTTGCCCGTAATTGGTTAAAACGTCCCGTAATCTAATCAATCCGTCCCTGAATTCAGCAACGGTGGGGGTATCGTAAAATCTCTTTGCTACTACTATGCTGTAAATAAAATGTTTCTTGTAGCGTGTGACTAAAATTTTTCCTTCCTTTGGATTAACGGACTTCATGTCCTCGATGTTAATTGCGCGTAATTCCGTTAACAAGCGCGATACTGTATTGTCGAATTCGCAATCAGCTGTTATGAAATGGGCTATATTTCCCCGTCGTGCTGTTAAATTCTCTCGCGAATATCGTACAGGCTTCACTCCGTTCCTTATGTTATTTCGTGGTAGGCTCTGCGGAAGAGGCTGATCAGGCTCGCAAGGCACACTCCCGCTTACGGGAATCCCGACGATAGTTGTGTTCGATGGTCGGTCAGCGTATAGTCGTCGCGACGGTACGTCTTTCGGTAATGTCACTTTCGTCGGAGGAATCGGTGTTGAAAGTGCCAATGGTCGCGTCGCGGGAATAGGCGTCGGTATAAACGATCGTCGTATCGGTTTCGAAATTATCGTATCGTTAATTTTCCCCGGCGCTTCCTCGGTTTCTTTGATAGGTGTTAAAGGCCCTGTAGAGGGACGCGCGATAGTCCCGGCACGGGCAGGACGGGTGGGGAACTCCGTTGTGTCTAACGCATTTCCCGACCTGTCCGGCACTAAGATTTCCCCCACTTCCTCTACCGGTTCTCGTTCATGTAAGTCGTCAAAGAGTGTTGAATTTTGTCTGTTCGCGCTGCTGTCGTCATGCGGCAGTTCGTCCGCGCTTTCGTCGTCAGTCCGTTGGTCATGTCTGAATAGAGCGTCGTGAAAACGTACGATCGAGTCGGACAACTCCTCCAGCGTAATCGGCCCTTCCGATTCTTCACTAGAAGATTCGCCCTCATCGGTCGCGTAGTGGTGCCGGGTGGGAACCTCCATGGTGGGTAGTGCGCTTCCCGGCGCCTCCACCTCTTCGCTCGCGCCCGGTTCTGTTTCTGGTATTTTGTCTGTCTCCGGCGGCGGTCGACTCGGTAGTCTCGGTTTTACACTAGGCAACACACTTCTACGTTCAACGAATATTGGCGTATCGGAAGCGTCTGATGACGGGTCATCGCTGTCTGCTGTCGCCTCTGTCTGTGTCGACGGTACGACCGGAGCACGATTACGCGTTCTTGATGCTACCGCGCTTGTATCTAAAGGATTTGGCAACCTCGGATTTACCCGAACTCTACCCGTTCTTTCCTCCGGTGGAGAAGAATCGCTTGTTGACACGCGTGGGTTTTCCGAGCCTGATTCCGCGGTCCCTTGTCTCAACGGTAACACCTTCATTTCTGAACGCTCCTTACTTTCCTCGTCGGAACTTAGTATACTTGGTTTGACTGGATTACGCGACAACGCGTCGGCATTAGTGTTGAGCTTTCCCGGTTTGTGCACGAACTCATATTCATAGTCCCTCAGTTTCAGTCTCCAACGTACAAGTCGTTGTCCCGGATCTTTTACAGAATCTATCCATTTTAATGGTTCGTGATCACTGAAGAGCGTGAACTTTCTACCGTATAAGTATGGTCTGAAATGCAGTACCGCGTAAAGAACAGCTAAGCACTCCTTTTCAGTGGTAGTATAATTCTGTTCCGGTTTTGTCAAGTTTCGCGACAAGTACGCTACGGGCAGATCATGACCGTTAGTATTCTGACTGAGCACTGCGCCTATCGCAACGTCTGAGGCGTCAGTTGTCAAAGTAAAGGGCTCATTAAAATTAGGAAACTGTAGAATAGGAGACTTGCACAATGCTCCGCGTAATATTTTAAAACTCTTAGTGTGTTCCGCGTTCCAATCAAACTTCGCGTTTTTCTTCAATAATTCAGTCAACGGTTTCGCGATCGCGGCGAAGTTCTCTATAAAGCGACGATAGTAGCCTACTAAGCCTAGGAACTCCCGAACATTGCGCTGTGTCTGTGGATACGGAAAATTCTTCACAGCGCTTATTTTACCTGGGTCTGGGCGTACCCCGTTTCGACCTATTACATGTCCTAGGTAAGCTACTTCCGTACGCAGAAAGTCGCACTTATCCGGTTGCAATGTAAGTTTCGCGTCGCGTAGTCTATTAAATAACCGTTGTACTTTCCTCCGGTGTTCTTCCAGAGATTTGGCGTATACGACTATGTCATCTAAGTAAACGAAAACTTCTACTCCTTGCAATCCACGCAACACCTGATCCATTAATCGTTGGAAGGTCGCCGGCGCGTTCTTAAGCCCTTCCGGCATTCGTACGTACTCGTAATGACCGTTCGGTGTCGTGAATGCAGTTTTCGCGCGATCTTTCGGTTCCATTCCGATTTGCTGAAACCCGCTTGCCAAATCAAATACTGAGAAATAACGCGCCTCGCCTAGGTGATCCATGATATCAGTGATATTGGGCAATGGATACGCGTCCCCGATCGTCTTCTCATTTAATTTCCTAAAATCTATCACCATACGCCAGCGTTTATTCCCGTGGGAATCTGGTTTCTTCGGTACAATCCAGAGTGGCGAATTGTATGGTGAGCTTGATGGTGTTATAATATTGTCGGTTAATTTCAAGGAGATTTGCCGCGCGATCTCTTCTTTATGTATCGGTGGAAATCTGTATTGACGCGTATTAATCGGTAGGTCGTCTGTCGTCGGTATTGTGTGAGTGATGCACGGTGTCGATTGTAGTTTGTCACCCGGTAGATGGAAGGTTTTAGGGTATTCCTCTATCAAGTCGATTACGTGCTCTCGTTCTTCGGCGTTAAGGTGTTCGAGCCGCAAGCGAGAGAGCACCTCACTCACCCGATCAGTCGTCACCGGCTTTTCCGCGCGTTCGGAGTCTGTATCGAAATATTCCTGTTCTTCGGGAAAATTATGGTACTCGAACGGCACTATGTTTTGTGGCGGAATCTCAATTTCCGCGCGCCTGTCTAAGGTGTTAATCGCCAGCACGTGGCACGCGCCCTGACTGACTGAGACGGCTGCTTCACCGATATAGATACCGTCTGCAATGTTCATTCGCGGCAAATAGCCCTCCGTTAAATCTCTCCCTTCGTCCACGTCGATCCTAAGTACTTGTCGCGCGCGCGGCTGCAGGTGGTATACTCGCGTCGCTGGCGAGCTGCGTCGCGCGCTGTTCGGTTCGGCTTCTCCGACGAATCGCATCGGTCTTATCGGATCGCTTTGTGTTACTAAAGTGTTGTGTGCAAATGAAATCTCTGCACGTTCTTGTCGCAGGTATTCTTTACCGAGAATTCCATCACTTCGTATTGGAAAGTTAGATCGTACTACGTGGAATTTTACTACTTGCCCGAGCAAGGTTAAAGTGGTCGTGCCTAGAGTTTCGGTTTGCTCCATAGTAATCCCTGTTATGATTACTGATTCGTCCAGCGCGACAGACACGTCTTCCCCGAGAGCTTTTAACTTTATTATATTTACATCTGCTCCAGTATCGATTAAAAAGTAGGCAAATTCCCGTCGCAATTCTACCGCGTGCATTTTAACTTGTGGTGAATCGCGGTTCGACTCGAAGCGAATTACTGCGGGTTTTCCTCCAGAAACCTCACGGTTGCTCGACGCTCCGTGCTGTGCGGGCTCGGCGGCGCGTCCGACCGACGAGCTCCTCGAGAGTTTAAATCTGGTTCCCTAGTCAATTCAGGTGACGCTTGTTCACGTCTTGGCGGTGGTTGCCATCGCGGTGGTGATCGCGGAGGTGGCGGAGAATCATTTCGTCGTATTGTTTCGTAATCGCGGTTATTTCCCGGGCGGTTAGTTCCATAGCGATACTGGCGTTCTGGCGACATGGCGCGGGGCGGTGTCAAGCGTTGTGCGGCACATTGACAAGTGCACGGCGCAGCGTACGGTGTCGGCGGGTACAGTGCGTTCGGCGGCGGATAGTAACCCGTCGGTGGCAAACCCGAATGATGCGAGCTCAAAGGCGGCGATTTTAATATACTAGCAGACGCTCCCAGATGTTCGTGAGACGGTCCCGCTGCCCGCTGGTCGTAAGGGCTAAGCGGTCGGGGTGAAGGAGTACGCGACGGCACTTCCTCCTCTCTGCGCGATACGAGCAGTCTCGCCGACTCCAAACCCGTGTTTCTAGACGCCTTCATTCGGTGTTCTATTTGTGCCGCAATTCCTACGGCTGCATCTAGATCTTTCGGCGCACGCGCTTCTATTTCTCGCATCATTTCGTCCGGTAACCCCCGCACGAACCCCTCAAGGGCACTTTCTCTAACCGGAATCATCATTGTTTCCGACCCAGTCGGATGCGTTTCCTGCAGCGCTATCCTTGCCCCTGAGACGAGTGCCGATAATCTATCGTAAAACCCGTAAACCCCCTCATCGCGTCGCATCCTGATAGTAACGATATCCTTCATGTATTGCGCGAAAGTTCTGTGGCCCCCAAAACGCGTCTTTAGATGTTTAATTAGCGAGTCGACGGTGGAAAAATCTTTTTCATAAGTGCTTACTCCCGCTCGACCCTCGAGTTTATTTATCACTCCGCGCACGAACGCGTCCTCCCAAGCCGGCGGTACGAGAGCCGCGCCTCCGCGTACTCTCCTAACGAATTCGCTCAATGGTATATTTGACCCGTCATAACTGGGTATCCCGACTAACCCCTGTTGGAGGGCATATATCTCCGCCATCATAGAGGTCGATGCATCGGGATCTGCGCCCGATCTACGCGTGGTGTTGTTCGCGGTCGATTCGTTTGGCTGACTCATTTTTGGCTAGTCGATACCGGGGCGCTTGTGTCTAATTACGTGCAGCGCTCCTGTGTTGTATCGACCGTAAAGGACAAGGCTAATCTAAGCGTTTATCGAATTCAAAACAACATGCACATAACCTAAGAATAAAATTATTACTCTGTCTTGATTCGTCACACCGTTAATCAGAAATATAACCTCAAAGGTGGAAAAGAAATTTAAGTAAATAAAAGGAAATATCCAATGAAAATTATAATTAATTATATATATATAAAGAAGAAATAAAGAACAGAATTGGTGGCAACACAAAGATCTGACACTAATTCAGAAGTGGATATAGTGATTAAATTTGAAGTAATATATATATATAAAGAAAGAAAGATAGCAATTGGTGGAAGCAACCGAATCCCACTTCTGACACCAATTCAGCTGTTACGTCCGGGCGAGGCTTGTCACGACTTTGATGTTTGTCAAGACGGTCGATGAGAAATCCGCGAGCGGCCTGCCGTGCGACCGGTCGTAACGCTTGAATATTTTTGTTAATTTAGTTACAATAAATCAACGGCAATCTAACTGAAGATCATCATAGCGGTATTCTAATCCCTTCCTGGAAGAGGAGGGATTTTCTAGTTTGTTCAGTACAAACTAAACGGAGAAGTTAAGTTAAAAATCTAATATCGCGTTTAGTTGTTTGCAGGACTAATAGGATTCGTGTGTCTTCTCAAGACCCGTACAGGTCCCCAATTGTTCTCGCGAGGTTATGTTTTCGGCCGGTGTACAATGCTATGGTATATGAGGTGTGACGTCACAACACAGATTAAATTAAAGAGAGTAATATAAGGGGAAAACAAAAGTAGTTATATTCAATTGAAAATAATCGTATAAAGAAAAGATAGAATATATATATATAGAAAAGTAGAACAGGTGTGTTACGAATTCGTTAACTATGAAAGAATTACTGCAAGAGATATTATTCGCAGTATGGAAGATTGTTCATGAATGGTGCGCGACAATGATGCGCCTTAATTCGAGCGCTCTCGGTAATTCACGGTTATGCCCTTACAATCGACAAGTTAACTAGGAATCTTGCACGGTCAAATGACCGCCCCCGTGGGATCCCGCCGTGGCCTGAGCTCGGGCATGATCATATTATAAAATGGAATAACATTTTGTCGTGAATCTCGACTGGAGGTTCCTACCGTGTCGCTGGTCTTCGGTTACGCTCGGATATTCTCGCTTTTCGCGCGCTCTCCTTCTCTCTCGCTCTCTCTCTCTGTCTCCTTCGCTCTATCTCCTCCTTTCTGCGCTACCTCTCGCTCTCTCTCTCTCTCTGGCGGTAGGTCGGTTGGAAATTTCAGGTTTTGGTGGAAAACGATGATATTACCTTCGAATCGTAAAATAATTTCAGTACTTTGAACCTTCTTGATTTGCCTATGCTCTTCGATAATTGAGCCGGGAACTAGTCCGTTACAAGGGGTCGGCAAGTCAGGAAGATAGTGCTTCTATTCAGATATTTTGATAAACTAATTCCGACTTCGATCGCCACGAGCGAGGAACAACCTTTCGCGCTCTGTTCAAGTTAAATAATAAAGAAAAAGTAATGTAAATGAAATCAAAAGGAACTTAAGCTAACGTGTCCGACGCAATTTGTCGGCCACGTGCAGAACGTAACGCGCACACCTTCGCACTTTCACTAAATTAAAGAAAACTGAGTCTATGTCTCACTTAATAATTAGATTTTACAAGCTATTGTTTAACGAGGATTAATGAGTCCGTATTACTACACACTGCTAGAAGAATATGCACTTTAGGCTCAGAAATTAATGAAAACTAAGACACCCTCGGACAATCGACTACGTACCTCACGACTTTACAGCCAACTGCCCAGAGAAATCCGTCGCGAGACGGCTCCTGGGCTCGCTCTAGGCCAGTTTTTCATACCCTAACCATGGAAACGGGCGATCAGCGGTCGAGTCAGTGTACAAATATTGTGTTACCATGCTCGCTCGATGTTCAGCGAGAGACTTTCATTTGCTCATTTATCCTCCTTTAATTATTCAGTTTTATTGCGAATAAAATATGATTGCCTTGACTCAGCTATTCAAAACCTTAGTGGTGCACGCTCCTGCCTTATATGCTCGAACAGAACCAGGTTGATATCTGGGCAATGCCTTATTGCCACGAAAATCATAATTCATTTTAGAGAGAGCGAGAAACTAAAAATTATCACGCGGAACCTCATCGCTTTTTCCTTAGCCTATACACGCACACACTCATACTCCGCTCACACGCATTCATATCCACTCACACGCTTACATTTACTTACATCTACTTATATATATACGATGGGACGAATATGATTCCACGGTGAGGGAATTCCACTACATATTAACAACTCAACAGCACCACATATGCGATGAGCCTAAGCTATGATACGAATAATTCGCATACGCGGCCTGGAGGAGGAATAGAATAATCATGATTTTACAACTAATACTCTAACAGCGCACCGGATGCGATGAGCCTAAGCCGTGATACAAGTAATTCGTAATCCGGCGGCCGGAATAAAGGAAAGAAAGAGAGTTTAATTTGAGAAATTATAATAGAAGAAAAGGAAAAATCAAAAAGTTACGCTGGGACGTAACAAAACACAGGCAGCAAGCACAGGCAACACAGCAAGCACAGGCAGCACAGCAAGCACAGGCAGAACAGCAAGCACAGGCAGCAAGCACAGGCAGCACAGCAAGCACAGGCAGCAAGCACAGGCAGCACAGCAAACACAGGAGGCAAGCACAGGCAGCACAGCCAGCACAGGCAGCAAGCACAGGTAACACAGCAAGCACAGGCAGCAAGCACAGGCAGCACAGCAAGCACAGGCAGCACAGCAAGTACAGGCAGCAAGCACAAGCATGTTAGAAACCCGCAAAATAGCTCGACGTGATGTGTTCGTTTTAGCGATTCTGGGGGAAGTGCAGAGGGGTCAAGCTCCGTCCTCTTTCCAACAGGCAAAGCCTGCTCCGATCTTCGGCGAGATTCACTCTCGCTTTTGTTTACAATGCTTACTCTTACTGAGACGCAGGTCAATGCACCGGCCGCCGAGGTAAACATATGATCCGCGACTCTCGGCGCATCCAAAAACAGGTGACACAGCAACGCACTGTCGTGTGCCACTGTCGAATTACCGCGTGTTATGGGCGAAATCAAATGCATCGCTAACAGGCAGCACAGCAAGCACAGGCAGCAAGCACAGGCAGCAAGCACAGGCAGTAAGCACAGGCAACACAGCAAGCATAGGCAGCACAGCAAGCACAGGCAGCAAGCACAGGCAGCACAGCAAGCACAGGCAGCAAGCACAGGCAGCACAGGCAGCACAGCAAGCACAGGCAGCAAGCACAGGCAGCACAGCAAACACAGGCAGCACATCAAGCACAGGCAGCACAGCACAGGCAGCACAGCAAGCACAGGCAGCAAGCACAGGCAGCAAGCACAGGCAGCACAGCAAGCACAGGCAGCAAGCACAGGCAACACAGCAAACACAGGCAGCACAGCAAGCACAGGCAGCACAGGCAGCACAGCAAGCACAGGCAGCACAGCAAGCACAGGCAGCAAGCACAGGCAGCACAGCAAGCACAGACAGCACAGCAAGCACAGGCAGCAAGCACAGGCAGCACAGCAAGCGCAGGCAGCACAGCACAGGCAGCACAGCAAGCACAGGCAGCAAGCACAGGCAGCACAGCAAGCGCAGGCAGCACAGCACAGGCAGCACAGCAAGCACAGGCAGCAAGCACAGGCAGCACAGCAAGCGCAGCACAGCAAGCACAGGCAGCACAGCAGCACAGGCAGCAAGCACAGGCAGCACAGCAAGCACAGGCAACACAGCAAGCACAGGCAGCAAGCACAGGCAGCACAGCAAGCACAGGCAGCAAGCACAGGCAGCACAGCAAGCACAGGCAGCAAGCACAGGCAGCACAGCAAGCACAGGCAGCAAGCACAGGCAGCACAGCAAGCACTGCCAGCAAGCACAGGCAACACAGCAAGCACAGGCAGCAAGCACAGGCAGCACAGCAAACACAGGCAGGACAGCAAGCACAGGCAGCACAGCAGCACAGGCAGCAAGCACAGGCAGCACAGCAAGCACAGGCAGCACAGCAGCACAGGCAGCAAGCACAGGCAGCACAGCAAGCACAGGCAGCAAGCACAGGCAGCAAGCACAGGCAGCACAGCAAGCACAGGCAGCAAGCACAGGCAGCACAGCAAGCACAGGAAGCACAGCAAGCACAGGCAGCAAGCACAGGCAACACAGCAAACACAGGCAGCAAGCATAGGCAACACAGCAAGCACAGGCAGCACAGCAAGCACAGGCAGCACAGCACAGGCAGCACAGCAAGCATAGGCAGCACAGCAAGCACAGGCAGCAAGCACCTTCAGCACAGCAAGCAGAGGCAGCAAGCACAGGCAGCACAGCAAACACAGGCAGCACAGCAAGCACAGGCAGCAAGCACAGGCAGCACAGCAAGCGCAGGCAGCACAGCACAGGCAGCACAGCAAGCACAGGCAGCACAGGCAGCAAGCACAGGCAGCACAGCAAGCACAGACAGCACAGACAGCACAGCAAGCACAGGGAGCAAGCACAGGCAGCAAAGCAAGCACAGGCAGCAAGCACAGACAGCACAGCAAGCACAGGCAGCAAGCACAGGCAGCAAGCACCGGCAGCAAGCACAGGCAGCACAGGCAAACACAAGCAGCACAGTAAGCACAGGCAGCACAGCAAGCACAGGCAGCACAGCAAACACAGGCAGCAAGCACAGGCAACACAGCAAGCACAGGCAGCACAGCAAGCACAGGCAGAACAGCAAGCACAGGCAGCAAGCACAGGCAGCACAGCAAGCACAGGCAGCAAGCACAGGCAGCACAGCAAACACAGGAAGCAAGCACAGGCAGCACAGCCAGCACAGGCAGCAAGCACAGGTAACACAGCAAGCACAGGCAGCAAGCACAGGCAGCACAGCAAGCACAGGCAGCACAGCAAGTACAGGCAGCAAGCACAAGCATGTTAGAAACCCGCAAAATAGCTCGACGTGATGTGTTCGTTTTAGCGATTCTGGGGGAAGTGCAGAGGGGTCAAGCTCCGTCCTCTTTCCAACAGGCAAAGCCTGCTCCGATCTTCGGCGAGATTCACTCTCGCTTTTGTTTACAATGCTTACTCTTACTGAGACGCAGGTCAATGCACCGGCCGCCGAGGTAAACATATGATCCGCGACTCTCGGCGCATCCAAAAACAGGTGACACAGCAACGCACTGTCGTGTGCCACTGTCGAATTACCGCGTGTTATGGGCGAAATCAAATGCATCGCTAACAGGCAGCACAGCAAGCACAGGCAGCAAGCACAGGCAGCAAGCACAGGCAGTAAGCACAGGCAACACAGCAAGCATAGGCAGCACAGCAAGCACAGGCAGCAAGCACAGGCAGCACAGCAAGCACAGGCAGCAAGCACAGGCAGCAAGCACAGGCAGCACAGGCAGCACAGCAAGCACAGGCAGCAAGCACAGGCAGCACAGCAAACACAGGCAGCAAGCACAGGCAGCACAGGCAGCACAGCAAGTACAGGCAGCAAGCACAAGCATGTTAGAAACCCGCAAAATAGCTCGACGTGATGTGTTCGTTTTAGCGATTCTGGGGGAAGTGCAGAGGGGTCAAGCTCCGTCCTCTTTCCAACAGGCAAAGCCTGCTCCGATCTTCGGCGAGATTCACTCTCGCTTTTGTTTACAATGCTTACTCTTACTCAGACGCAGGTCAATGCACCGGCCGCCGAGGTAAACATATGATCCGCGACTCTCGGCGCATCCAAAAACAGGTGACACAGCAACGCACTGTCGTGTGCCACTGTCGAATTACCGCGTGTTATGGGCGAAATCAAATGCATCGCTAACAGGCAGCACAGCAAGCACAGGCAGCAAGCACAGGCAGCAAGCACAGGCAGTAAGCACAGGCAACACAGCAAGCATAGGCAGCACAGCAAGCACAGGCAGCAAGCACAGGCAGCACAGCAAGCACAGGCAGCAAGCACAGGCAGCACAGGCAGCACAGCAAGCACAGGCAGCAAGCACAGGCAGCACAGCAAACACAGGCAGCACATCAAGCACAGGCAGCACAGCACAGGCAGCACAGCAAGCACAGGCAGCAAGCACAGGCAGCAAGCACAGGCAGCACAGCAAGCACAGGCAGCAAGCACAGGCAACACAGCAAACACAGGCAGCACAGCAAGCACAGGCAGCACAGGCAGCACAGCAAGCACAGGCAGCACAGCAAGCACAGGCAGCAAGCACAGGCAGCACAGCAAGCACAGACAGCACAGCAAGCACAGGCAGCAAGCACAGGCAGGACAGCAAGCACAGGCAGCACAGCAGCACAGGCAGCAAGCACAGGCAGCACAGCAAGCACAGGCAGCACAGCAGCACAGGCAGCAAGCACAGGCAGCACAGCAAGCACAGGCAGCAAGCACAGGCAGCACAGCAAGCACAGGCAGCAAGCACAGGCAGCACAGCAAGCACAGGCAGCAAGCACAGGCAGCACAGCAAGCACAGGAAGCACAGCAAGCACAGGCAGCAAGCACAGGCAACACAGCAAACACAGGCAGCAAGCATAGGCAACACAGCAAGCACAGGCAGCACAGCAAGCACAGGCAGCACAGCACAGGCAGCACAGCAAGCATAGGCAGCACAGCAAGCACAGGCAGCAAGCACCTTCAGCACAGCAAGCAGAGGCAGCAAGCACAGGCAGCACAGCAAGCACAGGCAGCAAGCACAGGCAGCAAGCACAGGCAGCACGGCAAGCACAGGCAGCACAGCAAGCACAGGCAGCAAGCACAGGCAGCACAGCAAACACAGGCAGCACAGCAAGCACAGGCAGCACAGCAAGCACAGGCAGCAAGCACAGGCAGCACAGCAAGCACAGGCAGCACAGCAAACACAGGCAGCAAGCACAGGCAGCAAGCACAGGCAGCACAGCAAGCACAGGCAGCAAGCACAGGCAGCACAGCAAGCACAGGCAGCAGGCACAGGCAACACAGCAAGCATAGGCAGCACAGCAAGCACAGGCAGCAAGCACAGGCAGCACAGCAAGCACAGGCAACAAGCACAGGCAGCACAGGCAGCACAGCAAGCACAGGCAGCAAGCACAGGCAGCACAGCAAACACAGGCAGCACATCAAGCACAGGCAGCACAGCACAGGCAGCACAGCAAGCACAGGCAGCAAGCACAGGCAGCAAGCACAGGCAGCACAGCAAGCACAGGCAGCAAGCACAGGCAACACAGCAAGCACAGGCAGCACAGCAAGCACAGGCAGCACAGCACAGGCAGCACAGCAAGCACAGGCAGCACAGCAAGCACCGGCAGCAAGCACAGGCAGCACAGCAAGCACAGACAGCACAGCAAGCACAGGCAGCAAGCACAGGCAGCACAGCAAACACGGGAAGCAAGCACAGGCAGCACAGCAAGCACAGGCAGCAAGCACAGGCAGCACAGCAAGCGCAGGCAGCACAGCACAGGCAGCACAGCAAGCACAGGCAGCACAGGCAGCAAGCACAGGCAGCACAGCAAGCACAGACAGCACAGACAGCACAGCAAGCACAGGGAGCAAGCACAGGCAGCAAAGCAAGCACAGGCAGCAAGCACAGACAGCACAGCAAGCACAGGCAGCAAGCACAGGCAGCAAGCACCGGCAGCAAGCACAGGCAGCACAGGCAAACACAAGCAGCACAGTAAGCAAAGGCAGCACAGCAAGCACAGGCAGCACAGCAAACACAGGCAGCAAGCACAGGCAACACAGCAAGCACAGGCAGCACAGCAAGCACAGGCAGAACAGCAAGCACAGGCAGCAAGCACAGGCAGCACAGCAAGCACAGGCAGCAAGCACAGGCAGCACAGCAAACACAGGAAGCAAGCACAGGCAGCACAGCCAGCACAGGCAGCAAGCACAGGTAACACAGCAAGCACAGGCAGCAAGCACAGGCAGCACAGCAAGCACAGGCAGCACAGCAAGTACAGGCAGCAAGCACAAGCATGTTAGAAACCCGCAAAATAGCTCGACGTGATGTGTTCGTTTTAGCGATTCTGGGGGAAGTGCAGAGGGGTCAAGCTCCGTCCTCTTTCCAACAGGCAAAGCCTGCTCCGATCTTCGGCGAGATTCACTCTCGCTTTTGTTTACAATGCTTACTCTTACTGAGACGCAGGTCAATGCACCGGCCGCCGAGGTAAACATATGATCCGCGACTCTCGGCGCATCCAAAAACAGGTGACACAGCAACGCACTGTCGTGTGCCACTGTTGAATTACCGCGTGTTATGGGCGAAATCAAATGCATCGCTAACAGGCAGCACAGCAAGCACAGGCAGCAAGCACAGGCAGCAAGCACAGGCAGTAAGCACAGGCAACACAGCAAGCATAGGCAGCACAGCAAGCACAGGCAGCAAGCACAGGCAGCACAGCAAGCACAGGCAGCAAGCACAGGCAGCACAGGCAGCACAGCAAGCACAGGCAGCAAGCACAGGCAGCACAGCAAACACAGGCAGCAAGCACAGGCAGCACAGGCAGCACAGCAAGTACAGGCAGCAAGCACAAGCATGTTAGAAACCCGCAAAATAGCTCGACGTGATGTGTTCGTTTTAGCGATTCTGGGGGAAGTGCAGAGGGGTCAAGCTCCGTCCTCTTTCCAACAGGCAAAGCCTGCTCCGATCTTCGGCGAGATTCACTCTCGCTTTTGTTTACAATGCTTACTCTTACTGAGACGCAGGTCAATGCACCGGCCGCCGAGGTAAACATATGATCCGCGACTCTCGGCGCATCCAAAAACAGGTGACACAGCAACGCACTGTCGTGTGCCACTGTCGAATTACCGCGTGTTATGGGCGAAATCAAATGCATCGCTAACAGGCAGCACAGCAAGCACAGGCAGCAAGCACAGGCAGCAAGCACAGGCAGTAAGCACAGGCAACACAGCAAGCATAGGCAGCACAGCAAGCACAGGCAGCAAGCACAGGCAGCACAGCAAGCACAGGCAGCAAGCACAGGCAGCACAGGCAGCACAGCAAGCACAGGCAGCAAGCACAGGCAGCACAGCAAACACAGGCAGCACATCAAGCACAGGCAGCACAGCACAGGCAGCACAGCAAGCACAGGCAGCAAGCACAGGCAGCAAGCACAGGCAGCACAGCAAGCACAGGCAGCAAGCACAGGCAACACAGCAAACACAGGCAGCACAGCAAGCACAGGCAGCACAGGCAGCACAGCAAGCACAGGCAGCACAGCAAGCACAGGCAGCAAGCACAGGCAGCACAGCAAGCACAGACAGCACAGCAAGCACAGGCAGCAAGCACAGGCAGCACAGCAAGCACAGGCAGGAAGCACAGGCAGCACAGCAAGCACAGACAGCACAGCAAGCACAGGCAGCAAGCACAGGCAGAACAGCAAACACGGGAAGCAAGCACAGGCAGCACAGCAAGCGCAGGCAGCACAGCACAGGCAGCACAGCAAGCACAGGCAGCACAGGCAGCAAGCACAGGCAGCACAGCAAGCACAGACAGCACAGACAGCACAGCAAGCACAGGGAGCAAGCACAGGCAGCAAAGCAAGCACAGGCAGCAAGCACAGGCAGCACAGCAAGCACAGGCAGCAAGCACAGGCAGCAAGCACAGGCAGCACAGGCAAACACAAGCAGCACAGTAAGCACAGGCAGCACAGCAAGCACAGGCAGCACAGCAAACACAGGCAGCACAGCAAGCACAGGCAGCACAGCAGCACAGGCAGCAAGCACAGGCAGCGCAGCAAACACAGGCAGAACAGCAAGCACAGGCAGCACAGCAAGCAGCAAGCACAGGCAGCACAGCAAGCACAGGCAGCAAGCACAGGCAGCACAGCAAACACAGGCAGCACAGCAAGCACAGGCAGCACAGCAGCACAGGCAGCAAGCACAGGCAGCACAGCAAGCACAGGCAGCAAGCACAGGCAGCACAGCAAGCACAGGCAGCACAGCAGCACAGGCAGCAAGCACAGGCAGCACAGCAAGCACAGGCAGCAAGCACAGGCAGCACAGCAAGCACAGGCAGCACAGCAGCACAGGCAGCAAGCACAGGCAGCGCAGCAAACACAGGCAGCACATCAGGCACAGGCAGCACAGCAAGCACAGGCATGTTAGAAACCCGCAAAATAGCTCGACGAGATGTGTTCGTTTTTTAGCGATTCTCGGGGAAGTGCAGAGGGGTCAAGCTCCGTCCTCTTTCCAACAGGCAAAGCCTGCTCCGATCTTCGGCGAGATTCACTCTCGCTTTTGTTTACAATGCTTACTCTTACTGAGACGCAGGTCAATGCACCGGCCGCCGAGGTAAACATATGATCCGCGACTCTCGGCGCATCCAAAAACAGGTGACACAGCAACGCACTGTCGTGTGCCACTGTCGAATTACCGCGTGTTATGGGCGAAATCAAATGCATCGCTAACAGGCAGCACAGCAAGCACAGGCAGCAAGCACAGGCAGCAAGCACAGGCAGTAAGCACAGGCAACACAGCAAGCATAGGCAGCACAGCAAGCACAGGCAGCAAGCACAGGCAGCACAGCAAGCACAGGCAGCAAGCACAGGCAGCACAGGCAGCACAGCAAGCACAGGCAGCAAGCACAGGCAGCACAGCAAACACAGGCAGCACATCAAGCACAGGCAGCACAGCACAGGCAGCACAGCAAGCACAGGCAGCAAGCACAGGCAGCAAGCACAGGCAGCACAGCAAGCACAGGCAGCAAGCACAGGCAACACAGCAAACACAGGCAGCACAGCAAGCACAGGCAGCACAGGCAGCACAGCAAGCACAGGCAGCACAGCAAGCACAGGCAGCAAGCACAGGCAGCACAGCAAGCACAGACAGCACAGCAAGCACAGGCAGCAAGCACAGGCAGCACAGCAAGCGCAGGCAGCACAGCACAGGCAGCACAGCAAGCACAGGCAGCAAGCACAGGCAGCACAGCAAGCGCAGGCAGCACAGCAAGCGCAGGCAGCACAGCACAGGCAGCACAGCAAGCACAGGCAGCAAGCACAGGCAGCACAGCAAGCGCAGCACAGCAAGCACAGGCAGCACAGCAGCACAGGCAGCAAGCACAGGCAGCACAGCAAGCACAGGCAACACAGCAAGCACAGGCAGCAAGCACAGGCAGCACAGCAAGCACAGGCAGCAAGCACAGGCAGCACAGCAAGCACAGGCAGCAAGCACAGGCAGCACAGCAAGCACAGGCAGCAAGCACAGGCAGCACAGCAAGCACTGCCAGCAAGCACAGGCAACACAGCAAGCACAGGCAGCAAGCACAGGCAGCACAGCAAACACAGGCAGGACAGCAAGCACAGGCAGCACAGCAGCACAGGCAGCAAGCACAGGCAGCACAGCAAGCACAGGCAGGACAGCAAGCACAGGCAGCACAGCAGCACAGGCAGCAAGCACAGGCAGCACAGCAAGCACAGGCAGCACAGCAGCACAGGCAGCAAGCACAGGCAGCACAGCAAGCACAGGCAGCAAGCACAGGCAGCAAGCACAGGCAGCACAGCAAGCACAGGCAGCAAGCACAGGCAGCACAGCAAGCACAGGAAGCACAGCAAGCACAGGCAGCAAGCACAGGCAACACAGCAAACACAGGCAGCAAGCATAGGCAACACAGCAAGCACAGGCAGCACAGCAAGCACAGGCAGCACAGCACAGGCAGCACAGCAAGCATAGGCAGCACAGCAAGCACAGGCAGCAAGCACCTTCAGCACAGCAAGCAGAGGCAGCAAGCACAGGCAGCACAGCAAGCACAGGCAGCAAGCACAGGCAGCAAGCACAGGCAGCACAGCAAGCACAGGCAGCACAGCAAGCACAGGCAGCAAGCACAGGCAGCACAGCAAACACAGGCAGCACAGCAAGCACAGGCAGCACAGCAAGCACAGGCAGCAAGCACAGGCAGCACAACAAGCACAGGCAGCACAGCAAACACAGGCAGCAAGCACAGGCAGCACAGCAAGCACAGGCAGCAAGCACAGGCAGCACAGCAAGCACAGGCAGCAAGCACAGGCAACACAGCAAGCATAGGCAGCACAGCAAGCACAGGCAGCAAGCACAGGCAGCACAGCAAGCACAGGCAACAAGCACAGGCAGCACAGGCAGCACAGCAAGCACAGGCAGCAAGCACAGGCAGCACAGCAAACACAGGCAGCACATCAAGCACAGGCAGCACAGCACAGGCAGCACAGCAAGCACAGGCAGCAAGCACAGGCAGCACAGCAAGCACAGGCAGCAAGCACAGGCAACACAGCAAGCACAGGCAGCACAGCAAGCACAGGCAGCACAGCACAGGCAGCACAGCAAGCACAGGCAGCACAGCAAGCACCGGCAGCAAGCACAGGCAGCACAGCAAGCACAGACAGCACAGCAAGCACAGGCAGCAAGCACAGGCAGCACAGCAAACACGGGAAGCAAGCACAGGCAGCACAGCAAGCACAGGCAGCAAGCACAGGCAGCACAGCAAGCGCAGGCAGCACAGCACAGGCAGCACAGCAAGCACAGGCAGCACAGGCAGCAAGCACAGGCAGCACAGCAAGCACAGACAGCACAGACAGCACAGCAAGCACAGGGAGCAAGCACAGGCAGCAAAGCAAGCACAGGCAGCAAGCACAGACAGCACAGCAAGCACAGGCAGCAAGCACAGGCAGCAAGCACCGGCAGCAAGCACAGGCAGCACAGGCAAACACAAGCAGCACAGTAAGCACAGGCAGCACAGCAAGCACAGGCAGCACAGCAAACACAGGCAGCAAGCACAGGCAACACAGCAAGCACAGGCAGCACAGCAAGCACAGGCAGAACAGCAAGCACAGGCAGCAAGCACAGGCAGCACAGCAAGCACAGGCAGCAAGCACAGGCAGCACAGCAAACACAGGAAGCAAGCACAGGCAGCACAGCCAGCACAGGCAGCAAGCACAGGTAACACAGCAAGCACAGGCAGCAAGCACAGGCAGCACAGCAAGCACAGGCAGCACAGCAAGTACAGGCAGCAAGCACAAGCATGTTAGAAACCCGCAAAATAGCTCGACGTGATGTGTTCGTTTTAGCGATTCTGGGGGAAGTGCAGAGGGGTCAAGCTCCGTCCTCTTTCCAACAGGCAAAGCCTGCTCCGATCTTCGGCGAGATTCACTCTCGCTTTTGTTTACAATGCTTACTCTTACTGAGACGCAGGTCAATGCACCGGCCGCCGAGGTAAACATATGATCCGCGACTCTCGGCGCATCCAAAAACAGGTGACACAGCAACGCACTGTCGTGTGCCACTGTCGAATTACCGCGTGTTATGGGCGAAATCAAATGCATCGCTAACAGGCAGCACAGCAAGCACAGGCAGCAAGCACAGGCAGCAAGCACAGGCAGTAAGCACAGGCAACACAGCAAGCATAGGCAGCACAGCAAGCACAGGCAGCAAGCACAGGCAGCACAGCAAGCACAGGCAGCAAGCACAGGCAGCACAGGCAGCACAGCAAGCACAGGCAGCAAGCACAGGCAGCACAGCAAACACAGGCAGCACATCAAGCACAGGCAGCACAGCACAGGCAGCACAGCAAGCACAGGCAGCAAGCACAGGCAGCAAGCACAGGCAGCACAGCAAGCACAGGCAGCAAGCACAGGCAACACAGCAAACACAGGCAGCACAGCAAGCACAGGCAGCACAGGCAGCACAGCAAGCACAGGCAGCACAGCAAGCACAGGCAGCAAGCACAGGCAGCACAGCAAGCACAGACAGCACAGCAAGCACAGGCAGCAAGCACAGGCAGGACAGCAAGCACAGGCAGCACAGCAGCACAGGCAGCAAGCACAGGCAGCACGGCAAGCACAGGCAGCAAGCACCTTCAGCACAGCAAGCAGAGGCAGCAAGCACAGGCAGCACAGCAAGCACAGGCAGCAAGCACAGGCAGCAAGCACAGGCAGCACAGCAAGCACAGGCAGCAAGCACAGGCAGCACAGCAAACACAGGCAGCACAGCAAGCACAGGCAGCACAGCAAGCACAGGCAGCAAGCACAGGCAGCACAGCAAGCACAGGCAGCACAGCAAACACAGGCAGCAAGCACAGGCAGCAAGCACAGGCAGCACAGCAAGCACAGGCAGCAAGCACAGGCAGCACAGCAAGCACAGGCAGCAAGCACAGGCAACACAGCAAGCATAGGCAGCACAGCAAGCACAGGCAGCAAGCACAGGCAGCACAGCAAGCACAGGCAACAAGCACAGGCAGCACAGGCAGCACAGCAAGCACAGGCAGCAAGCACAGGCAGCACAGCAAACACAGGCAGCACATCAAGCACAGGCAGCACAGCACAGGCAGCACAGCAA
This sequence comes from Priocnemis perturbator, assembly GCA_963942575.1. Lineage (NCBI taxonomy): Eukaryota > Metazoa > Arthropoda > Insecta > Hymenoptera > Pompilidae > Priocnemis > Priocnemis perturbator. Next base: position 101,364 of record CAWWDK010000365.1, on the reverse strand, counting down.
GCACAGGCAGCAAGCACAGGCAGCAAGCACAGGCAGCACAGCAAGCACAGGCAGCAAGCACAGGCAACACAGCAAGCACAGGCAGCACAGCAAGCACAGGCAGCACAGCACAGGCAGCACAGCAAGCACAGGCAGCACAGCAAGCACCGGCAGCAAGCACAGGCAGCACAGCAAGCACAGACAGCACAGCAAGCACAGGCAGCAAGCACAGGCAGCACAGCAAGCACAGGCAGCAAGCACAGGCAGCACAGCAAACACAGGAAGCAAGCACAGGCAGCACAGCCAGCACAGGCAGCAAGCACAGGTAACACAGCAAGCACAGGCAGCAAGCACAGGCAGCACAGCAAGCACAGGCAGCACAGCAAGTACAGGCAGCAAGCACAAGCATGTTAGAAACCCGCAAAATAGCTCGACGTGATGTGTTCGTTTTAGCGATTCTGGGGGAAGTGCAGAGGGGTCAAGCTCCGTCCTCTTTCCAACAGGCAAAGCCTGCTCCGATCTTCGGCGAGATTCACTCTCGCTTTTGTTTACAATGCTTACTCTTACTGAGACGCAGGTCAATGCACCGGCCGCCGAGGTAAACATATGATCCGCGACTCTCGGCGCATCCAAAAACAGGTGACACAGCAACGCACTGTCGTGTGCCACTGTTGAATTACCGCGTGTTATGGGCGAAATCAAATGCATCGCTAACAGGCAGCACAGCAAGCACAGGCAGCAAGCACAGGCAGCAAGCACAGGCAGTAAGCACAGGCAACACAGCAAGCATAGGCAGCACAGCAAGCACAGGCAGCAAGCACAGGCAGCACAGCAAGCACAGGCAGCAAGCACAGGCAGCACAGGCAGCACAGCAAGCACAGGCAGCAAGCACAGGCAGCACAGCAAACACAGGCAGCAAGCACAGGCAGCACAGGCAGCACAGCAAGTACAGGCAGCAAGCACAAGCATGTTAGAAACCCGCAAAATAGCTCGACGTGATGTGTTCGTTTTAGCGATTCTGGGGGAAGTGCAGAGGGGTCAAGCTCCGTCCTCTTTCCAACAGGCAAAGCCTGCTCCGATCTTCGGCGAGATTCACTCTCGCTTTTGTTTACAATGCTTACTCTTACTGAGACGCAGGTCAATGCACCGGCCGCCGAGGTAAACATATGATCCGCGACTCTCGGCGCATCCAAAAACAGGTGACACAGCAACGCACTGTCGTGTGCCACTGTCGAATTACCGCGTGTTATGGGCGAAATCAAATGCATCGCTAACAGGCAGCACAGCAAGCACAGGCAGCAAGCACAGGCAGCAAGCACAGGCAGCAAGCACAGGCAGTAAGCACAGGCAACACAGCAAGCATAGGCAGCACAGCAAGCACAGGCAGCAAGCACAGGCAGCACAGCAAGCACAGGCAGCAAGCACAGGCAGCACAGGCAGCACAGCAAGCACAGGCAGCAAGCACAGGCAGCACAGCAAACACAGGCAGCACATCAAGCACAGGCAGCACAGCACAGGCAGCACAGCAAGCACAGGCAGCAAGCACAGGCAGCAAGCACAGGCAGCACAGCAAGCACAGGCAGCAAGCACAGGCAACACAGCAAACACAGGCAGCACAGCAAGCACAGGCAGCACAGGCAGCACAGCAAGCACAGGCAGCACAGCAAGCACAGGCAGCAAGCACAGGCAGCACAGCAAGCACAGACAGCACAGCAAGCACAGGCAGCAAGCACAGGCAGCACAGCAAGCACAGGCAGGAAGCACAGGCAGCACAGCAAGCACAGACAGCACAGCAAGCACAGGCAGCAAGCACAGGCAGAACAGCAAACACGGGAAGCAAGCACAGGCAGCACAGCAAGCGCAGGCAGCACAGCACAGGCAGCACAGCAAGCACAGGCAGCACAGGCAGCAAGCACAGGCAGCACAGCAAGCACAGACAGCACAGACAGCACAGCAAGCACAGGGAGCAAGCACAGGCAGCAAAGCAAGCACAGGCAGCAAGCACAGGCAGCACAGCAAGCACAGGCAGCAAGCACAGGCAGCAAGCACAGGCAGCACAGGCAAACACAAGCAGCACAGTAAGCACAGGCAGCACAGCAAGCACAGGCAGCACAGCAAACACAGGCAGCACAGCAAGCACAGGCAGCACAGCAGCACAGGCAGCAAGCACAGGCAGCGCAGCAAACACAGGCAGAACAGCAAGCACAGGCAGCACAGCAAGCAGCAAGCACAGGCAGCACAGCAAGCACAGGCAGCAAGCACAGGCAGCACAGCAAACACAGGCAGCACAGCAAGCACAGGCAGCACAGCAGCACAGGCAGCAAGCACAGGCAGCACAGCAAGCACAGGCAGCAAGCACAGGCAGCACAGCAAGCACAGGCAGCACAGCAGCACAGGCAGCAAGCACAGGCAGCACAGCAAGCACAGGCAGCAAGCACAGGCAGCACAGCAAGCACAGGCAGCACAGCAGCACAGGCAGCAAGCACAGGCAGCGCAGCAAACACAGGCAGCACATCAGGCACAGGCAGCACAGCAAGCACAGGCATGTTAGAAACCCGCAAAATAGCTCGACGAGATGTGTTCGTTTTTTAGCGATTCTCGGGGAAGTGCAGAGGGGTCAAGCTCCGTCCTCTTTCCAACAGGCAAAGCCTGCTCCGATCTTCGGCGAGATTCACTCTCGCATTTGTTTACAATGCTTACTCTTACTGAGACGCAGGTCAATGCACCGGCCGCCGAGGTAAACATATGATCCGCGACTCTCGGCGCATCCAAAAACATGTGACACAGCAACGCACTGTCTTGTGCCACTGTCGAATTACCGCGTGTTATGGGCGAAATCAAATGCATCGCTAACAAGCAGCACAGCAAGCACAGGCAGCAAGCACAGGCAGCAAGCACAGGCAGCACAGCAATCACAGGCATCAAGCACAGGCAGCACAGCAAGCACAGGCAGCACAGCAAACACAGGCAGCACAGCAAGCACAGGCAGCACAGCAGCACAGGCAGCAAGCACAGGCAGCGCAGCAAACACAGGCAGAACAGCAAGCACAGGCAGCACAGCAAGCAGCAAGCACAGGCAGCACAGCAAGCACAGGCAGCAAGCACAGGCAGCACAGCAAACACAGGCAGCACAGCAAGCACAGGCAGCACAGCAGCACAGGCAGCAAGCACAGGCAGCACAGCAAGCACAGGCAGCAAGCACAGGCAGCACAGCAAGCACAGGCAGCACAGCAGCACAGGCAGCAAGCACAGGCAGCACAGCAAGCACAGGCAGCAAGCACAGGCAGCACAGCAAGCACAGGCAGCACAGCAGCACAGGCAGCAAGCACAGGCAGCGCAGCAAACACAGGCAGCACATCAGGCACAGGCAGCACAGCAAGCACAGGCATGTTAGAAACCCGCAAAATAGCTCGACGAGATGTGTTCGTTTTTTAGCGATTCTCGGGGAAGTGCAGAGGGGTCAAGCTCCGTCCTCTTTCCAACAGGCAAAGCCTGCTCCGATCTTCGGCGAGATTCACTCTCGCATTTGTTTACAATGCTTACTCTTACTGAGACGCAGGTCAATGCACCGGCCGCCGAGGTAAACATATGATCCGCGACTCTCGGCGCATCCAAAAACATGTGACACAGCAACGCACTGTCTTGTGCCACTGTCGAATTACCGCGTGTTATGGGCGAAATCAAATGCATCGCTAACAAGCAGCACAGCAAGCACAGGCAGCAAGCACAGGCAGCACAGCAATCACAGGCATCAAGCACAGGCAGCACAGCAAGCACAGGCAGCAAGCACAGGCAGCACAGCAGGCACAGGCAGCAAGCACAGGCAGCAAGCACAGGCAGCACAGCAAGCACAGGCAGCAAGCACAGGCAACACAGCAAGCACAGGCAGCACAGCAAGCACAGGCAGCAAGCACAGGCAGCACAGCAAACACAGGAAGCAAGCACAGGCAGCACAGGCAGCAAGCACAGACAGCACAGCAAGCACAGGCAGCAAGCACAGGCAGCAAAGCAAGCACAGGCAGCACAGCAAGCACAGGCAGCAAGCACAGCAAACACAGGCAGAACAGCAAGCACAGGCAGCACAGCAAGCACAAGCAGCAAGCACAGGCAGCACAGCAAGCACAGGCAGCAAGCACAGGCAGCACAGCAAACACAGGCAGCACAGCAAGCACAGGCAGCACAGGCAGCAAGCTCAGGCAGCACAGCAAGCACAGGCAGCAAGCACAGGCAGCACAGCAAACACAGGCAGCACAGGCAGCACAGCGGCACAGGCAGCAAGCACAGGCAGCAAACACAGGCAGCACAGCAAGCACAGGCAGCAAGCACAGGCAACACAGCAAGCACAGGCAGCAAGCACAGGCAGCACAGCAAGCACAGGCAGCACAGCAAGTACAGGCAGCAAGCACAAGCATGTTAGAAACCCGCAAAATAGCTCGACGTGATGTGTTCGTTTTAGCGATTCTGGGGGAAGTGCAGAGGGGTCAAGCTCCGTCCTCTTTCCAACAGGCAAAGCCTGCTCCGACCTTCGGCGAGATTCACTCTCGCATTTGTTTACAATGCTTACTCTTACTGAGACGCAGGTCAATGCACCGGCCGCCGAGGTAAACATATGATCCGCGACTCTCGGCGCATCCAAAAACAGGTGACACAGCAACGCACTGTCGTGTGCCACTGTCGAATTACCGCGTGTTATGGGCGAAATCAAATGCATCGCTAACAGGCAGCACAGCAAGCACAGGCAGCAAGCACAGGCAGCACAGCAAGCACAGGCAGCAAGCACAGGCAGCACAGCAAGCACAGGCAGCACAGCAAGCACAGGCAGCAAGCACAGGCAGCACAGCAAGCACAGGCAGCACAGCAAACACAGGCAGCACAGCAAGCACAGGCAGCACAGCAGCACAGACAGCAAGCACAGGCAGCACAGCAAGCACAGGCAGCACAGCAAGCACAGGCAGCAAGCACAGGCAGCACAGCAAGCACAGGCAGCAAGCACAGGCAGCACAGCAAACACAGGCAGCACATCAAGCACAGGCAGCACAGCACAGGCAGCACAGGCAACAAGCACAGGCAGCACAGCAAGCACAGGCAGCAAGCACAGGCAACACAGCAAGCACAGGCAGCAAGCACAGGCAGCACAGCAAACACAGGCAGCACAGCAAGCACAGGCAGCACAGCAGCACAGGCAGCAAGCACAGGCAGCACAGCAAACACAGGCAGTACAGCAAGCACAGGCAGCACAGCAGCACAGGGAGAAAGCACAGGCAGCACAGCAAGCACAGGCAGCATGCACAGGAAGCAAGCACAGGCAACACAGCAAGCACAGGCAACACAGCAAGTACAGGCAGCACAGCAAGCACAGGCAGCACAGCAAGCACAGGCAGCAAGCACAGGCAGCACAGCAAGCACAGGCAGCAAGCACAGGCAACACAGCAAGCACAGGCAGCAAGCACAGGCAGCACAGCAAACACAGGCAGCACAGCAAGCACAGGCAGCACAGCAGCACAGGCAGCAAGCACAGGCAGCAAGCACAGGCAGCAAGCACAGGCAGCAAGCACAGGCAACACAGCAAGCACAGGCAGCACAGCAAGCACAGGCAGCAAGCACAGGCAGCACAGCAAGCACAGGCAGCAAGCACAGGCAGCACAGCAAACACAGGCAGCACAGCAAGCACAGGCAGCAAGCACAGGCAGCACAGCAAGCACAGGCAGCAAGCACAGGCAGCGCAGCAAACACAGGCAGCACAGCAAGCACAGGCAGCACAGCACAGGCAGCACAGCAAACACAGGCAGCACAGCAAGCACAGGCAGCACAGCAGCACAGGCAGCAAGCACAGGCAGCAAGCACAGGCAGCACAGCGAGCACAGGCAGCAAGCACAGGCAGCAAGCACAGGCAACACAGCAAGCACAGGCAGCAAGCACAGGCAGCACAGCAAGCACAGGCAGCAAGCACAGGCAGCACAGCAAGCACAGGCAGCAAGCACAGGCAGCACAGCAAGCACAGGCAGCAAGCACAGGCAGCACAGCAAGCACAGGCAGCACAGCAAGCACAGGCAGCAAGCACAGGCAGCACAGCAAGCACAGGCAGCACAGCAAACACAGGCAGCACAGCAAGCACAGGCAGCACAGCAGCACAGGCAGCAAGCACAGGCAGCACAGCAAGCACAGGGAGCAAGCACAGGCAGCACAGCAAACACAGGCAGCACAGCAAGCACAGGCAGCACAGCAGCACAGGCAGCAAGCACAGGCAGCACAGCAAGCACAGGCAGCAAGCACAGGCAGCACAGCGAGCACAGGCAGCAAGCACAGGCAGCAAGCACGGGCAACACAGCGAGCACAGGCAGCAAGCACAGGCAGCAAGCACAGGCAACACAGCAAGCACAGGCAGCACAGCAAGCACAGGCAGCACAGCAAGCACAGGCAGCACAGCACAGGCAGCACAGCAAGCACAGGCAGCAAGTACAGACAGCACAGCAAGCACAGGCAGCAAGCACAGGCAGCACAGCAAGCACAGGCAGCAAGCACAGGCAGCACAGCAAGCACAGGCAGCAAGCACAGGCAGCACAGCGAGCACAGGCAGCAAGCACAGGCAGCAAGCACAGGCAACACAGCAAGCACAGGCAGCACAGCAAGCACAGGCAGCACAGCAAGCACAGGCAGCACAGCACAGGCAGCACAGCAAGCACAGGCAGCACAGCAAGCACAGGCAGCACAGCAAGCACAGGCAGCACAGCAAGCACAGGCAGCAAGCACAGGCAGCACAGCAAGCACAGGCAGCAAGCACAGGCAGCACAGCAAGCACAGGCAGCAAGCACAGGCAGCACAGCAAACACAGGCAGCACAGCAAGCACAGGCAGCACAGCACAGGCAGCACAGCAAGCACATGCAGCAAGCGCAGGCAGCACAGCAAGCACAGCAAGCACAGGCAGCAAGCACAGGCAGCACAGCAAGCACAGGCAGCAAGCACAGGCAGCACAGCAAGCACAGGCAGCACAGCACAGGCAGCACAGCAAGCACAGGCAGCAAGCACAGGCAGCACAGCAAACACAGGCAGCACAGCAAGCACAGGCAGCACAGCACAGGCAGCACAGCAAGCACAGGCAGCACAGCAAGCACAGGCAGCAAGCACAGGCAGCACAGCAAGCACAGGCAGCAAGCACAGGCAGCACAGCAAGCACAGGCAGCACAGCAAGCACAGGCAGCAAGCACAGGCAGCACAGCAAGCACAGGCAGCAAGCACAGGCAGCAAACACAGGCAGCACAGCAAGCACAGGCAGCAAGCACAGGCAGCACAGCAAACACAGGCAGCACAGCAAGCACAGGCAGCAAGCACAGGCAGCACAGCAAGCACAGGCAGCAAGCACAGACAGCACAGCAAGCACAGGCAGCAAGCACAGGCAGCACAACAAGCACAGGCAGCAAGCAGAGGCAACACAGCAAGCACAGGCAGCAAGCACAGGCAGCAAGCACCGGCAGCAAGCACAGGCAGCACAGGCAAACACAAGCAGCACAGTAAGCACAGGCAGCACAGCAAGCACAGGCAGCACAGCAAACACAGGCAGCAAGCACAGGCAACACAGCAAGCACAGGCAGCACAGCAAGCACAGGCAGAACAGCAAGCACAGGCAGCAAGCACAGGCAGCACAGCAAGCACAGGCAGCAAGCACAGGCAGCACAGCAAACACAGGAAGCAAGCACAGGCAGCACAGCCAGCACAGGCAGCAAGCACAGGTAACACAGCAAGCACAGGCAGCAAGCACAGGCAGCACAGCAAGCACAGGCAGCACAGCAAGTACAGGCAGCAAGCACAAGCATGTTAGAAACCCGCAAAATAGCTCGACGTGATGTGTTCGTTTTAGCGATTCTGGGGGAAGTGCAGAGGGGTCAAGCTCCGTCCTCTTTCCAACAGGCAAAGCCTGCTCCGATCTTCGGCGAGATTCACTCTCGCTTTTGTTTACAATGCTTACTCTTACTGAGACGCAGGTCAATGCACCGGCCGCCGAGGTAAACATATGATCCGCGACTCTCGGCGCATCCAAAAACAGGTGACACAGCAACGCACTGTCGTGTGCCACTGTCGAATTACCGCGTGTTATGGGCGAAATCAAATGCATCGCTAACAGGCAGCACAGCAAGCACAGGCAGCAAGCACAGGCAGCAAGCACAGGCAGTAAGCACAGGCAACACAGCAAGCATAGGCAGCACAGCAAGCACAGGCAGCAAGCACAGGCAGCACAGCAAGCACAGGCAGCAAGCACAGGCAGCACAGGCAGCACAGCAAGCACAGGCAGCAAGCACAGGCAGCACAGCAAACACAGGCAGCACATCAAGCACAGGCAGCACAGCACAGGCAGCACAGCAAGCACAGGCAGCAAGCACAGGCAGCAAGCACAGGCAGCACAGCAAGCACAGGCAGCAAGCACAGGCAACACAGCAAACACAGGCAGCACAGCAAGCACAGGCAGCACAGGCAGCACAGCAAGCACAGGCAGCACAGCAAGCACAGGCAGCAAGCACAGGCAGCACAGCAAGCACAGACAGCACAGCAAGCACAGGCAGCAAGCACAGGCAGCACAGCAAGCGCAGGCAGCACAGCACAGGCAGCACAGCAAGCACAGGCAGCAAGCACAGGCAGCACAGCAAGCGCAGGCAGCACAGCAAGCGCAGGCAGCACAGCACAGGCAGCACAGCAAGCACAGGCAGCAAGCACAGGCAGCACAGCAAGCGCAGCACAGCAAGCACAGGCAGCACAGCAGCACAGGCAGCAAGCACAGGCAGCACAGCAAGCACAGGCAACACAGCAAGCACAGGCAGCAAGCACAGGCAGCACAGCAAGCACAGGCAGCAAGCACAGGCAGCACAGCAAGCACAGGCAGCAAGCACAGGCAGCACAGCAAGCACAGGCAGCAAGCACAGGCAGCACAGCAAGCACTGCCAGCAAGCACAGGCAACACAGCAAGCACAGGCAGCAAGCACAGGCAGCACAGCAAACACAGGCAGGACAGCAAGCACAGGCAGCACAGCAGCACAGGCAGCAAGCACAGGCAGCACAGCAAGCACAGGCAGCACAGCAGGACAGGCAGCAAGCACAGGCAGCACAGCAAGCACAGGCAGCAAGCACAGGCAGCACAGCAAGCACAGGCAGCAAGCACAGGCAGCACAGCAAGCACAGGCAGCAAGCACAGGCAGCACAGCAAGCACAGGAAGCACAGCAAGCACAGGCAGCAAGCACAGGCAACACAGCAAACACAGGCAGCAAGCATAGGCAACACAGCAAGCACAGGCAGCACAGCAAGCACAGGCAGCACAGCACAGGCAGCACAGCAAGCATAGGCAGCACAGCAAGCACAGGCAGCAAGCACCTTCAGCACAGCAAGCAGAGGCAGCAAGCACAGGCAGCACAGCAAGCACAGGCAGCAAGCACAGGCAGCAAACACAGGCAGCACAGCAAGCACAGGCAGCAAGCACAGGCAGCACAGCAAACACAGGCAGCACAGCAAGCACAGGCAGCAAGCACAGGCAGCACAGCAAGCACAGGCAGCACAGCAAACACAGGCAGCAAGCACAGGCAGCAAGCACAGGCAGCACAGCAAGCACAGGCAGCAAGCACAGGCAGCACAGCAAGCACAGGCAGCAAGCACAGGCAACACAGCAAGCATAGGCAGCACAGCAAGCACAGGCAGCAAGCACAGGCAACAAGCACAGGCAGCACAGGCAGCACAGCAAGCACAGGCAGCACAGCAAACACAGGCAGCACATCAAGCACAGGCAGCACAGCACAGGCAGCACAGCAAGCACAGGCAGCAAGCACAGGCAGCAAGCACAGGCAGCACAGCAAGCACAGGCAGCAAGCACAGGCAACACAGCAAGCACAGGCAGCACAGCAAGCACAGGCAGCACAGCACAGGCAGCACAGCAAGCACAGGCAGCACAGCAAGCACCGGCAGCAAGCACAGGCAGCACAGCAAGCACAGACAGCACAGCAAGCACAGGCAGCAAGCACAGGCAGCACAGCAAACACGGGAAGCAAGCACAGGCAGCACAGCAAGCACAGGCAGCAAGCACAGGCAGCACAGCAAGCGCAGGCAGCACAGCACAGGCAGCACAGCAAGCACAGGCAGCACAGGCAGCACAGCAAGCACAGACAGCACAGGCAGCACAGACAGCACAGGCAGCACAGCAAGCACAGGGAGCAAGCACAGGCAGCAAAGCAAGCACAGGCAGCAAGCACAGACAGCACAGCAAGCACAGGCAGCAAGCACAGGCAGCAAGCACCGGCAGCAAGCACAGGCAGCACAGGCAAACACAAGCAGCACAGTAAGCACAGGCAGCACAGCAAGCACAGGCAGCACAGCAAACACAGGCAGCAAGCACAGGCAACACAGCAAGCACAGGCAGCACAGGCAGAACAGCAAGCACAGGCAGCAAGCACAGGCAGCACAGCAAGCACAGGCAGCAAGCACAGGCAGCACAGCAAACACAGGAAGCAAGCACAGGCAGCACAGCCAGCACAGGCAGCAAGCACAGGTAACACAGCAAGCACAGGCAGCAAGCACAGGCAGCACAGCAAGCACAGGCAGCAAGCACAAGCATGTTAGAAACCCGCAAAATAGCTCGACGTGATGTGTTCGTTTTAGCGATTCTGGGGGAAGTGCAGAGGGGTCAAGCTCCGTCCTCTTTCCAACAGGCAAAGCCTGCTCCGATCTTCGGCGAGATTCACTCTCGCTTTTGTTTACAATGCTTACTCTTACTGAGACGCAGGTCAATGCACCGGCCGCCGAGGTAAACATATGATCCGCGACTCTCGGCGCATCCAAAAACAGGTGACACAGCAACGCACTGTCGTGTGCCACTGTCGAATTACCGCGTGTTATGGGCGAAATCAAATGCATCGCTAACAGGCAGCACAGCAAGCACAGGCAGCAAGCACAGGCAGCAAGCACAGGCAGTAAGCACAGGCAACACAGCAAGCATAGGCAGCACAGCAAGCACAGGCAGCAAGCACAGGCAGCACAGCAAGCACAGGCAGCAAGCACAGGCAGCACAGGCAGCACAGCAAGCACAGGCAGCAAGCACAGGCAGCACAGCAAACACAGGCAGCAAGCACAGGCAGCACAGGCAGCACAGCAAGTACAGGCAGCAAGCACAAGCATGTTAGAAACCCGCAAAATAGCTCGACGTGATGTGTTCGTTTTAGCGATTCTGGGGGAAGTGCAGAGGGGTCAAGCTCCGTCCTCTTTCCAACAGGCAAAGCCTGCTCCGATCTTCGGCGAGATTCACTCTCGCTTTTGTTTACAATGCTTACTCTTACTGAGACGCAGGTCAATGCACCGGCCGCCGAGGTAAACATATGATCCGCGACTCTCGGCGCATCCAAAAACAGGTGACACAGCAACGCACTGTCGTGTGCCACTGTCGAATTACCGCGTGTTATGGGCGAAATCAAATGCATCGCTAACAGGCAGCACAGCAAGCACAGGCAGCAAGCACAGGCAGCAAGCACAGGCAGTAAGCACAGGCAACACAGCAAGCATAGGCAGCACAGCAAGCACAGGCAGCAAGCACAGGCAGCACAGCAAGCACAGGCAGCAAGCACAGGCAGCACAGGCAGCACAGCAAGCACAGGCAGCAAGCACAGGCAGCACAGCAAACACAGGCAGCACATCAAGCACAGGCAGCACAGCACAGGCAGCACAGCAAGCACAGGCAGCAAGCACAGGCAGCAAGCACAGGCAGCACAGCAAGCACAGGCAGCAAGCACAGGCAACACAGCAAACACAGGCAGCACAGCAAGCACAGGCAGCACAGGCAGCACAGCAAGCACAGGCAGCACAGCAAGCACAGGCAGCAAGCACAGGCAGCACAGCAAGCACAGACAGCACAGCAAGCACAGGCAGCAAGCACAGGCAGCACAGCAAGCGCAGGCAGCACAGCACAGGCAGCACAGCAAGCACAGGCAGCAAGCACAGGCAGCACAGCAAGCGCAGGCAGCACAGCAAGCGCAGGCAGCACAGCACAGGCAGCACAGCAAGCACAGGCAGCAAGCACAGGCAGCACAGCAAGCGCAGCACAGCAAGCACAGGCAGCACAGCAGCACAGGCAGCAAGCACAGGCAGCACAGCAAGCACAGGCAACACAGCAAGCACAGGCAGCAAGCACAGGCAGCACAGCAAGCACAGGCAGCAAGCACAGGCAGCACAGCAAGCACAGGCAGCAAGCACAGGCAGCACAGCAAGCACAGGCAGCAAGCACAGGCAGCACAGCAAGCACTGCCAGCAAGCACAGGCAGCAAGCACAGGCAGCACAGCAAACACAGGCAGGACAGCAAGCACAGGCAGCACAGGCAGCAAGCACAGGCAGCACAGCAAGCACAGGCAGCACAGCAGGACAGGCAGCAAGCACAGGCAGCACAGCAAGCACAGGCAGCAAGCACAGGCAGCACAGCAAGCACAGGCAGCAAGCACAGGCAGCACAGCAAGCACAGGCAGCAAGCACAGGCAGCACAGCAAGCACAGGAAGCACAGCAAGCACAGGCAGCAAGCACAGGCAACACAGCAAACACAGGCAGCAAGCATAGGCAACACAGCAAGCACAGGCAGCACAGCAAGCACAGGCAGCACAGCACAGGCAGCACAGCAAGCATAGGCAGCACAGCAAGCACAGGCAGCAAGCACCTTCAGCACAGCAAGCAGAGGCAGCAAGCACAGGCAGCACAGCAAGCACAGGCAGCAAGCACAGGCAGCAAGCACAGGCAGCACAGCAAGCACAGGCAGCACAGCAAGCACAGGCAGCAAGCACAGGCAGCACAGCAAACACAGGCAGCACAGCAAGCACAGGCAGCACAGCAAGCACAGGCAGCAAGCACAGGCAGCACAGCAAGCACAGGCAGCACAGCAAACACAGGCAGCAAGCACAGGCAGCAAGCACAGGCAGCACAGCAAGCACAGGCAGCAAGCACAGGCAGCACAGCAAGCACAGGCAGCAAGCACAGGCAACACAGCAAGCATAGGCAGCACAGCAAGCACAGGCAGCAAGCACAGGCAGCACAGCAAGCACAGGCAACAAGCACAGGCAGCACAGGCAGCACAGCAAGCACAGGCAGCACAGCAAACACAGGCAGCACATCAAGCACAGGCAGCACAGCACAGGCAGCACAGCAAGCACAGGCAGCAAGCACAGGCAGCAAGCACAGGCAGCACAGCAAGCACAGGCAGCAAGCACAGGCAACACAGCAAGCACAGGCAGCACAGCAAGCACAGGCAGCACAGCACAGGCAGCACAGCAAGCACAGGCAGCACAGCAAGCACCGGCAGCAAGCACAGGCAGCACAGCAAGCACAGACAGCACAGCAAGCACAGGCAGCAAGCACAGGCAGCACAGCAAACACGGGAAGCAAGCACAGGCAGCACAGCAAGCACAGGCAGCAAGCACAGGCAGCACAGCAAGCGCAGGCAGCACAGCACAGGCAGCACAGCAAGCACAGGCAGCACAGGCAGCAAGCACAGGCAGCACAGCAAGCACAGACAGCACAGACAGCACAGCAAGCACAGGGAGCAAGCACAGGCAGCAAAGCAAGCACAGGCAGCAAGCACAGACAGCACAGCAAGCACAGGCAGCAAGCACAGGCAGCAAGCACCGGCAGCAAGCACAGGCAGCACAGGCAAACACAAGCAGCACAGTAAGCACAGGCAGCACAGCAAGCACAGGCAGCACAGCAAACACAGGCAGCAAGCACAGGCAACACAGCAAGCACAGGCAGCACAGGCAGAACAGCAAGCACAGGCAGCAAGCACAGGCAGCACAGCAAGCACAGGCAGCAAGCACAGGCAGCACAGCAAACACAGGAAGCAAGCACAGGCAGCACAGCCAGCACAGGCAGCAAGCACAGGTAACACAGCAAGCACAGGCAGCAAGCACAGGCAGCACAGCAAGCACAGGCAGCAAGCACAAGCATGTTAGAAACCCGCAAAATAGCTCGACGTGATGTGTTCGTTTTAGCGATTCTGGGGGAAGTGCAGAGGGGTCAAGCTCCGTCCTCTTTCCAACAGGCAAAGCCTGCTCCGATCTTCGGCGAGATTCACTCTCGCTTTTGTTTACAATGCTTACTCTTACTGAGACGCAGGTCAATGCACCGGCCGCCGAGGTAAACATATGATCCGCGACTCTCGGCGCATCCAAAAACAGGTGACACAGCAACGCACTGTCGTGTGCCACTGTCGAATTACCGCGTGTTATGGGCGAAATCAAATGCATCGCTAACAGGCAGCACAGCAAGCACAGGCAGCAAGCACAGGCAGCAAGCACAGGCAGTAAGCACAGGCAACACAGCAAGCATAGGCAGCACAGCAAGCACAGGCAGCAAGCACAGGCAGCACAGCAAGCACAGGCAGCAAGCACAGGCAGCACAGGCAGCACAGCAAGCACAGGCAGCAAGCACAGGCAGCACAGCAAACACAGGCAGCAAGCACAGGCAGCACAGGCAGCACAGCAAGTACAGGCAGCAAGCACAGGCAGCAAGCACAGGCAGCACAGCAAGCACAGGCAGCAAGCACAGGCAACACAGCAAACACAGGCAGCACAGCAAGCACAGGCAGCACAGCACAGGCAGCACAGCAAACACAGGCAGCACATCAAGCACAGGCAGCACAGCACAGGCAGCACAGCAAGCACAGGCAGCAAGCACAGGCAGCAAGCACAGGCAGCACAGCAAGCACAGGCAGCAAGCACAGGCAACACAGCAAACACAGGCAGCACAGCAAGCACAGGCAGCACAGGCAGCACAGCAAGCACAGGCAGCACAGCAAGCACAGGCAGCAAGCACAGGCAGCACAGCAAGCACAGACAGCACAGCAAGCACAGGCAGCAAGCACAGGCAGCACAGCAAGCGCAGGCAGCACAGCACAGGCAGCACAGCAAGCACAGGCAGCACAGCAAGCACAGGCAGCACAGCAGCACAGGCAGCAAGCACAGGCAGCACAGCAAGCACAGGCAGCAAGCACAGGCAGCACAGCAAGCACAGGCAGCACAGCAGCACAGGCAGCAAGCACAGGCAGCACAGCAAGCACAGGCAGCAAGCACAGGCAGCACAGCAAGCACAGGCAGCACAGCAGCACAGGCAGCAAGCACAGGCAGCGCAGCAAACACAGGCAGCACATCAGGCACAGGCAGCACAGCAAGCACAGGCATGTTAGAAACCCGCAAAATAGCTCGACGAGATGTGTTCGTTTTTTAGCGATTCTCGGGGAAGTGCAGAGGGGTCAAGCTCCGTCCTCTTTCCAACAGGCAAAGCCTGCTCCGATCTTCGGCGAGATTCACTCTCGCATTTGTTTACAATGCTTACTCTTACTGAGACGCAGGTCAATGCACCGGCCGCCGAGGTAAACATATGATCCGCGACTCTCGGCGCATCCAAAAACATGTGACACAGCAACGCACTGTCTTGTGCCACTGTCGAATTACCGCGTGTTATGGGCGAAATCAAATGCATCGCTAACAAGCAGCACAGCAAGCACAGGCAGCACAGCAATCACAGGCATCAAGCACAGGCAGCACAGCAAGCACAGGCAGCAAGCACAGGCAGCACAGCAGGCACAGGCAGCAAGCACAGGCAGCAAGCACAGGCAGCACAGCAAGCACAGGCAGCAAGCACAGGCAACACAGCAAGCACAGGCAGCACAGCAAGCACAGGCAGCAAGCACAGGCAGCACAGCAAACACAGGAAGCAAGCACAGGCAGCACAGGCAGCAAGCACAGACAGCACAGCAAGCACAGGCAGCAAGCACAGGCAGCAAAGCAAGCACAGGCAGCACAGCAAGCACAGGCAGCAAGCACAGCAAACACAGGCAGAACAGCAAGCACAGGCAGCACAGCAAGCACAAGCAGCAAGCACAGGCAGCACAGCAAGCACAGGCAGCAAGCACAGGCAGCACAGCAAACACAGGCAGCACAGCAAGCACAGGCAGCACAGGCAGCAAGCTCAGGCAGCACAGCAAGCACAGACAGCAAGCACAGGCAGCACAGCAAACACAGGCAGCACAGCAAGCACAGGCAGCACAGCGGCACAGGCAGCAAGCACAGGCAGCAAACACAGGCAGCACAGCAAGCACAGGCAGCAAGCACAGGCAACACAGCAAGCACAGGCAGCAAGCACAGGCAGCACAGCAAACACAGGCAGCACAGCAAGCACAGGCAGCACAGGCAGCACAGCAAGCACAGGCAGCAAGCACAGGCAGCACAGCAAGCACAGGCAGCACAGCAGCACAGGCAGCAAGCACAGGCAGCACAGCAAGCACAGGCAGCAAGCACAGGCAGCACAGCAAGCACAGGCAGCAAGCACAGGCAGCACAGCAAGCACAGGCAGCAAGCACAGGCAACACAGCAAGCACAGGCAGCAAGCACACGCAGCACAGCAAACACAGGCAGCACAGCAAGCACAGGCAGCACAGCAGCACAGGCAGCAAGCACAGGCAGCAAGCACAGGCAGCACAGCGAGCACAGGCAGCAAGCACAGGCAGCAAGCACAGGCAACACAGCAAGCACAGGCAGCACAGCAAGCACAGGCAGCAAGCACAGGCAGCACAGCAAGCACAGGCAGCAAGCACAGGCAGCACAGCAAACACAGGCAGCACAGCACAGGCAGCACAGCAAACACAGGCAGCACATCAGGCACAGGCAGCACAGCAAGCACAGGCAGCACAGCAAGCACAGGCAGCAAGCACAGGCAGCACAGCAAGCACAGGCAGCAAGCAGAGGCAGCACAGCAAGCACAGGAAGCACAGCAAGCACAGGCAGCAAGCACAGGCAACACAGCAAACACAGGCAGCAAGCATAGGCAACACAGCAAGCACAGGCAGCACAGCAAGCACAGGCAGCACAGCACAGGCAGCACAGCAAGCATAGGCAGCACAGCAAGCACAGGCAGCAAGCACCTTCAGCACAGCAAGCAGAGGCAGCAAGCACAGGCAGCACAGCAAGCACAGGCAGCAAGCACAGGCAGCAAGCACAGGCAGCACAGCAAGCACAGGCAGCACAGCAAGCACAGGCAGCAAGCACAGGCAGCACAGCAAACACAGGCAGCACAGCAAGCACAGGCAGCACAGCAAGCACAGGCAGCAAGCACAGGCAGCACAGCAAGCACAGGCAGCACAGCAAACACAGGCAGCAAGCACAGGCAGCAAGCACAGGCAGCACAGCAAGCACAGGCAGCAAGCACAGGCAGCACAGCAAGCACAGGCAGCAAGCACAGGCAACACAGCAAGCATAGGCAGCACAGCAAGCACAGGCAGCAAGCACAGGCAGCACAGCAAGCACAGGCAACAAGCACAGGCAGCACAGGCAGCACAGCAAGCACAGGCAGCACAGCAAACACAGGCAGCACATCAAGCACAGGCAGCACAGCACAGGCAGCACAGCAAGCACAGGCAGCAAGCACAGGCAGCAAGCACAGGCAGCACAGCAAGCACAGGCAGCAAGCACAGGCAACACAGCAAGCACAGGCAGCACAGCAAGCACAGGCAGCACAGCACAGGCAGCACAGCAAGCACAGGCAGCACAGCAAGCACCGGCAGCAAGCACAGGCAGCACAGCAAGCACAGACAGCACAGCAAGCACAGGCAGCAAGCACAGGCAGCACAGCAAACACGGGAAGCAAGCACAGGCAGCACAGCAAGCACAGGCAGCAAGCACAGGCAGCACAGCAAGCGCAGGCAGCACAGCACAGGCAGCACAGCAAGCACAGGCAGCACAGGCAGCAAGCACAGGCAGCACAGCAAGCACAGACAGCACAGACAGCACAGCAAGCACAGGGAGCAAGCACAGGCAGCAAAGCAAGCACAGGCAGCAAGCACAGACAGCACAGCAAGCACAGGCAGCAAGCACAGGCAGCAAGCACCGGCAGCAAGCACAGGCAGCACAGGCAAACACAAGCAGCACAGTAAGCACAGGCAGCACAGCAAGCACAGGCAGCACAGCAAACACAGGCAGCAAGCACAGGCAACACAGCAAGCACAGGCAGCACAGGCAGAACAGCAAGCACAGGCAGCAAGCACAGGCAGCACAGCAAGCACAGGCAGCAAGCACAGGCAGCACAGCAAACACAGGAAGCAAGCACAGGCAGCACAGCCAGCACAGGCAGCAAGCACAGGTAACACAGCAAGCACAGGCAGCAAGCACAGGCAGCACAGCAAGCACAGGCAGCAAGCACAAGCATGTTAGAAACCCGCAAAATAGCTCGACGTGATGTGTTCGTTTTAGCGATTCTGGGGGAAGTGCAGAGGGGTCAAGCTCCGTCCTCTTTCCAACAGGCAAAGCCTGCTCCGATCTTCGGCGAGATTCACTCTCGCTTTTGTTTACAATGCTTACTCTTACTGAGACGCAGGTCAATGCACCGGCCGCCGAGGTAAACATATGATCCGCGACTCTCGGCGCATCCAAAAACAGGTGACACAGCAACGCACTGTCGTGTGCCACTGTCGAATTACCGCGTGTTATGGGCGAAATCAAATGCATCGCTAACAGGCAGCACAGCAAGCACAGGCAGCAAGCACAGGCAGCAAGCACAGGCAGTAAGCACAGGCAACACAGCAAGCATAGGCAGCACAGCAAGCACAGGCAGCAAGCATAGGCAGCACAGCAAGCACAGGCAGCAAGCACAGGCAGCACAGGCAGCACAGCAAGCACAGGCAGCAAGCACAGGCAGCACAGCAAACACAGGCAGCAAGCACAGGCAGCACAGGCAGCACAGCAAGTACAGGCAGCAAGCACAAGCATGTTAGAAACCCGCAAAATAGCTCGACGTGATGTGTTCGTTTTAGCGATTCTGGGGGAAGTGCAGAGTGGTCAAGCTCCGTCCTCTTTCCAACAGGCAAAGCCTGCTCCGATCTTCGGCGAGATTCACTCTCGCTTTTGTTTACAATGCTTACTCTTACTGAGACGCAGGTCAATGCACCGGCCGCCGAGGTAAACATATGATCCGCGACTCTCGGCGCATCCAAAAACATGTGACACAGCAACGCACTGTCTTGTGCCACTGTCGAATTACCGCGTGTTATGGGCGAAATCAAATGCATCGCTAACACGCAGCACAGCAAGCACAGGCAGCACAGCAATCACAGGCATCAAGCACAGGCAGCACAGCAAGCACAGGCAGCAAGCACAGGCAGCACAGCAGGCACAGGCAGCAAGCACAGGCAGCAAGCACAGGCAGCACAGCAAGCACAGGCAGCAAGCACAGGCAACACAGCAAGCACAGGCAGCACAGCAAGCACAGGCAGCAAGCACAGGCAGCACAGCAAACACAGGAAGCAAGCACAGGCAGCACAGGCAGCAAGCACAGACAGCACAGCAAGCACAGGCAGCAAGCACAGGCAGCAAAGCAAGCACAGGCAGCACAGCAAGCACAGGCAGCAAGCACAGCAAACACAGGCAGAACAGCAAGCACAGGCAGCACAGCAAGCACAAGCAGCAAGCACAGGCAGCACAGCAAGCACAGGCAGCAAGCACAGGCAGCACAGCAAACACAGGCAGCACAGCAAGCACAGGCAGCACAGGCAGCAAGCTCAGGCAGCACAGCAAGCACAGGCAGCAAGCACAGGCAGCACAGCAAACACAGGCAGCACAGCAAGCACAGGCAGCACAGCGGCACAGGCAGCAAGCACAGGCAGCAAACACAGGCAGCACAGCAAGCACAGGCAGCAAGCACAGGCAACACAGCAAGCACAGGCAGCAAGCACAGGCAGCACAGCAAACACAGGCAGCACAGCAAGCACAGGCAGCACAGGCAGCACAGCAAGCACAGGCAGCAAGCACAGGCAGCACAGCAAGCACAGGCAGCACAGCAGCACAGGCAGCAAGCACAGGCAGCACAGCAAGCACAGGCAGCAAGCACAGGCAGCACAGCAAGCACAGGCAGCAAGCACAGGCAGCACAGCAAGCACAGGCAGCAAGCACAGGCAACACAGCAAGCACAGGCAGCAAGCACACGCAGCACAGCAAACACAGGCAGCACAGCAAGCACAGGCAGCACAGCAGCACAGGCAGCAAGCACAGGCAGCAAGCACAGGCAGCACAGCGAGCACAGGCAGCAAGCACAGGCAGCAAGCACAGGCAACACAGCAAGCACAGGCAGCACAGCAAGCACAGGCAGCAAGCACAGGCAGCACAGCAAGCACAGGCAGCAAGCACAGGCAGCACAGCAAACACAGGCAGCACAGCACAGGCAGCACAGCAAACACAGGCAGCACATCAGGCACAGGCAGCACAGCAAGCACAGGCAGCACAGCAGCACAGGCAGCAAGCACAGGCAGCAAGCACAGGCAGCACAGCGAGCACAGGCAGCAAGCACAGGCAGCAAGCACAGGCAGCACAGCAAGCACAGGCAGCAAGCACAGGCAACACAGCAAGCACAGGCAGCACAGCAAGCACAGGCAGCAAGCACAGGCAGCACAGCAAACACAGGCAGCACAGCACAGGCAGCACAGCAAACACAGGCAGCACATCAGGCACAGGCAGCAAGCACAGGCAGCACAACAAACACAGGCAGCACATCAAGCACAGGCAGCACAGCACAGGCAGCACAGCAAGCACAGGCAGCAAGCACAGGCAGCAAGCACAGGCAGCAAGCACAGGCAGCACAGCAAGCACAGGCAGCAAGCACAGGCAACACAGCAAGCACAGGCAGCACAGCACAGGCAGCACAGCAAGCACAGGCAGCACAGCAAGCACAGGCAGCAAGCACAGGCAGCACAGCAAGCACAGACAGCACAGCAAGCACAGGCAGCAAGCACAGGCAGAACAGCAAACACGGGAAGCAAGCACAGGCAGCACAGCAAGCGCAGGCAGCACAGCACAGGCAGCACAGCAAGCACAGGCAGCACAGGCAGCAAGCACAGGCAGCACAGCAAGCACAGACAGCACAGACAGCACAGCAAGCACAGGGAGCAAGCACAGGCAGCAAAGCAAGCACAGGCAGCAAGCACAGGCAGCACAGCAAGCACAGGCAGCAAGCACAGGCAGCAAGCACAGGCAGCACAGGCAAACACAAGCAGCACAGTAAGCACAGGCAGCACAGCAAGCACAGGCAGCACAGCAAGCACAGCAAGCACAGGCAGCACAGCAGCACAGGCAGCAAGCACAGGCAGCGCAGCAAACACAGGCAGAACAGCAAGCACAGGCAGCACAGCAAGCAGCAAGCACAGGCAGCACAGCAAGCACAGGCAGCAAGCACAGGCAGCACAGCAAACACAGGCAGCACAGCAAGCACAGGCAGCACAGCAGCACAGGCAGCAAGCACAGGCAGCACAGCAAGCACAGGCAGCAAGCACAGGCAGCACAGCAAGCACAGGCAGCACAGCAGCACAGGCAGCAAGCACAGGCATCACAGCAAGCACAGGCAGCAAGCACAGGCAGCACAGCAAGCACAGGCAGCACAGCAGCACAGGCAGCAAGCACAGGCAGCGCAGCAAACACAGGCAGCACATCAGGCACAGGCAGCACAGCAAGCACAGGCATGTTAGAAACCCGCAAAATAGCTCGACGAGATGTGTTCGTTTTTTAGCGATTCTCGGGGAAGTGCAGAGGGGTCAAGCTCCGTCCTCTTTCCAACAGGCAAAGCCTGCTCCGATCTTCGGCGAGATTCACTCTCGCATTTGTTTACAATGCTTACTCTTACTGAGACGCAGGTCAATGCACCGGCCGCCGAGGTAAACATATGATCCGCGACTCTCGGCGCATCCAAAAACATGTGACACAGCAACGCACTGTCTTGTGCCACTGTCGAATTACCGCGTGTTATGGGCGAAATCAAATGCATCGCTAACAGGCAGCACAGCAAGCACAGGCAGCAAGCACAGGCAGCAAGCACAGGCAGTAAGCACAGGCAACACAGCAAGCATAGGCAGCACAGCAAGCACAGGCAGCAAGCACCGGCAGCACAGCAAGCACAGGCAGCAAGCACAGGCAGCACAGGCAGCACAGCAAGCACAGGCAGCAAGCACAGGCAGCACAGCAAACACAGGCAGCACATCAAGCACAGGCAGCACAGCACAGGCAGCACAGCAAGCACAGGCAGCAAGCACAGGCAGCAAGCACAGGCAGCACAGCAAGCACAGGCAGCAAGCACAGGCAACACAGCAAACACAGGCAGCACAGCAAGCACAGGCAGCACAGGCAGCACAGCAAGCACAGGCAGCACAGCAAGCACAGGCAGCAAGCACAGGCAGCACAGCAAGCACAGACAGCACAGCAAGCACAGGCAGCAAGCACAGGCAGCACAGCAAGCGCAGGCAGCACAGCACAGGCAGCACAGCAAGCACAGGCAGCAAGCACAGGCAGCACAGCAAGCGCAGGCAGCACAGCAAGCGCAGGCAGCACAGCACAGGCAGCACAGCAAGCACAGGCAGCAAGCACAGGCAGCACAGCAAGCGCAGGCAGCACAGCACAGGCAGCACAGCAAGCACAGGCAGCAAGCACAGGCAGCACAGCAAGCGCAGGCAGCACAGCACAGGCAGCACAGCAAGCACAGGCAGCACAGGCAGCACAGCAGCACAGGCAGCAAGCACAGGCAGCACAGCAAACACAGGCAGAACAGCAAGCACAGGCAGCACAGCAAGCAGCAAGCACAGGCAGCACAGCAAGCACAGGCAGCAAGCACAGGCAGCAAGCACAGGCAGCAAGCACAGGCAGCACAGCAAGCACAGGCAGCAAGCACAGGCAACACAGCAAGCACAGGCAGCACAGCACAGGCAGCACAGCAAGCACAGGCAGCACAGCAAGCACAGGCAGGAAGCACAGGCAGCACAGCAAGCACAGACAGCACAGCAAGCACAGGCAGCAAGCACAGGCAGAACAGCAAACACGGGAAGCAAGCACAGGCAGCACAGCAAGCGCAGGCAGCACAGCACAGGCAGCACAGCAAGCACAGGCAGCACAGGCAGCAAGCACAGGCAGCACAGCAAGCACAGACAGCACAGACAGCACAGCAAGCACAGGGAGCAAGCACAGGCAGCAAAGCAAGCACAGGCAGCAAGCACAGGCAGCACAGCAAGCACAGGCAGCAAGCACAGGCAGCAAGCACAGGCAGCACAGGCAAACACAAGCAGCACAGTAAGCACAGGCAGCACAGCAAGCACAGGCAGCACAGCAAACACAGGCAGCACAGCAAGCACAGGCAGCACAGCAGCACAGGCAGCAAGCACAGGCAGCGCAGCAAACACAGGCAGAACAGCAAGCACAGGCAGCACAGCAAGCAGCAAGCACAGGCAGCACAGCAAGCACAGGCAGCAAGCACAGGCAGCACAGCAAACACAGGCAGCACAGCAAGCACAGGCAGCACAGCAGCACAGGCAGCAAGCACAGGCAGCACAGCAAGCACAGGCAGCAAGCACAGGCAGCACAGCAAGCACAGGCAGCACAGCAGCACAGGCAGCAAGCACAGGCAGCACAGCAAGCACAGGCAGCAAGCACAGGCAGCACAGCAAGCACAGGCAGCACAGCAGCACAGGCAGCAAGCACAGGCAGCGCAGCAAACACAGGCAGCACATCAGGCACAGGCAGCACAGCAAGCACAGGCATGTTAGAAACCCGCAAAATAGCTCGACGAGATGTGTTCGTTTTTTAGCGATTCTCGGGGAAGTGCAGAGGGGTCAAGCTCCGTCCTCTTTCCAACAGGCAAAGCCTGCTCCGATCTTCGGCGAGATTCACTCTCGCATTTGTTTACAATGCTTACTCTTACTGAGACGCAGGTCAATGCACCGGCCGCCGAGGTAAACATATGATCCGCGACTCTCGGCGCATCCAAAAACATGTGACACAGCAACGCACTGTCTTGTGCCACTGTCGAATTACCGCGTGTTATGGGCGAAATCAAATGCATCGCTAACAAGCAGCACAGCAAGCACAGGCAGCAAGCACAGGCAGCACAGCAATCACAGGCATCAAGCACAGGCAGCACAGCAAGCACAGGCAGCAAGCACAGGCAGCACAGCAGGCACAGGCAGCAAGCACAGGCAGCAAGCACAGGCAGCACAGCATGCACAGGCAGCAAGCACAGGCAACACAGCAAGCACAGGCAGCACAGCAAGCACAGGCAGCAAGCACAGGCAGCACAGCAAACACAGGAAGCAAGCACAGGCAGCACAGGCAGCAAGCAGAGACAGCACAGCAAGCACAGGCAGCAAGCACAGGCAGCAAAGCAAGCACAGGCAGCACAGCAAGCACAGGCAGCAAGCACAGCAAACACAGGCAGAACAGCAAGCACAGGCAGCACAGCAAGCACAAGCAGCAAGCACAGGCAGCACAGCAAGCACAGGCAGCAAGCACAGGCAGCACAGCAAACACAGGCAGCACAGCAAGCACAGGCAGCACAGGCAGCAAGCTCAGGCAGCACAGCAAGCACAGGCAGCAAGCACAGGCAGCACAGCAAACACAGGCAGCACAGCAAGCACAGGCAGCACAGCGGCACAGGCAGCAAGCACAGGCAGCACAGCAAGCACAGGCAGCAAGCACAGGCAGCACAGCAAGCACAGGCAGCAAGCACAGGCAACACAGCAAGCACAGGCAGCAAGCACAGGCAGCACAGCAAGCACAGGCAGCACAGCAAGTACAGGCAGCAAGCACAAGCATGTTAGAAACCCGCAAAATAGCTCGACGTGATGTGTTCGTTTTAGCGATTCTGGGGGAAGTGCAGAGGGGTCAAGCTCCGTCCTCTTTCCAACAGGCAAAGCCTGCTCCGACCTTCGGCGAGATTCACTCTCGCATTTGTTTACAATGCTTACTCTTACTGAGACGCAGGTCAATGCACCGGCCGCCGAGGTAAACATATGATCCGCGACTCTCGGCGCATCCAAAAACAGGTGACACAGCAACGCACTGTCGTGTGCCACTGTCGAATTACCGCGTGTTATGGGCGAAATCAAATGCATCGCTAACAGGCAGCACAGCAAGCACAGGCAGCAAGCACAGGCAGCACAGCAAGCACAGGCAGCAAGCACAGGCAGCACAGCAAGCACAGGCAGCACAGCAAGCACAGGCAGCAAGCACAGGCAGCACAGCAAGCACAGGCAGCACAGCAAACACAGGCAGCACAGCAAGCACAGGCAGCACAGCAGCACAGACAGCAAGCACAGGCAGCACAGCAAGCACAGGCAGCAAGCACAGGCAGCACAGCAAGCACAGGCAGCAAGCACAGGCAGCACAGCAAACACAGGCAGCACATCAAGCACAGGCAGCACAGCACAGGCAGCACAGGCAACAAGCACAGGCAGCACAGCAAGCACAGGCAGCAAGCACAGGCAACACAGCAAGCACAGGCAGCAAGCACAGGCAGCACAGCAAACACAGGCAGCACAGCAAGCACAGGCAGCACAGCAGCACAGGCAGCAAGCACAGGCAGCACAGCAAACACAGGCAGTACAGCAAGCACAGGCAGCACAGCAGCACAGGGAGAAAGCACAGGCAGCACAGCAAGCACAGGCAGCATGCACAGGAAGCAAGCACAGGCAACACAGCAAGCACAGGCAACACAGCAAGCACAGGCAGCACAGCAAGCACAGGCAGCAAGCACAGGCAGCACAGCAAGCACAGGCAGCAAGCACAGGCAGCACAGCAAGCACAGGCAGCAAGCACAGGCAACACAGCAAGCACAGGCAGCAAGCACAGGCAGCACAGCAAACACAGGCAGCACAGCAAGCACAGGCAGCACAGCAGCACAGGCAGCAAGCACAGGCAGCAAGCACAGGCAGCACAGCGAGCACAGGCAGCAAGCACAGGCAGCAAGCACAGGCAACACAGCAAGCACAGGCAGCACAGCAAGCACAGGCAGCAAGCACAGGCAGCACAGCAAGCACAGGCAGCAAGCACAGGCAGCACAGCAAACACAGGCAGCACAGCACAGGCAGCACAGCAAACACAGGCAGCACATCAGGCACAGGCAGCAAGCACAGGCAGCACAACAAACACAGGCAGCACATCAAGCACAGGCAGCACAGCACAGGCAGCACAGCAAGCACAGGCAGCAAGCACAGGCAGCAAGCACAGGCAGCAAGCACAGGCAGCACAGCAAGCACAGGCAGCAAGCACAGGCAACACAGCAAGCACAGGCAGCACAGCACAGGCAGCACAGCAAGCACAGGCAGCACAGCAAGCACAGGCAGCAAGCACAGGCAGCACAGGCAGCAAGCACAGGCAGCACAGCAAGCACAGACAGCACAGACAGCACAGCAAGCACAGGGAGCAAGCACAGGCAGCAAAGCAAGCACAGGCAGCAAGCACAGGCAGCACAGCAAGCACAGGCAGCAAGCACAGGCAGCACAGGCAGCAAGCACAGGCAGCACAACAAGCACAGGGAGCAAGCACAGGCAGCACAGCAAGCACAGGCAGCACAGCACAGGCAGCACAGCAAGCACAGGCAGCACAGCAAGCACAGGCAGCAAGCACAGGCAGCACAGCAAGCACAGGCAGCAAGCACAGGCAGCACAGGCAGCAAGCACAGGCAGCACAGCAAGCACAGGCAGCAAGCACAGGCAGCACAACAAGCACAGGGAGCAAGCACAGGCAGCACAGCAAGCACAGGCACGTTAGAAACCCGCAAAATAGCTCGACGTGATGTGTTCGTTTTAGCGATTCCGGGGGAAGTGCAGAGGGGTCAAGCTCGGTCCTCTTTCCAACAGGCAAAGCCTGCTCCGATCTTCGGCGAGATTCACTCTCGCATTTGTTTACAATGCTTACTCTTACTGAGTCGCAGGTCAATGCACTGGCCGCCGAGGTAAACATATGATCCCCGACTCTCGGCGCCTCCAAAAACAGGTGACACAGCAACGCACTGTCGTGTGCCACTGTCGAATTACCGCGTGTTATGGGCGAAATCAAATGCATCGCCAACAGGCAGCACAGCAAGCACAGGCAGCAAGCACAGGCAGCACAGGCAGCACAGCAAGCACAGGCAGCAAGCACAGGCAGCACAGCAAGCACAGGCAGCAAGCACAGGCAGCGCAGCAAACACAGGCAGCACATCAGGCACAGGCAGCACAGCAAGCACAGGCATGTTAGAAACCCGCAAAATAGCTCGACGAGATGTGTTCGTTTTTTAGCGATTCTCGGGGAAGTGCAGAGGGGTCAAGCTCCGTCCTCTTTCCAACAGGCAAAGCCTGCTCCGATCTTCGGCGAGATTCACTCTCGCATTTGTTTACAATTCTTACTCTTACTGAGACGCAGGTCAATGCACCGGCCGCCGAGGTAAACATATGATCCGCGACTCTCGGCGCATCCAAAAACAGGTGACACAGCAACGCACTGTCTTGTGCCACTGTCGAATTACCGCGTGTTATGGGCGAAATCAAATGCATCGCTAACAAGCAGCACAGCAAGCACAGGCAGCAAGCACAGGCAGCACAGCAATCACAGGCATCAAGCACAGGCAGCACAGCAAGCACAGGCAGCAAGCACAGGCAGCACAGCAAGCACAGGCAGCAAGCACAGGCAGCAAGCACAGGCAGCACAGCAAGCACAGGCAGCAAGCACAGGCAACACAGCAAGCACAGGCAGCACAGCAAGCACAGGCAGCAAGCACAGGCAGCACAGACAGCACAGCAAGCACAGGCAGCAAGCACAGGCAGCACAGCAAACACAGGAAGCAAGCACAGGCAGCACAGGCAGCAAGCACAGACAGCACAGCAAGCACAGGCAGCAAGCACAGGCAGCAAAGCAAGCACAGGCAGCACAGCAAGCACAGGCAGCAAGCACAGCAAACACAGGCAGAACAGCAAGCACAGGCAGCACAGCAAGCACAAGCAGCAAGCACAGGCAGCACAGCAAGCGCAGGCAGCAAGCACAGGCAGCACAGCAAACACAGGCAGCACAGCAAGCACAGGCAGCCCAGGCAGCAAGCTCAGGCAGCACAGCAAGCACAGGCAGCAAGCACAGGCAACACAGCAAGCACAGGCAGCAAGCACAGGCAGCACAGCAAACACAGGCAGCACAGCAAGCACAGGCAGCACAGCAGCACAGGCAGCAAGCACAGGCAGCACAGCAAGCACAGGCAGCACAGCAGCACAGGCAGCAAGCACAGGCAGCACAGCAAGCACAGGCAGCACAGCAAGCACAGGCAGCAAGCACAGGCAGCACAGCAAGCACAGGCAGCACAGCACAGGCAGCACAGCAAGCACAGGCAGCACAGCAGCACAGGCAGCAAGCACAGGCAGCACAGCAAGCACAGGCAGCAAGCACAGGCAGCACAGCAAACACAGGCAGCACAGCAAGCACAGGCAGCACAGGCAGCACAGCAAGCACAGGCAGCACAGCAAGCACAGGCAGCAAGCACAGGCAGCAAGCACAGACAGTAAGCACAGGCAGCAAGCACAGGCAGCAGAGCAAGCACATGCAGCAATCGCAGACAGCACAGCAAGCACAGGCAGCAAGCACAGGCAGCAAGCACAGGCAGCACAGCAAGCACAGGCAGCACAGAAAGCACAGGCAGCACAGAAAGCACAGGCAGCAAGCACAGGCAGCACAGTAAGCACAGGCAGCAAGCACAGGCAGCACAGCAAGCACAGGCAGCAAGCACAGGCAGCACAACAAACACAGGCAGCACAGCAAGCACAGGCAGCAAGCACAGGCAGCACAGCAAACACAGGCAATACAGCAAGCACAGGCAGCACAGGCAGCAAGCACAGGCAGCACAGCAAGCACAGGCAGCAAGCACAGGCAGCACAGCAAGCACAGGCAGCAAACACAGGCAGCACAGCAAACACAGGCAGCACAGCAAGCACAGGCAGCAAGCACAGGCAGCACAGCAAGCACAGGCAGCAAGCACAGGCAGCGCAGCAAACACAGGCAGCACAGCAAGCACAGGCAGCACAGCACAGGCAGCACAGCAAACACAGGCAGCACAGCAAGCACAGGCAGCACAGCAGCACAGGCAGCAAGCACAGGCAGCAAGCACAGGCAGCACAGCGAGCACAGGCAGCAAGCACAGGCAGCAAGCACAGGCAACACAGCAAGCACAGGCAGCAAGCACAGGCAGCACAGCAAGCACAGGCAGCAAGCACAGGCAGCACAGCAAGCACAGGCAGCAAGCACAGGCAGCACAGCAAGCACAGGCAGCAAGCACAGGCAGCACAGCAAGCACAGGCAGCACAGCAAGCACAGGCAGCAAGCACAGGCAGCACAGCAAGCACAGGCAGCACAGCAAACACAGGCAGCACAGCAAGCACAGGCAGCACAGCAAGCACAGGGAGCAAGCACAGGCAGCACAGCAAACACAGGCAGCACAGCAAGCACAGGCAGCACAGCAGCACAGGCAGCAAGCACAGGCAGCACAGCAAGCACAGGCAGCACAGCACAGGCAGCACAGCAAGCACAGGCAGCAAGCACAGGCAGCACAGCAAACACAGGCAGTACAGCAAGCACAGGCAGCACAGCAGCACAGGCAGCAAGCACAGGCAGCACAGCAAGCACAGGCAGCAAGTACAGACAGCACAGCAAGCACAGGCAGCAAGCACAGGCAGCACAGCAAGCACAGGCAGCAAGCACAGGCAGCACAGCAAGCACAGGCAGCAAGCACAGGCAGCACAGCAAACACAGGCAGCACAGCAAGCACAGGCAGCACAGCAAGCACAGGCAGCACAGCAAGCACAGGCAGCAAGCACAGGCAGCAAACACAGGCAGCACAGCAAGCACAGGCAGCAAGCACAGGCAGCACAGCAAACACAGGCAGCACAGCAAGCACAGGCAGCAAGCACAGGCAGCACAGCAAGCACAGGCAGCAAGCACAGACAGCACAGCAAGCACAGGCAGCAAGCACAGGCAGCACAACAAGCACAGGCAGCAAGCAGATGCAACACAGCAAGCACAGGCAGCACAGCAAGCACAGGCAGCAAGCACAGGCAGCACAGCAAGCAAAGGCAGCAGGCACAGGCAGCACAGGCAGCAAGCACAGGCAGCACAGCAAGCACAGGCAGCAAGCACAGGCAGCACAGCAAACACAGGCAGCACAGCAAGCACAGGCAGCACAGCAAACACAGGCAGTACAGCAAGCACAGGCAGCACAGCAGCACAGGCAGCAAGCACAGGCAGCACAGCAAGCACAGGCAGCAAGCACAGGCAGCACAGCAAACACAGGCAGCACAGCAAGCACAGGCAGCACAGCACAGGCAGCAGAGCAAGCACAGGCAGCATAGCAAGCACAGGCGGCACAGCAAGCACAGGCAGCAAGCACAGGCAGCACAGCAAACACAGGCAGTACAGCAAGCACAGGCAGCACAGCAAGCACAGGCAGCACAGCAAGCACAGGCAGCACAGCAGCACAGGCAGCAAGCACAGGCAGCACAGCAAGCACATTCAGCACAGCAAGCACAGGCAGCAAGCACAGGCAGCACAGCAAGCACAGGCAGCACAGCAGCACAGGCAGCAAGCACAGGCAGCACAGCAAGCACAGGCAGCAAGCACAGGCAGCAAGCACAGGCAGCAAGCACAGGCAGCACAGTAAGCACAGGCAGCAAGAACAGGCAGCAAGCACAGGCAGCAGAGCAAGCACATGCAGCAAGCGCAGGCAGCACAGCAAGCACAGGCAGGAAGCACAGGCAGCACAGCAAGCACAGGCAGCACAGCAAGCACAGGCAGCAAGCACAGGCAGCACAGCAAGCACAGGCAGCACAGAAAACACAGGCAGCACAGCAAGCACAGGCAGCATAGCACAGGCAGCACAGCAAGCACAGGCAGCAAGCACAGGCAGCACAGCAAACACAGGCAGCACAGCAAGCACAGGCAGCAAGCACAGGCACCACAGCAAACACAGGCAGTACAGCAAGCACAGGCAGCACAGCAGCACAGGCAGCAAGCACAGGCAGCAAGCACAGGCAGCACAGCAAGCACAGGCAGCAAGCACAGGCAGCACAGCAAACACAGGCAGCACAGCAAGCACAGGCAGCACAGGCAGCAAGCACAGGCAGCACAGCAAGCACAGGCAGCAAGCACAGGCAGCACAGGCAGCAAGCACAGGCAGCAAGCACATGCAGCAAGCGCAGGCAGCACAGCAAGCACAGCAAGCACAGGCAGCAAGCACAGGCAGCAAGCTCAGGCAGCACAGCAAGCACAGGCAGCAAGCACAGGCAGCACAGCAAACACAGGCAGCACAGCAAGCACAGGCAGCACAGCAAACACAGGCAGTACAGCAAGGGCAGCACAGCAAGCACAGGCAGCAAGCACAGGCAGCACAGCAAACACAGGCAGCACAGCAAGCACAGGCAGCAAGCACAGGCAGCATAGCAAACACAGGCAGTACAGCAAGCACAGGCAGCACAGCAGCGCAGGCAGCAAGCACAGGCAGCACAGCAAGCACAGGCAGCAAGCACAGGCAGCACAGCAAGCACAGGCAGCACAGCAAGCACAGGCAGCAAGCACAGGCAGCACAGCAAGCACAGGCAGCAAGCACAGGCAGCACAGCAAACACAGGCAGCACAGCAAGCACAGGCTGCACAGCAAGCACAGGCAGCAAGCACAGGCAGCACAGCAAGCACAGGCAGCAAGCACAGGCAGCACAGCAAGCACAGGCAGCAAACACAGGCAGCACAGCAAGCACAGGCAGCAAGCACAGGCAGCACAGCAAACACAGGCAGCACAGCAAGCACAGGCAGCAAGCACAGGCAGCACAGCAAGCACAGGCAGCAAGCACAGGCAGCACAGCAAGCACAGGCAGCAAGCACAGGCAGCACAGCAAGCACAGGCAGCACAGGCAGCAAGCACAGCCAGCACAGCAAGCACAGGCAGCAAGCACAGGCAGCACAGCAAACACAGGCAGCACAGCAAGCACAGGCAGCACAGCAGCACAGGCAGCAAGCACAGGCAGCGCAGCAAACACAGGCAGCACATCAGGCACAGGCAGCACAGCAAGCACAGGCATGTTAGAAACCCGCAAAATAGCTCGACGAGATGTGTTCGTTTTTTAGCGATTCTCGGGGAAGTGCAGAGGGGTCAAGCTCCGTCCTCTTTCCAACAGGCAAAGCCTGCTCCGATCTTCGGCGAGATTCACTCTCGCATTTGTTTACAATGCTTACTCTTACTGAGACGCAGGTCAATGCACCGGCCGCCGAGGTAAACATATGATCCGCGACTCTCGGCGCATCCAAAAACAGGTGACACAGCAACGCACTGTCTTGTGCCACTGTCGAATTACCGCGTGTTATGGGCGAAATCAAATGCATCGCTAACAAGCAGCACAGCAAGCACAGGCAGCAAGCACAGGCAGCACAGCAATCACAGGCATCAAGCACAGGCAGCACAGCAAGCACAGGCAGCAAGCACAGGCAGCACAGCAAGCACAGGCAGCAAGCACAGGCAGCAAGCACAGGCAGCACAGCAAGCACAGGCAGCAAGCACAGGCAACACAGCAAGCACAGGCAGCACAGCAAGCACAGGCAGCAAGCACAGGCAGCACAGCAAGCACAGGCAGCACAGCAGCACAGGCAGCAAGCACAGGCAGCACAGCAAGCACAGGCAGCAAGCACAGGCAGCACAGCAAGCACAGGCAGCAAGCACAGGCAGCACAGCAAACACAGGCAGCACAGCAAGCACAGGCAGCACAGCAAGCACAGGCAGCAAGCACAGGCAGCACAGCAAGCACAGGCAGCAAGCACAGGCAGCACAGGCAGCAAACACAGGCAGCACAGCAAGCACAGGCAGCAAGCACAGGCAGCACAGCAAACACAGGCAGCACAGCAAGCACAGGCAGCAAGCACAGGCAGCACAGCAAGCACAGGCAGCAAGCACAGGCAGCACAGCAAGCACAGGCAGCAAGCACAGGCAGCACAGCAAGCACAGGCAGCACAGCAGCACAGGCAGCAAGCACAGGCAGCACAGCAAGCACAGGCAGCAAGCACAGGCAGCACAGCAAACACAGGCAGCACAGCAAGCACAGGCAGCACAGCAGCACAGGCAGCAAGCACAGGCAGCGCAGCAAACACAGGCAGCACATCAGGCACAGGCAGCACAGCAAGCACAGGCATGTTAGAAACCCGCAAAATAGCTCGACGAGATGTGTTCGTTTTTTAGCGATTCTCGGGGAAGTGCAGAGGGGTCAAGCTCCGTCCTCTTTCCAACAGGCAAAGCCTGCTCCGATCTTCGGCGAGATTCACTCTCGCATTTGTTTACAATGCTTACTCTTACTGAGACGCAGGTCAATGCACCGGCCGCCGAGGTAAACATATGATCCGCGACTCTCGGCGCATCCAAAAACAGGTGACACAGCAACGCACTGTCTTGTGCCACTGTCGAATTACCGCGTGTTATGGGCGAAATCAAATGCATCGCTAACAAGCAGCACAGCAAGCACAGGCAGCAAGCACAGGCAGCACAGCAATCACAGGCATCAAGCACAGGCAGCACAGCAAGCACAGGCAGCAAGCACAGGCAGCACAGCAAGCACAGGCAGCAAGCACAGGCAGCAAGCACAGGCAGCACAGCAAGCACAGGCAGCAAGCACAGGCAACACAGCAAGCACAGGCAGCACAGCAAGCACAGGCAGCAAGCACAGGCAGCACAGACAGCACAGCAAGCACAGGCAGCAAGCACAGGCAGCACAGCAAACACAGGAAGCAAGCACAGGCAGCACAGGCAGCAAGCACAGACAGCACAGCAAGCACAGGCAGCAAGCACAGGCAGCAAAGCAAGCACAGGCAGCACAGCAAGCACAGGCAGCAAGCACAGCAAACACAGGCAGAACAGCAAGCACAGGCAGCACAGCAAGCACAAGCAGCAAGCACAGGCAGCACAGCAAGCACAGGCAGCAAGCACAGGCAGCACAGCAAACACAGGCAGCACAGCAAGCACAGGCAGCACAGGCAGCAAGCTCAGGCAGCACAGCAAGCACAGGCAGCAAGCACAGGCAACACAGCAAGCACAGGCAGCAAGCACAGGCAGCACAGCAAACACAGGCAGCACAGCAAGCACAGGCAGCACAGCAGCACAGGCAGCAAGCACAGGCAGCACAGCAAGCACAGGCAGCACAGCAGCACAGGCAGCAAGCACAGGCAGCACAGCAAGCACAGGCAACACAGCAAGCACAGGCAGCAAGCACAGGCAGCACAGCAAGCACAGGCAGCAAGCACAGGCAGCACAGCAAGCACAGGCAGCAAGCACAGGCAACACAGCAAGCACAGGCAGCACAGCAAGCACAGGCAGCACAGCACAGGCAGCACAGCAAGCACAGGCAGCACAGCAAGCACCGGCAGCAAGCACAGGCAGCACAGCAAGCACAGACAGCACAGCAAGCACAGGCAGCAAGCACAGACAGCACAGCAAGCACAGGCAGCAAGCACAGGCAGCACAGCAAACACGGGAAGCAAGCACAGGCAGCACAGCAAGCACAGGCAGCAAGCACAGGCAGCACAGCAAGCGCAGGCAGCACAGCACAGGCAGCACAGCAAGCACAGGCAGAACAGCAAGCACAGGCAGCAAGCACAGGCAGCACAGCAAGCACAGGCAGCAAGCACAGGCAGCACAGCAAACACAGGAAGCAAGCACAGGCAGCACAGCCAGCACAGGCAGCAAGCACAGGTAACACAGCAAGCACAGGCAGCAAGCACAGGCAGCACAGCAAGCACAGGCAGCACAGCAAGTACAGGCAGCAAGCACAAGCATGTTAGAAACCCGCAAAATAGCTCGACGTGATGTGTTCGTTTTAGCGATTCTGGGGGAAGTGCAGAGGGGTCAAGCTCCGTCCTCTTTCCAACAGGCAAAGCCTGCTCCGATCTTCGGCGAGATTCACTCTCGCTTTTGTTTACAATGCTTACTCTTACTGAGACGCAGGTCAATGCACCGGCCGCCGAGGTAAACATATGATCCGCGACTCTCGGCGCATCCAAAAACAGGTGACACAGCAACGCACTGTCGTGTGCCACTGTCGAATTACCGCGTGTTATGGGCGAAATCAAATGCATCGCTAACAGGCAGCACAGCAAGCACAGGCAGCACAGCAAGCACAGGCAGCAAGCACAGGCAGCACAGCAAGCACAGGCAGCACAGCAAACACAGGCAGCACAGCAAGCACAGGCAGCACAGCAGCACAGGCAGCACAGCAAGCACAGGCAGCACAGCAAGCACAGGCAGCAAGCACTGGCAGCACAGCAAGCACAGGCAGCAAGCACAGGCAGCACAGCAAGCACAGGCAGCAAGCACAGGCAGCACAGCAAACACAGGCAGCAAGCACAGGCAGCAAGCACAGGCAGCACAGCAAGCACAGGCAGCAAGCACAGGCAGCAAGCACAGGCAGTAAGCACAGGCAACACAGCAAGCATAGGCAGCACAGCAAGCACAGGCAGCAAGCACAGGCAGCACAGCAAGCACAGGCAGCAAGCACAGGCAGCACAGGCAGCACAGCAAGCACAGGCAGCAAGCACAGGCAGCACAGCAAACACAGGCAGCACATCAAGCACAGGCAGCACAGCACAGGCAGCACAGCAAGCACAGGCAGCAAGCACAGGCAGCAAGCACAGGCAGCACAGCAAGCACAGGCAGCAAGCACAGGCAACACAGCAAACACAGGCAGCACAGCAAGCACAGGCAGCACAGCACAGGCAGCACAGCAAGCACAGGCAGCAAGCACAGGCAGCACAGCAAGCACAGACAGCACAGCAAGCACAGGCAGCAAGCACAGGCAGCACAGCAAGCGCAGGCAGCACAGCACAGGCAGCACAGCAAGCACAGGCAGCAAGCACAGGCAGCACAGCAAGCGCAGGCAGCACAGCACAGGCAGCACAGCAAGCACAGGCAGCACAGGCAGCAAGCACAGGCAGCACAGGCAAACACAAGCAGCACAGTAAGCACAGGCAGCACAGCAAGCACAGGCAGCAAGCACAGGCAGCACAGCAAGCGCAGGCAGCACAGCACAGGCAGCACAGCAAGCACAGGCAGCACAGGCAGCACAGCAGCACAGGCAGCAAGCACGGGCAGCACAGCAAACACAGGCAGAACAGCAAGCACAGGCAGCACAGCAAGCAGCAAGCACAGGCAGCACAGCAAGCACAGGCAGCAAGCACAGGCAGCACAGCAAACACAGGCAGCACAGCAAGCACAGGCAGCACAGCAGCACAGGCAGCAAGCACAGGCAGCACAGGCAGCAAGCACAGGCAGCACAGCAAGCACAGGCAGCACAGCAGCACAGGCAGCAAGCACAGGCAGCACAGCAAGCACAGGCAGCAATCACAGGCAGCACAGCACACACAGGCAGCACAGCAAGCACAGGCAGCACAGCAGCACAGGCAGCAAGCACAGGCAGCGCAGCAAACACAGGCAGCACATCAGGCACAGGCAGCAAGCACAGGCAGCACAACAAACACAGGCAGCACATCAAGCACAGGCAGCACAGCACAGGCAGCACAGCAAGCACAGGCAGCAAGCACAGGCAGCAAGCACAGGCAGCAAGCACAGGCAGCACAGCAAGCACAGGCAGCAAGCACAGGCAACACAGCAAGCACAGGCAGCACAGCACAGGCAGCACAGCAAGCACAGGCAGCACAGCAAGCACAGGCAGCAAGCACAGGCAGCACAGCAAGCACAGACAGCACAGCAAGCACAGGCAGCAAGCACAGGCAGAACAGCAAACACGGGAAGCAAGCACAGGCAGCACAGCAAGCGCAGGCAGCACAGCACAGGCAGCAAGCACAGGCAGCACAGCAAGCACAGACAACACAGACAGCACAGCAAGCACAGGGAGCAAGCACAGGCAGCAAAGCAAGCACAGGCAGCAAGCACAGGCAGCACAGCAAGCACAGGCAGCAAGCACAGGCAGCAAGCACAGGCAGCACAGGCAAACACAAGCAGCACAGTAAGCACAGGCAGCACAGCAAGCACAGGCAGCACAGCAAACACAGGCAGCACAGCAAGCACAGGCAGCACAGCAGCACACGCAGCAAGCACAGGCAGCAAAGCAAGCACAGGCAGCACAGCAAGCACAGGCAGCAAGCACAGGCAGCACAGCAAACACAGGCAGCACAGCAAGCACATGCAGCAAGCACAGGCAGCAAGCTCAGGCAGCACAGCAAGCACAGGCAGCAAGCACAGGCAGCACAGCAAACACAGGCAGCACAGCAAGCACAGGCAGCACAGCGGCACAGGCAGCAAGCACAGGCAGCACAGCAAGCACAGGCAGCAAGCACAGGCAGCACAGCAAGCACAGGCAGCAAGCACAGGCAACACAGCAAGCACAGGCAGCAAGCACAGGCAGCACAGCAAGCACAGGCAGCACAGCAAGTACAGGCAGCAAGCACAAGCATGTTAGAAACCCGCAAAATAGCTCGACGTGATGTGTTCGTTTTAGCTATTCTGGGGGAAGTGCAGAGGGGTCAAGCTCCGTCCTCTTTCCAACAGGCAAAGCCTGCTCCGACCTTCGGCGAGATTCACTCTCGCATTTGTTTACAATGCTTACTCTTACTGAGACGCAGGTCAATGCACCGGCCGCCGAGGTAAACATATGATCCGCGACTCTCGGCGCATCCAAAAACAGGTGACACAGCAACGCACTGTCGTGTGCCACTGTCGAATTACCGCGTGTTATGGGCGAAATCAAATGCATCGCTAACAGGCAGCACAGCAAGCACAGGCAGCAAGCACAGGCAGCACAGCAAGCACAGGCAGCACAGCAAGCACAGGCAGCAAGCACAGGCAGCACAGCAAGCACAGGCAGCACAGCAAACACAGGCAGCACAGCAAGCACAGGCAGCACAGCAGCACAGACAGCAAGCACAGGCAGCACAGCAAGCACAGGCAGCACAGCAAGCACAGGCAGCAAGCACAGGCAGCACAGCAAGCACAGGCAGCAAGCACAGGCAGCACAGCAAACACAGGCAGCACATCAAGCACAGGCAGCACAGCACAGGCAGCACAGGCAACAAGCACAGGCAGCACAGCAAGCACAGGCAGCAAGCACAGGCAACACAGCAAGCACAGGCAGCAAGCACAGGCAGCACAGCAAACACAGGCAGCACAGCAAGCACAGGCAGCACAGCAGCACAGGCAGCAAGCACAGGCAGCACAGCAAACACAGGCAGTACAGCAAGCACAGGCAGCACAGCAGCACAGGGAGAAAGCACAGGCAGCACAGCAAGCACAGGCAGCATGCACAGGAAGCAAGCACAGGCAACACAGCAAGCACAGGCAGAACAGCAAGCACAGGCAGCACAGCAAGCACAAGCAGCAAGCACAGGCAGCACAGCAAGCGCAGGCAGCAAGCACAGGCAGCACAGCAAACACAGGCAGCACAGCAAGCACAGGTAGCACAGGCAGCAAGCTCAGGCAGCACAGCAAGCACAGGCAGCAAGCACAGGCAACACAGCAAGCACAGGCAGCAAGCACAGGCAGCACAGCAAACACAGGCAGCACAGCAAGCACAGGCAGCACAGCAGCACAGGCAGCAAGCACAGGCAGCACAGCAAGCACAGGCAGCACAGCAGCACAGGCAGCAAGCACAGGCAGCACAGCAAGCACAGGCAGCAAGCACAGGCAGCACAGCAAGCACAGGCAGCAAGCACAGGCAGCACAGCAAGCACAGGCAGCACAGCACAGGCAGCACAGCAAGCACAGGCAGCACAGCAGCACAGGCAGCAAGCACAGGCAGCACAGCAAGCACAGGCAGCAAGCACAGGCAGCACAGCAAACACAGGCAGCACAGCAAGCACAGGCAGCACAGCGAGCACAGGCAGCAAGCACAGGCAGCAAGCACAGGCAGCACAGCAAGCACAGGCAGCAAGCACAGGCAGCACAGCAAGCACAGGCAGCAAGCACAGGCAGCACAGCAAGCACAGGCAGCAAGCACAGGCAGCACAGCAAGCACAGGCAGCACAGCAAGCACAGGCAGCAAGCACAGGCAGCACAGCAAGCACAGGCAGCACAGCAAACACAGGCAGCACAGCAAGCACAGGCAGCACAGCAGCACAGGCAGCAAGCACAGGCAGCACAGCAAGCACAGGGAGCAAGCACAGGCAGCACAGCAAACACAGGCAGCACAGCAAGCACAGGCAGCACAGCAAGCACAGGCAGCAAGCACAGGCAGCACAGCAAACACAGGCAGCAAGCACAGGCAGCACAGCAAACACAGGCAGTACAGCAAGCACAGGCAGCACAGCAGCACAGGCAGCAAGCACAGGCAGCACAGCAAGCACAGGCAGCAAGTACAGACAGCACAGCAAGCACAGGCAGCAAGCACAGGCAGCACAGCAAGCACAGGCAGCAAGCACAGGCAGCACAGCAAGCACAGGCAGCAAGCACAGGCAGCAAGCACAGGCAGCACAGCGAGCACAGGCAGCAAGCACAGGCAGCAAGCACAGGCAACACAGCAAGCACAGGCAGCACAGCAAGCACAGGCAGCACAGCAAGCACAGGCAGCACAGCACAGGCAGCACAGCAAGCACAGGCAGCACAGCAAGCACAGGCAGCAAGCACAGGCAGCACAGCAAGCACAGGCAGCAAGCACAGGGAGCACAGCAAGCACAGGCAGCACAGCAAGCACAGGCAGCACAGCACAGGCAGCACAGGCAGCACAGCAAGCACAGGCAGCAAGCACAGGCAGCACAGCAAGCACAGGCAGCAAGCACAGGAAGCACAGAAAGCACAGGCAGCAAGCACAGGCAGCACAGCAAGCACAGGCAGCAAGCACAGGCAACACAGCAAGCACAGACAGCACAGCAAGCACAGGCAGCAAGCACAGGCAGCACACCAAGCACAGGCAGCAAGCACAGGCAGCACAGCACAGGCAGCACAGCAAGCACAGGCAGAACAGCAAGCACAGGCAGCACAGCAGCACAGGCAGCAAGCACAGGCAGCACAGCAAGCACAGGCAGCAAGCACAGGCAGCAAGCACAGGCAGCAAGCACAGGCAGCAAGCACAGGCAGCACAGTAAGCACAGGCAGCAAGCACAGGCAGCAAGCACAGGCAGCAGAGCAAGCACATGCAGCAAGCGCAGGCAGCACAGCAAGCACAGCAAGCACAGGCAGGAAGCACAGGCAGCACAGCAAGCACAGGCAGCACAGGCAGCACAGCAAGCACAGGCAGCAAGCACAGGCAGCACAGCAAGCACAGGCAGCACAGAAAGCACAGGCAGCACAGCAAGCACAGGCAGCATAGCACAGGCAGCACAGCAAGCACAGGCAGCAAGCACAGGCAGCACAGCAAACACAGGCAGCACAGCAAGCACAGGCAGCAAGCACAGGCAGCACAGCAAACACAGGCAGTACAGCAAGCACAGGCAGCACAGCAGCACAGGCAGCAAGCACAGGCAGCACAGCAAGCACAGGCAGCAAGCACAGGCAGCACAGCAAGCACAGGCAGCAAGCACAGGCAGCACAGCAAACACAGGCAGCACAGCAAGCACAGGCAGCACAGGCAGCAAGCACAGGCAGCACAGCAAACACAGGCAGCAAGCACAGGCAGCAAGCACAGGCAGCACAGCAAGCACAGGCAGCAGAGCAAGCACATGCAGCAAGCGCAGGCAGCACAGCAAGCACAGGCAGCAAGCACAGGCAGCAGAGCAAGCACAGGCAGCAAGCACAGGCAGCACAGCAAACACAGGCAGCACAGCAAGCACAGGCAGCAAGCACAGGCAGCACAGCAAGCACAGGCAGCAAGCACAGGCAGCACAGGCAGCAAGCACAGGCAGCAAGCACAGGCAGCAAGCCCAGGCAGCAGAGCAAGCACATGCAGCAAGCGCAGGCAGCACAGCAAGCACAGGCAGCACAGCACAGGCAGCACAGCAACCACAGGCAGCACAGCAAGCACAGGCAGCACAGCAAGCACAGGCAGCAAGCACAGGCAGCACAGGCAGCAAGCACAGGCAGCACAGGCAGCAAGCACAGGCAGCAAGCACAGGCAGCACAGCAAGCACAGGCAGCAGAGCAAGCACATGCAGCAAGCGCAGGCAGCACAGCAAGCACAGGCAGCAAGCACAGGCAGCAGAGCAAGCACAGGCAGCAAGCGCAGGCAGCACAGCAAGCACAGCAAGCACAGGCAGCAAGCACAGGCAGCACAGCAAGCACAGGCAGCAAGCACAGGCAGCACAGCAAGCACAGGCAGCACAGCACAGGCAGCACAGCAAGCACAGGCAGCACAGCAAGCACAGGCAGCAAGCACAGGCAGCACAGCAAACACAGGCAGCACAGCAAGCACAGGCAGCACAGCACAGGCAGCACAGCAAGCACAGGCAGCACAGCAAGCACAGGCAGCAAGCACAGGCAGCACAGCAAGCACAGGCAGCAAGCACAGGCAGCACAGCAAACACAGGCAGCACAGCAAGCACAGGCAGCACAGCAAGCACAGGCAGCAAGCACAGGCAGCTCAGCAAGCACAGGCAGCAAGCACAGGCAGCAAACACAGGCAGCACAGCAAGCACAGGCAGCAAGCACAGGCAGCACAGCAAACACAGGCAGCACAGCAAGCACAGGCAGCACAGCAGCACAGGGAGAAAGCACAGGCAGCACAGCAAGCACAGGCAGCATGCACAGGAAGCAAGCACAGGCAACACAGCAAGCACAGGCAACACAGCAAGCACAGGCAGCACAGCAAGCACAGGCAGCAAGCTCAGGCAGCACAGCAAGCACAGGCAGCAAGCACAGGTAGCACAGCAAACACAGGCAGCACAGCAAGCACAGGCAGCAAGCACAGGCAGCACAGCAAACACAGGCAGCACAGCAAGCACAGGCAGCAAGCACAGGCAGCACAGCAAACACAGGCAGTACAGCAAGCACAGGCAGCACAGCAAGCACAGGCAGCAAGCACAGGCAGCACAGCAAGCACAGGCAGCAAGCACAGGCAGCACAGGCAGCAAGCACAGGCAGCAAGCACAGGCAGCAAGCACAGGCAGCAGAGCAAGCACATGCAGCAAGCGCAGGCAGCACAGCAAGCACAGGCAGCAAGCACAGGCAGCACTGCAAGCACAGGCAGCAAGCTCAGGCAGCACAGCAAGCACAGGCAGCAAGCACAGGCAGCACAGCAAACACAGGCAGCACAGCAAGCACAGGCAGCAAGCACAGGCAGCACAGCAAACACAGGCAGCACAGCAAGCACAGGCAGCAAGCACAGGCAGCACAGCAAACACAGGCAGTACAGCAAGCACAGGCAGCACAGCAGCACAGGCAGCAAAGCAGCACAGGCAGCAAGCACAGGCAGCACAGCAAACACAGGCAGTACAGCAAGCACAGGCAGCACAGCAGCACAGGGAGAAAGCACAGGCAGCACAGCAAGCACAGGCAGCATGCACAGGAAGCAAGCACAGGCAACACAGCAAGCACAGGCAACACAGCAAGCACAGGCAGCACAGCAAGCACAGGCAGCAAGCACAGGCAGCACAGCAAGCACAGGCAGCAAGCACAGGCAGCACAGCAAGCACAGGCAGCAAGCACAGGCAACACAGCAAGCACAGGCAGCAAGCACAGGCAGCACAGCAAACACAGGCAGCACAGCAAGCACAGGCAGCACAGCAGCACAGGCAGCAAGCACAGGCAGCAAGCACAGGCAGCACAGCGAGCACAGGCAGCAAGCACAGGCAGCAAGCACAGGCAACACAGCAAGCACAGGCAGCACAGCAAGCACAGGCAGCACAGCAAGCACAGGCAGCAAGCACAGGCAGCACAGCAAACACAGGCAGCACAGCACAGGCAGCACAGCAAGCACAGGCAGCACAGCAAGCACAGGCAGCACAGCACAGGCAGCACAGCAAGCACAGGCAGCAAGCACAGGCAGCACAGGCAGCAAGCACAGGCAGCACAGCAAGCACAGGCAGCAAGCACAGGCAGCACAACAAGCACAGGGAGCAAGCACAGGCAGCACAGCAAGCACAGGCAGCACAGCACAGGCAGCACAGCAAGCACAGGC
The DNA here is from genome assembly GCA_963942575.1 of Priocnemis perturbator. Classification (NCBI taxonomy): domain Eukaryota; kingdom Metazoa; phylum Arthropoda; class Insecta; order Hymenoptera; family Pompilidae; genus Priocnemis; species Priocnemis perturbator. The sequence continues at coordinate 58,541 of CAWWDK010000365.1, read as the reverse complement.
AGCACAGCAAGCACAGGCAGCAAGCACAGGCAGCACAGCAAGCACAGGCAGCAAGCACAGGCAGCACAGGCAGCAAGCACAGGCAGCACAGCAAGCACAGGCAGCAAGCACAGGCAGCACAACAAGCACAGGGAGCAAGCACAGGCAGCACAGCAAGCACAGGCACGTTAGAAACCCGCAAAATAGCTCGACGTGATGTGTTCGTTTTAGCGATTCCGGGGGAAGTGCAGAGGGGTCAAGCTCGGTCCTCTTTCCAACAGGCAAAGCCTGCTCCGATCTTCGGCGAGATTCACTCTCGCATTTGTTTACAATGCTTACTCTTACTGAGACGCAGGTCAATGCACTGGCCGCCGAGGTAAACATATGATCCGCGACTCTCGGCGCCTCCAAAAACAGGTGACACAGCAACGCACTGTCGTGTGCCACTGTCGAATTACCGCGTGTTATGGGCGAAATCAAATGCATCGCTAACAGGCAGCACAGCAAGCACAGGCAGCAAGCACAGGCAGCACAGGCAGCACAGCAAGCACAGGCAGCAAGCACAGGCAGCACAGCAAGCACAGGCAGCAAGCACAGGCAGCGCAGCAAACACAGGCAGCACATCAGGCACAGGCAGCACAGCAAGCACAGGCATGTTAGAAACCCGCAAAATAGCTCGACGAGATGTGTTCGTTTTTTAGCGATTCTCGGGGAAGTGCAGAGGGGTCAAGCTCCGTCCTCTTTCCAACAGGCAAAGCCTGCTCCGATCTTCGGCGAGATTCACTCTCGCATTTGTTTACAATGCTTACTCTTACTGAGACGCAGGTCAATGCACCGGCCGCCGAGGTAAACATATGATCCGCGACTCTCGGCGCATCCAAAAACAGGTGACACAGCAACGCACTGTCTTGTGCCACTGTCGAATTACCGCGTGTTATGGGCGAAATCAAATGCATCGCTAACAAGCAGCACAGCAAGCACAGGCAGCAAGCACAGGCAGCACAGCAATCACAGGCATCAAGCACAGGCAGCACAGCAAGCACAGGCAGCAAGCACAGGCAGCACAGCAAGCACAGGCAGCAAGCACAGGCAGAAAGCACAGGCAGCACAGCAAGCACAGGCAGCAAGCACAGGCAACACAGCAAGCACAGGCAGCACAGCAAGCACAGGCAGCAAGCACAGGCAGCACAGACAGCACAGCAAGCACAGGCAGCACAGCAAACACAGGAAGCAAGCACAGGCAGCACAGGCAGCAAGCACAGACAGCACAGCAAGCACAGGCAGCAAGCACAGGCAGCAAAGCAAGCACAGGCAGCACAGCAAGCACAGGCAGCAAGCACAGCAAACACAGGCAGAACAGCAAGCACAGGCAGCACAGCAAGCACAAGCAGCAAGCACAGGCAGCACAGCAAGCGCAGGCAGCAAGCACAGGCAGCACAGCAAACACAGGCAGCACAGCAAGCACAGGTAGCACAGGCAGCAAGCTCAGGCAGCACAGCAAGCACAGGCAGCAAGCACAGGCAACACAGCAAGCACAGGCAGCAAGCACAGGCAGCACAGCAAACACAGGCAGCACAGCAAGCACAGGCAGCACAGCAGCACAGGCAGCAAGCACAGGCAGCACAGCAAGCACAGGCAGCACAGCAGCACAGGCAGCAAGCACAGGCAGCACAGCAAGCACAGGCAGCAAGCACAGGCAGCACAGCAAGCACAGGCAGCAAGCACAGGCAGCACAGCAAGCACAGGCAGCACAGCACAGGCAGCACAGCAAGCACAGGCAGCACAGCAGCACAGGCAGCAAGCACAGGCAGCACAGCAAGCACAGGCAGCAAGCACAGGCAGCACAGCAAACACAGGCAGCACAGCAAGCACAGGCAGCAAGCACAGGCAGCAAACACAGGCAGCACAGCAAGCACAGGCAGCAAGCACAGGCAGCACAGCAAGCACAGGCAGCAAGCACAGGCAGCACAGCAAGCACAGGCAGCAAGCACAGGCAGCACAGCAAGCACAGGCAGCACAGCAAGCACAGGCAGCAAGCACAGGCAGCACAGCAAGCACAGGCAGCACAGCAAACACAGGCAGCACAGCAAGCACAGGCAGCACAGCAGCACAGGCAGCAAGCACAGGCAGCACAGCAAGCACAGGCAGCAAGTACAGACAGCACAGCAAGCACAGGCAGCAAGCACAGGCAGCACAGCAAGCACAGGCAGCAAGCACAGGCAGCACAGCAAGCACAGGCAGCACAGCACAGGCAGCACAGCAAGCACAGGCAGCACAGCAAGCACAGGCAGCAAGCACAGGCAGCACAGGAAACACAGGCAGCACAGCAAGCACAGGCAGCACAGCACAGGCAGCACAGCAAGCACAGGCAGCACAGCAAGCACAGGCAGCAAGCACAGGCAGCACAGCAAGCACAGGCAGCAAGCACAGGCAGCACAGCAAACACAGGCAGCACAGCAAGCACAGGCAGCACAGCAAGCACAGGCAGCAAGCACAGGCAGCACAGCAAGCACAGGCAGCAAGCACAGGCAGCACAGCAAGCACAGGCAGCAAACACAGGCAGCACAGCAAGCACAGGCAGCAAGCACAGGCAGCACAGCAAACACAGGCAGCACAGCAAGCACAGGCAGCAAGCACAGGCAGCACAGCAAGCACAGGCAGCAAGCACAGGCAGCACAGCAAGCACAGGCAGCAAGCACAGGCAGCAAACACAGGCAGCACAGCAAGCACAGGCAGCAAGCACAGGCAGCACAGCAAACACAGGCAGCACAGAAAGCACAGGCAGCAAGCACAGGCAGCACAGCAAGCACAGGCAGCAAGCACAGACAGCACAGCAAGCACAGGCAGCAAGCACAGGCAGCACAACAAGCACAGGCAGCAAGCAGAGGCAACACAGCAAGCACAGGCAGCACAGCAAGCACAGGCAGCAAGCACAGGCAGCACAGCAAGCACAGGCAGCAGGCACAGGCAGCACAGCACAGGCAGCACAGCAAGCACATGCAGAACAGCAAGCACAGGCAGCAAGCACAGGCAGCACAGCAAGCACAGGCAGCAAGCACAGGCAGCACAGCAAACACAGGCAGCACAGCAAGCACAGGCAGCACAGCAAACACAGGCAGTACAGCAAGCACAGGCAGCACAGCAGCACAGGCAGCACAGCAAGCACAGGCAGCAAGAACAGGCAGCACAGCAAACACAGGCAGCACAGCAAGCACAGGCAGCACAGCAAACACAGGCAGTACAGCAAGCACAGGCAGCACAGCAGCACAGGCAGCAAGCACAGGCAGCACAGCAAGCACAGGCAGCAAGCACAGGCAGCACAGCAAGCACAGGCAGCAAGCACAGGCAGCACAGCAAACACAGGCAGCACAGCAAGCACAGGCAGCACAGCACAGGCAGCACAGCACAGGCAGCACAGCAAGCACAGGCAGCAAGCACAGGCAGCAAGCACAGGCAGTACAGCAAGCACAGGCAGCAAGCACAGGCAGCACAGCAAGCACAGGCAGCAAGCACAGGCAGCAGAGCAAGCACATGCAGCAAGCGCAGGCAGCACAGCAAGCACAGGCAGCAAGCACAGGCAGCACAGCAAGCACAGACAGCACAGCAAGCACAGGCAGCAAGCACAGGCAGAACAGCAAACACGGGAAGCAAGCACAGGCAGCACAGCAAGCGCAGGCAGCACAGCACAGGCAGCAAGCACAGGCAGCACAGCAAGCACAGACAACACAGACAGCACAGCAAGCACAGGGAGCAAGCACAGGCAGCAAAGCAAGCACAGGCAGCAAGCACAGGCAGCACAGCAAGCACAGGCAGCAAGCACAGGCAGCAAGCACAGGCAGCACAGGCAAACACAAGCAGCACAGTAAGCACAGGCAGCACAGCAAGCACAGGCAGCACAGCAAACACAGGCAGCACAGCAAGCACAGGCAGCACAGCAGCACACGCAGCAAGCACAGGCAGCAAAGCAAGCACAGGCAGCACAGCAAGCACAGGCAGCAAGCACAGGCAGCACAGCAAACACAGGCAGCACAGCAAGCACATGCAGCAAGCACAGGCAGCAAGCTCAGGCAGCACAGCAAGCACAGGCAGCAAGCACAGGCAGCACAGCAAACACAGGCAGCACAGCAAGCACAGGCAGCACAGCGGCACAGGCAGCAAGCACAGGCAGCACAGCAAGCACAAGCAGCAAGCACAGGCAGCACAGCAAGCACAGGCAGCAAGCACAGGCAACACAGCAAGCACAGGCAGCAAGCACAGGCAGCACAGCAAGCACAGGCAGCACAGCAAGTACAGGCAGCAAGCACAAGCATGTTAGAAACCCGCAAAATAGCTCGACGTGATGTGTTCGTTTTAGCTATTCTGGGGGAAGTGCAGAGGGGTCAAGCTCCGTCCTCTTTCCAACAGGCAAAGCCTGCTCCGACCTTCGGCGAGATTCACTCTCGCATTTGTTTACAATGCTTACTCTTACTGAGACGCAGGTCAATGCACCGGCCGCCGAGGTAAACATATGATCCGCGACTCTCGGCGCATCCAAAAACAGGTGACACAGCAACGCACTGTCGTGTGCCACTGTCGAATTACCGCGTGTTATGGGCGAAATCAAATGCATCGCTAACAGGCAGCACAGCAAGCACAGGCAGCAAGCACAGGCAGCACAGCAAGCACAGGCAGCACAGCAAGCACAGGCAGCAAGCACAGGCAGCACAGCAAGCACAGGCAGCACAGCAAACACAGGCAGCACAGCAAGCACAGGCAGCACAGCAGCACAGACAGCAAGCACAGGCAGCACAGCAAGCACAGGCAGCACAGCAAGCACAGGCAGCAAGCACAGGCAGCACAGCAAGCACAGGCAGCAAGCACAGGCAGCACAGCAAACACAGGCAGCACATCAAGCACAGGCAGCACAGCACAGGCAGCACAGGCAACAAGCACAGGCAGCACAGCAAGCACAGGCAGCAAGCACAGGCAACACAGCAAGCACAGGCAGCAAGCACAGGCAGCACAGCAAACACAGGCAGCACAGCAAGCACAGGCAGCACAGCAGCACAGGCAGCAAGCACAGGCAGCACAGCAAACACAGGCAGTACAGCAAGCACAGGCAGCACAGCAGCACAGGGAGAAAGCACAGGCAGCACAGCAAGCACAGGCAGCATGCACAGGAAGCAAGCACAGGCAACACAGCAAGCACAGGCAGAACAGCAAGCACAGGCAGCACAGCAAGCACAAGCAGCAAGCACAGGCAGCACAGCAAGCGCAGGCAGCAAGCACAGGCAGCACAGCAAACACAGGCAGCACAGCAAGCACAGGTAGCACAGGCAGCAAGCTCAGGCAGCACAGCAAGCACAGGCAGCAAGCACAGGCAACACAGCAAGCACAGGCAGCAAGCACAGGCAGCACAGCAAACACAGGCAGCACAGCAAGCACAGGCAGCACAGCAGCACAGGCAGCAAGCACAGGCAGCACAGCAAGCACAGGCAGCACAGCAGCACAGGCAGCAAGCACAGGCAGCACAGCAAGCACAGGCAGCAAGCACAGGCAGCACAGCAAGCACAGGCAGCAAGCACAGGCAGCACAGCAAGCACAGGCAGCACAGCACAGGCAGCACAGCAAGCACAGGCAGCACAGCAGCACAGGCAGCAAGCACAGGCAGCACAGCAAGCACAGGCAGCAAGCACAGGCAGCACAGCAAACACAGGCAGCACAGCAAGCACAGGCAGCACAGCGAGCACAGGCAGCAAGCACAGGCAGCAAGCACAGGCAGCACAGCAAGCACAGGCAGCAAGCACAGGCAGCACAGCAAGCACAGGCAGCAAGCACAGGCAGCACAGCAAGCACAGGCAGCAAGCACAGGCAGCACAGCAAGCACAGGCAGCACAGCAAGCACAGGCAGCAAGCACAGGCAGCACAGCAAGCACAGGCAGCACAGCAAACACAGGCAGCACAGCAAGCACAGGCAGCACAGCAGCACAGGCAGCAAGCACAGGCAGCACAGCAAGCACAGGGAGCAAGCACAGGCAGCACAGCAAACACAGGCAGCACAGCAAGCACAGGCAGCACAGCAAGCACAGGCAGCAAGCACAGGCAGCACAGCAAACACAGGCAGCAAGCACAGGCAGCACAGCAAACACAGGCAGTACAGCAAGCACAGGCAGCACAGCAGCACAGGCAGCAAGCACAGGCAGCACAGCAAGCACAGGCAGCAAGTACAGACAGCACAGCAAGCACAGGCAGCAAGCACAGGCAGCACAGCAAGCACAGGCAGCAAGCACAGGCAGCACAGCAAGCACAGGCAGCAAGCACAGGCAGCAAGCACAGGCAGCACAGCGAGCACAGGCAGCAAGCACAGGCAGCAAGCACAGGCAACACAGCAAGCACAGGCAGCACAGCAAGCACAGGCAGCACAGCAAGCACAGGCAGCACAGCACAGGCAGCACAGCAAGCACAGGCAGCACAGCAAGCACAGGCAGCAAGCACAGGCAGCACAGCAAGCACAGGCAGCAAGCACAGGGAGCACAGCAAGCACAGGCAGCACAGCAAGCACAGGCAGCACAGCACAGGCAGCACAGGCAGCACAGCAAGCACAGGCAGCAAGCACAGGCAGCACAGCAAGCACAGGCAGCAAGCACAGGAAGCACAGAAAGCACAGGCAGCAAGCACAGGCAGCACAGCAAGCACAGGCAGCAAGCACAGGCAACACAGCAAGCACAGACAGCACAGCAAGCACAGGCAGCAAGCACAGGCAGCACACCAAGCACAGGCAGCAAGCACAGGCAGCACAGCACAGGCAGCACAGCAAGCACAGGCAGAACAGCAAGCACAGGCAGCACAGCAGCACAGGCAGCAAGCACAGGCAGCACAGCAAGCACAGGCAGCAAGCACAGGCAGCAAGCACAGGCAGCAAGCACAGGCAGCAAGCACAGGCAGCACAGTAAGCACAGGCAGCAAGCACAGGCAGCAAGCACAGGCAGCAGAGCAAGCACATGCAGCAAGCGCAGGCAGCACAGCAAGCACAGCAAGCACAGGCAGGAAGCACAGGCAGCACAGCAAGCACAGGCAGCACAGGCAGCACAGCAAGCACAGGCAGCAAGCACAGGCAGCACAGCAAGCACAGGCAGCACAGAAAGCACAGGCAGCACAGCAAGCACAGGCAGCATAGCACAGGCAGCACAGCAAGCACAGGCAGCAAGCACAGGCAGCACAGCAAACACAGGCAGCACAGCAAGCACAGGCAGCAAGCACAGGCAGCACAGCAAACACAGGCAGTACAGCAAGCACAGGCAGCACAGCAGCACAGGCAGCAAGCACAGGCAGCACAGCAAGCACAGGCAGCAAGCACAGGCAGCACAGCAAGCACAGGCAGCAAGCACAGGCAGCACAGCAAACACAGGCAGCACAGCAAGCACAGGCAGCACAGGCAGCAAGCACAGGCAGCACAGCAAACACAGGCAGCAAGCACAGGCAGCAAGCACAGGCAGCACAGCAAGCACAGGCAGCAGAGCAAGCACATGCAGCAAGCGCAGGCAGCACAGCAAGCACAGGCAGCAAGCACAGGCAGCAGAGCAAGCACAGGCAGCAAGCACAGGCAGCACAGCAAACACAGGCAGCACAGCAAGCACAGGCAGCAAGCACAGGCAGCACAGCAAGCACAGGCAGCAAGCACAGGCAGCACAGGCAGCAAGCACAGGCAGCAAGCACAGGCAGCAAGCCCAGGCAGCAGAGCAAGCACATGCAGCAAGCGCAGGCAGCACAGCAAGCACAGGCAGCACAGCACAGGCAGCACAGCAACCACAGGCAGCACAGCAAGCACAGGCAGCACAGCAAGCACAGGCAGCAAGCACAGGCAGCACAGGCAGCAAGCACAGGCAGCACAGGCAGCAAGCACAGGCAGCAAGCACAGGCAGCACAGCAAGCACAGGCAGCAGAGCAAGCACATGCAGCAAGCGCAGGCAGCACAGCAAGCACAGGCAGCAAGCACAGGCAGCAGAGCAAGCACAGGCAGCAAGCGCAGGCAGCACAGCAAGCACAGCAAGCACAGGCAGCAAGCACAGGCAGCACAGCAAGCACAGGCAGCAAGCACAGGCAGCACAGCAAGCACAGGCAGCACAGCACAGGCAGCACAGCAAGCACAGGCAGCACAGCAAGCACAGGCAGCAAGCACAGGCAGCACAGCAAACACAGGCAGCACAGCAAGCACAGGCAGCACAGCACAGGCAGCACAGCAAGCACAGGCAGCACAGCAAGCACAGGCAGCAAGCACAGGCAGCACAGCAAGCACAGGCAGCAAGCACAGGCAGCACAGCAAACACAGGCAGCACAGCAAGCACAGGCAGCACAGCAAGCACAGGCAGCAAGCACAGGCAGCTCAGCAAGCACAGGCAGCAAGCACAGGCAGCAAACACAGGCAGCACAGCAAGCACAGGCAGCAAGCACAGGCAGCACAGCAAACACAGGCAGCACAGCAAGCACAGGCAGCACAGCAGCACAGGGAGAAAGCACAGGCAGCACAGCAAGCACAGGCAGCATGCACAGGAAGCAAGCACAGGCAACACAGCAAGCACAGGCAACACAGCAAGCACAGGCAGCACAGCAAGCACAGGCAGCAAGCTCAGGCAGCACAGCAAGCACAGGCAGCAAGCACAGGTAGCACAGCAAACACAGGCAGCACAGCAAGCACAGGCAGCAAGCACAGGCAGCACAGCAAGCACAGGCAGCAAGCACAGGCAGCAAGCACAGGCAGCACAGCAAACATAGGCAGTACAGCAAGCACAGGCAGCACAGCAGCACAGGCAGCAAGCACAGGCAGCACAGCAAGCACAGGCAGCAAGCACAGGCAGCACAGCAAGCACAGGCAGCAAGCACAGGCAGCACAGCTAACACAGGCAGCACAGGCAGCACAGCACAGGCAGCACAGCAAGTACAGGCAGCACAGCAAGCACAGGCAGCAAGCACAGGCAGCACAGCAAGCACAGGCAGCAAGCACAGGCAGCAAGCACAGGCAGCACAGCAAACACCGGCAGCACAGCAAGCACAGGCAGCAAGCACAGGCAGCACAGCAAGCACAGGCAGCACAGGCAGCACAGCAGCACAGGCAGCAAGCACAGGCAGCACAACAAGCACAGGCAGCAAGCACAGGCAGCATAGCAAGCACAGGCAGCAAGCACAGGCAGCACAGCAAGCACAGGCAGCAAGCATAGGCAGCACAGCAAGCACAGGCAGCAAGCACAGGCAGCACAGCAAACACAGGCAGCAAGCACAGGCAGCACAGCAAGCACAGCCAGCAAGCACAGCAAGCACAGGCAGCTTGCACAGGCAGTATAGCAAGCACAGCAAGCACAGGCAGCAAGCACAGGCAGCAAGCACAGGAAGCACAGCAAGCACAGGCAGCAAGCACAGGCAGCACAGCAAGCACAGGCAGCACAGGCAGCACAGCAAGCACAGGCAGCAAGCACAGGCAGCAAAGCAACCACAGGCAGCAAGCACAGGCGGCACAGCAAGCACAGGCAGCAAGCACAGGCAGCACAGCAAGCACAATCAGCACAGCGAGCACAGGCAGCATAGCAAGCACAGGCAGCAAGCACAGGCAGCACAGCAAGCACAGGCAGCACAGGCAGCACAGCAAGCACAGGCAGCAAGCACAGGCAGCACAGCAACCACAGGCAGCAAGCACAGGCAGCATAGCAAGCACAGGCAGCAAGCACAGGCAGCACAGCAAGCACAGGCAGCAAGCATAGGCAGCACAGCAAGCACAGGCAGCAAGCACAGGCAGCACAGCAAACACAGGCAGCAAGCACAGGCAGCACAGCAAGCACAGCCAGCAAGCACAGCAAGCACAGGCAGCTTGCACAGGCAGTATAGCAAGCACAGCAAGCACAGGCAGCACAGCAAGCACAGGCAGAAAGCAGAGGCAACACAGCAAGCACAGGCAGCACAGCAAGCACAGGCAGCAAGCACAGGCAGCACAGCAAGCACAGGCAGCAGGCACAGGCAGCACAGCACAGGCAGCACAGCAAGCACATGCAGAACAGCAAGCACAGGCAGCAAGCACAGGCAGCACAGCAAGCACAGGCAGCAAGCACAGGCAGCACAGCAAACACAGGCAGCACAGCAAGCACAGGCAGCACAGCAAACACAGGCAGTACAGCAAGCACAGGCAGCACAGCAGCACAGGCAGCAAGCACAGGCAGCACAGCAAGCACAGGCAGCAAGCACAGGCAGCACCGCAAACACAGGCAGCACAGCAAGCACAGGCAGCACAGCACAGGCAGCAGAGCAAGCACAGGCAGCATAGCAAGCACAGGCAGCAAGCACAGGCAGCACAGCAAGCACAGGCAGCACAGAAAGCACAGGCAGCACAGCAAGCACAGGCAGCACAGGCAGCAAGCACAGGCAGCACAGCAAGCACAGGCAGCAAGCACAGGCAGCACAGGCAGCAAGCACAGGCAGCAAGCACAGGCAGCAAGCACAGGCAGCAGAGCAAGCACATGCAGCAAGCGCAGGCAGCACAGCAAGCACAGCAAGCACAGGCAGCAAGCACAGGCAGCACAGCAAGCACAGGCAGCAAGCTCAGGCAGCACAGCAAGCACAGGCAGCAAGCACAGGCAGCAAGCACAGGCAGCACAGCAAACACAGGCAGCACAGCAAGCACAGGCAGCACAGCAAACACAGGCAGTACAGCAAGGGCAGCACAGCAAGCACAGGCAGCAAGCACAGGCAGCACAGCAAACACAGGCAGCACAGCAAGCACAGGCAGCAAGCACAGGCAGCATAGCAAACACAGGCAGTACAGGAAGCACAGGCAGCACAGCAGCACAGGCAGCAAGCACAGGCAGCACAGCAAGCACAGGCAGCACAGCAAGCACAGGCAGCAAGCACAGGCAGCACAGGCAGCAAGCACAGGCAGCACAGGCAGCAAGCACAGGCAGCAAGCACAGGCAGCACAGCAAGCACAGGCAGCAGAGCAAGCACATGCAGCAAGCGCAGGCAGCACAGCAAGCACAGGCAGCAAGCACAGGCAGCAGAGCAAGCACAGGCAGCAAGCGCAGGCAGCACAGCAAGCACAGGCAGCAAGCACAGGCAGCACAGCAAGCACAGGCAGCAAGCACAGGCAGCACAGCAAGCACAGGCAGCACAGCACAGGCAGCACAGCAAGCACAGGCAGCAAGCACAGGCAGCACAGCAAACACAGGCAGCACAGCAAGAACAGGCAGCACAGCACAGGCAGCACAGCAAGCACAGGCAGCACAGCAAGCACAGGCAGCAAGCACAGGCAGCACAGCAAGCACAGGCAGCAAGCACAGGCAGCACAGCAAACACAGGCAGCACAGCAAGCACAGGCAGCACAGCAAGCACAGGCAGCAAGCACAGGCAGCACAGCAAGCACAGGCAGCAAACACAGGCAGCACAGCAAGCACAGGCAGCAAGCACAGGCAGCACAGCAAACACAGGCAGCACAGCAAGCACAGGCAGCAAGCACAGGCAGCACAGCAAGCACAGGCAGCAAGCACAGGCAGCACAGCAAGCACAGGCAGCAAGCACAGGCAGCAAACACAGGCAGCACAGCAAGCACAGGCAGCAAGCACAGGCAGCACAGCAAACACAGGCAGCACAGCAAGCACAGGCAGCAAGCACAGGCAGCACAGCAAGCACAGGCAGCAAGCACAGACAGCACAGCAAGCACAGGCAGCAAGCACAGGCAGCACAACAAGGACAGGCAGCAAGCAGAGGCAACACAGCAAGCACAGGCAGCACAGCAAGCACAGGCAGCAAGCACAGGCAGCACAGCAAGCACAGGCAGCAGGCACAGGCAGCACAGCACAGGCAGCACAGCACAGGCAGCACAGCAAGCACATGCAGAACAGCAAGCACAGGCAGCAAGCACAGGCAGCACAGCAAGCACAGGCAGCAAGCACAGGCAGCACAGCAAACACAGGCAGCACAGCAAGCACAGGCAGCACAGCAAACACAGGCAGTACAGCAAGCACAGGCAGCACAGCAGCACAGGCAGCAAGCACAGGCAGCACAGCAAGCACAGGCAGCAAGCACAGGCAGCACAGCAAACACAGGCAGCACAGCAAGCACAGGCAGCACAGCACAGGCAGCAGAGCAAGCACAGGCAGCATAGCAAGCACAGGCGGCACAGCAAGCACAGGCAGCAAGCACAGGCAGCACAGCAAGCACAGGCAGCAAGCACAGGCAGCACAGCAAGCACAGGCAGCAAGCACAGGCAGCACAGCAAACACAGGCAGTACAGCAAGCACAGGCAGCACAGCAGCACAGGCAGCAAGCACAGGCAGCACAGCAAGCACATTCAGCACAGCAAGCACAGGCAGCAAGCACAGGCAGCACAGCAAGCACAGGCAGCACAGCAGCACAGGCAGCAAGCACAGGCAGCACAGCAAGCACAGGCAGCAAGCACAGGCAGCAAGCACAGGCAGCAAGCACAGGCAGCACAGTAAGCACAGGCAGCAAGCACAGGCAGCAAGCACAGGCAGCAGAGCAAGCACATGCAGCAAGCGCAGGCAGCACAGCAAGCACAGGCAGGAAGCACAGGCAGCACAGCAAGCACAGGCAGCAAGCACAGGCAGCACAGGCAGCACAGCAAGCACAGGCAGCAAGCACAGGCAGCACAGCAAGCACAGGCAGCACAGAAAGCACAGGCAGCACGGCAAGCACAGGCAGCATAGCACAGGCAGCACAGCAAGCACAGGCAGCAAGCACAGGCAGCACAGCAAACACAGGCAGCACAGCAAGCACAGGCAGCACAGCAAACACAGGCAGTACAGCAAGGGCAGCACAGCAAGCACAGGCAGCAAGCACAGGCAGCACAGCAAACACAGGCAGCACAGCAAGCACAGGCAGCAAGCACAGGCAGCATAGCAAACACAGGCAGTACAGCAAGCACAGGCAGCACAGCAGCACAGGCAGCAAGCACAGGCAGCACAGCAAGCACAGGCAGCAAGCACAGGCAGCACAGCAAGCACAGGCAGCACAGCAAGCACAGGCAGCACAGCAAGCACAGGCAGCAAGCACAGGGAGCACAGCAAGCACAGGCAGCAAGCACAGGCAGCACAGGCAGCTTGCACAGGCAGCATAGCAAGCACAGCAAGCACAGGCAGCACAGCACAGGCAGCACAGCAACCACAGGCAGCACAGCAAGCACAGGCAGCAAGCACAGGCAGCAAGCACAGGCAGCAAGCACAGGCAGCACAGCAAGCACAGGCAGCAGAGCAAGCACATGCAGCAAGCGCAGGCAGCACAGCAAGCACAGCAAGCACAGGCAGCACAGCAACCACAGGCAGCACAGCAAGCACAGGCAGCAAGCACAGGCAGCAAGCACAGGCAGCACAGGCAGCTTGCACAGGCAGCATAGCAAGCACAGCAAGCACAGCAAGCACAGGCAGCACAGCACAGGCAGCACAGCAACCACAGGCAGCACAGCAAGCACAGGCAGCAAGCACAGGCAGCAGAGCAAGCACAGGCAGCAAGCGCAGTCAGCACAGCAAGCACAGCAAGCACAGGCAGCAAGCACAGGCAGCACAGCAAGCACAGGCAGCAAGCACAGGCAGCACAGCAAGCACAGGCAGCACAGCACAGGCAGTACAGCAAGCACAGGCAGCACAGCAAGCACAGGCAGCAAGCACAGGCAGCACAGCAAACACAGGCAGCAAGCACAGGCAGCACAGCAAACACAGGCAGCACAGCAAGCACAGGCAGCAAGCACAGGCAGCACAGCAAGCACAGGCAGCAAGCACAGGCAGCACAGCAAGCACAGGCAGCAAACACAGGCAGCACAGCAAGCACAGGCAGCAAGCACAGGCAGCACAGCAAACACAGGCAGCACAGCAAGCACAGGCAGCAAGCACAGACAGCACAGCAAGCACAGGCAGCAAGCACAGGCAGCACAGCAAGCACAGGCAGCAAGCACAGGCAGCACAACAAGCACAGGCAGCAAGCAGAGGCAACACAGCAAGCACAGGCAGCACAGCAAGCACAGGCAGCAAGCACAGGCAGCACAGCAAGCACAGGCAGCAGGCACAGGCAGCACAGCACAGGCAGCACAGCAAGCACATGCAGAACAGCAAGCACAGGCAGCAAGCACAGGCAGCACAGCAAGCACAGGCAGCAAGCACAGGCAGCACAGCAAACACAGGCAGTACAGCAAGCACAGGCAGCACAGCAGCACAGGCAGCAAGCACAGGCAGCACAGCAAGCACAGGCAGCAAGCACAGGCAGCACAGCAAGCACAGGCAGCAAGCACAGGCAGCACAGCAAACACAGGCAGCACAGCAAGCACAGGCAGCACAGCACAGGCAGCAGAGCAAGCACAGGCAGCATAGCAAGCACAGGCGGCACAGCAAGCACAGGCAACAAGCACAGGCAGCACAGCAAGCACAGGCAGCAAGCACAGGCAGCACAGCAAGCACAGGCAGCAAGCACAGGCAGCACAGCAAACACAGGCAGCACAGCAGCACAGGCATCAAGCACAGGCAGCACAGCAAGCACAGGCAGCAAGCACAGGCAGCACAGCAAACTCAGGCAGCACAGCAAGCACAGGCAGCACAGCAAGCACAGGCAGCAAGCACAGGCAGCAAGCACAGGCAGCAAGCACAGGCAGCAGAGCAAGCACATGCAGCAAGCGCAGGCAGCACAGCAAGCACAGGCAGCAAGCACAGGCAGCACAGCAAGCACAGGCAGCAAGCACAGGCAGCACAGCAAGCACAGGCAGCAAGCACAGGCAGCACAGCAAACACAGGCAGCACAGCAAGCACAGGCAGCACAGCAAACACAGGCAGTACAGCAAGCACAGGCAGCAAGCACAGGCAGCACAGCAAGCACAGGCAGCAAGAACAGGCAGCACAGCAAACACAGGCAGCACAGCAAGCACAGGCAGCACAGCAAACACAGGCAGTACAGCAAGCACAGGCAGCACAGCAGCACAGGCAGCAAGCACAGGCAGCACAGCAAGCACAGGCAGCAAGCACAGGCAGCACAGCAAGCACAGGCAGCAAGCACAGGCAGCACAGCAAACACAGGCAGCACAGCAAGCACAGGCAGCACAGCACAGGCAGCACAGCAAGCACAGGCAGCATAGCAAGCACAGGCGGCACAGCAAGCACAGGCAACAAGCACAGGCAGCACAGCAAGCACAGGCAGCAAGCACAGGCAGCACAGCAAGCACAGGCAGCAAGCACAGGCAGCACAGCAAACACAGGCAGCACAGCAGCACAGGCATCAAGCACAGGCAGCACAGCAAGCACAGGCAGCAAGCACAGGCAGCACAGCAAACACAGGCAGCACAGCAAGCACAGGCAGCACAGCAAGCACAGGCAGCAAGCACAGGCAGCACAGGCAGCAAGCACAGGCAGCAAGCACAGGCAGCAAGCACAGGCAGCAGAGCAAGCACATGCAGCAAGCGCAGGCAGCACAGCAAGCACAGGCAGCAAGCACAGGCAGCACAGCAAGCACAGGCAGCAAGCACAGGCAGCACAGCAAGCACAGGCAGCAAGCACAGGCAGCACAGCAAACACAGGCAGCACAGCAAGCACAGGCAGCACAGGCAGCACAGCAAGCACAGGCAGCAAGCACAGGCAGCACAGCACCCACAGGCAGCAAGCACAGGCAGCACAGCAAGCACAGGCAGCAAGCACAGGCAGCACAGCAAGCACAATCAGCACAGCGAGCACAGGCAGCACAGCAAGCACAGGCAGCAAGCACAGGCAGCACAGCAAGCACAGGCAGCAAGCACAGGCAGCACAGCAAGCACAGGCAGCAAGCACAGGCAGCACAGCAAGCACAGGCAGCACAGCACAGGCAGTACAGCAAGCACAGGCAGCACAGCAAGCACAGGCAGCAAGCACAGGCAGCACAGCAAACACAGGCAGCAAGCACAGGCAGCACAGCAAACACAGGCAGCACAGCAAGCACAGGCAGCAAGCACAGGCAGCACAGCAAGCACAGGCAGCAAGCACAGGCAGCACAGCAAGCACAGGCAGCAAACACAGGCAGCACAGCAAGCACAGGCAGCAAGCACAGGCAGCACAGCAAACACAGGCAGCACAGCAAGCACAGGCAGCAAGCACAGACAGCACAGCAAGCACAGGCAGCAAGCACAGGCAGCACAGCAAGCACAGGCAGCAAGCACAGGCAGCACAACAAGCACAGGCAGCAAGCAGAGGCAACACAGCAAGCACAGGCAGCACAGCAAGCACAGGCAGCAAGCACAGGCAGCACAGCAAGCACAGGCAGCAGGCACAGGCAGCACAGCACAGGCAGCACAGCAAGCACATGCAGAACAGCAAGCACAGGCAGCAAGCACAGGCAGCACAGCAAGCACAGGCAGCAAGCACAGGCAGCACAGCAAACACAGGCAGTACAGCAAGCACAGGCAGCACAGCAGCACAGGCAGCAAGCACAGGCAGCACAGCAAGCACAGGCAGCAAACACAGGCAGCACAGCAAGCACAGGCAGCAAGCACAGGCAGCACAGCAAACACAGGCAGCACAGCAAGCACAGGCAGCACAGCACAGGCAGCAGAGCAAGCACAGGCAGCATAGCAAGCACAGGCGGCACAGCAAGCACAGGCAACAAGCACAGGCAGCACAGCAAGCACAGGCAGCAAGCACAGGCAGCACAGCAAGCACAGGCAGCAAGCACAGGCAGCACAGCAAACACAGGCAGCACAGCAGCACAGGCATCAAGCACAGGCAGCACAGCAAGCACAGGCAGCAAGCACAGGCAGCACAGCAAACACAGGCAGCACAGCAAGCACAGGCAGCACAGCAAGCACAGGCAGCAAGCACAGGCAGCACAGGCAGCAAGCACAGGCAGCAAGCACAGGCAGCAAGCACAGGCAGCAGAGCAAGCACATGCAGCAAGCGCAGGCAGCACAGCAAGCACAGGCAGCAAGCACAGGCAGCACAGCAAGCACAGGCAGCAAGCACAGGCAGCACAGCAAGCACAGGCAGCAAGCACAGGCAGCACAGCAAACACAGGCAGCACAGCAAGCACAGGCAGCACAGCAAACACAGGCAGTACAGCAAGCACAGGCAGCAAGCACAGGCAGCACAGCAAGCACAGGCAGCAAGAACAGGCAGCACAGCAAGCACAGGCAGCACAGCAAACACAGGCAGTACAGCAAGCACAGGCAGCACAGCAGCACAGGCAGCAAGCACAGGCAGCACAGCAAGCACAGGCAGCAAGCACAGGCAGCACAGCAAGCACAGGCAGCAAGCACAGGCAGCACAGCAAACACAGGCAGCACAGCAAGCACAGGCAGCACAGCACAGGCAGCACAGCAAGCACAGGCAGCAAGCACAGGCAGCAAGCACAGGCAGTACAGCAAGCACAGGCAGCAAGCACAGGCAGCACAGCAAGCACAGGCAGCAAGCGCAGGCAGCAGAGCAAGCACATGCAGCAAGCGCAGGCAGCACAGCAAGCACAGGCAGCAAGCACAGGCAGCAAGCACAGGCAGCACAGCAAGTACAGGCAGCAAGCACAGGCAGCACAGGCAGCAAGCACAGGCAGCACAGCAAACACAGGCAGCACAGCAAGCACAGGCAGCACAGCAAGCACAGGCAGCAAGCACAGGCAGCAGAGCAAGCACATGCAGCAAGCCCAGGCAGCACAGCAAGCACAGGCAGCAAGCACAGGCAGCAAGCACAGGCAGCACAGCAAGCACAGGCAGCAAGCACAGGCAGCACAGGCAGCAAGCACAGGCAGCACAGCAAACACAGGCAGCACAGCAAGCACAGGCAGCAAGCACAGGCAGCACAGCAAACATAGGCAGTACAGCAAGCACAGGCAGCACAGCAGCACAGGCAGCAAACACAGGCAGCACAGCAAGCACAGGCAGCAAGCACAGGCAGCACAGCAAGCACAGGCAGCAAGCACAGGCAGCAAGCACAGGCAGCACAGCAAACATAGGCAGTACAGCTAGCACAGGCAGCACAGCAAGCAGAGCCAGCAAGCACAGCAAGCACAGGCAGCTTGCACAGGCAGTATAGCAAGCACAGCAAGCACAGGCAGCAAGCACAGGCAGCAAGCACAGGCAGCAAGCACAGGCAGCACAGCAAGCACAGGCAGCACAGGCAGCACAGCAAGCACAGGCAGCAAGCACAGGCAGCAAAGCAACCACAGGCAGCAAGCACAGGCAGCACAGCAAGCACAGGCAGCAAGCACAGGCAGCACAGCAAGCACAATCAGCACAGCGAGCACAGGCAGCACAGCAAGCACAGGCAGCAAGCACAGGCAGCACAGCAAGCACAGGCAGCACAGGCAGCACAGCAAGCACAGGCAGCAAGCACAGGCAGCACAGGCAGCACAGCAACCACAGGCAGCAAGCACAGGCAGCATAGCAAGCACAGGCAGCAAGCACAGGCAGCACAGCAAGCACAGGCAGCAAGCATAGGCAGCACAGCAAGCACAGGCAGCAAGCACAGGCAGCACAGCAAACACAGGCAGCAAGCACAGGCAGCACAGCAAGCACAGCCAGCAAGCACAGCAAGCACAGGCAGCTTGCACAGGCAGTATAGCAAGCACAGCAAGCACAGGCAGCAAGCACAGGCAGCAAGCACAGGCAGCAAGCACAGGAAGCACAGCAAGCACAGGCAGCAAGCACAGGCAGCACAGCAAGCACAGGCAGCACAGGCAGCACAGCAAGCACAGGCAGCAAGCACAGGCAGCACAGCACCCACAGGCAGCAAGCACAGGCAGCACAGCAAGCACAGGCAGCAAGCACAGGCAGCACAGCAAGCACAATCAGCACAGCGAGCACAGGCAGCACAGCAAGCACAGGCAGCAAGCACAGGCAGCACAGCAAGCACAGGCAGCACAGGCAGCTCAGCAAGCACAGGCAGCAAGCACAGGCAGCACAGCAACCACAGGCAGCAAGCACAGGCAGCATAGCAAGCACAGGCAGCAAGCACAGCACAGGCAGCAAGCACAGGCAGCACAGCAAGCACAGGCAGCAAGCATAGGCAGCACAGCAAGCACAGGCAGCAAGCACAGGCAGGACCGCAAACACAGGCAGCAAGCACAGGCAGCACAGCAAGCACAGCCAGCAAGCACAGCAAGCACAGGCAGTATAGCAAGCACAGCAAGCACAGGCAGCAAGCGCAGGCAGCAAGCACAGGAAGCACAGCAAGCACAGGCAGCAAGCACAGGAAGCACAGCAAGCACAGGCAGCAAGCACAGGCAGCACAGCAAGCACAGGCAGCACAGGCAGCACAGCAAGCACAGGCAGCAAGCACAGGCAGCACAGCAACCACAGGCAGCAAGCACAGGCAGCACAGCAAGCACAGGCAGCAAGCACAGGCAGCACAGCAAGCACAATCAGCACAGCAAGCACAGGCAGCAAGCACAGGCAGCACAACAAGCACAGGCAGC
The DNA here is from genome assembly GCA_963942575.1 of Priocnemis perturbator. Taxonomy (NCBI): domain Eukaryota; kingdom Metazoa; phylum Arthropoda; class Insecta; order Hymenoptera; family Pompilidae; genus Priocnemis; species Priocnemis perturbator. The sequence continues at coordinate 39,179 of CAWWDK010000365.1, read as the reverse complement.
ACAGCAAGTACAGCAAGCACAGGCAGCAAGCACAGGCAGCACAGCAAGCACAGGCAGCAAGCACAGGCAGCACAGCAAACACAGGCAGCAAGCACAGGCAGCACAGCAAGCACAGCCAGCAAGCACAGCAAGCACAGGCAGCTTGCACAGGCAGTATAGCAAGCACAGCAAGCACAGGCAGCAAGCACAGGCAGCAAGCACAGGAAGCACAGCAAGCACAGGCAGCAAGCACAGGCAGCACAGCAAGCACAGGCAGCACAGGCAGCACAGCAAGCACAGGCAGCAAGCACAGGCAGCACAGCACCCACAGGCAGCAAGCACAGGCAGCACAGCAAGCACAGGCAGCAAGCACAGGCAGCACAGCAAGCACAATCAGCACAGCGAGCACAGGCAGCACAGCAAGCACAGGCAGCAAGCACAGGCAGCACAGCAAGCACAGGCAGCACAGGCAGCACAGCAAGCACAGGCAGCAAGCACAGGCAGCACAGCAACCACAGGCAGCAAGCACAGGCAGCATAGCAAGCACAGGCAGCAAGCACAGGCAGCACAGCAAGCACAGGCAGCAAGCATAGGCAGCACAGCAAGCACAGGCAGCAAGCACAGGCAGCACAGCAAACACAGGCAGCAAGCACAGGCAGCACAGCAAGCACAGCCAGCAAGCACAGCAAGCACAGGCAGCTTGCACAGGCAGTATAGCAAGCACAGCAAGCACAGGCAGCAAGCGCAGGCAGCAAGCACAGGAAGCACAGCAAGCACAGGCAGCAAGCACAGGCAGCACAGCAAGCACAGGCAGCACAGGCAGCACAGCAAGCACAGGCAGCAAGCACAGGCAGCACAGCAACCACAGGCAGCAAGCACAGGCAGCACAGCAAACACAGGCAGCACAGGCAGCACAGCAAGCACAGGCAGCAAGCACAGGCAGCACAGCAACCACAGGCAGCAAGCACAGGCAGCACAGCAAGCACAGGCAGCAAGCACAGGCAGCACAGCAAGCACAATCAGCACAGCAAGCACAGGCAGCAAGCACAGGCAGCACAGCAAACACAGGCAGCAAGCACAGGCAGCACAGCAAGCACAGCCAGCAAGCACAGGCAGCTTGCACAGGCAGTATAGCAAGCACAGCAAGCACAGGCAGCAAGCACAGGCAGCAAGCACAGGAAGCACAGCAAGCACAGGCAGCAAGCACAGGCAGCACAGCAAGCACAGGCAGCACAGGCAGCACAGCAAGCACAGGCAGCAAGCACAGGCAGCACAGCAACCACAGGCAGCAAGCACAGGCAGCACAGCAAGCACAGGCAGCAAGCACAGGCAGCACAGCAAGCACAATCAGCACAGCAAGCACAGGCAGCAAGCACAGGCAGCACAACAAGCACAGGCAGCACAGCAAGTACAGCAAGCACAGGCAGCAAGCACAGGCAGCACAGCAAGCACAGGCAGCAAGCACAGGCAGCACAGCAAGCAGAGGCAGCACAGGCAACACAGTAAGCACAGGCAGCAAGCACAGGCAGCACAGCAAGCACAGGCAGCAAGCACAGGCAGCACAGCAAGCACAGGCAGCAAGCACAGGCAACACAGCAAGCACAGGCAGCCCAGCAAGCACAGGCAGCAAGCACAGGCAGCAAGCACAGGCAGCACAGCAAGCACAGGCAGCAAGCACAGGCAGCACAGCAAACACAGGCAGCACAGGCAGCACAGCAAGCACATGCAGAACAGCAAGCACAGGCAGCAAGCACAGGCAGCACAGCAAGCACAGGCAGCAAGCACAGGCAGCACAGCAAACACAGGCAGCACAGCAAGCACAGGCAGCACAGCAAACACAGGCAGTACAGCAAGCACAGGCAGCACAGCAGCACAGGCAGCAAGCACAGGCAGCACAGCAAGCACAGGCAGCAAGCACAGGCAGCACAGCAAGCACAGGCAGCAAGCACAGGCAGCACAGCAAACACAGGCAGCACAGCAAGCACAGGCAGCACAGCACAGGCAGCAGAGCAAGCACAGGCAGCATAGAAAGCACAGGCGGCACAGCAAGCACAGGCAGCAAGCACAGGCAGCACAGCAAGCACAGGCAGCAAGCACAGGCAGCACAGCAAACACAGGCAGCACAGCAAGCACAGGCAGCACAGCACAGGCAGCACAGTAAGCACAGGCAGCAAGCACAGGCAGCAAGCACAGGCAGCAGAGCAAGCACATGCAGCAAGCGCAGGCAGCACAGCAAGCACAGCAAGCACAGGCAGCACAGCAAGCACAGGCAGCAAGCACAGGCAGCACAGGCAGCACAGCAAGCACAGGCAGCAAGCACAGGCAGCACAGCAAGCACAGGCAGCAGGCACAGGCAGCACAGCACAGGCAGCACAGCAAGCACATGCAGAACAGCAAGCACAGGCAGCAAGCACAGGCAGCACAGCAAGCACAGGCAGCAAGCACAGGCAGCACAGCAAACACAGGCAGCACAGCAAGCACAGGCAGCACAGCAAACACAGGCAGTACAGCAAGCACAGGCAGCACAGCAGCACAGGCAGCAAGCACAGGCAGCACAGCAAGCACAGGCAGCAAGCACAGGCAGCACAGCAAGCACAGGCAGCAAGCACAGGCAGCACAGCAAACACAGGCAGCACAGCAAGCACAGGCAGCACAGCACAGGCAGCAGAGCAAGCACAGGCTGCATAGCAAGCACAGGCGGCACAGCAAGCACAGGCAGCAAGCACAGGCAGCACAGCAAGCACAGGCAGCAAGCACAGGCAGCACAGCAAACACAGGCAGCACAGCAAGCACAGGCAGCAAGCACAGGCAGCACAGCAAACACAGGCAGTACAGCAAGCACAGGCAGCACAGCAGCACAGGCAGCAAGCACAGGCAGCACAGCAAGCACAGGCAGCAAGCACAGGCAGCACAGCAAGCACAGGCAGCAAGCACAGGAAGCACAGCAAGCACAGGCAGCAAGCACAGGCAGCACAGCAAGCACAGGCAGCAAGCACAGGCAGCAAGCACAGGCAGCACAGCAAGCACAGGCAGCAAGCACAGGCAGCACAGCAAGCACAGGCAGCAAGCACAGGCAGCAGAGCAAGCACATGCAGCAAGCGCAGGCAGCACAGCAAGCACAGGCAGCAAGCACAGGCAGCAAGCACAGGCAGCACAGCAAGCACAGGCAGCAAGCACAGGCAGCACAGGCAGCAAGCACAGGCAGCACAGCAAACACAGGCAGCACAGCAAGCACAGGCAGCAAGCACAGGCAGCACAGCAAGCACAGGCAGCAAGCACAGGCAGCACAGTAAGCACAGGCAGCAAGCACAGGCAGCACAGCAAGCACAGGCAGCAAGCACAGGCAGCACAGCAAGCACAGGCAGCAAGCACAGGCAGCACAGCAAGCACAGGCAGCAAGCACAGGCAGCACAGCAAACACAGGCAGCACAGCAAGCACAGGCAGCACAGCAAGCACAGGCAGCAAGCACAGGCAGCACAGCAAACACAGGCAGCACAGCAAGCACAGGCAGCAAGCACAGGCAGCACAGCAAACACAGGCAGTACAGCAAGCACAGGCAGCACAGCAGCACAGGCAGCAAGCACAGGCAGCACAGCAAGCACAGGCAGCAAGCACAGGCAGCACAGCAAACACAGGCAGCACAGCAAGCACAGGCAGCACAGGCAGCAAGCACAGGCAGCAAGCACAGGCAGCAGAGAAAGCACATGCAGCAAGCGCAGGCAGCACAGCAAGCACGGCAAGCACAGGCAGCAAGCACAGGCAGCACAGCAAGCACAGGCAGCAAGCACAGGCAGCACAGCAAGCACAGGCAGCAAGCACAGGCAGCACAGCAAACACAGGCAGCACAGCAAGCACAGGCAGCACAGCAAACACAGGCAGTACAGCAAGCACAGGCAGCACAGCAGCACAGGCAGCAAGCACAGGCAGCACAGCAAGCACAGGCAGCAAGCACAGGCAGCACAGCAAGCACAGGCAGCAAGCACAGGCAGCACAGCAAACACAGGCAGCACAGCAAGCACAGGCAGCACAGCACAGGCAGCACAGCAAGCACAGGCAGCAAGCACAGGCAGCAAGCACAGGCAGCACAGCAAGCACAGGCAGCAAGCACAGGCAGCACAGCAAGCACAGGCAGCAAGCACAGGCAGCAGAGCAAGCACATGCAGCAAGCGCAGGCAGCACAGCAAGCACAGGCAGCAAGCACAGGCAGCAAGCACAGGCAGCACAGCAAGCACAGGCAGCAAGCACAGGCAGCACAGGCAGCAAGCACAGGCAGCACAGCAAACACAGGCAGCACAGCAAGCACAGGCAGCAAGCACAGGCAGCACAGCAAGCACAGGCAGCAAGCACAGGCAGCACAGTAAGCACAGGCAGCAAGCACAGGCAGCACAGCAAGCACAGGCAGCAAGCACAGGCAGCACAGCAAGCACAGGCAGCAAGCACAGGCAGCACAGCAAGCACAGGCAGCAAGCTCAGGCAGCACAGCAAGCACAGGCAGCAAGCACAGGCAGCACAGCAAACACAGGCAGCACAGCAAGCACAGGCAGCAAGCACAGGCAGCACAGGCAGTACAGCAAGCACAGGCAGCAAGCACAGGCAGCAGAGCAAGTACAGGCAGCAAGCACAGGCAGCACAGGCAGCACAGCAAGCACAGGCAGCACAGCAAGCACAGGCAGCACAGCAAGCACAGACAGCACAGCAAGCACAGGCAGCAAGCACAGGCAGCACAGGAAGCACAGGCAGCTTGCACAGGCAGCATAGCAAGCACAGCAAGCACAGGCAGCAAGCACAGGCAGCACAGCGAGCACAGGCAGCACAGCAAGCACAGGCAGCACAGGCAGCACAGCAAGCACAGGCAGCAAGCACAGGCAGCAAGCACAGGCAGCACAGGAAGCACAGGCAGCACAGGCAGCACAGCAAGCACAGGCACCACAGGCAGCAAGCACAGGCAGCACAGCAAGCACAGGCAGCACAGCAAGCACAGGCAGTTTGCACAGGCAGCAAGCACAGGCAGCACAGCAAGCACAGGCAGCAAGCACAGGCAGCACAGCAAACACAGGCAGCAAGCACAGGCAGCAAGCACAGGCAGCACAGCAAACACAGGCAGCTTGCACAGGCAGTATAGCAAGCACAGCAAGCACAGGCAGCAAGCACAGGCAGCACAGCGAGCACAGGCAGCACAGACAGCAAGCGGAGGCAGCAGAGCAAGCACAGGCAGCACAGCAAGCACAGGGAGCAAGCACAGGCAGCACAGCAAGCACAGGCAGCAAGCACAGGCAGCACAGCAAACACAGGCAGCACAGCAAGCACAGAGAGCAAGCACAGGCAGCTTGCACAGGCAGCATAGCAAGCACAGCAAGCACAGGCAGCAAGCACAGGCAGCACAGCGAGCACAGGCAGCACAGCAAGCACAGACAGCAAGCACAGGTAGCACAGGCAGCACAGCAAGCACAGGCAGCTTGCACAGGCAGCATAGCAAGCACAGCAAGCACAGACAGCAAGCACAGGCAGCACAGCGAGCACAGGCAGCACAGACAGCAAGCGCAGGCAGCAGAGCAAGCACAGGCAGCAAGCACAGGCAGCACAGCAAGCACAGGCAGCAAGCACAGGCAGCACAGCAAGCACAGGCAGCAAGCACAGGCAGCAAGCACAGGAAGCACAGCAAGCACAGGCAGCAAGCACAGGCAGCAAGCACAGGCAGCACAGCAAACACAGGCAGCACAGCAAGCACAGAGAGCAAGCACAGGCAGCTTGCACAGGCAGCATAGCAAGCACAGCAAGCACAGGCAGCAGAGCAAGCACATGCAGCAAGCGCAGGCAGCACAGCAAGCACAGGCAGCAAGCACAGGCAGCAAGCACAGGCAGCACAGCAAGCACAGGCAGCAAGCACAGGCAGCACAGGCAGCAAGCACAGGCAGCACAGCAAACACAGGCAGCACAGCAAGCACAGGCAGCAAGCACAGGCAGCACAGCAAGCACAGGCAGCAAGCACAGGCAGCACAGTAAGCACAGGCAGCAAGCACAGGCAGCACAGCAAGCACAGGCAGCAAGCACAGGCAGCACAGCAAGCACAGGCAGCAAGCACAGGCAGCACAGCAAGCACAGGCAGCAAGCTCAGGCAGCACAGCAAGCACAGGCAGCAAGCACAGGCAGCACAGCAAACACAGGCAGCACAGCAAGCACAGGCAGCAAGCACAGGCAGCACAGGCAGTACAGCAAGCACAGGCAGCAAGCACAGGCAGCAGAGCAAGTACAGGCAGCAAGCACAGGCAGCACAGGCAGCACAGCAAGCACAGGCAGCACAGCAAGCACAGGCAGCACAGCAAGCACAGACAGCACAGCAAGCACAGGCAGCAAGCACAGGCAGCACAGGAAGCACAGGCAGCTTGCACAGGCAGCATAGCAAGCACAGCAAGCACAGGCAGCAAGCACAGGCAGCACAGCGAGCACAGGCAGCACAGCAAGCACAGGCAGCACAGGCAGCACAGCAAGCACAGGCAGCAAGCACAGGCAGCAAGCACAGGCAGCACAGGAAGCACAGGCAGCACAGGCAGCACAGCAAGCACAGGCACCACAGGCAGCAAGCACAGGCAGCACAGCAAGCACAGGCAGCACAGCAAGCACAGGCAGTTTGCACAGGCAGCAAGCACAGGCAGCACAGCAAGCACAGGCAGCAAGCACAGGCAGCACAGCAAACACAGGCAGCAAGCACAGGCAGCAAGCACAGGCAGCACAGCAAACACAGGCAGCTTGCACAGGCAGTATAGCAAGCACAGCAAGCACAGGCAGCAAGCACAGGCAGCACAGCGAGCACAGGCAGCACAGACAGCAAGCGGAGGCAGCAGAGCAAGCACAGGCAGCACAGCAAGCACAGGGAGCAAGCACAGGCAGCACAGCAAGCACAGGCAGCAAGCACAGGCAGCACAGCAAACACAGGCAGCACAGCAAGCACAGAGAGCAAGCACAGGCAGCTTGCACAGGCAGCATAGCAAGCACAGCAAGCACAGGCAGCAAGCACAGGCAGCACAGCGAGCACAGGCAGCACAGCAAGCACAGACAGCAAGCACAGGTAGCACAGGCAGCACAGCAAGCACAGGCAGCTTGCACAGGCAGCATAGCAAGCACAGCAAGCACAGACAGCAAGCACAGGCAGCACAGCGAGCACAGGCAGCACAGACAGCAAGCGCAGGCAGCAGAGCAAGCACAGGCAGCAAGCACAGGCAGCACAGCAAGCACAGGCAGCAAGCACAGGCAGCACAGCAAGCACAGGCAGCAAGCACAGGCAGCAAGCACAGGAAGCACAGCAAGCACAGGCAGCAAGCACAGGCAGCAAGCACAGGCAGCACAGCAAACACAGGCAGCACAGCAAGCACAGAGAGCAAGCACAGGCAGCTTGCACAGGCAGCATAGCAAGCACAGCAAGCACAGGCAGCAAGCACAGGCAGCACAGCGAGCACAGGCAGCACAGCAAGCACAGACAGCAAGCACAGGCAGCACAGGCAGCACAGCAAGCACAGGCAGCTTGCACAGGCAGCATAGCAAGCACAGCAAGCACAGACAGCAAGCACAGGCAGCACAGCGAGCACAGGCAGCACAGACAGCAAGCGCAGGCAGCAGAGCAAGCACAGGCAGCAAGCACAGGCAGCACAGCAAGCACAGGCAGCAAGCACAGGCAGCACAGCAAGCACAGGCAGCAAGCACAGGCAGCACAGCAAGCACAGGCAGCACAGGCAGCACAGCAAGCACAGGCAGCACAGGCAGCACAGCAAGCACAGGCAGCACAGGCAGCAAGCACAGGCAGCACAGCAACCACAGGCAGCAAGCACAGGCAGCACAGCAAGAACAGGCAGCAAGCACAGGCAGCACAGCAAGCACAATCAGCACAGCAAGCACAGGCAGCAAGCACAGGCAGCACAACAAGCACAGGCAGCACAGCAAGTACAGCAAGTACAGCAAGCACAGGCAGCAAGCACAGGCAGCACAGCAAGCACAGGCAGCAAGCACAGGCAGCAAAGCAGGCAGAGGCAGCAAGCACAGCAAGCACAGGCTGCACAGCAAGCACAGGCAGCAAGCACAGGCAGCACAGCAAGCACAGGCAGCAAGCACAGGCAGCACAGCAAGCACAGGCAGCAAGCACAGGCAGCACAGCAACCACAGGCAGCAAGCACAGGCAGCACAGCAAGCACAGGCAGCAAGCACAGGCAGCACAGCAAGCACAATCAGCACCGCAAGCACAGGCAGCAAGCACAGGCAGCTCAGGCAGAACAGCAAGCACAGGCAGCAAGCACAGGCAGCACAACAAGCACAGGCAGCAAGCACAGGCAGCACAGCAAGCACAGGCAGCAAGCACAGGCAGCACAGCAAGCACAGGCAGCAAGCACAGGCAGCACAGCAAGCAGAGGCAGCAAGCACAGCAAGCACAGGCTGCACAGCAAGCACAGGCAGCAAGCACAGGCAGCACAGCAAGCACAGGCAGCAAGCACAGGCAGCACAGGCAGCACAGCAAGCACAGGCAGCAAGCACAGGCAGCCCAGCAAGCACAGGAAGCACAGCAAGCACAGGCAGCAAGCACAGGCAGCTCAGGCAGCACAGCAAGCACAGGCAGCACAGGCAGCACAGCAACCACAGGCAGCAAGCACAGGCAGCACAGCAAGCACAGGCAGCAAGCACAGGCAGCACAGCAAGCACAATCAGCACAGCAAGCACAGGCAGCAAGCACAGGCAGCACAACAAGCACAGGCAGCACAGCAAGTACAGCAAGCACAGGCAGCAAGCACAGGCAGCACAGGCAGCAAGCACAGGCAGCACAGCAAGCAGAGGCAGCACAGGCAACACAGTAAGCACAGGCAGCAAGCACAGGCAGCACAGCAAGCACAGGCAGCAAGCACAGGCAGCACAGGCAGCACAGGCAACACAGTAAGCACAGGCAGCAAGCACAGGCAGCACAGGCAGCAAGCACAGGCATGTTAGAAACTCGCAAAATAGCTCGACGAGATGTGTTCGTTTTAGCGATTCTGGGGGAAGTGCAGAGGGGTCAAGCTCCGTCCTCTTTCCAACAGCAAAGCCTGCTCCGATCTTCGGCGAGATTGACTCTCGCATTTGTTTACAATGCTTATTCTTACTGAGACGCAGGTCAATGCACCGGCCGCCGAGGTAAACATATGATCCGCGACTCTCGGCGCCTCCAAAAACAGGTGACACAGCAACGCACTGTCGTGTGCCACTGTCGAATTACCGCGTGTTATGGGCGAAATCAAATGCATCGCTAACAGGCAGCACATCAAGTACAGGCAGCAAGCACAGGCAGCACAGCAAGCACAAACAGCAAGCACAGGCAGCACAGCAAGCACAGGCAGCAAGAACAGGCAGCACAGTAAGCACAGGCAGCTTGCACAGGCAGCATAGCAAGCACAGGCAGCAAGCACAGGCAGCACAGCGAGCACAGGCAGCACAGCAAGCACAGACAGCAAGCACAGGCAGCACAGGCAGCACAGCAAGCACAGGCAGCAAGCACAGGCAACACAGGCAGCACAGCAAGCACAGGCAGCAAGCACAGGCAGCACAGGCAGTACAGCAAGCACAGGCAGCAAGCACAGGCAGCAGAGCAAGTACAGGCAGCAAGCACAGGCAGCACAGCAAGCACAGGCAGCAAGCACAGGCAGCACAGCAAGCACAGGCAGCACAGCAAGCACAGGCAGCAAGCACAGGCAGCACAGGAAGCACAGGCAGCTTGCACAGGCAGCATAGCAAGCACAGCAAGCACAGGCAGCAAGCACAGGCAGCACAGCGAGCACAGGCAGCACAGCAAGCACAGACAGCAAGCACAGGCAGCAAAGGCAGCACAGCAAGCACAGGCAGCAAGCACAGGCAGCACAGGCACCACAGCAAGCACAGGCAGCAAGCACAGGCAGCAAGCACAGGCAGCACAGGAAGCACAGGCAGCACAGGCAGCACAGCAAGCACAGGCACCACAGGCAGCAAGCACAGGCAGCACAGCAAGCACAGGCAGCACAGCAAGCACAGGCAGTTTGCACAGGCAGCAAGCACAGGCAGCACAGCAAGCACAGGCAGCAAGCACAGGCAGCACAGCAAACACAGGCAGCAAGCACAGGCAGCACAGCAAGCACAGCCAGCAAGCACAGGCAGCTTGCACAGGCAGTATAGCAAGCACAGCAAGCACAGGCAGCAAGCACAGGCAGCACAGCGAGCACAGGCAGCACAGCAAGCACAGACAGCAAGCACAGGCAGCACAGGCAGCACAGCAAGCACAGGCAGCAAGCACAGGCAACACAGGCAGCACAGCAAGCACAGGCAGCAAGCACAGGCAGCACAGGCAGTACAGCAAGCACAGGCAGCAAGCACAGGCAGCAGAGCAAGTACAGGCAGCAAGCACAGGCAGCACAGCAAGCACAGGCAGCAAGCACAGGCAGCACAGCAAGCACAGGCAGCACAGCAAGCACAGGCAGCAAGCACAGGCAGCACAGGAAGCACAGGCAGCTTGCACAGGCAGCATAGCAAGCACAGCAAGCACAGGCAGCAAGCACAGGCAGCACAGCGAGCACAGGCAGCACAGCAAGCACAGACAGCAAGCACAGGCAGCAAAGGCAGCACAGCAAGCACAGGCAGCAAGCACAGGCAGCACAGGCACCACAGCAAGCACAGGCAGCAAGCACAGGCAGCAAGCACAGGCAGCACAGGAAGCACAGGCAGCACAGGCAGCACAGCAAGCACAGGCACCACAGGCAGCAAGCACAGGCAGCACAGCAAGCACAGGCAGCACAGCAAGCACAGGCAGTTTGCACAGGCAGCAAGCACAGGCAGCACAGCAAGCACAGGCAGCAAGCACAGGCAGCACAGCAAACACAGGCAGCAAGCACAGGCAGCACAGCAAGCACAGCCAGCAAGCACAGGCAGCTTGCACAGGCAGTATAGCAAGCACAGCAAGCACAGGCAGCAAGCACAGGCAGCACAGCGAGCACAGGCAGCACAGACAGCAAGCGGAGGCAGCAGAGCAAGCACAGGCAGCACAGCAAGCACAGGGAGCAAGCACAGGCAGCACAGCAAGCACAGGCAGCAAGCACAGGCAGCACAGCAAACACAGGCAGCACAGCAAGCACAGAGAGCAAGCACAGGCAGCTTGCACAGGCAGCATAGCAAGCACAGCAAGCACAGGCAGCAAGCACAGGCAGCACAGCGAGCACAGGCAGCACAGCAAGCACAGACAGCAAGCACAGGCAGCACAGGCAGCACAGCAAGCACAGGCAGCTTGCACAGGCAGCATAGCAAGCACAGCAAGCACAGACAGCAAGCACAGGCAGCACAGCGAGCACAGGCAGCACAGACAGCAAGCGCAGGCAGCAGAGCAAGCACAGGCAGCAAGCACAGGCAGCACAGCAAGCACAGGCAGCAAGCACAGGCAGCACAGCAAGCACAGGCAGCACAGCAAGCACAGGCAGCAAGCACAGGCAGCAAGCACAGGAAGCACAGCAAGCACAGGCAGCAAGCACAGGCAGCAAGCACAGGCAGCACAGCAAGCACAGGCAGCAAGCACAGGCAGCACAGCAAACACAGGCAGCACAGCAAGCACAGAGAGCAAGCACAGGCAGCTTGCACAGGCAGCATAGCAAGCACAGCAAGCACAGGCAGCAAGCACAGGCAGCACAGCGAGCACAGGCAGCACAGCAAGCACAGACAGCAAGCACAGGCAGCACAGGCAGCACAGCAAGCACAGGCAGCTTGCACAGGCAGCATAGCAAGCACAGCAAGCACAGACAGCAAGCACAGGCAGCACAGCGAGCACAGGCAGGACAGACAGCAAGCGCAGGCAGCAGAGCAAGCACAGGCAGCAAGCACAGGCAGCACAGCAAGCACAGGCAGCAAGCACAGGCAGCACAGCAAGCACAGGCAGCAAGCACAGGCAGCAAGCACAGGAAGCACAGCAAGCACAGGCAGCAAGCACAGGCAGCAAGCACAGGCAGCACAGCAAGCACAGGCAGCACAGGCAGCACAGCAAGCACAGGCAGCACAGGCAGCACAGCAAGCACAGGCAGCACAGGCAGCAAGCACAGGCAGCACAGCAACCACAGGCAGCAAGCACAGGCAGCACAGCAAGAACAGGCAGCAAGCACAGGCAGCACAGCAAGCACAATCAGCACAGCAAGCACAGGCAGCAAGCACAGGCAGCACAACAAGCACAGGCAGCACAGCAAGTACAGCAAGTACAGCAAGCACAGGCAGCAAGCACAGGCAGCACAGCAAGCACAGGCAGCAAGCACAGGCAGCAAAGCAAGCAGAGGCAGCAAGCACAGCAAGCACAGGCTGCACAGCAAGCACAGGCAGCAAGCACAGGCAGCACAGCAAGCACAGGCAGCAAGCACAGGCAGCACAGCAAGCACAGGCAGCACAGCAAGCACAGGCAGCAAGCACAGGCAGCACAGCAAGCACAATCAGCACAGCAAGCACAGGCAGCAAGCACAGGCAGCACAACAAGCACAGGCAGCACAGCAAGTACAGCAAGCACAGGCAGCAAGCACAGGCAGCACAGGCAGCAAGCACAGGCAGCACAGCAAGCAGAGGCAGCACAGGCAACACAGTAAGCACAGGCAGCAAGCACAGGCAGCACAGCAAGCACAGGCAGCAAGCACAGGCAGCACAGGCAGCACAGGCAACACAGTAAGCACAGGCAGCAAGCACAGGCAGCACAGGCAGCAAGCACAGGCATGTTAGAAACTCGCAAAATAGCTCGACGAGATGTGTTCGTTTTAGCGATTCTGGGGGAAGTGCAGAGGGGTCAAGCTCCGTCCTCTTTCCAACAGCAAAGCCTGCTCCGATCTTCGGCGAGATTGACTCTCGCATTTGTTTACAATGCTTATTCTTACTGAGACGCAGGTCAATGCACCGGCCGCCGAGGTAAACATATGATCCGCGACTCTCGGCGCCTCCAAAAACAGGTGACACAGCAACGCACTGTCGTGTGCCACTGTCGAATTACCGCGTGTTATGGGCGAAATCAAATGCATCGCTAACAGGCAGCACATCAAGTACAGGCAGCAAGCACAGGCAGCACAGCAAGCACAAACAGCAAGCACAGGCAGCACAGCAAGCACAGGCAGCAAGAACAGGCAGCACAGTAAGCACAGGCAGCTTGCACAGGCAGCATAGCAAGCACAGGCAGCAAGCACAGGCAGCACAGCGAGCACAGGCAGCACAGCAAGCACAGACAGCAAGCACAGGCAGCACAGGCAGCACAGCAAGCACAGGCAGCAAGCACAGGCAACACAGGCAGCACAGCAAGCACAGGCAGCAAGCACAGGCAGCACAGGCAGTACAGCAAGCACAGGCAGCAAGCACAGGCAGCAGAGCAAGTACAGGCAGCAAGCACAGGCAGCACAGCAAGCACAGGCAGCAAGCACAGGCAGCACAGCAAGCACAGGCAGCACAGCAAGCACAGGCAGCAAGCACAGGCAGCACAGGAAGCACAGGCAGCTTGCACAGGCAGCATAGCAAGCACAGCAAGCACAGGCAGCAAGCACAGGCAGCACAGCGAGCACAGGCAGCACAGCAAGCACAGACAGCAAGCACAGGCAGCAAAGGCAGCACAGCAAGCACAGGCAGCAAGCACAGGCAGCACAGGCACCACAGCAAGCACAGGCAGCAAGCACAGGCAGCAAGCACAGGCAGCACAGGAAGCACAGGCAGCACAGGCAGCACAGCAAGCACAGGCACCACAGGCAGCAAGCACAGGCAGCACAGCAAGCACAGGCAGCACAGCAAGCACAGGCAGTTTGCACAGGCAGCAAGCACAGGCAGCACAGCAAGCACAGGCAGCAAGCACAGGCAGCACAGCAAACACAGGCAGCAAGCACAGGCAGCACAGCAAGCACAGCCAGCAAGCACAGGCAGCTTGCACAGGCAGTATAGCAAGCACAGCAAGCACAGGCAGCAAGCACAGGCAGCACAGCGAGCACAGGCAGCACAGCAAGCACAGACAGCAAGCACAGGCAGCACAGGCAGCACAGCAAGCACAGGCAGCAAGCACAGGCAACACAGGCAGCACAGCAAGCACAGGCAGCAAGCACAGGCAGCACAGGCAGTACAGCAAGCACAGGCAGCAAGCACAGGCAGCAGAGCAAGTACAGGCAGCAAGCACAGGCAGCACAGCAAGCACAGGCAGCAAGCACAGGCAGCACAGCAAGCACAGGCAGCACAGCAAGCACAGGCAGCAAGCACAGGCAGCACAGGAAGCACAGGCAGCTTGCACAGGCAGCATAGCAAGCACAGCAAGCACAGGCAGCAAGCACAGGCAGCACAGCGAGCACAGGCAGCACAGCAAGCACAGACAGCAAGCACAGGCAGCAAAGGCAGCACAGCAAGCACAGGCAGCAAGCACAGGCAGCACAGGCACCACAGCAAGCACAGGCAGCAAGCACAGGCAGCAAGCACAGGCAGCACAGGAAGCACAGGCAGCACAGGCAGCACAGCAAGCACAGGCACCACAGGCAGCAAGCACAGGCAGCACAGCAAGCACAGGCAGCACAGCAAGCACAGGCAGTTTGCACAGGCAGCAAGCACAGGCAGCACAGCAAGCACAGGCAGCAAGCACAGGCAGCACAGCAAACACAGGCAGCAAGCACAGGCAGCACAGCAAGCACAGCCAGCAAGCACAGGCAGCTTGCACAGGCAGTATAGCAAGCACAGCAAGCACAGGCAGCAAGCACAGGCAGCACAGCGAGCACAGGCAGCACAGACAGCAAGCGGAGGCAGCAGAGCAAGCACAGGCAGCACAGCAAGCACAGGGAGCAAGCACAGGCAGCACAGCAAGCACAGGCAGCAAGCACAGGCAGCACAGCAAACACAGGCAGCACAGCAAGCACAGAGAGCAAGCACAGGCAGCTTGCACAGGCAGCATAGCAAACACAGCAAGCACAGGCAGCAAGCACAGGCAGCACAGCGAGCACAGGCAGCACAGCAAGCACAGACAGCAAGCACAGGCAGCACAGGCAGCACAGCAAGCACAGGCAGCTTGCACAGGCAGCATAGCAAGCACAGCAAGCACAGACAGCAAGCACAGGCAGCACAGCGAGCACAGGCAGCACAGACAGCAAGCGCAGGCAGCAGAGCAAGCACAGGCAGCAAGCACAGGCAGCACAGCAAGCACAGGCAGCAAGCACAGGCAGCACAGCAAGCACAGGCAGCACAGCAAGCACAGGCAGCAAGCACAGGCAGCAAGCACAGGAAGCACAGCAAGCACAGGCAGCAAGCACAGGCAGCAAGCACAGGCAGCACAGCAAGCACAGGCAGCAAGCACAGGCAGCACAGCAAACACAGGCAGCACAGCAAGCACAGAGAGCAAGCACAGGCAGCTTGCACAGGCAGCATAGCAAGCACAGCAAGCACAGGCAGCAAGCACAGGCAGCACAGCGAGCACAGGCAGCACAGCAAGCACAGACAGCAAGCACAGGCAGCACAGGCAGCACAGCAAGCACAGGCAGCTTGCACAGGCAGCATAGCAAGCACAGCAAGCACAGACAGCAAGCACAGGCAGCACAGCGAGCACAGGCAGGACAGACAGCAAGCGCAGGCAGCAGAGCAAGCACAGGCAGCAAGCACAGGCAGCACAGCAAGCACAGGCAGCAAGCACAGGCAGCACAGCAAGCACAGGCAGCAAGCACAGGCAGCAAGCACAGGAAGCACAGCAAGCACAGGCAGCAAGCACAGGCAGCACAGCAAGCACAGGCAGCACAGGCAGCACAGCAAGCACAGGCAGCACAGGCAGCACAGCAAGCACAGGCAGCACAGGCAGCAAGCACAGGCAGCACAGCAACCACAGGCAGCAAGCACAGGCAGCACAGCAAGAACAGGCAGCAAGCACAGGCAGCACAGCAAGCACAATCAGCACAGCAAGCACAGGCAGCAAGCACAGGCAGCACAACAAGCACAGGCAGCACAGCAAGTACAGCAAGTACAGCAAGCACAGGCAGCAAGCACAGGCAGCACAGCAAGCACAGGCAGCAAGCACAGGCAGCAAAGCAAGCAGAGGCAGCAAGCACAGCAAGCACAGGCTGCACAGCAAGCACAGGCAGCAAGCACAGGCAGCACAGCAAGCACAGGCAGCAAGCACAGGCAGCACAGCAAGCACAGGCAGCACAGCAAGCACAGGCAGCAAGCACAGGCAGCACAGCAAACACAGGCAGCACAGCAAGCACAGGCAGCAAGCACAGGCAGCACAGCAAACACAGGCAGTACAGCAAGCACAGGCAGCACAGGCAGCAAGCACAGGCAGCACAGCAAGCACAGGCAGCAAGCACAGGCAGCACAGCAAGCACAGGCAGCAAGCACAGGCAGCACAGCAAACACAGGCAGCACAGCAAGCACAGGCAGCACAGCAAGCACAGGCAGCAAGCACAGGCAGCACAGCAAGCACAGGCAGCAAGCACAGGCAGCACAGGCAGCAAGCACAGGCAGCAAGCACAGGCAGCAGAGCAAGCACATGCAGCAAGCGCAGGCAGCACAGCAAGCACAGCAAGCACAGGCAGCAAGCACAGGCAGCACAGCAAGCACAGGCAGCAAGCTCAGGCAGCACAGCAAGCACAGGCAGCAAGCACAGGCAGCACAGCAAACACAGGCAGCACAGCAAGCACAGGCAGCACAGCAAACACAGGCAGTACAGCAAGCAGAGGCAGCACAGCAGCACAGGCAGCAAGCACAGGCAGCAAGCACAGGCAGCACAGCAAGCACAGGCAGCAAGCACAGGCAGCACAGCAAACACAGGCAGCACAGCAAGCACTGGCAGCAAGCACAGGCAGCACAGCAAACACAGGCAGTACAGCAAGCACAGGCAGCACAGCAGCACAGGCAGCAAGCACAGGCAGCACAGCAAGCACAGGCAGCACAGCAGCACAGGCAGCAAGCACAGGCAGCAAGCACAGGCAGCACAGCAAGCACAGGCAGCAAGCACAGGCAGCACAGCAAACACAGGCAGCACAGCAAGCACAGGCAGCACAGCACAGGCAGCACAGCAAGCACAGGCAGCAAGCACAGGCAGCAAGCACAGGCAGCACAGCAAGCACAGGCAGCACAGGCAGCACAGCAAGCACAGGCAGCAAGCACAGGCAGCACAGCAACCACAGGCAGCAAGCACAGGCAGCACAGCAAGCACAGGCAGCAAGCACAGGCAGCACAGCAAGCACAATCAGCACAGCAAGCACAGGCAGCAAGCACAGGCAGCACAACAAGCACAGGCAGCACAGCAAGTACAGCAAGCACAGGCAGCAAGCACAGGCCGCACAGCAAGCACAGGCAGCAAGCACAGGCAGCACAGCAAGCAGAGGCAGCACAGGCAACACAGTAAGCACAGGCAGCAAGCACAGGCAGCACAGCAAGCACAGGCAGCAAGCACAGGCAGCACAGCAAGCACAGGCAGCACAGCAGCACAGGCAGCAAGCACAGGCAGCACAGCAAGTACAGGTAGCAAGCACAGGCAGCACAGCAAACACAGGCAGCAAGCACAGGCAGCACATCCAGCACAGCCAGCAAGCACAGCAAGCATAGGCAGCTTGCACAGGCAGCATAGCAAGCACAGCAAGCACAGACAGCAAGCACAGGCAGCACAGCGAGCACAGGCAGCACAGACAGCAAGCGCAGGCAGCAGAGCAAGCACAGACAGCAAGCACAGGCAGCACAGCAAGCACAGGCAGCAAGCACAGGCAGCACAGCAAGCACAGGCAGCAAGCACAGGCAGCACAGCAAACACAGGCAGCACAGCAAGCACAGGCAGCAAGCACAGGCAGCACAGCAAGCACAGGCAGCACAGCAGCACAGGCAGCAAGCACAGGCAGCACAGCAAGCACAGGCAGCACAGCAAGCACAGGCAGCAAGCACAGGCAGCACAACAAGCACAGGCAGCACAGCAAGCACAGACAGCAAGCACAGGCAGCACAGGCAGCACAGCAAGCACAGGCAGCAAGCACAGGCAGCACAGGCAGCACAGCAAGCACAGGCAGCACAGCAAGCACAGGCAGCACAGCAGCACAGGCAGCAAGCACAGGCAGCACAGCAAGCACAGGCAGCAAGCACAGGCAGCAAGCACAGGCAGCACAGCAAACACCGGCAGCACAGCAAGCACAGGCAGCAAGCACAAGCAGCACAGCAAGCACAGGCAGCAAGCACAGGCAGCACAGCAAGCACAGGCAGCACAGGCAGCACAGCAAGCACAGGCAGCAAGCACAGGCAGCACAGCAACCACAGGCAGCAAGCACAGGCAGCACAGCAAGCACAGGCAGCAAGCACAGGCAGCACAGCAAGCACAATCAGCACAGCAAGCACAGGCAGCAAGCACAGGCAGCACAGCAAACACAGGCAGCAAGCACAGCCAGCAAGCACAGGCAGCTTGCACAGGCAGTATAGCAAGCACAGCAAGCACAGGCAGCAAGCACAGGCAGCAAGCACAGGAAGCACAGCAAGCACAGGCAGCAAGCACAGGCAGCACAGGCAGCACAGCAAGCACAGGCAGCAAGCACAGGCAGCACAGCAACCACAGGCAGCAAGCACAGGCAGCAAGCACAGGCAGCACAGCAAGCACAGGCAGCAAGCACAGGCAGCACAGCAAGCACAATCAGCACAGCAAGCACAGGCAGCAAGCACAGGCAGCACAACAAGCACAGGCAGCACAGCAAGTACAGCAAGCACAGGCAGCAAGCACAGGCAGCACAGCAAGCACAGGCAGCAAGCACAGGCAGCACAGCAAGCAGAGGCAGCACAGGCAACACAGTAAGCACAGGCAGCAAGCACAGGCAGCACAGCAAGCACAGGCAGCAAGCACAGGCAGCGCAGCAAGCACAGGCAGCACAGGCAACACAGTAAGCACAGGCAGCAAGCACAGCAAGCACAGGCAGCATAGCAAGCACAGCAAGCACAGGCAGCACAGCCAGCATAGCAAGCACAGCAAGCACAGGCAGCACAGCGAGCACAGGCAGCACAGCAAGCACAGGCAGCAAGCAGAGGCAGCACAGCAAGCACAGGCAGCAAGCACAGGCAGCACAGCAAGCACAGGCAGCAAGCATAGGCAGCACAGCAAGCACAGGCAGCAAGCACAGGCAGCACAGCAAACACAGGCAGCAAGCACAGGCAGCACAGCAAGCACAGCCAGCAAGCACAGGCAGCTTGCACAGGCAGTATAGCAAGCACAGCAAGCACAGGCAGCAAGCACAGGCAGCGCAGCAAGCACAGCCAGCAAGCACAGCAAGCACAGCCAGCAAGCACAGGCAGTATAGCAAGCACAGCAAGCACAGGCAGCAAGCACAGGCAGCAAGCACAGGAAGCACAGCAAGCACAGGCAGCAAGCACAGGCAGCACAGCAAGCACAGGCAGCACAGGCAGCACAGCAAGCACAGGCAGCAAGCACAGGCAGCACAGCAACCACAGGCAGCAAGCACAGGCAGCACAGCAAGCACAGGCAGCAAGCACAGGCAGCACAGCAAGCACAGGCAGCACAGCAGCACAGGCAGCAAGCACAGGCAGCACAGCAAGTACAGGCAGCAAGCACAGGCAGCACAGCAAACACAGGCAGCAAGCACAGGCAGCACATCCAGCACAGCCAGCAAGCACAGCAAGCACAGGCAGCTTGCACAGGCAGCATAGCAAGCACAGCAAGCACAGACAGCAAGCACAGGCAGCACAGCGAGCACAGGCAGCACAGACAGCAAGCGCAGGCAGCAGAGCAAGCACAGGCAGCAAGCACAGGCAGCACAGCAAGCACAGGCAGCAAGCACAGGCAGCACAGCAAGCACAGGCAGCAAGCACAGGCAGCACAGCAAACACAGGCAGCACAGCAAGCACAGGCAGCACAGCAAGCACAGGCAGCACAGCAGCACAGGCAGCAAGCACAGGCAGCACAGCAAGCACAGGCAGCACAGCAAGCACAGGCAGCAAGCACAGGCAGCACAACAAGCACAGGCAGCACAGCAAGCACAGACAGCAAGCACAGGCAGCACAGGCAGCACAGCAAGCACAGGCAGCAAGCACAGGCAGCACAGGCAGCACAGCAAGCACAGGCAGCAAGCACAGGCAGCACAGCAAGCACAGGCAGCACAGCAGCACAGGCAGCAAGCACAGGCAGCACAGCAAGCACAGGCAGCACAGCAGCACAGGCAGCAAGCACAGGCAGCACAGCAAGCACAGGCAGCAAGCACAGGCAGCACAGCAAACACAGGCAGCAAGCACAGGCAGCACAGCCAGCAAGCACAGCAAGCACAGGCAGCACAGGCAGCACAGGCAGCACAGGCAGCACAGGGAGCAAGCACAGGCAGCACAGCAAGCACAGGCAGCAAGCACAGGCAGCACAGCAAGCACAGGCAGCAAGCACAGGCAGCACAGGCAGCACAGCAAGCACAGGCAGCAAGCACAGGCAGCACAGGCAGCACAGCAAGCACAGGCAGCACAGGCAGCACAGGCAGCACAGCAACCACAGGCAGCAAGCACAGGCAGCACAGCAAGAACAGGCAGCAAGCACAGGCAGCACAGCAAGCACAATCAGCACAGCAAGCACAGGCAGCAAGCACAGGCAGCACAACAAGCACAGGCAGCACAGCAAGTACAGCAAGTACAGCAAGCACAGGCAGCAAGCACAGGCAGCACAGCAAGCACAGGCAGCAAGCACAGGCAGCAAAGCAAGCAGAGGCAGCAAGCACAGCAAGCACAGGCTGCACAGCAAGCACAGGCAGCAAGCACAGGCAGCACAGCAAGCACAGGCAGCAAGCACAGGCAGCACAGCAAGCACAGGCAGCACAGCAAGCACAGGCAGCAAGCACAGGCAGCACAGCAAACACAGGCGGCACAGCAAGCACAGGCAGCAAGCACAGGCAGCACAGCAAACACAGGCAGTACAGCAAGCACAGGCAGCACAGGCAGCAAGCACAGGCAGCACAGCAAGCACAGGCAGCAAGCACAGGCAGCACAGCAAGCACAGGCAGCAAGCACAGGCAGCGCAGCAAACACAGGCAGCACAGCAAGCACAGGCAGCACAGCAAGCACAGGCAGCAAGCACAGGCAGCACAGCAAGCACAGGCAGCAAGCACAGGCAGCACAGGCAGCAAGCACAGGCAGCAAGCACAGGCAGCAGAGCAAGCACATGCAGCAAGCGCAGGCAGCACAGCAAGCACAGCAAGCACAGGCAGCAAGCACAGGCAGCACAGCAAGCACAGGCAGCAAGCTCAGGCAGCACAGCAAGCACAGGCAGCAAGCACAGGCAGCACAGCAAACACAGGCAGCACAGCAAGCACAGGCAGCACAGCAAACACAGGCAGTACAGCAAGCACAGGCAGCACAGCAGCACAGGCAGCAAGCACAGGCAGCAAGCACAGGCAGCACAGCAAGCACAGGCAGCAAGCACAGGCAGCACAGCAAACACAGGCAGCACAGCAAGCACTGGCAGCAAGCACAGGCAGCACAGCAAACACAGGCAGTACAGCAAGCACAGGCAGCACAGCAGCACAGGCAGCAAGCACAGGCAGCACAGCAAGCACAGGCAGCACAGCAGCACAGGCAGCAAGCACAGGCAGCAAGCACAGGCAGCACAGCAAGCACAGGCAGCAAGCACAGGCAGCACAGCAAACACAGGCAGCACAGCAAGCACAGGCAGCACAGCACAGGCAGCACAGCAAGCACAGGCAGCAAGCACAGGCAGCAAGCACAGGCAGCACAGCAAGCACAGGCAGCACAGGCAGCACAGCAAGCACAGGCAGCAAGCACAGGCAGCACAGCAACCACAGGCAGCAAGCACAGGCAGCACAGCAAGCACAGGCAGCAAGCACAGGCAGCACAGCAAGCACAATCAGCACAGCAAGCACAGGCAGCAAGCACAGGCAGCACAACAAGCACAGGCAGCACAGCAAGTACAGCAAGCACAGGCAGCAAGCACAGGCCGCACAGCAAGCACAGGCAGCAAGCACAGGCAGCACAGCAAGCAGAGGCAGCACAGGCAACACAGTAAGCACAGGCAGCAAGCACAGGCAGCACAGCAAGCACAGGCAGCAAGCACAGGCAGCACAGCAAGCACAGGCAGCACAGCAGCACAGGCAGCAAGCACAGGCAGCACAGCAAGTACAGGCAGCAAGCACAGGCAGCACAGCAAACACAGGCAGCAAGCACAGGCAGCACATCCAGCACAGCCAGCAAGCACAGCAAGCATAGGCAGCTTGCACAGGCAGCATAGCAAGCACAGCAAGCACAGACAGCAAGCACAGGCAGCACAGCGAGCACAGGCAGCACAGACAGCAAGCGCAGGCAGCAGAGCAAGCACAGACAGCAAGCACAGGCAGCACAGCAAGCACAGGCAGCAAGCACAGGCAGCACAGCAAGCACAGGCAGCAAGCACAGGCAGCACAGCAAACACAGGCAGCACAGCAAGCACAGGCAGCAAGCACAGGCAGCACAGCAAGCACAGGCAGCACAGCAGCACAGGCAGCAAGCACAGGCAGCACAGCAAGCACAGGCAGCACAGCAAGCACAGGCAGCAAGCACAGGCAGCACAACAAGCACAGGCAGCACAGCAAGCACAGACAGCAAGCACAGGCAGCACAGGCAGCACAGCAAGCACAGGCAGCAAGCACAGGCAGCACAGGCAGCACAGCAGCACAGGCAGCAAGCACAGGCAGCACAGCAAGCACAGGCAGCAAGCACAGGCAGCACAGCAAACACAGGCAGCAAGCACAGGCAGCACAGCCAGCAAGCACAGCAAGCACAGGCAGCACAGGCAGCACAGGCAGCACAGGCAGCACAGGGAGCAAGCACAGGCAGCACAGCAAGCACAGGCAGCAAGCACAGGCAGCACAGCAAGCACAGGCAGCAAGCACAGGCAGCACAGCAAGCACAGGCAGCAAGCACAGGCAGCACAGCTAACACAGGCAGCACAGCAAGCACAGGCAGCACAGCACAGGCAGCACAGCAAGTACAGGCAGCACAGCAAGCACAGGCAGCAAGCACAGGCAGCACAGCAAGCACAGGCAGCAAGCACAGGCAGCAAGCACAGGCAGCATAGCAAACACCGGCAGCACAGCAAGCACAGGCAGCAAGCACAAGCAGCACAGCAAGCACAGGCAGCAAGCACAGGCAGCACAGCAAGCACAGGCAGCACAGGCAGCACAGCAAGCACAGGCAGCAAGCACAGGCAGCACAGCAACCACAGGCAGCAAGCACAGGCAGCACAGCAAGCACAGGCAGCAAGCACAGGCAGCAAGCACAGGCAGCACAGCAAGCACAATCAGCACAGCAAGCACAGGCAGCAAGCACAGGCAGCACAGCAAACACAGGCAGCAAGCACAGCCAGCAAGCACAGGCAGCTTGCACAGGCAGTATAGCAAGCACAGCAAGCACAGGCAGCAAGCACAGGCAGCAAGCACAGGAAGCACAGCAAGCACAGGCAGCAAGCACAGGCAGCACAGGCAGCACAGCAAGCACAGGCAGCAAGCACAGGCAGCACAGCAACCACAGGCAGCAAGCACAGGCAGCACAGCAAGCACAGGCAGCAAGCACAGGCAGCACAGCAAGCACAATCAGCACAGCAAGCACAGGCAGCAAGCACAGGCAGCACAACAAGCACAGGCAGCACAGCAAGTACAGCAAGCACAGGCAGCAAGCACAGGCAGCACAGCAAGCACAGGCAGCAAGCACAGGCAGCACAGCAAGCAGAGGCAGCACAGGCAACACAGTAAGCACAGGCAGCAAGCACAGGCAGCACAGCAAGCACAGGCAGCAAGCACAGGCAGCGCAGCAAGCACAGGCAGCACAGGCAACACAGTAAGCACAGGCAGCAAGCACAGCAAGCACAGGCAGCATAGCAAGCACAGCAAGCACAGGCAGCACAGCCAGCATAGCAAGCACAGCAAGCACAGGCAGCACAGCGAGCACAGGCAGCACAGCAAGCACAGGCAGCAAGCAGAGGCAGCACAGCAAGCACAGGCAGCAAGCACAGGCAGCACAGCAAGCACAGGCAGCAAGCATAGGCAGCACAGCAAGCACAGGCAGCAAGCACAGGCAGCACAGCAAACACAGGCAGCAAGCACAGGCAGCACAGCAAGCACAGCCAGCAAGCACAGGCAGCTTGCACAGGCAGTATAGCAAGCACAGCAAGCACAGGCAGCAAGCACAGGCAGCGCAGCAAGCACAGCCAGCAAGCACAGCAAGCACAGCCAGCAAGCACAGGCAGTATAGCAAGCACAGCAAGCACAGGCAGCAAGCACAGGCAGCAAGCACAGGAAGCACAGCAAGCACAGGCAGCAAGCACAGGCAGCACAGCAAGCACAGGCAGCACAGGCAGCACAGCAAGCACAGGCAGCAAGCACAGGCAGCACAGCAACCACAGGCAGCAAGCACAGGCAGCACAGCAAGCACAGGCAGCACAGCAAGCACAATCAGCACAGCAAGCACAGGCAGCAAGCACAGGCAGCACAACAAGCACAGGCAGCACAGCAAGTACAGCAAGTACAGCAAGCACAGGCAGCAAGCACAGGCCGCACAGCAAGCACAGGCAGCAAGCACAGGCAGCACAGCAAGCAGAGGCAGCACAGGCAACACAGTAAGCACAGGCAGCAAGCACAGGCAGCACAGCAAGCACAGGCAGCAAGCACAGGCAGCACAGCAAGCACAGGCAGCACAGCAGCACAGGCAGCAAGCACAGGCAGCACAGCAAGTACAGGCAGCAAGCACAGGCAGCACAGCAAACACAGGCAGCAAGCACAGGCAGCACATCCAGCACAGCCAGCAAGCACAGCAAGCACAGGCAGCTTGCACAGGCAGCATAGCAAGCACAGCAAGCACAGACAGCAAGCACAGGCAGCACAGCGAGCACAGGCAGCACAGACAGCAAGCGCAGGCAGCAGAGCAAGCACAGGCAGCAAGCACAGGCAGCACAGCAAGCACAGGCAGCAAGCACAGGCAGCACAGCAAGCACAGGCAGCAAGCACAGGCAGCACAGCAAACACAGGCAGCACAGCAAGCACAGGCAGCACAGCAAGCACAGGCAGCACAGCAGCACAGGCAGCAAGCACAGGCAGCACAGCAAGCACAGGCAGCACAGCAAGCACAGGCAGCAAGCACAGGCAGCACAACAAGCACAGGCAGCACAGCAAGCACAGACAGCAAGCACAGGCAGCACAGGCAGCACAGCAAGCACAGGCAGCAAGCACAGGCAGCACAGGCAGCACAGCAAGCACAGGCAGCAAGCACAGGCAGCACAGCAAGCACAGGCAGCACAGCAGCACAGGCAGCAAGCACAGGCAGCACAGCAAGCACAGGCAGCACAGCAGCACAGGCAGCAAGCACAGGCAGCACAGCAAGCACAGGCAGCAAGCACAGGCAGCACAGCAAACACAGGCAGCAAGCACAGGCAGCACAGCCAGCAAGCACAGCAAGCACAGGCAGCACAGGCAGCACAGGCAGCACAGGCAGCACAGGGAGCAAGCACAGGCAGCACAGCAAGCACAGGCAGCAAGCACAGGCAGCACAGCAAGCACAGGCAGCAAGCACAGGCAGCACAGGCAGCACAGCAAGCACAGGCAGCAAGCACAGGCAGCACAGGCAGCACAGCAAGCACAGGCAGCAAGCACAGGCAGCACAGGCAGCACAGCAAGCACAGGAAGCACAGCAAGCACAGGCAGCAAGCACAGGCAGCACAGCAACCACAGGCAGCAAGCACAGGCAGCAAGCACAGGCAGCACAGCAAGCACAATCAGCACCGCAAGCACAGGCAGCAAGCACAGGCAGCTCAGGCAGAACAGCAAGCACAGGCAGCAAGCACAGGCAGCCCAGCAAGCACAGGAAGCACAGCAAGCACAGGCAGCAAGCACAGGCAGCTCAGGCAGCACAGCAAGCACAGGCAGCACAGGCAGCACAGCAACCACAGGCAGCAAGCACAGGCAGCACAGCAAGCACAGGCAGCAAGCACAGGCAGCACAGCAAGCACAATCAGCACAGCAAGCACAGGCAGCAAGCACAGGCAGCACAACAAGCACAGGCAGCACAGCAAGTACAGCAAGCACAGGCAGCAAGCACAGGCAGCACAGGCAGCAAGCACAGGCAGCACAGCAAGCAGAGGCAGCACAGGCAACACAGTAAGCACAGGCAGCAAGCACAGGCAGCACAGCAAGCACAGGCAGCAAGCACAGGCAGCACAGCAAGCACAGGCAGCACAGGCAGCACAGGCAACACAGTAAGCACAGGCAGCAAGCACAGGCAGCACAGCAAGCACAGGCAGCACAGGCAGCACAGCAAGCACAGGCAGCAAGCACAGGCAGCACAGCAACCACAGGCAGCAAGCACAGGCAGCACAGCAAGCACAGGCAGCAAGCACAGGCAGCACAGCAAGCACAATCAGCACAGCAAGCACAGGCAGCAAGCACAGGCAGCACAGCAAACACAGGCAGCAAGCACAGGCAGCACAGCAAGCACAGCCAGCAAGCACAGGCAGCTTGCACAGGCAGTATAGCAAGCACAGCAAGCACAGGCAGCAAGCACAGGCAGCAAGCACAGGAAGCACAGCAAGCACAGGCAGCAAGCACAGGCAGCACAGCAAGCACAGGCAGCAAGCACAGGCAGCACAGCAACCACAGGCAGCAAGCACAGGCAGCACAGCAAGCACAGGCAGCAAGCACAGGCAGCACAGCAAGCACAATCAGCACAGCAAGCACAGGCAGCAAGCACAGGCAGCACAACAAGCACAGGCAGCACAGCAAGTACAGCAAGCACAGGCAGCAAGCACAGGCAGCACAGCAAGCACAGGCAGCAAGCACAGGCAGCACAGCAAGCAGAGGCAGCACAGGCAACACAGTAAGCACAGGCAGCAAGCACAGGCAGCACAGCAAGCACAGGCAGCAAGCACAGGCAGCACAGCAAGCACAGGCAGCACAGGCAACACAGTAAGCACAGGCAGCAAGCACAGCAAGCACAGGCAGCATAGCAAGCACAGCAAGCACAGGCAGCACAGCCAGCATAGCAAGCACAGCAAGCACAGGCAGCACAGCGAGCACAGGCAGCACAGCAAGCACAGGCAGCAAGCAGAGGCAGCACAGCAAGCACAGGCAGCAAGCACAGGCAGCACAGCAAGCACAGGCAGCAAGCATAGGCAGCACAGCAAGCACAGGCAGCAAGCACAGGCAGCACAGCAAACACAGGCAGCAAGCACAGGCAGCACAGCAAGCACAGCCAGCAAGCACAGGCAGCTTGCACAGGCAGTATAGCAAGCACAGCAAGCACAGGCAGCAAGCACAGGCAGCGCAGCAAGCACAGCCAGCAAGCACAGCAAGCACAGCCAGCAAGCACAGGCAGTATAGCAAGCACAGCAAGCACAGGCAGCAAGCACAGGCAGCAAGCACAGGAAGCACAGCAAGCACAGGCAGCAAGCACAGGCAGCACAGCAAGCACAGGCAGCACAGGCAGCACAGCAAGCACAGGCAGCAAGCACAGGCAGCACAGCAACCACAGGCAGCAAGCACAGGCAGCACAGCAAGCACAGGCAGCAAGCACAGGCAGCACAGCAAGCACAATCAGCACAGCAAGCACAGGCAGCAAGCACAGGCAGCACAACAAGCACAGGCAGCACAGCAAGTACAGCAAGCACAGGCAGCAAGCACAGGCCGCACAGCAAGCACAGGCAGCAAGCACAGGCAGCACAGCAAGCAGAGGCAGCACAGGCAACACAGTAAGCACAGGCAGCAAGCACAGGCAGCACAGCAAGCACAGGCAGCAAGCACAGGCAGCACAGCAAGCACAGGCAGCACAGCAGCACAGGCAGCAAGCACAGGCAGCACAGCAAGTACAGGCAGCAAGCACAGGCAGCACAGCAAACACAGGCAGCAAGCACAGGCAGCACATCCAGCACAGCCAGCAAGCACAGCAAGCACAGGCAGCTTGCACAGGCAGCATAGCAAGCACAGCAAGCACAGACAGCAAGCACAGGCAGCACAGCGAGCACAGGCAGCACAGACAGCAAGCGCAGGCAGCAGAGCAAGCACAGGCAGCAAGCACAGGCAGCACAGCAAGCACAGGCAGCAAGCACAGGCAGCAAGCACAGGCAGCACAGCAAACACAGGCAGCACAGCAAGCACAGGCAGCAAGCACAGGCAGCACAGCAAGCACAGGCAGCACAGCACCACAGGCAGCAAGCACAGGCAGAACAGCAAGCACAGGCAGCACAGCAAGCACAGGCAGCAAGCACAGGCAGCACAACAAGCACAGGCAGCACAGCAAGCACAGACAGCAAGCACAGGCAGCACAGGCAGCACAGCAAGCACAGGCAGCAAGCACAGGCAGCACAGGCAGCACAGCAAGCACAGGCAGCAAGCACAGGCAGCACAGCAAGCACAGGCAGCACAGCAGCACAGGCAGCAAGCACAGGCAGCACAGCAAGCACAGGCAGCACAGCAAGCACAGGCAGCACAGCAGCACAGGCAGCAAGCACAGGCAGCACAGCAAGCACAGGCAGCAAGCACAGGCAGCACAGCAAACACAGGCAGCAAGCACAGGCAGCACAGCCAGCAAGCACAGCAAGCACAGGCAGCACAGGCAGCACAGGCAGCACAGGCAGCACAGGGAGCAAGCACAGGCAGCACAGCAAGCACAGGCAGCAAGCACAGGCAGCACAGCAAGCACAGGCAGCAAGCACAGGCAGCACAGGCAGCACAGCAAGCACAGGCAGCAAGCACAGGCAGCACAGGCAGCACAGCAAGCACAGGCAGCAAGCACAGGCAGCACAGGCAGCACAGCAAGCACAGGAAGCACAGCAAGCACAGGCAGCAAGCACAGGCAGCACAGCAACCACAGGCAGCAAGCACAGGCAGCAAGCACAGGCAGCACAGCAAGCACAATCAGCACCGCAAGCACAGGCAGCAAGCACAGGCAGCTCAGGCAGAACAGCAAGCACAGGCAGCAAGCACAGGCAGCACAACAAGCACAGGCAGCAAGCACAGGCAGCACAGCAAGCACAGGCAGCAAGCACAGGCAGCACAGCAAGCACAGGCAGCAAGCACAGGCAGCACAGCAAGCAGAGGCAGCAAGCACAGCAAGCACAGGCTGCACAGCAAGCACAGGCAGCAAGCACAGGCAGCACAGCAAGCACAGGCAGCAAGCACAGGCAGCACAGGCAGCACAGCAAGCACAGGCAGCAAGCACAGGCAGCCCAGCAAGCACAGGAAGCACAGCAAGCACAGGCAGCAAGCACAGGCAGCTCAGGCAGCACAGCAAGCACAGGCAGCACAGGCAGCACAGCAACCACAGGCAGCAAGCACAGGCAGCACAGCAAGCACAGGCAGCAAGCACAGGCAGCACAGCAAGCACAATCAGCACAGCAAGCACAGGCAGCAAGCACAGGCAGCACAACAAGCACAGGCAGCACAGCAAGTACAGCAAGCACAGGCAGCAAGCACAGGCAGCACAGGCAGCAACCACAGGCAGCACAGCAAGCAGAGGCAGCACAGGCAACACAGTAAGCACAGGCAGCAAGCACAGGCAGCACAGCAAGCACAGGCAGCACAGGCAACACAGTAAGCACAGGCAGCAAGCACAGGCAGCACAGCAAGCACAGGCAGCAAGCACAGGCATGTTAGAAACTCGCAAAATAGCTCGACGAGATGTGTTCGTTTTAGCGATTCTGGGGGAAGTGCAGAGGGGTCAAGCTCCGTCCTCTTTCCAACAGCAAAGCCTGCTCCGATCTTCGGCGAGATTGACTCTCGCATTTGTTTACAATGCCTATTCTTACTGAGACGCAGGTCAATGCACCGGCCGCCGAGGTAAACATATGATCCGCGACTCTCGGCGCCTCCAAAAACAGGTGACACAGCAACGCACTGTCGTGTGCCACTGTCGAATTACCGCGTGTTATGGGCGAAATCAAATGCATCGCTAACAGGCAGCACATCAAGTACAGGCAGCAAGCACAGGCAGCACAGCAAGCACAAACAGCAAGCACAGGCAGCACAGCAAGCACAGGCAGCAAGAACAGGCAGCACAGTAAGCACAGGCAGCTTGCACAGGCAGCATAGCAAGCACAGGCAGCAAGCACAGGCAGCACAGCGAGCACAGGCAGCACAGCAAGCACAGACAGCAAGCACAGGCAGCACAGGCAGCACAGCAAGCACAGGCAGCAAGCACAGGCAACACAGGCAGCACAGCAAGCACAGGCAGCAAGCACAGGCAGCAAGCACAGGAAGCACAGCAAGCACAGGCAGCAAGCACAGGCAGCAAGCACAGGCAGCACAGCAAGCACAGGCAGCAAGCACAGGCAGCACAGCAAACACAGGCAGCACAGCAAGCACAGAGAGCAAGCACAGGCAGCTTGCACAGGCAGCATAGCAAGCACAGCAAGCACAGGCAGCAAGCACAGGCAGCACAGCGAGCACAGGCAGCACAGCAAGCAAAGACAGCAAGCACAGGCAGCACAGGCAGCACAGCAAGCACAGGCAGCTTGCACAGGCAGCATAGCAAGCACAGCAAGCACAGACAGCAAGCACAGCGAGCACAGGCAGCACAGACAGCAAGCGCAGGCAGCAGAGCAAGCACAGGCAGCAAGCACAGGCAGCACAGCAAGCACAGGCAGCAAGCACAGGCAGCACAGCAAGCACAGGCAGCAAGCACAGGCAGCAAGCACAGGAAGCACAGGCAGCAAGCACAGGCAGCAAGCACAGGCAGCACAGCAAGCACAGGCAGCACAGGCAGCACAGCAAGCACAGGCAGCACAGGCAGCACAGCAAGCACAGGCAGCACAGGCAGCAAGCACAGGCAGCACAGCAACCACAGGCAGCAAGCACAGGCAGCACAGCAAGAACAGGCAGCAAGCACAGGCAGCACAGCAAGCACAATCAGCACAGCAAGCACAGGCAGCAAGCACAGGCAGCACAACAAGCACAGGCAGCACAGCAAGTACAGCAAGTACAGTAAGCACAGGCAGCAAGCACAGGCAGCACAGCAAGCACAGGCAGCAAGCACAGGCAGCAAAGCAAGCAGAGGCAGCAAGCACAGCAAGCACAGGCTGCACAGCAAGCACAGGCAGCAAGCACAGGCAGCACAGCAAGCACAGGCAGCAAGCACAGGCAGCACAGCAAGCACAGGCAGCAAGCACAGTTAGCACAGCAAGCACAGGCAGCACAGCAAGCACAGGCAGCACAGCAAGCACAGGCTGCTTGCACAGGCAGCATAGCAAGCACAGGCAGCAAGCACAGGCAGCACAGCGAGCACAGGCAGCACAGCAAGCACAGAGAGCAAGCACAGGCAGCACAGGCAGCACAGCAAGCACAGGCAGCAAGCACAGGCAGCACAGGCAGCACAGCAAGCAACAGGCAGCACAGGCAGCAAGCACAGGCAGCACAGCAAGCACAGGCAGCTAGCACAGGCAGCACAGCAAGCACAGCAAGCACAGGCTGCACAGCAAGCACAGGCAGCAAGCACAGGCAGCACAGCAAGCACAGGCAGCAAGCACAGGCAGCACAGGCAGCACAGCAAGCACAGGCAGCAAGCACAGGCAGCACAGCAAGCACAGGCAGCACAGCAAGCACAATCAGCACAGCAAGCACAGGCAGCAAGCACAGGCAGCTCAGGCAGCACAGCAAGCACAGGCAGCAAGCACAGGCAGCACAACAAGCACAGGCAGCAAGCACAGGCAGCACAGCAAGCACAGGCAGCAAGCACAGGAAGCACAGCAAGCACAGGCAGCAAGCACAGGCAGCACAGCAAGCACAGGCAGCAAGCACAGGCAGCACAGCAAGCACAGGCAGCAAGCACAGGCAGCACAGGCAGCACAGCAAGCACAGGCAGCAAGCACAGGCAGCACAGCAAGCACAGGAAGCACAGCAAGCACAGGCAGCAAGCACAGGCAGCTCAGGCAGCACAGCAAGCACAGGCAGCACAGGCAGCACAGGCAGCAAGCACAGGCAGCACAGCAACCACAGGCAGCAAGCACAGGCAGCACAGCAAGCACAGGCAGCAAGCACAGGCAGCACAGCAAGCACAATCAGCACAGCAAGCACAGGCAGCACAGCAAGCACAAACAGCAAGCACAGGCAGCACAGCAAGCACAGGCAGCACAGTAAGCACAGGCAGCTTGCACAGGCAGCACATCAAGCACAGGCAGCAAGCACAGGCAGCACAGCAAGCACAAACAGCAAGCACAGGCAGCACAGCAAGCACAGGCAGCACAGTAAGCACAGGCAGCTTGCACAGGCAGCATAGCAAGCACAGCAAGCACAGGCAGCAAGCACAGGCAGCACAGCGAGCACAGGCAGCACAGCAAGCACAGACAGCAAGCACAGGCAGCACAGGCAGCACAGCAAGCACAGGCAGCAAGCACAGGCAGCACAGGCAGCACAGCAAGCACAGGCAGCAAGCACAGCAAACACAGGCAGCAAGCACAGGCAGCACAGCAAGCACAGGCAGCACAGCAAGCACAGGCAGTTTGCACAGGCAGCAAGCACAGGCAGCACAGCAAGCACAGGCAGCAAGCACAGGCAGCTCAGGCAGCACAGCAAGCACAGGCAGCACAGGCAGCACACCAAGCACAGGCAGCACAGCAAGCACAGGCAGCAAGCACAGGCAGCACAGCAAGCACAGGCAGCAAGCACAGGCAGCAAAACAAGCACAGGCAGCTTGCACAGGCAGCATAGCAAGCACAGCAAGCACAGGCAGCAAGCACAGGCAGCAAGCACAGGCAGCACAGCAAGCACAGGCAGCAAGCACAGGCAGCAAGCACAGGCAGCAAGAACAGGCAGCACAGCAAGCACAGGCAGCAGGCACAGGCAGCACAGGCAGCACAGCAAGCACAGGCAGCAAGCACAGGCGGCACAGCAAGCACAGGCAGCAAGCACAGGCAGCACAGCAAGCACAGGCAGCACACCAAGCACAGGCAGCACAGGCAGCACAGCAAGCACAGGCAGCACAGCAAGCACAGGCAGCACACCAAGCACAGGCAGCACAGCAAGCACAGGCAGCAAGCACAGGCAGCACAGCAAGCACAGGCAGCAAGCACAGGCAGCAAAACAAGCACAGGCAGCTTGCACAGGCAGCATAGCAAGCACAGCAAGCACAGCCAGCAAGCACAGGCAGCTTGCACAGGCAGTATAGCAAGCACAGCAAGCACAGGCAGCAAGCACAGGCAGCAAGCACAGGAAGCACAGCAAGCACAGGCAGCAAGCACAGGCAGCACAGGCAGCACAGCAAGCACAGGCAGCAAGCACAGGCAGCACAGCAACCACAGGCAGCAAGCACAGGCAGCACAGCAAGCACAGGCAGCAAGCACAGGCAGCACAGCAAGCACAATCAGCACAGCAAGCACAGGCAGCAAGCACAGGCAGCACAACAAGCACAGGCAGCACAGCAAGTACAGCAAGCACAGGCAGCAAGCACAGGCAGCACAGCAAGCACAGGCAGCAAGCACAGGCAGCACAGCAAGCAGAGGCAGCACAGGCAACACAGTAAGCACAGGCAGCAAGCACAGGCAGCACAGCAAGCACAGGCAGCAAGCACAGGCAGCACAGCAAGCACAGGCAGCACAGGCAACACAGTAAGCACAGGCAGCAAGCACAGCAAGCACAGGCAGCATAGCAAGCACAGCAAGCACAGGCAGCACAGCCAGCATAGCAAGCACAGCAAGCACAGGCAGCACAGCGAGCACAGGCAGCACAGCAAGCACAGGCAGCAAGCACAGGCAGCACAGCAAGCACAGGCAGCAAGCATAGGCAGCACAGCAAGCACAGGCAGCAAGCACAGGCAGCACAGCAAACACAGGCAGCAAGCACAGGCAGCACAGCAAGCACAGCCAGCAAGCACAGGCAGCTTGCACAGGCAGTATAGCAAGCACAGCAAGCACAGGCAGCAAGCACAGGCAGCGCAGCAAGCACAGCCAGCAAGCACAGCAAGCACAGCCAGCAAGCACAGGCAGTATAGCAAGCACAGCAAGCACAGGCAGCAAGCACAGGCAGCAAGCACAGGAAGCACAGCAAGCACAGGCAGCAAGCACAGGCAGCACAGCAAGCACAGGCAGCACAGGCAGCACAGCAAGCACAGGCAGCAAGCACAGGCAGCACAGCAACCACAGGCAGCAAGCACAGGCAGCACAGCAAGCACAGGCAGCAAGCACAGGCAGCACAGCAAGCACAATCAGCACAGCAAGCACAGGCAGCAAGCACAGGCAGCACAACAAGCACAGGCAGCACAGCAAGTACAGCAAGCACAGGCAGCAAGCACAGGCCGCACAGCAAGCACAGGCAGCAAGCACAGGCAGCACAGCAAGCAGAGGCAGCACAGGCAACACAGTAAGCACAGGCAGCAAGCACAGGCAGCACAGCAAGCACAGGCAGCAAGCACAGGCAGCACAGCAAGCACAGGCAGCACAGCAGCACAGGCAGCAAGCACAGGCAGCACAGCAAGTACAGGCAGCAAGCACAGGCAGCACAGCAAACACAGGCAGCAAGCACAGGCAGCACATCCAGCACAGCCAGCAAGCACAGCAAGCACAGGCAGCTTGCACAGGCAGCATAGCAAGCACAGCAAGCACAGACAGCAAGCACAGGCAGCACAGCGAGCACAGGCAGCACAGACAGCAAGCGCAGACAGCAGAGCAAGCACAGGCAGCAAGCACAGGCAGCACAGCAAGCACAGGCAGCAAGCACAGGCAGCACAGCAAGCACAGGCAGCAAGCACAGGCAGCACAGCAAACACAGGCAGCACAGCAAGCACAGGCAGCAAGCACAGGCAGCACAGCAAGCACAGGCAGCACAGCACCACAGGCAGCAAGCACAGGCAGCACAGCAAGCACAGGCAGCACAGCAAGCACAGGCAGCAAGCACAGGCAGCACAACAAGCACAGGCAGCACAGCAAGCACAGACAGCAAGCACAGGCAGCACAGGCAGCACAGCAAGCACAGGCAGCAAGCACAGGCAGCACAGGCAGCACAGCAAGCACAGGCAGCAAGCACAGGCAGCACAGCAAGCACAGGCAGCACAGCAGCACAGGCAGCAAGCACAGGCAGCACAGCAAGCACAGGCAGCACAGCAAGCACAGGCAGCACAGCAGCACAGGCAGCAAGCACAGGCAGCACAGCAAGCACAGGCAGCAAGCACAGGAAGCACAGCAAACACAGGCAGCAAGCACAGGCAGCACAGCCAGCAAGCACAGCAAGCACAGGCAGCACAGGCAGCACAGGCAGCACAGGCAGCACAGGGAGCAAGCACAGGCAGCACAGCAAGCACAGGCAGCAAGCACAGGCAGCACAGCAAGCACAGGCAGCAAGCACAGGCAGCACAGGCAGCACAGCAAGCACAGGCAGCAAGCACAGGCAGCACAGGCAGCACAGCAAGCACAGGCAGCAAGCACAGGCAGCACAGGCAGCACAGCAAGCACAGGAAGCACAGCAAGCACAGGCAGCAAGCACAGGCAGCACAGCAACCACAGGCAGCAAGCACAGGCAGCAAGCACAGGCAGCACAGCAAGCACAATCAGCACCGCAAGCACAGGCAGCAAGCACAGGCAGCTCAGGCAGAACAGCAAGCACAGGCAGCAAGCACAGGCAGCACAACAAGCACAGGCAGCAAGCACAGGCAGCACAGCAAGCACAGGCAGCAAGCACAGGCAGCACAGCAAGCACAGGCAGCAAGCACAGGCAGCACAGCAAGCAGAGGCAGCAAGCACAGCAAGCACAGGCTGCACAGCAAGCACAGGCAGCAAGCACAGGCAGCACAGCAAGCACAGGCAGCAAGCACAGGCAGCACAGGCAGCACAGCAAGCACAGGCAGCAAGCACAGGCAGCCCAGCAAGCACAGGAAGCACAGCAAGCACAGGCAGCAAGCACAGGCAGCTCAGGCAGCACAGCAAGCACAGGCAGCACAGGCAGCACAGCAACCACAGGCAGCAAGCACAGGCAGCACAGCAAGCACAGGCAGCAAGCACAGGCAGCACAGCAAGCACAATCAGCACAGCAAGCACAGGCAGCTTGCACAGGCAGCATAGCAAGCACAGGCAGCAAGCACAGGCAGCACAGCGAGCACAGGCAGCACAGCAAGCACAGACAGCAAGCACAGGCAGCACAGGCAGCACAGCAAGCACAGGCAGCAAGCACAGGCAACACAGGCAGCACAGCAAGCACAGGCAGCAAGCACAGGCAGCAAGCACAGGAAGCACAGCAAGCACAGGCAGCAAGCACAGGCAGCAAGCACAGGCAGCACAGCAAGCACAGGCAGCAAGCACAGGCAGCACAGCAAACACAGGCAGCACAGCAAGCACAGAGAGCAAGCACAGGCAGCTTGCACAGGCAGCATAGCAAGCACAGCAAGCACAGGCAGCAAGCACAGGCAGCACAGCGAGCACAGGCAGCACAGCAAGCAAAGACAGCAAGCACAGGCAGCACAGGCAGCACAGCAAGCACAGGCAGCTTGCACAGGCAGCATAGCAAGCACAGCAAGCACAGACAGCAAGCACAGCGAGCACAGGCAGCACAGACAGCAAGCGCAGGCAGCAGAGCAAGCACAGGCAGCAAGCACAGGCAGCACAGCAAGCACAGGCAGCAAGCACAGGCAGCACAGCAAGCACAGGCAGCAAGCACAGGAAGCACAGGCAGCAAGCACAGGCAGCAAGCACAGGCAGCACAGCAAGCACAGGCAGCACAGGCAGCACAGCAAGCACAGGCAGCACAGACAGCACAGCAAGCACAGGCAGCACAGGCAGCAAGCACAGGCAGCACAGCAACCACAGGCAGCAAGCACAGGCAGCACAGCAAGAACAGGCAGCAAGCACAGGCAGCACAGCAAGCACAATCAGCACAGCAAGCACAGGCAGCAAGCACAGGCAGCACAACAAGCACAGGCAGCACAGCAAGTACAGCAAGTACAGTAAGCACAGGCAGCAAGCACAGGCAGCACAGCAAGCACAGGCAGCAAGCACAGGCAGCAAAGCAAGCAGAGGCAGCAAGCACAGCAAGCACAGGCTGCACAGCAAGCACAGGCAGCAAGCACAGGCAGCAAGCACAGGCAGCACAGCAAGCACAGGCAGCAAGCACAGTTAGCACAGCAAGCACAGGCAGCACAGCAAGCACAGGCAGCACAGCAAGCACAGGCTGCTTGCACAGGCAGCATAGCAAGCACAGGCAGCAAGCACAGGCAGCACAGCGAGCACAGGCAGCACAGCAAGCACAGAGAGCAAGCACAGGCAGCACAGGCAGCACAGCAAGCACAGGCAGCAAGCACAGGCAGCACAGGCAGCACAGCAAGCAACAGGCAGCACAGGCAGCAAGCACAGGCAGCACAGCAAGCACAGGCAGCTAGCACAGGCAGCACAGCAAGCACAGCAAGCACAGGCTGCACAGCAAGCACAGGCAGCAAGCACAGGCAGCACAGCAAGCACAGGCAGCAAGCACAGGCAGCACAGGCAGCACAGCAAGCACAGGCAGCAAGCACAGGCAGCACAGCAAGCACAGGCAGCACAGCAAGCACAATCAGCACAGCAAGCACAGGCAGCAAGCACAGGCAGCTCAGGCAGCACAGCAAGCACAGGCAGCAAGCACAGGCAGCACAACAAGCACAGGCAGCAAGCACAGGCAGCACAGCAAGCACAGGCAGCAAGCACAGGAAGCACAGCAAGCACAGGCAGCAAGCACAGGCAGCACAGCAAGCACAGGCAGCAAGCACAGGCAGCACAGCAAGCACAGGCAGCAAGCACAGGCAGCACAGGCAGCACAGCAAGCACAGGCAGCAAGCACAGGCAGCACAGCAAGCACAGGAAGCACAGCAAGCACAGGCAGCAAGCACAGGCAGCTCAGGCAGCACAGCAAGCACAGGCAGCACAGGCAGCACAGGCAGCAAGCACAGGCAGCACAGCAACCACAGGCAGCAAGCACAGGCAGCACAGCAAGCACAGGCAGCAAGCACAGGCAGCACAGCAAGCACAATCAGCACAGCAAGCACAGGCAGCACAGCAAGCACAAACAGCAAGCACAGGCAGCACAGCAAGCACAGGCAGCACAGTAAGCACAGGCAGCTTGCACAGGCAGCACATCAAGCACAGGCAGCAAGCACAGGCAGCACAGCAAGCACAAACAGCAAGCACAGGCAGCACAGCAAGCACAGGCAGCACAGTAAGCACAGGCAGCTTGCACAGGCAGCATAGCAAGCACAGCAAGCACAGGCAGCAAGCACAGGCAGCACAGCGAGCACAGGCAGCACAGCAAGCACAGACAGCAAGCACAGGCAGCACAGGCAGCACAGCAAGCACAGGCAGCAAGCACAGGCAGCACAGGCAGCACAGCAAGCACAGGCAGCAAGCACAGCAAACACAGGCAGCAAGCACAGGCAGCACAGCAAGCACAGGCAGCACAGCAAGCACAGGCAGTTTGCACAGGCAGCAAGCACAGGCAGCACAGCAAGCACAGGCAGCAAGCACAGGCAGCTCAGGCAGCACAGCAAGCACAGGCAGCACAGCAAGCACAGGCAGCACACCAAGCACAGGCAGCACAGCAAGCACAGGCAGCAAGCACAGGCAGCACAGCAAGCACAGGCAGCAAGCACAGGCAGCAAAACAAGCACAGGCAGCTTGCACAGGCAGCATAGCAAGCACAGCAAGCACAGGCAGCAAGCACAGGCAGCAAGCACAGGCAGCACAGCAAGCACAGGCAGCAAGCACAGGCAGCAAGCACAGGCAGCAAGAACAGGCAGCACAGCAAGCACAGGCAGCAGGCACAGGCAGCACAGGCAGCACAGCAAGCACAGGCAGCAAGCACAGGCGGCACAGCAAGCACAGGCAGCAAGCACAGGCAGCACAGCAAGCACAGGCAGCACACCAAGCACAGGCAGCACAGCAAGCACAGGCAGCAAGCACAGGCAGCAAGCACAGGCAGCACAGCAAGCACAGGCAGCAAGCACAGGCAGCACAGCAAGCACAGGCAGCAAGCACAGGCATGTTAGAAACTCGCAAAATAGCTCGACGAGAAGTGTTCGTTTTAGCGATTCTGGGGGAAGTGCAGAGGGGTCAAGCTCCGTCCTCTTTCCAACAGGCAAAGCCTGCTCCGATCTTCGGCGAGATTCACTCTCGCATTTGTTTACAATGCTTACTCTTACTGAGACGCAGGTCAATGCACCGGCCGCCGAGTTTATGAAACTTGTAGAGAATGCTCGTATCGCCAATCGAGAGCACTGCTACAAGCTTGAAGATGATCGTACGCTCGGTTCAGATTTCTCG